>CM039087.1:12563451-13269698 GCA_022113865.1 Chimonanthus praecox | reverse complement strand
GAGTAAGAGATATGTCGATCATTCCAAGCTTTTCCGGCCGGCGAACCAACATCTTCGACCCCATCTCTCTTGACATCTGGGATCCCTTCCAAGGCTTCCCTTTTAATGAAAACTCACTCGCCATCTCCAACTTTGGTAGGGAAGCCTCTGCTTTTGCCAATGCCAGGATCGACTGGAAGGAGACGGCGGAGGCGCACGTCTTCAAAGCAGACGTTCCAGGGGTGAAGAAGGAGGAGGTAAAGGTGGAGGTGGAAGAAGGGAGGGTGCTTCAGATTAGTGGAGAGAGGAGCAGAGAGATGGAGGAGAAGAACGACAAGTGGCACCGAGTAGAGAGGAGCAGCGGCAAGTTTCAGAGGCGTTTCAGGCTGCCAGAGGACGCGAAGGTGGATGAAGTGAAAGCGGCCATGGAGGACGGAGTCCTAACGGTAACGGTGCCCAAAGCGCCAGCCAAAAGGCCAGAAGTGAAAGCCATCGACATCTCCGGTTGATTTAGAATAGATCAAATGGTGGTGTTTGTGATTTGTTGCTTTAATCTTTTCTTTTTTCGTTAAATGGGAAATGGTTAAAGGTCAAAGGAATCTCGAGAATTTGATTCTGTTCCCTGGTGTGTTAGGAGAGGATTGACTACCGATTGAGTGAATAATGTACCTTAGAACTCTTAGTTTGTTAATGTAAGATCCGATTCAGAATTCTATAATTGCCTAAACATGTTTAAGGGTGAAATAAGAAAAAGCCAATCTCTTACCGATGACTTTTAGATATCTAATTTCAATTCTTTCCATTGTGAACCAACAATTCAAAAACAAAAAGACATTATTTATTTAAAAGTTCAATGGTGGAGATGCAGCTAACCAAGGCAGTTTTGGGGTTGATGTTTTATTCCTTTCATGTGAAAGCAAGAGGATAAAAGAGAAGGATAGTGTTCTCAGTTTTACAAACATGGGTTGGTGGTGTTTGGTGGACTTCATTGATTGTCCACAATTTTTTTTCTCTACATGGTTTCCTTGCATCAATTTGAATAAGTTGATGAGAAATAAATAAAAAAAGGGGGCTTGGTGGGATCACCATCCAAGCATCAATGAGGCCCACCACTCAGCCCAACTAAATTCTGTTTAACTTGTCAAATCAAAATCAGCTTCATCAATTATTTCTGTGTACTCGATTTAAATTTTATAAATATAAGTTATTTATCATCCACTCTTACAAATTTCTAATATTCATGCTTTGTAATTGGCAAATATAAGTTATTAAATATATCGGTTATTTTTTATAAATTTATAATAAAATATATTTGTTAGATTTCAATTAAAATTTAACAGCTTTAATTACTTTTTAAATTTATAATTTTTGTTGGGTCTATTCATAGGTCAAACTTAGAATCGACTTGCTAAAAAAGACTGAATCCAATTATATTCACAAAAATTTGAGCTGATCACACAGTCTCAAAGTCTTTTTCTAAGAAATTCATATATATATATATATATATATATATATATATATAATTTAATAATTACTTACTTCTACATATGTTCTATCAAGAAACACATTGCCCACTTTAATATTTAAAGAACAACCTTTCTAGACGGAGACTTCATTTTTGTAATGCCATTGCTTATTGTAACATAATGAATGTACTCCGATATTGGCTCTAATATCGGAATTTTTTGGACCCTTTCAAGATGAAATTCTTAGCTACAAATTTTAGATGGTAGAAAGTTTCTTGTCTTTAGTTGGACAACGAAAGATGAATATCGCAGTGATTTTTCAAAATTATCATCCAAGATTTCTAAAAATTCAAATTTCAATCCAAGATTAAATTGAAACATTTTAGCTAAAACTTATAACGAATTAGATGCATAATGTTAATTTGTAGTTTGCAAAATAATTTTCACCTTAAGTTTTTTTTTTTTCTCCATGAAATAGGTGCAATGGGATCTAACACGTAGGCCCGGCCCTGCCTATAGGAGAAATAGGCGGCCGTCTAGGGCCCCTAAATAGGTAGGGCCCCAAGTCCATAAAACTCCTCTTAAGCCCGTATTTCAAAAAAACCCAAATGCAGTTCGCTTCTGCACGCCGCACGAGCACTCGGCACCCCTCAATGCAGAATGCGGAACGCGTTTTGCGTCTGTGTTTCAAAAGCGTTGTGATCATGTCTCCGAAACCCATGCCTATGTTTCAAAACCCTAATTGCACTGTGCGCTTGCCTCCCGCCTCCAAAACCATGCACCGATTGAAATAAAACCCTAATTTACCGTTGCCTCTTTTCTCACCACTCTGTCTCTCTCGCTCACTCACTGTTCTCTCTCTCGTTGAATTGCTCTCTCTCTCGCTGACTCGATCTCTCACTGGCCCTACTCTCGCTCTCCTCTTCTGATATATGTGTGCTCGCACCGCCCATTCCTCTCCCAGCTCCCTCATTCTCGCGCGCCCCTTTATTTCAGATGGAATCCCTTTGTTCCAGTAACTGAGCTCGCTCACTACGGCATTTTTGCAAATAGGTATTCTTTCTCCTCTTTCTTTTACCCTACAACTGAGTGTACGTATAGATGTTTACAAGACATTGCGAGAAATCAGACTTCTAGATTACAAAATCTCCAATCACCAGAAATGTGCGTTTGGGAAAATAGAGATTTGCTGAAAATCTACCAGAAAATGGTATTTAAATGATTGTGATAGATTTACATACACGTTCCTAATCATTGTCAGCTACAAACCCCAGAGAACTCTGAAAAAGGAAATCAATCAGTATCAATTTCACTTCTTTCAAGCGCTATTTGTTTTTTTCTCAATTGAATAATTATGAGTTTATGTTGTATAAGACATATTCCTAAACAAAGCAGAGATCCATTTCCATTTTACAAATGAATATTTTCAATATCAAGGTTAAAGTGCTAAAGTGTTGTTATAGATGTTACTAGAATGCTCATTATCTGATAAACCAGGATTCTAGATTTGTAAGTTAACAGTTATGTATGAGAGTGTTACATGTTATTTGTGAATTTTTTCTTAGATTATTAAATAAGGATTTTCACAACTATCAAGTGAACAAGATACTTAGTCGTTGCATAAATCATTAGGAATTTTATTTAATTTTTTGGGGCTTTCCTCAAACTACAACCAAGAATACGGGATCTCTTCTCCCTCCGTCCAATTTTAGTGAACTCCAAGGAAAGCCGAAAAACTACTTGTAAGGACGTGGCTTAAATTCGTCATTCCAGGTCCTTTTGCATCCCACATGAACCAAGCCTTGAAGAAAAAGAACTTGAGATGATCAATTGATCATCTACAACTATACAGTCTTTACAACATCTTCCCTAATATTCTTTACACATAAGAATGAACTTCCCAGGCCCAGTTGCAGCTCGGGTCTGACCCAACTTTTTCAGCCCGTTTGGCCTTTTAGGCCTCCAAGCTTTCTAGGCCCAATTCGTGAGCCCAACGTCAGGCCTACAAGATTTGGCCCAAGCCTAGTTTTCCAAATCCAGCAAATCCAAGCCCAACTCTCTTTTTGGCCCAGCAACTCAGCCCAGGCCCGATCCAGCAGCTCGGCCCGGCCCAGGCCCGTTTTAGGTCCACTTCAGGCTCACTTCCAGCGTGTTTTGGAGATCTTTTTTGAAGTGTTTCTGGATCTTCTTTAGCTCGTTCCAGCCCGTTCGCAGGATCGTTCTCAGCTGTTTCAGCCAGTTTTGCTGGACCATCCTAGTTTTGCAGACCCGTCCCAGTTTCTCGAGCTCGGTAGCCCGTGCATCGTCTCCTTCAATCCTTCGACCCTTTTTCTTCACTCGAATTTCGAAAGCGCACACAAGTGAGGGGACTTATCACGGTTTTTAGCATGCATTGCATATATCAAATATGTACTTTCGGACATGAAGTAATTCGAATGAGAGACCCTCTATTTATTAAGCTACTCGGTAAGGGTGAACCATTGAGAATGATTATGTGGAGAGGGGTCCGTTCGAGTGCACTCTTGTCCATTATACGCTATTGTGAGAAACTTTAATTGGATAAATTGATATCGAATATGTTACTTGGAAGATGTTGATGATACTTTGAGGGTTTATTTATAAGATGCAAATGCAATCATGTCGAATATAAAGAGGTGTGTTTAAGTAACTCGTTATGTGCTTTTGACTCGCATGATGACGTATGATGTTGATTTTGGTTAGTTATGTTAGAACATGCTTATATTGTTATACACGCTTATGTCGTTTATATAGCTATAACATTTGAACGAATTCATGATGAGAATAAGTTATGTGTTGGGTGTCAAACATAATGCTTGAGACTTTATGATAACGAGTTATGTGTCTATCCATAACATGCGAATGAATTTATGTTGAGCGCCTACTTATAATATGTGAATGAGACCATGATGAATATGGGGTTTGTGTTTTGAGACCATACTACATGTATATATTGTTACACATGCTTATGTTCTTATACATGATCATGAAATCATGTGCATACATAAGGGGTAACCCACAACGGACAGTGTATCGTTGGGTATTGAGATGGAGGATCTTTTTTGTGTATATGTTTATGATGACGTGATGATGTTGGTTGTTGGGAGGACTTTCCCGTTACGCTCCGGCGGTTGAGACCTCCATAGGGGATGCGAGTCTCCCCGTTGCGTTCCGACGATTGAGGTGCCTGCCCTAGAGTTTGGCTCCCCCGAGCATGATCGAGGTGGTTTTCCGACACGGCTCGTGTGGTTGAGGCAGTTGTGTGTTTTATCATCGGCGTTGTCGAGATGATTTTTCGACATGGCTCTTGTGAGTGAGGCAGTTGCGTATTCTTTAGTCTCCCGATGGTACTGATAGGGAGACCGGAGTTGTTGGAGGACCCGATGTGGGCTATCGAGATGATGTCTCGATTTTGGTCAGTGGATTATTTGTTTGTGGTGTATTGGAATTTCATGCATACGAGTACTCTTGTTATTATGATATTCTGCATTGGTACGTATAATATCCACTTATGTTACTGACTTGTGATAAGCATTATATCTTCATTGGGCTGGTTAGCTCACCCCTTACCTTTCAGGTACCCCGATCTCGGAGGGGCTGTGCGGGCCCTTTGAGTAAGCACCTGGGGAGGAGCGATAGTAGTTAAGCATTTATGTTCATGTTTATGTTTTAAACTTGGAGACTCTAGTTTGTATGGGCTTATTACTACGTGCTTGTTTGGATGATTGTATAACTATTTTCAATTAGTCAAATGTTGTTTGTTATACTTCTTGACTTTTTGAGCTTGTGGTTTATGAGCGGGAGGTAGTACCCGTTTTCAAAAAAAAACTTAGACCCGATAACCGTCTTTTACGACTTTTGAGATGTTTCAGATATAACGCGTCCATAGCGGGACGGGGCGTTACAGTTGGAGCCTCATTAAATGCAAATATGACCGTTGGAGGCTTCATTTAACGCTCCAAAATATGACCGGTTTCCACAGATTCGGTCGATCGGTCTATCATTCGATCGTCTGGATATCCAAAGATAAGTAAGACGTTTTGATGTATTCGGTCGTCTCGATATGAGCTGAGGTCATCCAAATTTATCAAATAGCACTGCTCTGTTTCGTTTGAGCACTTTGGTCGACCTGATAAATAATTTTGGTTGTCCAAATTTATCAGAGAGCACTTGGTCATTTTGACACTTAATTTGGCTCGACTAAACTAAATGCGGTCGTCTGGATTTTTTTGAGACATAATTATAACATTTTTACTACAATCGGTCGACATGAAATTTTCTGTTCATCCAAGTTTCAATAGATTTGATGTATCTCAATGAGTCATTGTTTGTTGGTAATATCCAAGAACCTATCAAAGTGTATTATATTGGTTTCTTAAGATCCTAGAGGTACCACTTGAGCCATTGTATTCAGTCATTGAATAACTTTACATTAAATCTTGATCACACAAGCACTAAGAATAAAGATACATGCTTATAGTGTTCAATATTTTAATTTGCATGCCTTGAGCTTTGTGATCTTCAATATAATCATTTGACATAGATTAGCTTGTGTATGACTTGTTTGATATCCAATATATGTCTCATTCACAAGTAATCATGTTCCTTCTTTTTGAACGGTAACTTACCCACATAATACTTAAACATAGAGTTTTAGCATATGCACATAATGCTTAAAGATAGAGTGTTAGCATATTTGGTCGATAGCTTTGTTATCATCAAAACTATCCAAAAATTAGAGCTAAGACTATTCAATGAGAGTAAATTTGTCATTCAATATAGTTAAGGGTGGAAGGTAAACTATAAATGTGTTATTGTTATCATTTGATGATTAGTCAAAAACGTTATTGAGGTTGTATACAAAATGTAATTGGTTTTTACTATTCATAAAAGTTTAGATGAATAATAAATGGATTATAATCAGAAAAGAATTCAATGTGTTCATAATACTATGCTTCAAATTCAGTATACAACTGTTAATAAGGACTATTTTTTTTTTTAAATTCTATAATAAGCCTTTTGTTCAATAGCTAAAGAATATTAGTTAACATGAAATAATTCTACATATGTTTCATTATAATTATAATTAATATATAATATATTTGGGTATTATTATATAAATTTAAAAAATGTGTTTAGTAGATCAATTATTAATATATTTTAATACTTTGAAAAATTTATAAATTAAAATATAAATTCAAATAATGATTGAGATACCAGTATGATAATATAGTGAAAGTATTTTAAAATATCAAAAGAATTTAAAATATTTTTCAAAACATCAATGGTGGATTAGTAGGTGTAACGGTGCACGGGAAGAGTACGTTAATTTTCGTATAAAAGTGACTAGAATGCCCTTGCTGCAGCCCGTTCGATCAATCCATCAGTCGATCCTCCCTTGTCTGAAATCTGTGGCGCCGGTTCTCTTATATTTAAAAGCCCGTCTCACTCTCCTTCCCTTTCTACCTCTCTTCTTCTGTCACACTTATCCTCACTTCCCTTCCTAGCTTCTGTGCACTTGCCTCTTCTTCTTCGTCTTCGATGGCTTGCTCAGCGCCATCTTCCTCTCTTCTATCGTCTTCTCCAAACCCTACTTCCTCCTTTTCTTGCAAATCTGCACTTGCCTTGGCTTCTCCTCTGCCACTCAAGCCCTTCTCCAAAACCCTAACCATCCCTAAGGCCTCCAACGGCCTCAGAAACTCATCCTTCCCCTCCCGTGCCTCTCGACCCCTCTCCGCTCGCCCCCGATCCTCCAGACGATCCTTCTCTGTCAATGCTGTAAGTATTTCTCCTCCCCCCTTTTCTCTATATATTCATGGAATGTTGAAATGTTGGATTTTTTTTTTGTTTAAACCTTGTCTTGGGCTTTGGTGGAGATTTTGAAGCTCCCCCTTTGGATATCCTGTTGAAATGTTGATTTTTTTTTAAGATTTCATTTTAAATTTCGCTTTAATTTTTAATTTTTTTGAGGTATCAGTGGAGAATTTAATGTTTTCTGATTCGAATCTTTCATTTCTGGTTCGTTTTATATGTAAAGTGTTGAAATTGGGGTCGGTAGAGATAGAAATCCCAATCAGTTCAGCATTATTGTTCTTTTGCTAATCAGGACTTTCATTGATTTTAATTTATGTGTGGTTCGTACTAAATTTCACTGCATGTTTGCAATAATTAATTTGGAATGATAGATTGGTTTGACCGAATGACGAATGCTTTAAGTTCCATATTAGTTTTCATAGCTTAGAAAACTCCAGCATAAGTTGTACTTCTTTAGATTCAGGAATCTGTAGATTCTGCTTATTCTGGAATTTGGGCAATACCTCTGATGGCATTCTTGTGTTTGGCACGCTTAGAGTTATCAGTTGGAATCTGAGAATTCCATAATTTGAAGTGATTCTGGCTTTGGATATTGGAATTCCAAAATAACACTTTCTATCTGAAGTGAATTCAATTTTTTTGGACTTTAAATTTCTACTCTAGGATTCTGATTTCACCAAACATTGAGTTCTTGTCAGAATTTTGTAATTACATGAACTTCAATTTCATCTAAGAATTCCAGGCTACAAACCAGGCCCTTACGCTCCACTTGGGTGTATGGGAAACTCATAACTATTTCCTTGGAATATAACCATTTTTAACTAGAAATATAAATGGATCTAATCATTCTAGTTAAATAATAACTAGTTTCGAGGAAGGTATTTTTCTTATACTGCATCGGTTTGGAGGCCAAAAATTTGTGCGTGCTTATTTTGCTTGATTTCACAACTTTTGGCTGAGAAGATGATTATATATTCTGCTGTATGTTTGGGGTGTCATGGAATTGCGAACTGAGTTTGGTGGGACACTGTTTCTAGTTCCTCCTCAAACCCACCCTGTTTCTGTGCCAATTGTTGATATTGTTTGGAGCCAAGAATTTGGAAGCCATCACAACCCATCTTGTGAGAATTCTATGAACAGCCTGAGGGGATGTTTCCTATTTCTTCAATCCTGGGACTTCTAGGATCACTGAAATGAGGGATTTTCCCCATTTCAGGGAAGATTTGTTTCTGGGAAATCCTTTGTTTGGATTTTTCCAGTAGAAAAATGTATGCACCAAACATACCCTAAAACAGTGTTGTGTGGGTTCTGTGTCTGTTATTTGATGACAAAAGCATTTGCTTTGTTATAGATTCTCTGGAGGTAGCCTCCCTGAAAACTGGTGGTCTACATGGTTTTTTAGTGCAAAGAAACCACTAAACCAACTATGACAATGTGGTATGACCATAGAACCAACACTTCTATAAAAAACCAATTCAACTTGTTTGAGTAAAACTTGATTTTGCTGGAAGCCTTGTATCCACCTTGTGGCTGTTACTGTGGTTTCCATATATGCAATTGCATGTGGTAGGCTGAACTGAATGAGACTGATGGCTTCAACTCTTTAGTGAGTTGCTTTCCATTGTCTCTCTCTCTCTCTCTGTATCCACTGGAAATGCATATTTAGCCCACTTTCATGGATGTTAACAATGAGTGTCCAAGGAAATATGCACTCAATATTGGAAAGTGCCGACAAACTTTCACTTTACAAACAAACGGATATTAGAAACATGAAAAAGGTATTTACATATGTGAAACACCTTGTGGCTGTTACTGTGGTTTCCATATATGCAATTGCATGTGGTAGGCTCAACTCTTTAGTGAGTTGCCTTCCATTCTCTCTCTCTCTCTCTCTCTCTCTCTCTCTCTCCCTCTCTCTCTCTCTCTCTCTCTCTCTCTCCATATCCACTGGAAATGCATATTTAGCCCACTTTCATGGATGTTAACAATGAGTGTCCAAGGAAATATGCACTCAATATTGGAAAGTGCCGACAAACTTTCACTTTACAAACAAACGGATATTAGAAACATGAAAAAGGTATTTACATATGTGAAAAGTGATATTTTCCACTAGAAATGCATGTTTAGCCCACTTTCATGGATGTTAACAATATGTATATACCAAGATACCATTGCCATTATTTTTCGTGCCCATTTCTTTCTATAAATCTTTATTCCGTTATTGAGTTCAAATTGATAATTTCCTTATTTCTCTCTTGGTTTGTTTTTTTTCTACACAGAGCCAACTTCCATTGGTTGGAAATCCAGCACCCGAGTTTGAGGCTGAAGCAGTTTTTGATCAGGAGTTTATCCAGGTAAAAGAAATCATAAATTGAGATATTACTGTGCACACATCTGTAATTGAGAGAACATAACTTTATTCTATAGCTGCAAGCTGTTGAATTTTCTTGGTATTTTATGCAATTCGTCAATTCTCACTCCCTTGGCATGGATTCATGAGTTAATGTTGTTGACAATGCAACAAATTGTTGCAAATTCAATTATCATTCAGTAAAAAAGAGATATGATACCTTTAAAGAAAAAGAGATATATGATGAACTGGAAGTCTCAGGTTTGAGTCCTATTGTCACCCGATGTCTGTGGCTTGCGGGAGGCTGCGTGCATCTAGAGTTTTACTCAATGCTCTCGTACTCGGGGAGAATTGGGGGTCTTAGGGCTCTCCATCATAAAAAAAAGAAGAGAGAGATGATAATGGGTAAAGAAGGTAACATTTTCATTTTATAAAACTAAATACAAAAAGGAATGGTTTTTTATCTCTTTGATCAAAGAAAACTTGGAACAATTGTAGAATTGCAATTCATTGTCCATAACCTCATTTTACACATTTCCTTTATTATTATTATCATTATTATGTTTTTTTAAAGATGATGGATCACTATTTGTTGGATCAAAGGCATGAATTTGTATTGGTTGTCCAACACAATGAATGTGTATGGGTTGTCCGACACAAGGAAGCTAAAAAATGCATGTAGTAGTAGTAAGTGAAGAAGAAGGCATTTGTCTCCCAAAATGTTGGAAAGTTATTAAGTTCTTTCAAAGTTAAAAAAAAAAAAAAAATTATGCAATGTCTAATGAATTTAGAGATGGGTAAAAGCACAAACACAAAATTCAAGTTGAGGACACAACTCTTTTATTTTTAAAAAGATAGCTTTAATAAAAAAAATAAAAATAAGAGAGCTGGGTGGAGGTCTTCTAGATGGAAAAAGGCACCCCTAACTAAAGAAATACACGAATAGAAAGGAAAAATCGTTCAATCCAAGGAAAATCCACAAACAAATTAGATCATAGGATGCCATGTTTTGCGTAGAATCCACCACTCCATTTGCTGATTGCTTGACGTGAACAAAAGAAACATTCATTACTATATGCAAACTGTATATTTCCCTAAACGATGGCAAGAGTTACCGTGGAGGTTTCTTCTTTCCATGTGCCCAATGGATCACATTCACTGTATCCCTTCTATAACAAGGTCCCAACAAAAATGACCTTTGAAAATCTTAAATGCTTCCTTTATTGCTTGAAGCTCTGCCTAGTTGAATTTATAATCTCTGCAGGACCTGAAAATAAATGGAGCACTATGCCTCCCTAGTCATGAAGAATTCCACCTACCCCTATCAATTCTACTTTACTTCTTGTTGCCCCATCTACATTGAACTTCATTGAGCTTGGACTAAGTTTTTTTTCCATCTTTCTTTGACCTTTTCCACCCAACTTTATCATCCAAAATTGACGTCCACTGTCTGTCTAAATTTGAGTGCTGGTTCCCTTGGTTTTTGAGGGGTATTCTTTTTTTCCAAATCCAAATCAATTAAATCATAACTTAAAAAAAAATATGAATTGAAACGACAACCTTTAAGGTCAAACAGAGGAAGCGTCGTTGGATTATTCCTTGTAATTGCTATGAAATTGTTGAAATGGCTATACATTGCTTATTTAAACTTTATACCTTGTTACATCTGAATAATGTTGTGGCTGATAATCCAGAGTGATATGTTAGTAATAAACTGACCAACGAAGTCAAATTTTGCTGTCAGAATTTTCAGAGAACTTGACAGTTTTCCACAGTTACTTATCCGGATGGACTTTCCACACACAAGCTTTATGATTTTGGTTATTGCTGTCTGTTCAATCAATTTTACGTTCCATTCATTTACCTTCAGATTGTGGCATTCACATGCTGATCTTCACACCTAATTGAATGGTGCCAGATATCAACACTTGGGCAGGGGCAGATTTAAAGTGGGGCGGGTGGGGGCCATGGCCCCTCTAAAATTGTAGAAACTTGTTTTTTATATTAAGGTATTTTTATGACATTTATTATTAAAATAAGTTTTTCTAGTAATTTTTAAAAAATTGAATTGTTAGCCTCTCCAAAAAATAATTTTTTTTTAGTTAACCCCAGCAATGACTATAATTTTGTTAATTTCCTGATACCTCTCTAGATTATTATTATTATTATCATTTTCGAGCGGTAAAGAAGATGAATATATTAATAGAGATAGAATATACAAGCCTCTCTAGATTAGTAATAAGATTTACTTCCTAAATTCTAGTTAATTTTCTTTTTATCTTTTCTATCTAATCTTCAATGCTCTCAATTTCCATTTATGGAAGTTAACTACATAATTTGAAAAACTTAAAATATATATATATGTATATATATATATATTTTTTTTTTTTTGAATTTTTTTTGAATTTACGTGTGGGAAACCGCGGGATACCCAACTTAAAACCCCCACGGGTGGACTTCTACCCTTAAGGCATACCAAGGTTAGGCCATGGGGGCTCGAACCCGTGACCTCCCGCTTCCTGAGGCAGGAGGTAACCAACTGAGCTACACCCATGTGGGTAAAACTTTAACATTTTTACATACTCTCTCCACATGTTACAACCCATATTGGAAAATTTAGAAAGAAAACAAGCTCCATTGTTAGTAATATTCTTATATATTTTGTATATAACTTTTATTGTTATTATTTGCATTTATTTTGGCTCATTGTCACGTTTATTTGTAAATTTTAAATTATATTATTTTATTTTAATATTTTTATCTCTAAGAAGATCTTTTGTCATCCTTATAATATCTAAAAATGAGAATCATGATATTAGTGTGATCCTTTTCATGATAAATACATAATATTTCCACACAGTTTAAATTTATAATTTTGAACTTTTAAATATCTACAAGTTTACATTGTGAATAACATTTTGCATAATTTTTTTTCTAATATCATGTTAGAAATCTAATAATTTAGAAATATCTCAATACATTGTCTTTAACATATTATTCTTTTAACAATATTTATTGTAACACTTTGTCCCCCATAAAGAATGATTTCTGGATCCACCCCTGATCTTGGGTCTGAATTATTGTTTCATTAAAACACCTCTTTCTTGCATTTTATGTGGTTTAAGATGCATCTTTTTATTGCTTTGCCTTGTAGAAACATTCTTATATTAGATCATCAAAAATTGTTAAGGATTGGTAACTGAAATATAAAATTATAAATAGTTAATTGCAATATAACCATGTGGGCTGTATTATTTTATCATTAAAAAGTTTTGCATATTGGTCCTTGAAATTTATCTTGTTATTGCAATAGTACCATGTGGGCTATAGTATATTATAATAAATAAATAGTAACTAATTATACTTATTATTGTTATTTAATTGATGGGAAAATGACTGTTGATGATGTGATGAGAAAGACTCAATGAATTGAGTAATGTCTTAGAGAATATTAGAGGGATGAATTAAATTTTTCTAACGAACTCCTATTTATTGCTCAAATAAAAATCCTACCACATAAAGTTGATATACTCAATTTATGTCTCACTGTATGCTAATCTAATCATTGCTTATTGTCACAGGTCAAGCTTTCTGATTACATTGGGAAGAAGTATGTAATTCTGTTTTTCTATCCGTTGGATTTCACATTTGTTTGCCCCACTGGTTAGTTTTATGCTTTTTTTTCAACACCTGAATTGAAAGATTAATGCTCTAAAAACATTGTTTGAATTATTCACCACTTTTTCTCCCCAATTACAGAGATAACTGCGTTCAGTGACCGGCATGAAGAATTTCAGAAGTTAAACACAGAAGTCTTGGGTGTTTCAGTTGACAGTGTTGTAAGTTGATCCATCACCATTGTTTTCATTGTTGCTTTCATACTCGCCTCTCTCTCCTTCCCTCTCTGCACGTGTATTTGCATGTGTGCTTGCTTTCACACACCTTTTTATCCCCCTTTCTGTGGGGTTTATGATTTGATGGCATATGCCAAGTGTCACGCTCCGCCTTCCAACACCTAAACGGGCGTGATCTGACTACACAATTTTATATCACCTGCTGTCCTAAACGAGCCTTACATCATAAATCCGTGGCTATATTTTTACTTTCAAATCAACGTAACTACATTCACAAGCCACCAAACTTCTCAAGTCCACAACTTGCTTAAAGACATGACATTTCATTCATCATTCCATATAACTTAGAGAGAGAAAATATCAATCACATAAGGATTTCTAAACGTACCAACTTACTCACATTCCCATACTAACAAAACATAATGATCTCAAATTTACTCAATACTTGAATTTATTATCCAAGTTTCCACAAACTAAATAAAACTAATAAATAAATTCCTCTCAGTCTCAAATCAAATAAAAATCCAATTTATAATCTAAATACTAAATTCTTCAATAAGCTGTGCGGTTTCAAGTACTCTTTGACGACTCCTCGCCTTCTAGGCTCAATTTTGGTTATCATCCAGGCCCAAATCTAAAGGATTGCCTGCAATGTAAGGGATGAGCTCCATGCTCAGTGAAGAAAACAACCACAAACATAGAATGTGATATCCCTACTTTCTCACATAATATTTCAAGTAAACATAATTAACAATTTATTTCATGCTCATGCCTTTGCAGAAATGTAATGCTCAATGCAAAATGCCATACTCCAACCCATCATTTACATCTACTGATATTTGGTGGCCTTCCCGACGAATCGAGGATAATACAACATCGCCTTAGTGGCCTTCTCACCTAAAGTGAGGATAACACAACCTACCACCAAATAACAACCCTCATGACTTGTCACGGATATCACATCTCTTCCACTGGAGTGGCCTTCCCACTTAAAGTGAGGCTAACAACATTACCACCGTCGTGGTCTTCGTGATAATCATGGATCACACCCTCATATCCAATGCTATGAATATGAGAAAGCTATGTTCAATAAATATACTCAATTATTCATAATATGCTTGTAGAATCATGAATCTCAGTCTAAACAGATTATAACTATTCAGTCTAAACAAATTATAACATAGTCAACATCTTATTCACCATAACATGCATAATTTGATTATAACATGGCAGTAATCCAATCATCATAATATTAGAATAATATATATCAACATTCAAACATGTCCAATCAAGATTGAAATTCAACAATACCATACAAATAATCATTAATCTAAGAATATAAATCATTGGATCTTTCAACAACATTAATGGTTAGATTCCACAATCCGGGCGGACTGAGTCTCCTCACGACCAATAGAATGTTTAGCCAAAATCTCCGTTACACTACTGTGAGTGAACACCGGATCACAATCATTATCAACATGTACCCAGTCTATTTCTAGATCCAACAATTATATTCTAAACATACAATACAATGCAATATTTTCCTTTGCACAATCAAAATAAAGGATCATGTAAATATAAGGTATGTAGTGAATTGTTTCTTCACCTAGAATCGCGTGAAAAGTATGGTGCTAGCAAGGAATCCAAAGCTTTATAAACAAGTCTTTACTCCAAAGTTGCTGCAAATTAATTTAAATGTTCCAAGCAATTAAAAACTGATGTTTGTTAATCTCTTTAAACTTCTTTTGTTTAAATAGTGGAGGGTCATATCCTGCTGCCCCATCTAAGGTAATCTTGGGTCAAAGGCCTAGAGTGAAGGTCTTGAGTAGTGGAGGGTCATATCCTACTGCCCCATCTAAGGTAATCTAGGGTCATAGGCTTAGAGTGAAGGTCTTGAGTCTATACCAAGCCTAATCTCACTTAATGCTAATAAGACAATAAAACCTTATTCATGAAAAAGGATGGGTTCTCTTTTAAGTTACTAAGAACTTTAATCAAATCCTAAAAGTAAATAGACAGTTGGAGTCATCACTTATAAAAATATAATAAATACTTTAACTAAAAAAAACCATAACGATTACAAGGGTAGTAATAGGTTGAAGTGAAAACCATATATGTTTTAAGTCAATGCTTAAGTCTAAAAATCATATCTTTAACCCTTATAAAAATATAGAATGATAATGACATCGCTGAGAAAGACAGGGAGATAATATGTTTAGGTTGTAGTTTATTTTCTCCTCTTTAAAACAAATTCAGATATAGATACAAGTAAGTTGAAGTGTAGATAAAGGTTAAAAGAAAACACTGTCATAAAAGGGCATAGCTATATACACAAGGTGGGTTTAAACTTTAAAACCAAAGAAAGGGTTGTTAGGAAAAGATCGATCAAGCGGAAATTCTCTGTTTGAAAAGGAAGGATTACTTTTGTAGATTTATTATAAACGTATATGTGTACACATATTGTCGATTTTATATTCATGGCTCAAAACAAAAAATATGGGTTAAACATATAAGAGGTAGTCATAATTCTAGCCTAGGAAGGGAAGGTTAAGAGTTCTTGAAATTCCCTTTGATACATACCACACTTAAAAATTTCCAAAATATATTAGTACTTATAAAATAGAAACATGTACACTTTCGTATCATCAAACGCTTGTAGGTTCACAATGCATATTATCATAGTAATATAATAGGTAGATAAAAACTAGGACTTAAGTCAATCTTCACAAAGAAAGCTTTTAAAAACAGAGAACTGAATTATAGTGGCTTATTATCTACCTTGGTCCACTGAAATTAATGAATGAGATGAGAAAAAAGTCTACAGGTATTCGGCTGGGTCAAAGTATGATTGGCAAATTTGAGGCAGATTCTACCGACATGTTTTGAGGTTGAAATCAGTCCCAACTTAGGATAGTTCAAGGACTGAGTCACTCATTAATCCAATCTAACAATTGAGTAATGGACCTGGCCAAAGTAAAGAAATCAAACAAAAGAGCTGATTGGTTGGGCGGAAACCAGAGAGGGTAGGCGCAGATTCTACGGAGGTTGAAATCAGTCCACACTTATAGTTATTTAGGAAAAAACTGGATAGGTACTGTTCACGGATGAGGGATTGGGGACTGATCTGAGTCACCAATTAATTCCATCCAACAACTGTGTAATAAACATGGCCAAAACCATAGAAATCAAACAAACAGGTTGGCTGGTTGGGCGGAAATCTACTGCAGATGTGACTACTGTTTGGTGAGAGAAAGGAAGTGGAAACTAAGAAATAGAGACAAGAAGGATACATACCTATTAATTGCCGTAGGGTAGAGCCAAGAACGAAAGAAGGTTGGCCCCTGATGGTGTCTTGCTCTGCTTCTCAGACCAGACCTCAGTCTTCGAAGAGGAGGAGAAAAAGCTACGGTGAAAAGGGAATAACGAATTGGGGCTTTCTTCGTCTTATACACACGCACGCAGTCGGTATTGGTTTCCAAAGTGGAATGGCTATGTCAAGGGGAAATAGGGTTGGCTGCCGTTTTTGAAAGGGAGAAGGAGAGTGGAAAACGGAAAGGGTATTTCTTTCCATCGAGAGTTAGAGATTTAGGAGGAAAGAAAGGGGTGTGGGTTTCCAAAGGGTCCACATGGTTTGAGTTGTCTATTTAATTCCTAATACAAGTAGAATTAAAATTCTAATTACATTCTCAATTCTAAATTCATAATTAACTAGTTTCCATCGGTAATTTGCTCAAGGGATGTGGGTCCCATGGGCCCACACTAAAATTTATTGATATTAAATTTACAAATTTGTAACTGACTAATTCTAATTGAAATTCTAACCTTGAGAATTAAAACTAAATTGCTAATTTAGATTTTCCATTTTCTTAAATTTTAGCTCAAAGGGGATAAATCTGTAAATTTCTAATTGAGGAGAAAGTGTGTGCAATCGGGAGTCTATTATTGAATCCTTAAATTCAAAGTGTGTTTTTCCCCAATAATTTTCTCAAATAAAATAACAAATTAGTTTAAACCATAATAATTTTCTAAACTAGTTCTACCCACTACTACCGACCCACTACTCCGAGTCGGGTCACTACACCAAGAGGCAATCACTACTTCCAGACGCACAAGCACACACATAAGTTGATCAAAAACCTTGCTTCTAATACCAACTACTGTCATTTCTTATTTGAAAATAATCCAAGTATGCTTGAAGGATTGATTACTAGATATCATCATTTAGACGGCATTTTTGTTAACATGTGCAAGAGAATGTAATGATTGTGGTTTGAGCTTAACCTGAGTTTTTTTTTTTTTGAATATGTAACAAAATTGATCCAATAGTAGCTAATTAATTCATGCTCCTAGGGATTATGTGACAAGAGCCCATAGTTTAGTTGGTAAGTGTTCATTGTTGTGACTACAAAGTTTGTTCGTTTAAGTCATATGGGTGTCATGTTAGTTGTTGCTAATGGATTACAATTTATCAAATCCAATTATGAGAGTGAACCCTAGATAAATGGGACAAGCGTTGATGACAACTACATCATAGATAGATACTAAACGATGAAAGTAGAAAACTAACCTAGAGTATAAGTTGTTTTTATGTGTTGTGGATTCCAATCCATGTTATGAACTATACATCTAATTCCATACAGATGGGTTTAGGTTATAAACCCTTCCTACTTATAGGGGAAAAGTTGCAACCTCTATATGTTTTCCATTACATTTGCTTCTATATGTTCTCTCAAAAACAAAATGATCCTAATTAGTTCTATCCATCCACACTGCAAGATCTTGCAATCCGTTCAGTTGAATAAAAGGATAGCCCTCACTACATATTACACGCTTCCAGAATGAACCTTGATTGAGTTCTTCAATCCCACCATGAACCTTTCATATGGGCTCTCCCCTTCAAATATGCATTCCTTGGTCCTCTTGAACTGTGAACTTCATCAGTGTGTCAAGTCACTACAGCAATGAAAATTGTTATGAAAACTAGTAAACAAACCAATGAACAGTGTTTGTTGGTTCAATTTACAAGTATCAGATGCCTAGGGTGCAATCAGGTGAGCTTTGGATTGATTGTTTGTCTGAAACCCACCTTCTTTGGTTACAGGTTTGGATTTGGCTGACATTGAATTATGGGTTTTGCAACAGTAATCCAAATCTTTCCTGCATTGTAGAGTGAGATCCAAACATGAACCTGACTCTGATTTTGTGGGTTGAATCTCAATCTATGTTAGTAATCTAGTTAGTATTAGTAAGCCTATTATTATTGTCCTCAATTGCTTGGAATACATTGAATTATTAGTTTGTAATCATCTTATTATTATTAACTGCTTATTCAACCCAATGTGAATGCCTTCTGATTGGGATCGAAGTGGGACTGAATTACTATGGTTACAATGGTTCTAAATGGTTTTGCGCACGGTTTGTCCTTTGTTCTGCTCATAGTGCTCTGCAGGAGCACACACCTAAGTGTCTCCTAATCATGGGGATGTATCCAAATTCAAGTGGGTTGGGTTTGAATGAAGGTTGATCCAGGGTGTTAAATGCAGGACTAGGATTTTTTTTATTGAGAAAAAAGGGTGGGTTTTGGTGTGTGTGGGGTGTAGGGGTATTATGGTGATGGGATTTCTTCATATTTACACCCCTATTTTTATGCACTTTCCAGTTGTGCCATATACATGTACGCGATGTATTCAACCCACACTTTCTTCGAGAGGTGGCTGAAACTCACTTTTTAGTTACCCACATCTTCTTTGAGGTGGCTGAAATCTTTGGGAACAGTTATTCGGGCATTGCAGGTTGTTGAATTCTCACCTGGTTTCAAATCATGCCCAAAGTGGGTTGAAAATTTGAGTGCTTGATGCTATTTCATTTACTGAATCTGATATCACTTGGCAGTGCTTGAAATGTATATGTACTCCGTTCACCGGTGGGTGGGTGACCACCTTTGGTTCTCAGTCAGTCCAGATCTGGCAGCTGTTGGGCCTTCTTTGTTAGGTTATTCATTGATGGAAGGAGAATGGTTTTATTCTTGTCAATCAGAATGTAAACAATGTCTCTTGTCCAGCAGATCTCAAAAAGCTGCAAAATATAATTCATTCATGAATTGCCATGTAGGGCATTTTGTGCCTACCAAACACACCAAGAATAGTTATATGTCATGATTCCGAATGGGCCATTGGCTTGTCAAGGAATAATCCACTTAGTTTAAAATTATTTTACCTAGATGTATCAGGTTCCTAGTAGGAGAAACCTCAAAGGAAACCATTTGGTTACATGCATGCATGTGCGGAAACAACACGAATATGAACTGAAGGAGCATATATTTTTCTTAGCAATTTTTGTTCTATTAATAGTAGTTTTGAAGTATATCAAGTTGTTCTGTGCATGCACGTGTTACTGGCTGATTATTTAATTTTTTTTCTATACACCTGACTGGAAGCTGTTCTGCATGCAGTTTTCCCATCTTGCATGGGTTCAAACAGATAGGAAGTCAGGTGGGCTTGGTGACCTGAAGTATCCACTGATTTCGGATGTGACAAAATCAATTTCACAATCCTATGGTGTCCTGATTCCCCAGCAGGTATGGTCTTGTTCTTTCTAACTTCATTTATTCATGGATCCTTTAATATGTTTCACGTGGATCAGTCCTGATTTAACCAGTGCTACCTGAGTATTTGTACTTTTTGGTTTTTTTTTTTTTTTAAATCTTACTTACACTAATGTTCTGCCTCCACTTTTTACTCTTAACTATTCATGTGATCTTGTATCACATTTTAGGTTTTAGTTGCCATCTTTTGTTGCAGTTCTAAGGATGCACATGAAAGAAACTCACTTTTAGCTTTTCGTTTTCTTCTCCACATTTTCTTTCTCTCCATGTATTAGAGCTTCCTAACTTATATTTGAGCCTCCAATTTTTTCTGCCAGAGACACAAATGGTGATTGCATGACACCATGGCGGATACTACCACTTGAATCAACTGTCATTTGGTTTCTATCATTTTACCTGATGATAGAATGTACTACAAACTTCCTTCACTGTAAATAGGTAGAAGCCTTTCTATGGGGCCTATTTGGGGACCCAACCTGTAATACCCTGCCCCAAAAAGTCCCACATTGCTAGTGGCATTGGAAATTCCCTGGTATATAAGTAGTAGCATTCCTCCTTCTAGCACAAGGCCTTTTGGGAGCAACACTGGGTTGGCTCGCCAAAGCAAAGCCGTGCGGGTCCGTGTGTAGGCCCAAGCGGACATTATTGTGCTAGCGGGATGGGTCGTTACACAACCATTCACAGAACTGGATGGAAAGGTCCCACCGTAGATTTGTGTTAGGACAGAAATTGGTCCTGCTTGACAGATGTCATCTGTTAATTTAAGCTCACAAAAATGACTGTAACCATAGGGTGACTCAGTAACATGGTAGATTCTAATGGAGATGATTTTGAAGACGTACTAAGTTGTCTTTTGTAGTGGATTCAGATCCATGCGAGGTGTGCCCCCTAGGATGCTTACTTGTGTGAGTTGCTCATATTATGTCATTGCTTGTGAGTCAATGAGTATTGAAGACTATGAACTTTCGCTAATTGATATTTATATATTTTCTTGAAATATTTATGTTTTTATTTATTTTGGGTGCTTTCTTCTATTTTCATTTTATTTTATCAGGGAAAACACACTTCATTTATGGTTGTTAACTTGTGCAGTTTTTGGGGCATTGAACCTTTTCAATCCTTATATAGATGGATGACATTATCTATGTACTCCATTTTTTGGGTTATTTATGATCCATACTGGGTCCTTCCTATCCCCATCCTTTGAATATGGTCTCAGTCACACTTAATCAGTGGTTGTCATTATCTAACTAGGGTATTTTTTGGGCCATCCCTAATCTATTGGTGGACCCTTTCCACCCCCACCTGCTAAATGGTGTTCTCAATTTGGTCCTATCTGAGAGGTTGCAAGTTAGCTTTAATATGACAAATCTCAATACAATTTTGTTCTCATGGTGAAGGGTAAAAGAGATGTGCATGTTTCACATTGAGTGCTGGTGGTTTGGGATGGAGTTCAACTCTGTGTAGATGAATTTTCTATCCATCTGTGCAAATATTTTCTTGAAGAGATTTGTAATTTTCATACGGTCAGTAGACTGTATTGTTTTCTCTTACTTCTTGTACTAATTATCTTCCTCAAGCCATTGTAAGTTTATAGATAATATATTAGAAACCTGGTTTGTAATTTTTTTGGTTGGTGTGGAGAGCTGAATTTAAGGATTTTTGAGTCCAAGAGAAGGTTGTGGCTAGGGTTTTTGAAGAGAGAAAGATCTTTTGATTCTTTGGATGTTGGGATGCAAAGAATTTGATGATTTTGGGTATCATGATTTTTTAGGGGGTGGGATAAGTGTCTAAGAGGGGGAAAAAGGAGAAATAGGCAGTGGATAAATGGAAACCACTAGATGATAGAAGTTTTAAATTCAATGTGGATGGAGTAACTAGAGGAAAACCAGGGCTAGCAAGAGTTTGTGTGTGTGTGTGTGTGTGTGGGGGGGGGGGGGGGGGGGGGGGGGGTGGTTCACTGAACCTGTCGGCATTAGAGATTCTGACTAGGCTGACTTGCTATAAGGAAAAGCACTTTTGTTTGTGGTGTTCAGAGGGGGATGCTTCAAGAACCTTCATGTGGAAGGGGATTTGGCTAATGCCATTGCTTGGGCCCAAGGGGAAAGGAAGCCTCCTTGTGATCTTCTTTCCATTGTTAGGGATATTTCTTCCCTGTCTAAGGCGAAGGTCATTTCCTTCCAGTGGGTTAGAAGGGCAGCTAATGGGGTGGCCGATTTCCTATCCAAAGTTGGGTGGATTGTGTTTTAGGCTTTGTCAGTCATTTCTAATTCAAGGTGCTTTTTTTTGTCTTGTACATCTGTATATTGCTTTGGTTTTCCCTTTCCATTGATTCTCACCTTTTGTAAAGGATCAGTGTAGTTCTGATAAACTGTACCTTCTGCACTTAATGAATACAAAATTGTGAATTTTTTTTTTATAAAAAAATGATAGAAACCAGGTTTTGTATTTGGTTATTAAATCCTAGTTGTTTGGCTCCTTCTGGTCATTAGAAACCTCTTTGATAATCTATTACTATGTATTTTCATACTTTGTTAAAACTGATAATCTATTAACCGGTATTCTCATTCTATGTTAAAGCACAGAGATACTTGAAATGACAATTAAAGAGGAACTTTTACATCTAACAATTATATTTTATTTAATCCTTCTTGGATTAAAAAGGAACCCTATCTCTAGCACACCAGGATCTTACTGTGCCACATATACCAGAATCTGATATGTCAGAGTTAGGCAGGTAACTCTGGTTTTGGTGATTCACTAATTCTGCTGAAGGTAGACTTCTAAGGAACAGGAAGAATTTTCTTCTTTTCTAAAAGTAAGGTGCCAACACAGCATTAGAAGAAGTGATATTTTTTAATGATCATGAACAATTGAGAAGATACTGAAGGGGAAAAAGAAGAGATTTAATGCATCATTATATGAGAAAATGTCTTTTCCCACTTTTTGAGATGAGCATTGATGACAATGCTTGAAAAAATCAGGAAAATTGAGTATGTTGTAAAAGACCTTATCCACATCCCCATCCTCATCATATTGTCATCAAAGCCACATACACTTTATCTGGCATCGGCTGAATGCAGGAAGAAGCCTACCGTCTGTGTGTGTGTGTGTCTGGTGAGATCTATATAGATCTACTATTTTAGTTCCGACTCCACCCTGACTCTGCTGCAAAGAATTTGACCTTCATTTTGTTAAATATGAACTATTTGACAGGGGATTGCACTACGAGGTCTTTTCATCATTGACAAGGAGGGAGTGATCCAGCACTCGACCATTAACAACCTTGCTATTGGTCGGAGCGTCGATGAGACGATGAGAACGCTTCAGGTAAGCAGCGAATAGTAATCAGTGGATGATCGGATAGACTCTAGTTTGCCATAGTTTGCCATTCGTATTTTCTTAATTAAACCTTTTCTCAATGTCTCCAAGTGCATGAAGTGACACCTAGGGTGGTCTACCTTTGGTGGGGACATTGAAAGTGACCACCCTGTTGGACGTCCTTAACCATTTGGCAAGGAGCAGAAGGAACTTTTGTGAAAGAAAGTGGATGCTTTAGAAATGGGTTAACCAATGTTCCCTTCTGTGCTGTTGAAGGATTAGAATTGTAACTGGTCTGATTTCAAGGTTACAGTTCACCAGTTGCAGGACATAACTCACAAATGGTTGGATGTTTCATGCATGACATCCAGTGGGGAAGAAGGGTAAATGTCACAGATATCCTAGGAAGGAAAATGGTGGACATTTTTTCGTGTAATTTTGAAACTGAACTGGAGGCTAGCTGTTCTGGCCACTGGTTTGGTCGTAATTGCAAGAACTGGAAACATTTACTAAAGGGGTATAAAGTGCACTAAAATGATCAAATGCCAGTTTAGATCATTAACTGGTTTTAAAACTGAACATTCTGGCTGAGTTACCATGGGGTATTAAGTGCAGTAAATGGTCAAATGCCAGTTTAGATCATTAACTGGTTTTGAGATAGGGGTATAAAGTGCACTAAAATGATCAAATGCCAGTTTAGATCATTAACTGGTTTTAAAATTGAACATTCTGGCTGAGTTACCATGGGGTATTAAGTGCAGTAAATGGTCAAATGCCAGTTTAGATCATTAACTGGTTTTGAAACTTACCATTCTGGCCAAGTAACCAAGCATTGAGCAGCAACCAAACCAGTTCGATTGGCTCATCCAGTCTGGTTCTGGAAATGGTTGACTTTGTCTTATTGTTTATCTCATTTAGATGATACCTTCACTTATTGATAAGCTTTGTATTTGCCATAATTTTTTTTGAGGGGGGTCGTTACTAAATGAGAAAAGCTTTGTATTTGCCATAGTACCCATTGTACATTTATAGGTTTGGTTGTGTGTCCATGGTTTTACCTTTTGTTCTGCTGTTTTCAGCTAATTATCCCCATTGGTATCTATATATCGGCCATCAGTAAAAATGTGCCCATTGTGCAGTTGTTAGGGCTCGGTGATGTATCAATCAAAAGTAGTGATCACTGGACCATGGGGCTGAGGGCACATGCCACTCAACATTGCTGGTCATCAGTTTGTCCTTTTGGGTTACTGATCAATATCTTGTATATACTTGTTTATAATAAGCGTGTTCTCTACTATTAATCTACAGGCACTGCAGTATGTCCAAGAGAACCCTGACGAGGTCTGCCCAGCTGGGTGGAAGCCGGGGGATAAGTCTATGAAGCCAGATCCCAAGAAAAGCAAGGAGTATTTTTCTGCAATCTGAGCAAAAGCTGGTGTCTCTTTCGTATTGCTGTTAGAAGAGCTCTTATAGAGTTTTGTTTCCTGCTTTTTTCTCTAGATTTCTGTGAGTTTAGCAAATTCAAAGTGCATGATTAATATTATTTGGCTCCGGGAATGACAATTGACAGGGAAGTTTCCCTCCTTGTTTGGTGTTTATTTCCGTCTTTCTAACCTGTTTGCTGCAAACAAGATCAGTATAGATTGCAGATGGTCAGGAATCCGCTTTAGGAAGTGGGAGTTCTGAGTTCGATTCTCATTTCATCCAAAGGGCCACCCATTCCCCACAGAGTTATCCGGTATGTGTGGGTAGAGAAGCTTAAACATGCTTCGAGGATTAGTCAGGGTGCTCTATGAGGCCTAGACACCTTGGTCATAAAAAAGAGAGAGTATAGATCGCATCAACTACTGAACTAGTAGTTACAAGTGGTCCACAAATTCAAAGATGATCACGGGATGTGTAGTTTTTGTTGGGCAGTATAGTATATCTCGATAGAGTTGATACATAGATTGACTTTTTCTTCACGGGACCTGAGTATCAGGCTTCCTCAATCCAATGCGGTGTCCGGATATTGAAACTGTTCCCAAGGCAACTTATCATTTGTTTGAGTTAATGAAGATTGCAATTAGTTATTATTACATCATGGCGTTTTTGTCTCATTCGGTGCTGATCATGTTTTTTTTTGTTTTTTTATTTTTTTTGAATTTGTGTGTAGAAAATCGTGGGAATTCCAGTGTAAAACCCCCACTGTGATATCCACTGCCTTTATGGTATATTAGGTTAGACCATGTGATCTCGATTTTGGTATCTCCTGCTTGCTTCCTGAGGCGGGAGGTTAACTATTTGAGTTAGATCTATGTAGATTAGCAAGCAGTGCTTTTTGGTGGAGCCAAGTTGGCTAAAATGTGTGAAAAAGGTTCTTAGACATAATGCAGTGTAGGCTTTTTTTTATTGACAATTATAGTAGATATTTTTGTGTATATTTTTCTTAAAAGATAAAGAATGTTTGAAAAGTTTCAACAATTTAAGAAATATGTTAAAAATTAATTTTAAAAGTAAATTGGTTTTCTATAATCTAACAGTGGTAGCAAGTATACAATGACTAACCTACCCTTTTTATAAACTAATATAAACTCTAACAAGTTCATTTAAAATTTAGTAGGATACATCATTAAGAGTCAATTAAAGATCTGTCATCTATTTCACAATTTTGAAATTCTACTCGAAAGAAGGCATTTATTAGGAATGGTGGTTTGGGATTATTCTAACTTTTCTATACTTCACTATTGTGTATCTGATGTAGAAAATTTAGAACCCAAGTCATATTATAATGTTAAGGGTATTGAAGTTTGAAAAAGTTCAATGAAAGAAAAAAATTCTTATTTTTAAGAAGAATGAGATAGAATTTGGTCCTTTTGTCTAGTGGACTCTCATGCAAATGTAACAAATATTTTTAAATTTATCATATTTTTATCAACAAAACATCAATCGCAGTAAATATCTCGAGATTCATCAACACACTGGTAATTTCTAGTAAATTCTTGATAAAATTGCATTAAAAAAATAAATGGTAATATTGCAATAACATCTCAATAATTTCACAGTACATTCTTTAATAATATTTTCATTATTATATTTTTATTATTTTTAAATGTTATATTTTCCTTGAGATGTTCCTGTTAATTTCCTGGTAAAAATTTGAGAATTTAAAAATATCTTGATATTATCAATCAAAGTTAATATTCTGAGAACGATATTTGTGACAATACTTATTTTAAAGTTTTATCATCTTTAATGGCAGTTAAAGGTTGGAAATTGGGGTAGATGAATGTAAAAAATTCTTTCCTGGTGATATTTATAAGGAGATCTACAAGACTCAACCTCTTGTTTTGTACGTTCATCTCACCCTTAGTTTGTTTGTAACCTCAAGAAAGCATTATTTGGACTTAAATGAGAGCCGAGAAATGTATGGTTAGGATTTGATCTGTGTAAGTAGGTACTATTACATGGCAATCATCTATGGATGGAAATTCTTGGAATTAATTTTTTATTTTTCCTATAAATAGACCCATGGACTAGCATTATACTACATACCCATCGGTTCTAGTTCTTTGTTTGTGCTAGTTTGAGTTCTCTCTTTAACTTTCTCTCGAGTTTCTAGTGTTTTTCTAGTTTGAGTTTTAGTTCTAGTTTCTAGTTCTAAAATTAATTTTGTCTAAATATTGGGCTAATTTAATCTCTAGTTCTTGGAATTAGATTAAGAAATGCAATTGTAGAATTCTTATTTCTTTGGTGATTTTTGTATAATGTCAATTATTATTTAAGGAAGTTATTGACCATACTCAATTCTTCTAGTGAGAAGTTGAGATTTTGTTTTATTTTTTCTAAGCTTTATTTGACTGTAAATTCAGAGCGAGTGATCGAGAGACATTATTATATTAAAATTGACCTAAGGATCTCTTTAGACATCAGAATTCTTTGAGTCCAAATTCTTTTTGATTTGTTTAATTCAAACTAGATATTGCAGAGTTATTTTATTTTTTTACCTGAAAGCATATATGTATGCGTTAAATCCGATCCTATCCTTCATTACACATTAGTTGATTTTTAAATCCATGGTTCGTGGAGAGTAATATTACTGGGGGTGGCAATATATTGAACAAAGTTTGACTATATTTACTGGACTTGAGTTGATCCAAAAATTTATAAAAATAGATAAAAGTAGAAAAGAAAAAGAAAACGATTCATTTGCTCTCAAGGAATTGGTATAGCATCTTTGAGTTTGGAGATTAAAATTTGTAAATAACCCCTTATGTTTAGTAATAAAAAAAGTTACCATCTTTCATTTTATTTAAAAACACTCCTTTTAACATATTAAACATCTAAATCATCTTCTTTATTAAATAGCTATCATATAGAATTACCTTTAGTATACGTGTTTTTAAGCACCATATTAAAAATAAATGGGTCAATATGATTGGATAAAATGTGTAAAAGATTGTATTATAAGAAATGGGTGCTATTTTTTATGCATCTAACTGTATTAACTATGCAATTGGATCATTGAAAAATTGTATTAAAAAGTACATTTTTTTAATGGCTCATCTCATATAAAATTTTACTTCTCTTCCATTTATATGACTTATACACATTTAATGCAATTGCATTAGCTTGTATACATTTCATAAATTATTTTTATACATTTTTTCTAATTTTTTATTAATATAACTCTTTAAGCATTAGAAGACATTCTGAATATGTTAAGATGATGCTGATAATTTTCTGCTTCAGAAGGTAGGAGGTGTTAGGTTCAAGTCCCATGATCTCATCTGTTGTGTCCTAAAGGTAATGGGTAAGTTTTATGCTGTTTCCCACGTGTAAATTAAAAAAAAAAAAATTATAATTGATTTAAAAAATAGAGATGACTTCTGCGACACTTGAAACTAGACTAATAGCTTTTATAATTAAGATAAAAGAGATTTTTTTTATAAATTTATTCAAATAATTATATTAACTAGAACCTTGAAGGAAAGAAAAAAATTAAAATTTATTGATTAATTTTAACCACGGCGAGTTGACAAAATATTTAAATTAATTCAGATTAAGATAAATCCAAAATTTCTTCTCAAAAAATATTTAATTGAATTAAAAAAATTGAAATGGTTGGGCACTTGGGCCCACATCCATGGCCAGAAATTGCCACTAGACAAATGCATACAAAAGACAAAACACGGAGCTCTCGCAGAACAGCATTAGAACATCCCAAATGAGAAATTTTTTGTCACGTTCGGTGCTGGAATTGGATATAAAAGCTATTCCATCCTTTCTTGTCAAAGCCAGAGCGACAGATTGAGAGATATACAGAGAGAGAACCGCTCTCAGTCGTCACCCATCAATCATTTCGCCTCCTTCCATTCACTTCACTCTCCACTTCAAATCTCTGCCAATCTCACACGTCAAATCTTCAAGATCCTTTCTAAAGGGTATCACCCGACTACCTGAGACCCGGTGACGCTTCCAATTCCATATCTCGTTCCTTTTGATAGCTTTTAGTCTCCTTTTCCTCTTCCTCTCTCTCTGGAAAATAAGTTAACAAATGTAGACTTGAATGAATCTTTTGAATTCCAAGTAAGCTTCTCCAAATCCCATTTTTTGATTTTGGTTGGAATTTAAGTTTTCTCTTCCATATCTCTGTTTTCATGCAAATGATCCATTTGGGGTGGGTTGTTTCTTGTTTGTGAGAGGACAGCAGAACGTTTAGGAACCTTTGTTCTTGGAGCTTTTCAGAGGTTCCGGTGAACTGGGTTAAGGGTTTTTCAGTGTGAATTCCATTGGAGTGATGGATGGGTTTTCTCAAGTTGGTGGGATTAAATGAAGCGATCACGCAGTCATTGCAAATGAAAAGTAGAGGATGTGGTGAGGATGCAGGGAATAATGACTTGATGGTCTGTCACTCGTTTGCGAGAGAATTGGAGTTGCTGAAAAATGCGTTTGATAACGTCGTTTGTTATGATTCTTTCCTGGAGCTGAGTTTAGAAAGATAGTAATGGGACACGGGTATCCAACTATCCAAGAGGCCAATATTTTCAGAGAATTGCAGAAAATGTGACTTTTGGTGAGAAAGAAAATGGCAGCGCCTGGAAGAGTGGCCATCCTAGTGGCGTTGGAATGATTGGAATTGGTTTTGAATTAAGAGGAAATTCCCTAAATTATTCAAATGTGAATTATAGAAGAAGTGGAGGTTCTAATATTGTTATTAACTGCAAAAAGAAGAGACCCAGAAAGCGGAAATGAAGATGGATGATCCCCATTGGTTTCTGGAGAAAAAGGATGTTTCAGGAAGACAAATATCAAGTCAGAGAAACAACAGAATCAGAAAGATTTCTTCAGGGGGTACACAGTGGGAAGGCAATGGTGTTGGCACACATGCATCTCCCGACATCCTCAAGGATATCTTGTTATCCTCAGGGTGGTTGGTTGTCTCATATGAAGGTTTGAATACTCCAATCTATCTTTCTCCATGGGGTTCTTCTTATGGATCTCTTCCACAAGCTTTCAATGCCTTTTCATGGGATTTGTCTCCATCAGTTTCCAATGGGGGGTGTCAAAGTGGTTCTCTGTCATTCTCTCATGAGTTCCGCAGCAGTGTAAGCAAAACTGGAGGCGATGCCTATGATGTTCAGAAGAAGAAAGTTAAACAGCAAGGAAGCAGAACTTTGATAGATTCCAGTGTATTAAAAAAAAATACACTGCTGCCAAGAAAGCACGAATTTGATAAGCACATTGCTGTGGAAGAAACGAATACTAAGGAATTACTTGGGGATATCGTATCTCATGCAGTTCATGAGAAGGAAAATGCCTATGTCAAGGACGAGGGCTTGAACCATGAAACAGAGAATTCAGATTGCTACATAATAGCTGTTAGAAAAACCGATGATAGAAATAACAGTCTCATGCACTTAAGGAGGTCTGCTCGTATCAATGGGAAACATGTACCTGTTGATTTTGACAGGGAAGATTATGATCCTTACAAAAAATCATCTATATGTGTTGCAAAGGAGTCCGCATTACTACCAGATGCAATGCAATTTAGAGAAGTACACAAGTTGGAAGCATCTTGCATGGTTGAGGAGAAGTCCAATTGCTGCAGAACAGATGCTGTAAAAATCAACCAAATTGGCAGTAGGGAAATGCATCATGTTGGTGAGTTTCTTGAAGCGCATGAAGTGCTGGCATCTAGTCTGGTAAATGAGAAGGCAAAATCCTGTAATAAGGATGAATGCTCAAGTCACAAAGTCAATGATTCTGATTTCTGTAAGGTGGAACTTGAAACCCATAAATCCTCTTGCTCTGATATAGAGGTGAATACTGCCAAGGTACTCTGTAATGTTGAAGCAGTAAGGATTGTGCAAAACAGTGCAAATGAGGTTGGTTTGGATTTGGACTACCATGACTTGGAAGTAGAGAAGATTGAACAGAAGACTAAAAGTGAGATTTGTACTGATTCATATCACCATAAAGTGGAGTCTATAGGGGATTGAACAAAACAGTGAAAATGAGGTTGGTGATGTTTCAGAATACTATAAAGTCAAAGCTATAAAGATTGAGAAGAACAGTAAAAGCAATGAGCGCCAACATGGAAAATCAGTTGGGGTTAGGAGGAGGTCCATGAGGCTTGTGTCAATTCATAGGAAACATGTTCCCTTAGAGAGTGAGTTGGATATATAGAAATGGTGGCCTATAGTCATTGTCTACATCCATCAAGTGAATGTGTGGCCAACAAACTGAAAGAGAACACTAGGGACAAGCCAATATTCCCAATCATTAAATTTAATAAAATGGAACACCAATCACCCATTTTGAATGAAACATCGGTGAAAGAAATCATCGGCGAAAAGGTCGGAAATACACAAGATTTAGAAGGTGAAGGGACTCCCACAAAGAATGATGGTTGTTCTAAAGGAAGTGATCAAATGAAGATTCCTGTCTCCTGTAAGTGCTCTCCATCACTAAAAAGAAGCAAAACAAAGAATCTGGTTTGTGAGAAGGTCTCTACTTCATCTACAAAGAAACGTATGGCCCTTAGTGGGGGAAATTCAAATGGCAAAAAGAAGAAAAAGTGGAGTGGTGGGTGCCGCCTCACAGTAAGGAGATTTGTGAGATATGACAATCAAGAAAAAGTGTCATCTGAGGCAAAGGTTACCATTCTATCTTGGCTGATAGATGCTGGTATATTGACTGAAAACGAGAAGATTGAGCACAAAGGAGGGAACTGTAGAAGTATGCTGAAAGGCTGTCTTACCAGGGGTGGAATTCAATGCAACTGTTGCAAAAGGGTTGTGACTTTGTTAGATTTTGAAGCCCATGCTGGTAGTGATCTTCAACAACCTTGGGAGAACATTCACCTCAGTTCTGGAAAGTCATTGATGCAGTGCTGGAGTGAAGCATGGGACAGAGAAAAAAAGCAGAGGAAAGTTGGTTTCCAGATGGTAGGAACCAATGATCCAGATCCTAGTGACGATAGTTGTGGGGTTTGTGGTGATGGTGGTAGCTTGATATGTTGTGATAATTGCCCTTCGACTTTTCATCAGGACTGTTTGATGCTCCAGGTGTCTTTCCCCTATCTTTTTTTTATACCATTTACTTCATATTATTTCTCAACTTCCATGGTTGTTAGCTTCCCTTGTACTCCAGTATGGTTTAATTATCATAGTTCACAATCTTACAGATTGTTATGAACTCTTTACTTTTACTAGTAGCATGACCCAACACAGATATGTAGGAAGAAGCAAGTAGTAAAGCTCCTCATGTTGTGTGTTTTCTTTTAATATTCCTTTTGTCTTTTATAACAAGTTTTATCACCTTTTTGTTGGGAAGATGGGACCAGATGCAAGACACTGAGGTTGCTACTGGGACCAGAACTTGATATGGTTATATAACATGTTTGAAGCATGAATTTTATGTTATCATCATCAAGACATTTATCCATCCACTAGGGTAAGCTCTTTGTGGTCTACTTTTCCACTCTGTAGAACTCATTTGAATTTGGAAAATTGTTTTACATGAGCTGATTGCCTACCTGATGGTCATAGGACCTCTTTATGTTGGCTGTGGACTTGCACATGATGGAAAAACATGTAGTGGGGTCAAGCATTATCTTTTATGTTCCAGAAATGGTTATTGTTAACTTCTGATACTTGCCAATGTATTACAAATATGTATTACTTATTGTTTTGGGGCTACCTTATTAGAAAGAAAGAAGAAAGAGAAAAAAAGATATAGGATTATGTGTTTGTTGTGTTCTCTGTTGATTAAAATTTATATTTATATTTTAGTGTACACTTTTTTATGTGCTTTTAGAAGTTGAAGGTACTCCATACATCGGAAAGCAGGACTCTCTTCTAATGCTCTACACCTCTTTCAATGGTATTGGACGTGTTTCCTACAAAATTAGGAGTAGCTTGCCATACAGTGGCGATGTCCAAGACAGCTTTACTATCTATTCATCCAACTTCCAAATATCCAACACAGCCATGATAAAATGCATAAAAAAAAACACAATGGCCGATGGCCCTGTGGGTTGCATTGGAACTTTCTACGAAATTGTGGAAATATGGTTAAAAAGCATAGCCATTCTAAGAATCTGAAATAATTTAAGTTCTACTTCATTTTTCTCATTTCTAACACCAACTATTCCAAACTTCAGGTGGCAAGTACCAATTAAAGAAATAGTGTTTAGATAATTATAAATAGCATCACATTTCCTATATGTTCTTCCATGCTCTGGTAACCACATTCTGTACTAATTTATTTCATCTCTTTTTCAGGTTCTTCCTGAAGGCAGTTGGTACTGCCCGTATTGTAGATGTGCCTTCTGTATTATTGATGAACAAGGAAAAGCTCGAGTTAGTGGGTCTTTCATCTTGCTGAAATGCAATCAATGTGGACGTAGATGTGAGTGAGGAAACGTCAATTCTTCGATTTTCTAATTGCACCATTTTCTTGGTCTTGAACTTTCCGTAACATCAACTAATCTTGATTTAACTCTTTTCCTACAGATCACAGGGAATGTGCTTGGGGACATGATATGCTTAGGATGGGTTCAGTATCGTCGTATTTTTGTGGGAGAAATTGCAATAAGGTGATTCTATGACCTACATTGTTGGGCATTATTTGTAGGTTTTGCATGGGGGTGATATTTTCTTCTAGAAAAAGGAGTACGCTATTCTCTGTGTTTCTGTTTCATTTAATCTGCCGTGAACTGTATCACATGGTACACTATTTCATATCAAGAGCTGAAAGTTTTTATATGCATAATTATGGTTTGTCGTTTAACTGCAACTATTCTATGTGGGTAAATACAGACCTTGCTATGATGGCATTGTCATTGTAATGTGCCAAGAACCTGTCAGTGTTCATTGAATCCTAGATTTGGGACATACATGGAGGATCTGATTCTTTTCGTAAACATAATGGTACAGTAAACATGGCTGTCTATTGACAGGGCCTAGATTAAAAAGGGCCCAGATTCTTGAACTGATTGGGCTAGGCATATCATGTTAGCGTTATTAGCAAATAACCCACCAAAATAAACGGAATAAAAACAATCACAAGCAAACACGGAGAATTTTACGTGGTTCAGCCCCACCCGGCCTACGTCCATAGAGCATGATAAAGATATTATTAAGAGAAAATAAATAATACACTGCTACACAAGATTAAAATCAAACTCAAATTAGGAGCCTCCGACGATTCCCGACCGATAAGTCACACAGCTCCTCTCTGATGTGCGATCGGGATCTCTTAATCAATGATTTCAGCCTTGACTGTTCTCATGCTGCAGTATCACTGCCTTTCTTCTCCACTGACAACGCCACTATCAGTTTCAGCCGTGCTGCCTCTCTTCTTGCCGTCCTTCACACTGCTATTACCCAGAGAGAATCCCTTAAACAACAGATACTCACGAAGGCTGCCTCCTCGACAGACCTTGCTCTCTTGTCTGTTGTATATCTCTCTAGATCAGGATGTGTGTTGATGTAAGCAGACAACACTTCACCCCTCTAAGAACAGATGGCAGCCACACACCTCTTTCTCAATCTGTCATACACGACCAGCCCTTTTTATGTTCACCTCAATTATTATAACATATGTTTCCTACAAACTAGCATCCATACTTGGCAACTTCTAAAGGCAGCAAACGTCCATGGCAACTTTCCAAAATTGCTTATAGCAATTTCCACAGTTGCCCCACGCCCAGCACTTGCCTTATTCCAGCTTGACTGTAATTGTTATTCCTGCTAAATAGCAATTTCCATTTAGATTATCAGCACCTGCTAATTTCATTTGAAGTTTCCCACGCCAATACCCCATGGCTTTAGGAGAAAATCATGGTCTCTATTTTTGTGGAATCGAGCCATATACTCTAACATATCAGGCATAGTCTAATTCAAATTTTAAAATTTTCCCAGGCCTATGGGCAAGAGTACATCCTAGATAAGGTGCAGCAATGCCAGTCAGCAGTATATAGCAGTTCTCAACAATATGCTATATGAAGAATTGCATACTTTTGCTGGAATAATTTTTTCAATTGATCATTTATTTAAAATCTTTATGTTCAATGCCTTGTTTGAATTTTCACATGCTTCTCCAAAAGGTAATGTGTCCATTTACCCAATAAGAAAAAAAAATGAATAATAAGGGTAGTATTACTTTTGACTTGGGATCATTTTCATGGGAGGAAGTGCCAACTATGTGCTTTTACTAATTTTATTTCTTATTTAATATGAGGTCAAACACACCTTAATTTGTCTTGCTCTTTGAAATCCTCAAGGGAAAGTTTGGGGCACTGGAACTCTTGAGTTCTTGGGAACTAGTCATTCCCTTGAATAATGGAAATGAAAAAGGTAATGCTTTCTGTGTGCTGTTGCTTGGATGACAGTGGAAAGATGCTTAAAACAATGAACTGGGCCTGTAATGGAACTCTCTCTCTTCTTCTTCTCTCTCTCTCTCTCTCATTCTCTCTCCTTTTTTTTTCTCTTCTTCTCTCTTTGAGAAACCGAAGAACTTCCAACTTTTCTGGGAAATAAAAGGGAGTCTGAATATCTTGGGTACAGCTTGATGATGATGACTCAATGCCTTGGATGATTCCAGTTTTTATTGGGCTGGGTGTTGGTTGTGTTTTTTAGCTGGTGGACGAGATTCATGTTAGATTTTCTGGCCTGATAGCCTCAAAGGCTATGCCCAGGTCTGAACTCATCTACTGTTATTGGTTGGACTATGGGCCACTCTGACCTGACATATTTAACACCTAACTGCACGAGAGTTTTCTTTTTATTGTGTTGATGAGGGCCTGAATACTGGCTGCTAACTAAATGGGTTGGGCTTGGACAAGTTCAGTGCTGCCTGACAACTCATAAATAGATATGCCTATATTTGGACACTGGAATATTTTGTTCCATTTCTATGAAATTGTAACAAAAGACCAAATTATGACTGGTAGTGCTCCAGCCACCATGATAGGCTAACATAGGCATTTATTTACGATCTAGGGGAATGATGGTTGATATGTGTGTCTGTGTGTATGCATGAGTTGATACCTGATATTTATGTATCCTTTATGTGCTTGAACTATAGGTAGCTGCAGGCTATATGACAAACTTGAAGTTTCAAATTCTATGGAAGGGGGCTATTCATGGGATACCTGATATTTATGTATCCTTTATGTGCTTAAACTATAGGTAGCTGCAGGACTACATGAAAAACTTGGAGTTTCAAATTCTATGGAAGGGGGCTATTCATGGACACTATTAAGGCGCCTTGATGAAGATCAGGGCATCACTTCTAGTCTGAAGAAATCTTTTGTCATGGAATGCAATATGAAACTATGTTTGGCACTTGCTGTTCTGGATGAGTGTTTTGTTCCTTTATTGGATCCAAGGACGGGTTTGGATATGATTTCTCAAGCAATTTATAATTCTGGGTATGCTTCAACAACATTTGAAAGCTGCACAACCACACAATTTTATTATTTTCTGATAATCCTGCCCTGTCAAAGATGTTTTAACCTGATAGTTGGTTTTGTCTACCTTCTTAGATATGGAAAATATTTAACTTAAAATATTGCACATCTTTATCTTACTTGAACATATGTGATTTTAGCTCGGATATGAGCTGAAATACTACGGCATGTATGTTGGAGCAGAAAGCACAGGGTTTAGCCTCATAAGGCCTACATTTTCTGTCTGACCAAGCCAGAAAATGTCCCTGGTCCCCACAACGTGAGGATATGTAGCAAGCTTTCATCTTATCCTACGCGTCTGAACTGTGAAAATAATTGTTATATGTAGAGATTTTACTTGTGACTATTATGGGTGGCATAGTATTTATAATTTACGACCTGACTTCAATTGATTTATGGATTTACCATTTTCAGCATGTTATAATCATGGTTTAATGATCAATTCAGATGGTCGAGTTCAGATGAACTTGCAGTTTTCATTCATTTGCACATGTGTGCATTAATAATCAGGGAAATAAACATGGTTGCTGTGACTATCAACGAGGTTTTTCTTTCCTCAGAGTCTAATGGATCATGTTACATAACTAACTAGAACTTCTGAACAGAACAGCACGTTAATTCTAGTCATATTGGAAGGTGGTTGGGAGAGAGCTTTTTTAAGGAATTTTAGTAGAGGGGAATCATCAGTAGGGAACTGAAAACCCTTCTTCTTTCCTTAATTTTTAAGAGAGAGAGGCCTACAAAGTTATCATTGTTAGGCTCTCTGGTAACTCTGTCACTGATTTTTTGGCGAAGGTAGGGGTGGATGGGTAGATATTTTTCTAGGTTTCTTATGGCATACCTTTTCCTTGGGGCTGAAATTTGGGTTGGGCTTTAACCCGACCTGCATGATCTGACCCGAAAAATCGGTGGGTTGGGTTATGCATTTTAATATTTCTGGTCAGTTTGGGTTGGAGAAAAAAAACCGGTATGAAATTCGGGTCGGGTTGGGCCAAGCTTTTAAAATTTGACCCAACCCGACCCGACTCGATCCACTTGAATAACTTAATATATAAAGTAGTTGTTGCCCTAATTGCGTCAAGCCTAATCTCAAGTGAGAGCCCGGATGCCCTAAAATCGTGCGAGAGCCAGAGCAAGAGAGCATGATGTGGCCCCTTTCTTCACTCAGATACAACAATACCGATCCTACCCCTTCTTCTATTCCACCGTTGGAGCACCTCCTCTCTTGTTCCCAGCATTCTCCCTATCTCCCAATCCCACCAACAACAAAAGCACCCACAACGGATTGGTTTCTCCCTCTCCTTCTCCCATCCTCCTTTTTTCCATTCCTTTCCCAAATTGGTTTCTCTCTCCCTCCCTGATCGTCCTTTCTTGAATAGCCCTGTTCTTTTCTTCCTTTTCATTCACCCCACCATTCCACCTTTGACCATTGCTTGTTTTCCTCTCCAATTTCGCCTAGGTCCCATGTTTTCCTCTTCTCCAATTAACTTCCCAGGTATTTTATTTTATATTTTTTAATTTTATTGTAAGTTTTTTTTTTTTATAAAATGGGCTAAATTGGGTCGGGCTTATTCTCGGGCTAGAGGTCGGGTCGGGTTGTGAAATTTGGGTTACCATTTCGGGTCGGGCCGGGCAGGGCTCAGTGTCATTTTTCGTATGGGTTGGGCTCGATTTATCAAAAATTCAAAACCCGACCCAACCCACCTGAATTTCAGCCCTACTTTTTCTTTTGATTCTCAGTTAAGAATTAGTGTATACCTCTTACACTTTTGTGAATAATATAGTTTTATCATTGTTAACTTTTCAAAAGAAAGTATCATATCGATTCTTAAATTTTCTCTAGGCCAAGGACTTCAATTGTTTCTTAAGAATAAGCTCTTGTTCTTCCATTAGGAACTCCAAGACTTGGTATTTTACATATAAATGTATTTTTGAACAAATTTGTCTTTTCAGATCAAATTACAGCCGTCTAAATTATGAGAGGTTTTACACTGCAATTTTGATGAAGGATGAGGAAATCATTTCGGTAGCAACATTAAGGTTTGGATCTTTTGTGAGATAAAATTTACTATATAATCATGCATCGTGCTTCACATGCTGAATGTTGAACAACTTTTACTATGCAGGCTCAATCTGTTTAATAACTTATTGTTTCATGTTATGCCATCCTTTCTATTTTAGTGTCATATCATGTTCAAAATTTTATAGCATGTTATTTGTTGTAGTTGAATTTATAAATTTTAGTTCAAGACTGAGGTAGACATACTTGAAAGATCATGGGGAAAATTCTGATTAATAACTTACTCTTCATGTTATACTATCCTTTCTATGTGAGTGACATATCATGTTCAAAATGTGATGGCATGTTATTCATTCCAGCTGAATTTATGGATTTTAGTTTAAGACTGAGGTAAATGCGTACTTGGATGATTAAGCGGAAAACTCATACCACTGATTCTCTTACCTAAGAGATCTATTCCCTTCATCCTTTTTTTCTACATTTGCATATCAAGTTTTTCTCTAAGACACGAGCCCTTCGATGTGATCAAGGTTCTCAACAAGCGACAATGTCTCTCTCACACAGAGTTTCAAAGGTGTGGATGCGTACCGTAGAGCCATCCTTAATATTATTGCACTAGTACCTTGGGTCATACATATATGTAATACAAAGGGTCAGCAGAAAAATAAATACGACAAGATCTATCTATCTATCTATCTATATATATAATGCCCCTACACTTTTGATCAAAATAGTTTTTTTATCAATTCTGATCTGAAATATGTTCGACGCCCCTACTCGTTCCCATTTGGAGGTACGAGTGGGACCCGAATCTGGACCTTCTTCCGGCAACACAAATAAAAATGGGACTGAGACAAATTTTTTTTTTTTAACATGGTAAACCCACTGAATGGGGAAACCTCCACGTGCCCATTTACAGGCAAAATTTCCACTGTAGTAAAGAGATTTTTATAAATACACTGTCTCTACAATGTTTTGCAAAATTGGATCCATTTAATCAACTCCACAAGAAGCCGAGATTACCATCGTCCAAACATGCCAACCATACAAGCCTGATGATCAGAATGACTATCAACCAAGCTTTGCCAAAATACCAAGCCAATCATTAGGAAGCCCTATGCGGTTATTAGTTTTTTTTCTCAGTTGCAGCCAACTTATAAATAGAGAAAAGAAAGACATCCACTGTTCTACTATTGCTTGGCAGAAACACATGACTGGCTTCACCGTTTGTTCAAGAATTCTGTAGTGGCTTCAACTTCAACTTCCAGGCCCATCTGATTGCTTTGAGGATGTGGAACAAATTGACATACAATCTATATCACATATGATATATCAAGACAATTTTTTTTTTTGAAAGATATATATCACATATTTTCCCCTTGAATAATGGATATATCAAGACAACTTATGAGATATAAACAGGATTTAAGTTGATTAAAATTCTATTCAATCTAAGAGAGTGAAAGGGGTGAATGGGTGAGAGGATAGTGAGAGGGTTGAGATTTGTGGTGGGAAGAGGGGATAGGGTGACTTCTTGGAAATGTTTGTGGATGGAGGAGTTGAAGTTGAAGGAGAGCCATCCATGGTTATTTAAGAAAGCAATAGAGAAGAATTCTAAAGTGGAGTAGAATTATGACATTTTGGGGGATATTATTATTTGGTTTGTAAGGTTTAGGCGGGCCTGAAGGGATTTTGGAATCTTAGATTATATTCAACTTTTATTTTGTTAAATGTTACCGTGATTAATAGGAAGGAGGATATTAGACTTCTTGGAAATGTTTGTGGCTGGAGGAGTTGAAGTTGAAGGAGAGCCATCCATGGTTATTTAAGAAAGCAATAGAGAAGAATTCTAAAGTGGAGTAGAATTATGACATTTAGGGGGGTATTATTATTTGGTTTGTAAGGTTTAGGCGGGCCTGAAGGGATTTTGGAATCTAAAATTATATTCAACTTACTATTTTGTTAGATGTTACCGTGATTAATAGGAAGGAGGATATTAGGTTCTGGTAGGTGTTCCATCAGGGAATTTCACAATAAAATCAGGTGTCAGAGAATTACATAGGAGTTCAGTGGCACCTCCTTAGATGTCCTTAGTATGGAGAGGTAAGGCCCCACAGAGGGTACAATCTTTCCATTGGTGTGTGGTGAAAGGTATATGACTTGATGAAATTTGAGGAGGAAGGTTACACAATATGGTGTACATTTAACTTACGTCTTGTGTGGGAATGTGGAGGAACATATAGATGCCCTTTTTTTCTTTGGACTTTGGAACTGGTTCTTAGATTTATGTGTTGCTCTTGGGTTTTGGAAAGGATGGTCTTTGAAGAACTAGGACGTTGGTTTGGAGGTGCTTTAAGGGAAAAAGGGAGGTTAGTGTGGATGACTATCCCAATTCCCAACTATTATTTTTGGAAGATGCTATACTTACTCTTAAATTATACTTTTTTATACCCTCATTTTGCATGGCAAAACACAATTGGTTGGACTTACAAGAGTTGGTTATGAAACCAATCAAATGATTTGCCACTTCATCATAGGGTATAATTCAAGGGTAAGTTTAGCATAGTCATTGCTTTTGGTTTGCGAATGGAGAGGAATGCTAGAATTTTCGAGTATATAGAGGTCTTTGTAGAGAGGTTTTTGAAGGGGCAAGGACTACACATTCTATGGCTATTGGGATGCAAAGAGTTTGAGGATTTATAATTTGATGACTTTCTAAGTGCCTAGTCAGAATGCTTGAAAGGTAGAGGGTTGAAGAAGAAAATATCTCAAAAGTGGGACCCTCTCTCATGGATTAATTTAAGTTTAATCTAGATGGGGCAACAAGGGGTAAACAAGGTCTAATGGGCGTGGTGAGTAACTTCATGACCTTCTTGGCAATATGTTAATGTTCTTGTCTAATCTAGTGGGGACTAGGGATTGCAATGAGGTGAACTTTTGGCCATTAGAAAAGAAATCACTTGTTGGGTTGGGAGTTTAACAATTCTCAATATATTTTAGTTTTTGAGGATCAATATATACCTCTTATATTGGATATTAGATTTGACCTCCATTGCAACACCCACAATTTTATCACTAATCAAATTCGCTGATTTAATCAAAACAATTCATATTTCCTTCAGTTAACCATATATCAAAGTAATTGAATAATGAACTCGAAGCCGATCAAGTATTTGAGTAGCACCAGATGTTCCATCTTAAATGAACTTCTAAGAAGTTTCTATCAAGTGCTAAATGACTTACATCTAATTTCTATAATAAAGCATCAGCATGTAATAGAAGTATGGCAATCCCATAAATGTAGGTGTGAATAGATGAACAATCACGATAACTTTGAAGAAATCTGACCTGTACAATAACTTGACAGAAGAAATCAAATGATGCCCTTGTTAATAGAAAAGATTAGACTTGAAAACTTATCTATCTATTCATTACAGAACCATTAATAAAGGGCATTGAACCAAAAAAGCTAGACCATCCAAAGTTTGTAACAAGTCATGCATATCACTATTTTTAAAAAGGTGACAATCATAATCCAATAAGAATCTCGCTAATATTATTCTAATATATGTTAACATATCTTAACCCACCCTACACCCACCCCCTCCAAAAAAAAAAACTACACTTGAGTTTGAATTTATTTAATCGCATAATCAGACGGCCAGATGTTGCTATTTGGTGGAGCAGAACATGGATGTGATGGAGCAGAGTAGATGACAAGATCAATGTGGCACAACTGATCCAACCATGTAGAAACAAGAGATAGGGATTGGCATTTTGGCACAGGAAATTGACAAATTCAGATTATATCAACGATTGGATCATAATTTAAGATAAATGCAAATAGATCAAAAGCAGAAAATCGAGACATGGCCAATACTGCCAGTGAACTTCTTTGGTTCAAGTCACTCATGACTAAACTCGATTTTCCACCATCTGATTCCGCCATGCTGGCATGTGAGACATATAGCCTCCAATCCAGTTTTTTATGACCATACCAAGCACATTGAAGTCGTGACATTTTATTCATGAAAGATTTTGGCTCATGTAATTGTCATACCACATGTCAGATATAAAGATCAATGGCCCCATATGTTTACAAAGTCTATTCCTTGATCAAGTTTGCAAACTATCTGTGGCAAGCTGGGTATGCTTGATATCTATGAGTTTAAAGGGTAGTGATAAAATGTATAATTTTAGATTGTCTCTTACCATACTTGTACAACAATATAGAAGGTTTTGGCTTATGTTTATTCTGTCGTAATTCCCTTAATCAAGGAATTTTACTGTTGTAATTTTGCATCTCGAGGAGGTTCGGGAAAGTTGCTTCAATATTTTCCAATCGTTGTTTGCCGCTGAGAAATACTTTGATTGCCTTAGACCATTGAAGATAATTTCTCTCGTTAAGAGGGGTATTGGTAATTTTTGAAACTGGATTTTCATAATTTTTATCATCTAAGGCCATTTTAAATGGGAATAATCAAGAATAGAGAGTAATGGATACAAAGAAAATGAGCAAGAAGTAAAAGTATCAAATGATACAAGTAGAAATGAAATGATAGCCGAACAAAATCTAGAAATAATGCGAAAAAGAACTTAAGGAAGATCAAGAAATGACAACTTGAATGGGGATTTGACCAAATAAAAGAAAAAAGGAAAATAAGTGCTGCTGGAAGATAAACAGAGAAATAACAGTAAAAGAGACAACAAAATAATGTTGCAAGCATCCTTAGCTTGCAGTAGGAAGAACCCACTTGATGGGCCCCACCCTAGATGTAATCAAAGATGACATGATGGGGATGAATATAGGGCCAACAAGAAAAGAAAAAAAGATAGTAAAGATGGGGGTCCCACTGATTGTGGATGGCCAGATAAAGAAAGGATGGCTAAGATGAAAAAGAAATAAGGTATTTTACTTCTTTTTTTTTTTGTAGATGAAGAAAAAGGAAATCACTGGCCTGGGATGATGATAAAATATAGATGAAAATACCAGAGATGAGGCTCACAGAACCTACACTTTGGAGTTTGGATACAATTATAGCTTCTATGGAGTGCTGAATCTTCACTAGGAAAAGGTGGAAGAAGAAGATGGTTTAAGGAAAAGGTTGCTGATGAAGAGAATATTTTCTGTGAACTGTTTTCTGTCATTTGTGACATTGTATATATGGGCAACAATGTAAAATTACAGCAGCAAAATATCTTGATTAAGAGAATTACGACAAGATAAAAGTCAAAACCTTCGTATATTGTTGTTAAAGTATGGTGTACTGAGAGACAATCCGAAATTATATACATTTTATAACAAATTGGCCAAATTGAGCCACAAGTAGTGCTCAGTTGCTCACTAATATTTTGCTAAATTTTTTTCTTGTAGTTTTTTTTTATTGCCACAAGTAGTGCTCAGTTGCTCACTAATATTTTGCTAAATTTTTTTCTTGTAGTTTTTTTTTATTGCCACAAGTAGTGCTCTGTTGCTCACTAATATTTTGCTAAATTTTTTTCTTGTAGTTTTTTTTATTATTATGGTGATCTGCTTCTCCAATTACCTTGTCACACAAATTTGGTCTTGCTGTTCTGTTTTATGATGTTCTGTAGCCTGTGTACTTTTATGCTGGAAAATAGATTCTCCTTTGGCACTTTCTTCTTTTCACTTTTTTGTGATACGTAGTTCCCTACTCAACTTCCTTCTTGAGAATTGAATTATAGATATATTTATATTTCAATCTCAAGAGTAACTGTCATCATCACCAACAACCATTTTCCCATCTATCTATGGGATGGGGATACCCATGTTATCCAAAAAAAAAAAAACAACCATTTTCCCATCTATTTGTGGTTGTTTTCTTGAGTTCTAATTCCCCACTCTAATCTCAAGATAAACTAGTTATCTAGATTTTCTAAGTATAATTTGCTTGTGCTATTTGTGCCCTTGTTTCTTGTTTTAGAGTGAGTTATGCAATGGACACTTCAAAAAATGTCATGCAAGCCTTTTGGAAATGTTTGATAGAAATGTATTCTGGATGCGATCTTCTTTGGCGGTGCTCCAATTTACAATTTGTTACTTCTTCACTCATCCTGTAATAAGACTGTATCTTTAAAAGTGAAATTTTCATCAACTAGTGAATTGATTCCTCTACTAGTTTCATTTTATTTTAGTAGGCCTCAACAGGTTGGATCTTACCATTGATTTGAATTGGTTTTTGTTGTACTTGGCACATGTGTCAGGCTCCATGGAACACAATTAGCAGAAATGCCATTCATTGGAACACGACCCATGTATCGACAACAAGGCATGTGCCGTCGCCTTTTGAGGGCCATTGAAGATGTAGGCTGCTTTTTTATTTGTAACCTTATAATGTTATACTAGAAGCTACTCTCACAGTCATTTCTCTCTTCTTCATATGTGCCTTCATATCTCTCCACTTAATATATGGCCTATTTCAAGAACAAATTGGCTATTTGCTCTCTCTCTCTCTCTCTCTCTCTCTCTCTCTCTCTCTCTCTCTCTTATTGTGTATGTATGTACTTTATAAAAAGTACCCACTATTAAGGTAAATGATTAACAACTTTCGTGTTTGTTTTTACAATTAGAGTTTGTCATGGTGAGATCGCATTTAGGAGTTTGTATTTTTTATAGAAAAAGAGGGGGGAATCATTTTCTATCAAAACTATTGCTGAGGTGCTTTATTTTTTAATCCTTCATAGCTGAATTGTTCATGTGTTTTATTAGCTTGTTTGTCTTCATTTATTGATGTTTGTGTTTGGTAACCTTTTTTTTTATCTTCATTGATTGATACATATGCAAGCCTATTCATGGACCGGGCTTTTTCAAAGAAAGCCCGAGCCTGCCATTTAAAGCCCGTTTATTTTGCACCTGGCATTTTTTTTTTGCAACTTGAAAATCTAACTATACAGATTGATTGCAAGTGGACTTAAAGACTTACCAACAATTAAAATTTTAGTCCAAAAGGACAGATAGACTAGGAAAATAGTAGTAGCCACAAATATTGTTCTGAATCAAAAGGGGCAAAATGTGATGTGTGTTTATGTGGCTATTGGTCAAAAAGCATCTTCCGTGGCCCAAGTAGTGCCACTTTCTAGGAATGAGGGGCAATGGAATACACTATTGTGGTAGCTGAAACGGAGGATTCACTTTTTTGCCTGATCTTAGGTCCTGACTCACCCTTCGTGGACGAATCTTGCAGAGGAACTCTTAGTTTCAGGGCATTGGATTCTCACCAATGTTTGGGTTACTCAAGCCAACATTCTTGCTTCCGCTTCGTCCACACCTGCTCTCACGGGAGCTTCCCTCTAAGCGGAACACTCCCCTACCGATGCATTTTTCATCCCACAACTTCGGCAGATTGCTTAGCCCCGTTTATCTTTGGCTCTGACATGTATCTTGGGAGGAAGAAAAAGTGAGGCCCAGAATCGTGGTTGTAATCAATATTTGCAAATGAAAGGGGAATTGATCCGTGGTTGATTCCGTAACATATAAATAGGAATTGCTATTTGTACCTCATAAAAAACTTATTTCGTGGAATTAGCCATTCAATTTCTTTTAGAAAACGATTATGTTCAAATAAACAAGGCATTGTTATATGATCCTGTCCATCGCATATATGCTCCAAGGGACATCATGGCATATTTCTAGATATTTGATCATAATAGCTATTCGAGTGACTAGAAATTGATTTTTGATATGAAATTTTAAGGAATGACAGATCTTTAAGTCTGCCATCGACCTATACGGTTAAATTTTCAATTTACAAATAAAAAAATAAAAATAAAAATAGTACCAGATATGACCTTGTGATATATGTATATAATATATATATAAAATAAACGGTCTAAAAGGCCAATGGGCCTTGATGGGCTTTAAATAAAAGCCTGAACCTGGCCCATCGGACAAATTTTTTGTCCAAGCATGTGTTTTTAAGTTGGGTTTGGGAAAGGTTTGGACAAATGAACACCCCTATATATATTTTTAACAAACATTTTATCTTCACTTATTTTTGTAGCCATGATGATAGCCATGGTTTCTTTCCTTTTCTCCTTTCAAATGAATGTCTTCGGAGCTTGCTGTATCAATTTGTAATTTTGTATACTTTGTTAACCATGTAATTAGAATAACTTCTCCAATTAATTTTTCAGCACCATTTCACATCTATAATGGGTTTATTCCTTCTTTTTTTATTGCTTCTTTGTTTGGCTTACGAAACCAGTGAGAAATATATATTTTTTTGGATGATTAGGTTCGATTTTTCTCTTTGGTCCTCCTCTTGCAATACCGTTGATGTTTTAAAGATCATTGTTTAGCATTTTAATTTTTTAAATTTTAGTTTATTATTTTTATTACTATGTGATTTTAATAACTACATCATATTGAGCAAACAACCTACAATCTCCAAGAGTCCCAAAAAGATATGGTCCAGAGGAGCCATTGCAGAGTCATGTGAGCCCCTCATGTAAGCCCAAAGCGGACAATATTGTGCCAGCAGGACAGGTCGTTACAGTTTTACACATTTTATTCAAAATTAACAGAGAAAAGGTTTTTGTTCATGTTAAGTGGCATTCTGTGGATGATACATTGGAGAAAAGGGGTTAAAAACATGGGGATAAAATGTCAGCCAGTGGGTGGGGCCGGCCTAGGCTGGGCTCAGGCCTTTGCAGCCCACTTATAACCTTTGTATCTAAGTGTCTTCCAATTGAGTGGGTTCTTCTGATATACCAATGCACTTTTACTTGTGTATTCATTCCCCCTGGGACCAACTAAATTTCCTCTATTGGAAAATGGCTTGTTTGTGCACCTATCCTGATATTCTAGATCTGCTTTGGTAGCATCCAACACTTCATCCACTGGTCTTCAATTCTGGACATCATCAAATGTTGATACCACTATATTGTTATCTGCTAGCTTAACTAATCTTCCTCTTTCAGCTTTAACATAGTAATGACATTGTTGCATGTCTTGTATCATGAAGTTTGTATCTATTATGGGATTAACAATAAGTTTTGGTATATTTTCACACCTTAACCATGGCAGAATTACATGGTTTAGATTTGACTTTTGTTAGTAAGGTGGTTCAAAAATAATAAATGATTGGGAAATAGTAGCTAAAATATAATCAATTCCATGTCTCCTGTAGAGCACAAGGAATCTTAAGGTCTTGTCAAAAGAGAGTCACATGGAAAATGGAGGAAACTTTTCCTCCTTGTATATATGGGAAAAACCTTTATAGGTTCGGTAAGCCTTCTAGAAGTGAAGAAATGGTTGGGCTTGGGACATGTGCAGTCATGCATGCTGAGCCTCGCCGTGCCGAGCCGAGTGTGGCATGGTGAAATGAGATGTGGGCTTTGGGCATAGGGCATGTGCCAAGATCACATGAAGATCCATACTGTGATCCAGCCAATTATCCTTTTGTTACATAACGTAAGTTACCATTTGTTACGTAATGTGCTTGCTATAGGTTCTTGTGGTTATCCAAATTAGTTGATGAAATTTGGCAGTAGCCACCCAAGTTGTCCAACAAGAGAGTGCCACATGAAATGGAAACCCTCTAGAAATCTCTCCAACAACTCCCCACTCTAAATATGTTCTAATGTGAGTGCCTGCACAATAGAGAACTAAGACAGAAATTCTTCTCCTTTCCTTTTTCTTTTCTATCATTCACTCTCTACAATATTGTCTAAGTAATCTGTAATTCTTGGGGAGAATAAAACATAACAGATTGTGTCTGTGGGGGCTAAGGCTATGAGTGCAGCAAGTCTTGGCCATTCAATTGGAGTGGTAGAGAAGCCAGCAACCCTTCTGCACTTGAGTACACATCATTGAGGGGGCTACTTTATCTTTAATATACCGACACTAATGTGACTTGGTGTTTACTTCAATTCCTTCTCTTCCCTCCATTACTTTTAGTATTTTTTTTTGTTGCTAACAACTTTAGAACAATATAGAATGTGACATCTTCTTTGCGACAAAACTGGTATAGAGGATGAAACAAAGTGAGAGGCCAGGGAGGGTGGGGGTTGGCAGGGAATAGAGTTGAGCTGATCAGGCTTGACAATTGGATGAATTCAAACAAAAGCCAGATTTGAATCGTCATCGGGAAAGAAGAATCTTTCTAGATTACTTTGGATTAGTGGGGCATTTAAGCAACCAAAATATACCATTCCTAATAAAAACTGGTGACTCCTTCAGAATATTGAAATTAATCTGAGTTCCTTTTCCCAAAAAAAAAGGGCTACACCCACGGTCTGACTAGTAATCGTCATCAGTCATCTGCTGGAAAGGACCATGAAAATTGACCACACTTCACTAACATTTAAATGAATCAATTTTCTGTCAAATAATATGGCAATTACATTTCTTTTATTCACTAAACATTCATTTTCTGAAATTTAACTTTCCAGATGTTATGTTTTTTAAGCGTGGAAAAGCTGATTATACCTGCAATTCCTGATATGTTGGAGACATGGATTAAATCATTTTCCTTCAAACCTCTAGAGCCATCTCATAAAGCGGAAATTAGGAATTTTAGCTTGATGGTATTTGCTGGAACAACATTGCTGCAGAAGCCCATGTTCAATGCGGAAATGAAGGACATGAAAGGTAATCATTTGTTGCGGAAGGCCATGTTCGGTAGTTTATGTGACACCACATGAAATTGATTTTTTTTTTTTTTTGTTTCTTATGAAATTTGGTTATGTAGATGATATAAACTACCTTTCATAAAAGGAAAAAAGGATGATATAAGCTGGTTCAGATTCCTCCCATGGAACAACTATATATTTGATTGATCTGCTCAGATATATGAACTGTACAAGTGGCCCTTCTTTTGGTAAGTGGAGTTCTCTATTAGATTGGTTTATCATGATGGTAGATGCCTTATCTTATGTTGCTCCTGTTGAATGTGGACAAGTGGCTTTTCTCTTTTTCATCTGTCAATTTTATCGGCGTGACCATCAAATGATGAGATATTAAAGCATAGCTATGACATGATGGTTCTTATCAATTCAGATGAATGTCGTATGTTTCCATGTGGTGGACTTCCTTGTTACTATTTCCAATGAACTAAAGCCACCTCACCTTCAAGAAGGTTTTATTACCAAATCAAAAAAATCTGAAAGAAAAGATACCTTTCTTCATTCTTACCAACTTCGGAAAAGAGAGATATAAAACTCATTCACAAAAGAATTTTGCAGGTGGTCACATCATTCACGTAGTAGAAATTCCCTTACAGTGGAGTGCTGAATGCAGCTTGCATGGATACCGGGATTCAACTTTAGGGCCACATGAAAAGATAGAAGATCCTGGTTCTGTTCTGCTAATGTGTTAGCCTCTTGATCCATAGATTCATGCCATTTTGTTTCTGGGATTTTGCCGTGCCAAAGTTCGATTCAGTATGTGGACATGGTGCTACAGAATATAGAAATGAGAACCTCTCATCATCTTCAGCTAATGTGCTTCTATGGCCTCGAAGTTGTCAGCACACTGACTAAATGGGCTTAAAATGCTGGGAAGAGTAATGATGTCTTTTGGCATTAGAAGCTAAATGCTGGCTGCTACCTTATTATTTTGTCTGAACTTGTTTCTGTATGTTGTATATGTTCTGCATCTGTTTTTTGTATATGGAATTGGAGTCTGAGGCCGTTAGATGGATGCAAATAGGAATACAATTCTGAGTTTCCCGAAGTGCAGTGAAATCGGATATAGGTTTTCCATCTGATCACCTTGTAGAATGACAAGTTTTCAGAAGCAATGGAAGAAAAACAATGAGATACTGTTAGTAAAGTATATAGAAGCTGGCTAATGTCAAAGGGAAATGATAGGGACACAATATATTTATAACAAGGGATGTTGGTGCACAAGTGGACAAAAAGACAAGTCTGGTATTCCTTGTTATAAAAAACATCAATGTGCCTTCCACTTCTCATTGTCAAATACGACAGAGTTCCCTTTTCATTATAAATATGCTTTGTATATTAGAAGTACTTCCACCTTTTTTTAGGAAAAAGATCAAATCCATTTATGAACAGTAGGTTGGACTGTTGGAGATCCTCGAGTTGTATTCCAAAATGTGTACCAATGACCTTCATCTGAGAGCTGTATTTCTTATCCATCCAACATTGTCGTTTCAAATGCACTGTGGGTAGGGGACATTGATGTCTAACCCTTCAATTTTTTTTATAAGCAGAGCGTAGTGGATCTGCTAGAAAATTGTTCACCCTCGAGCACCCTAGCTGCTTTTTCCCCCCTGCTATGGATATGTTCCTCATTCTCCATCGACTGCCAGTTCAATCAGTAATTCAGTTCTCAAATTCTCGCTCTATATTCCAGGTAATTTGTTTATCTTGCACTCTCAGCTTTTGCTGCTTCTTTTTTACTGACAGTTCAATATCTCTGCGACATTGATATTTCATCTTGTGTCTGTTGAAAATCAGGATAATTAACTTGTGGGTATCACCAGGTAAGTCGGCCTATGTAAAACCTAATGTATCACTGATATACCAATATTATCAGTCAGTCGGTAGGCTTTATCAATTGAAGCGGGCTGAGTGCCGTTTTTTTTTTTTTATCTTCGGACCCAAATGACCACATATTATCTAACAATTGTTACGAAATTTGGACTTATGCTGGGTGTTATAAACCAAATGTTTTAAGTTAAAATCTTTATTTTTATTAGAAGTGAAAAAAGTATCATTTTAGAGAGAGAAACCCTTTATTTTCCTCAATAGATTTTCTTATCTTCCTTCCCTCAAGAAATGAATTCGATGGAAGGAGAGGAAAATGTTACATTTCTTGATATCTTGACAAAGAACCCGTATTCCATGGAAGAAAAAGGATTCTCATTTGCCATAGCTAGAAACTGACAAACAACCTCTAAGAATTCTTCGCTCTGGATTTCATTTAGTCACTCTAGCTCTTGCAACCAAACAACCAACCTATTTCATTTCATTTTCAGTTATTGTTGCAACCAGAGATGGCCTCAAAACTAGGAATGGAATCATGGAAATGAAATGATTTTGGTTGGCTTGTTCAACACTGAACGCAAGTCTCATTAACACGTCAGGAACCCCTCTAAGGAAATGGAAGTCTTGAGTTTAATCCAAGCCCAAACAGTCTTAAGTGACTTGGTTGAACTTGAGCCCAATAGACGTGTCAAGAAGCCGAAGCACAATAAAAAATTTGAGTGGATCCTTGATTTTTGTCTTTCATATGTTTGAGTTTTTTGGTTTTTAACCATGGTCGGGAGTTTAACTGTGATAGAGAGAACCTAGTTCGGGTATCAATTGACAAAACCTTAACTATGTTATTTTTTTTATCAATGTATGGAAAACTCTGACCTACTAAAATCCTCACGGATGAGTCCACTACTCCTAAGTACATCAAAGTTGGGTCATGGGGACTTAAATCCGTTGTTGAATATATTAGAATTAGAATTTAATTAGGATTCTTAGTTTTGGTTAATCTCTATTAAGAGATATATTTAGTTTAGATTAAGTTTAGAGTTGAGTTTGATTAAGATAGCTCTAGGGTTGGCTAGAGGCTATATATACTTATATAATACTCTTTTATGAAATACATATTATTCTTTTCTAACACCCACAACCTCCCGTTTTCTGAGGCGGAAGGTAACTAGTTGAACTACACCCGTGTGGGTTTAACTATACTTCATATTTATTATATTCCATACAAATCGGCCTTTCAGGCTTTCAAGCCCAAGCATGTAAAAGCCTGATTACACAATGGAATTGAAACACAAGCCCAAGCCCAAGATTATTGTGGTCTAAAGGAGTGTGATTGGGAAAGCAGAAAGATTGGAACCAAATAACATGAGTACATGACGACTAGGGGAAGACCATTTTGGCATCACACACTTTCAATTAAAAAATGTACGGATTTTAAAGCTCGTGTATCTGGCTTTATTTGAAATTGTTTTTGAAATATTGTAAAATAAAATTGTCATTATTTTTATGGAAGGAAATTTTTCCTTTTTTGATGAGCTTTAACATGTGCAAATAGTGGCTATCGTTCTAAGTATTAAATCAAAAGGAATGAAAAATACAGGTCGGGTTCAGGCCTAGTACATGAAAGCCAAGTTTTGTCTGAAAATTTGAATTTGAGCCTCATTTTGTGAAGTGTAGGTTTTTTTTAATTGATATTATATATGTAACTTATAAATTTTAATTTACAGAATTATACAAAAAATTGATTTCCCACACGAAAATTCAAAAAAAAAAAAAAAAAACGATTTTAAGTCAAAAGAAACTTGGCCCTAGATAAGCAGACATATACATTTTGAACTTGAAATTGGGCTTGTAATGGGGACATCTCAGAAGAAGAATTGGAGGATCAATTTGAAGGTGGTGTTGAATTGGCACTTGAAGTCCATGAACAATTTGAAGGTGGCAAGCAGGGGTCCAAATCTCGGCCAACACATCTCTCTCAGCCGAGATTTGGCCCAAAAAGAGAGAGAAAGAATAATATCGGCCGATATTGTGGAACCGAAATATCGGCCGAGATGCCAAGATCTAGGTCCCACCAAATTTTGGACCCCTAGTAGCAAGAGAGGGCCTTTAAAAGTTAACCCAAACACAAAATGCTAAAATAAAGGCCCATGAGGTGTATACATGAGTTACAGCCCCTTTTTTTTTTTTAAGTTTGGGCTTAAATAGATCCATTTAGAATGCTCATTTTCTAAGAACAAGCAATTGTGATGGGATTACAACTCCACCTCTTCAATCACTTAGATTCTTTTCTATACCTTTTGTTCACCAAGGAAGTATTCAAAATTAGAAAAAGATTTCAAACTTGGCTGCACCTCCTTACCTTTTTTTATTTCTTTTATTTAATGATGCAAGAATGAGGTCATGTGGACACATGTTGGATGGAGAATTGTTTTACTCTTTTCATGGCAAATCTTTGTTCAGGAAATTGCTTGGGTGGCCTATGGGATCTTTTTTCAAATTTTATTAGCAACCATCATAAAATAAGAGGGTTGGCCTTACGGCTAAAAACCCATCTCAAGAAGTAAGGGTTTTGTCTTCGATTTACGTTAATTCAAGAGGCCAGTCCCCGTAGTTTTACCCATTGTGTGCCGATTCAGAAGTTTTTACATGCTCCGAAAGATTAATCAGATAAGACGTCTAAACACCTACGGTCATTAAAAAAAAAAATACCTTGGATATTTTCTATGAGAATCTCCAACCATAGAGAGCTTTAGTTGAATTTTCCAATAAATCTATGAAAGTGGTCCAAACTTCTAACCTCTTTTGAAGCTAGGCTACATCAGCTCAGGCCCAACAAAATACACTTTGGGTCGAACTTGAGTTTGACTAATTCGAGTTAATGTAAGCTTGGGCTCAGACTCTTAAATTACAATTTGGGCTATGCTCAATCAGGTCCAAAACCCAGTCTGACCAGCTCCGTGTTCCGGCCATTCAACTATTCTTGACTCTCACCCATTTTAGGAGTAGTTTTTGAAGCTTGATATAACATGGGCGTCGCACATTGGAAGTGCCTCAGGAAGATCTTGGATTTATAAGCGGGGGTGGGGAGCCTTGGAATTGACTAGCCATTTTGAGTATGAAACTGACTAGTGACAATTTGGTATCAAAGTAAACTGGAGCACTTTCGTGTGCGACCAAGACTCCCCCTTGGGCGTGCTAACATATACTGGTTGAGGGCGATATGAGCCTGACCTTGGAGAGGGCAAAAGGCAAGAATATACCGGGGGTATTGCAGTCGTGTGAGCCCTATATAAAAGAGGTGTAGGTCCCCTGACAAGGGTGATGGGGATTGGACCGAAGAGCCTGTAACATGAACAGAGTCCCACATCGGAAGTACTCCGGAAAAATCCTGAGTTTACAAGCAGGGGCAAAGAACTTTGAAATCGACAACCATTTTAAGTGTGAAACTGACTCGTGACATTACTCTCCAGTACCGTACCTATCTTTGGCTCCACCACCTCTAGCCTCCCATTCGAACTAGAAATCTCCCTCCCAGCCGTTCTCTCCATCATTTCGGTGACATTCTAGTGAAAATCCTGGTTGGTATCTCTGAAAATGGTACTTTGGTCTTTATAAGAGATTCATGTCTGGTATCTCTGAAAATGGTACTTTGGTCTTTATAAGAGATTCATGTCTCCCATTTATGATTCTGAGTTTGATGATACTACAAGTATTTTAGATTTTTGCAGATCTTAATTGAGTTTCTATTTTTCTTTATGAAATTTGACCAAATAAGCAATGCTCAAAGCTTGTCTTGTGTGGCGGGATCTAATTTCTGTGTAGATATGGATGTTTTGTAGACAAAATCATTTGAACAGGTATGGCTTGTGAGAACCATTTTATTCTATATGTTTATTATTTTACATATTTAAGAATTCTAAGCAAACCACAAAGAGAAGACTTTCTTGACTTGAGAGGAGAGAGAGCATTCACCAATCATATTTTCAACTTTATAATATAATTTATATTGGAGAGATCAAAGGCGTTCACAACAAAACAAAGCCTGTTAGTACGCTTAACATTTCTGTATGGGGTTGCACATTAATTGTAGACATCGTATTATATGTGCAACAAACAAAATAATCCCAAGTATAAGACATGGTTTTCATGTGGTGACACCGGTCTCCTGCACAATGTTTAGCTGTTCCACCTCCCAAATTAACTTTGCTGTCACCTCATCTTGCTCTGGTACATATTCCTGAAATCAACATTCACATGAACAAAAAAATAAATAAAGTTTGATCACTTTTCACCTTACTTTTTAAGAAAAATACTTAAGATATTAATGATTTGATAACAAAGAACAGTGGAATTTGTTCTTTTGTTTATCTATCATCATTTGAGTGGTGAAAAAGTATACGACCAATTGTACATTCTAAAAAACTAACCTAGTAGGTGAAGTGATCCAAGTCATTTATAGATCTCCTACATTTCTAATGTAGGATTCGTTCGCAATCCAACAATCCCTCTCGAATGAAGCCGGTTATTGGTGAAAAGGTATAGGACCGATTATCCATTCCAAAAGACCAGCTCAGTAAGTGGAGTGACCCAAATCCTTTATAAATCTCTAAACCTCCTTCTACATTTCTAATTTCAAACTCGTTTACAATCCAACAATCTCCCTCGAATGAGACTCTCCGACAACAATCCAACCATTCCGTCCGTGTAGAAGATCCCATAAGTCCACATGAGGTAGCCTGATATTTAACTCTGATATCATTTGTTGGGACTGGATATCCATCCCAAAAAGGCTAGCCTAATGAGTGGAGTGATAAAACCCTAGATCTCTCTCCACATTTACAATGTGAGACTCATTCATAGCCCCAACATGATTAACACCATTAAGTGTGAAACATAAGAAGATAAATAGATTCCAAAACCAATAAATCCACTAGAAAATTGTGGGTCCATTCCTTCTTTTCCTCATTGGGTAAACTAGGGTATATGTCAGAGAGAAAGAGAGTTAGAAGATACCTTCTTAATTATCATTATAATTACTTATTCTATCTATCTTATCTAGAGTCTAGTTCATATCATGAACTATATTTTTTCACTTGGGTTTATAAAAAGTTATATTCATTGTTCAATCATTAAATAATGGAGATGAGATTTTCACCATTTGCTATCATCATTCAATCATTAAATAATCTCACTCTGACAATAAAAGAACCAAGTTCCTGTACTCAGTGAATGTGAGATTGCAGAGAGTTTCTTTCCACCTAAAGAAAGCCAGAAAGGGATGTGATCTGTTTCATGGTCGGTCACTGCAAACGCAATAAGGAGAAACCATTTTCTACAATATCTTTACAGACAAAATTCAGTGCAGATGGAATCATCATCATATTTTTTTAATCATGGAGATAATACCATACCTCCAGCTCTCTCACTAGTTCCTTGGCTGTTGGGGCGGATACTATTATTCGACGGGCAACCGGAGCAATAAATCCTTCGCCGACGGCCTGATCGATGAATGATAACAGCGAGTCGTAATATCCATCTACATTCAGAAGACCCACCTGCAAACATGTATTACACAACTTGTAGAACTTGGTAAAGATCTACATAAATTTCAAAAAATTATCCTGAAAATGTGATGTAAACTTCAAAAGAGATCATTTGAGAGGGACTCGACTAACTGAAATATTGTTTTAAGTTGGGTAAAATAAGAGGTTCGGCAACCCATGAGGGTTGGTTTGTCGATCAAGAACTTGTTTGAAAAATAGAAGATTTTGGATTCAAGTCACTCTCAATACAAAAAGGTCATTTTCTATAGTGTTACCCGGTATATAAATAGGAAGGTTTGCACATGTCCCAAAGATTAACCACAATGCAACACAAAGAGATGCTGGAGCTCATTAACCCCACAAGATGAGAGTGTGATAATGATATAAATGCAAAAAGGAAAAAAATAATCTAAAAGATCAAATATCTTACCATCATCATTTTAGATGTGAAAAGTAGAAATGGTTAATAATTTCTAACTGATAATTTAGATATTGAAATCCATTCTCTTTTTTTTTTTTTTTCAATATCGGTATCCTCGTTTCATATTGGGAGTGGGACTAAATCTTTCAATCTACATACATTAGTAGGTCAATAAGGAATAATTCCATAGAAAATCACCTAAAAAAAGAGAGTTAGTGAATCCCATTATATCTTATGCATTCTTTTAGTGTTTTCTCCTAATAATGAATTTACCCATATGGGTGTAGCTCAACGGGTTAAACTCCCGCCTTAGAAAACAGGATGTGCCAAGTTTGAACCTCCATGACCTAACTAAGTATCACACATGGGGTTTTACGCATGATTTCCACATTTATCCACACGTAAATTCAAATATACATATATAGCCAACTGAATACACACCTGTAAACTTTTCTGACAGATGTCATTGTTTTTTCTACTTTGGAAATGCATAGCAACTTGTTTTTTTACCAGACCTCAATGCATCAAAACCCTACAAAGCGAGCTAATCACACTTTCCTCTAATGGTGGGACCGAAGTCATCAATTCAACAAATAACGCCCACATGAAAAATGTTTTTGAGAAAAATTAATGTTTTGAGTGTGTCAAAGATAATTACCAAAAAATTATACTTTGGACTCAAACATTGTGTATTTTTTTTTTTTTTTAAGAAAAACTTATTTGAGAGACTCATATCATAATCCCATCATGCCATCACAATTTATGAATTTTTTAATAGAATTTTTATTTTAAAAATGAGTTTACACTAAATTTGAGACAAATGTCTTTATCTCTAAGCTTTAAGTTTACCCTTTCTGTTCTCAACTTCTTTTTTAAAGTCAATAGCTCCACCATTGAGCTAGTGAGAAACAAAAAGTTGACAGCTTTCATTGTTTTTTTCCCATGGACTTCAATGCATCAACCCTACAAAGAGAGCTAATCACACCTTCATCTACTAGTGAACACCAAAGTCATCAATTGTGTCTTACCTAAACATTACAATGTTTCTAATTTTTTTTTTATAAAAAATACATCTGATTTAAGGAAACAAAGGAAGAAGGAAAACTTTGATACAACCGTCTTTAAATTGATAGAATTAAGTAGAGTTTGGGAAAAAAAATATTTTTAAGATTTAATCTCTAAAAAAAAAAGTTTGCAAATAGTGAATCTTATCTTTTGATAGAAGACGGTGAACACCTTTGCAAGTAAGATTAATCCAAAGGAGATCGGTCTTACAGTTAAGAAGTTCCTCTCGTAAAGAGAAGTCTTAGATTCGATTCACGGTCAAAATTTTCTGAACGACTACCTATGGATTATACTTACCAGTGTGTGTGGATTAGAAGATTTATATATGCTCGTGGGATTAATCCCACATCCAATATATAATGAGAATACACGTATTAAAAAAAAAAACAGCAAAGTTTCTTATAAAAAAGAGAGGGTAGAATAGAAATTCTTTAGATAAATCTTCTACTTTAGATCATCCTAATGGTTAAAAAGCAACTAAAGAAGCTATTACCGGTTTCTGATGGATTCCGAGCTGAGCCCAAGTTATGATTTCCAGCAATTCGTCAAGTGTCCCATATCCTCCTGTTCCCATTTTTATATTAGTGCCATGTGGAGAGTGAATTATACTAAAACCATAAAATAAGAAAAAAAAATTACAAAAAAAAACTAAATAAGTAATATATTATAATAAACATTTGAAATTAATATAAAAAGGTAAAAAAATACATTTGTCAGATCAAAACATTATGGTTGCGTTCGATTCACGGGTAATAGAGAATAATAGGGGAAAACCCTCATTTACCCCCATTTGATAATAAAAAGGTAGAGAGAAAAAATCTAGATTTTACTCCTCCGTTCTCACATTTGAAAGATAAAATCTTTTGCAGCAAAGGGTTTTCATATAAAGGCAACAACCTGGATCAAAGATGACGCATAGTAATTTTTGACGGACACAAGGAAATTTACTGCCGGAGGGTTGACAGAAAGAGAATTTACCAGGAAGAGCTATGAAGGCATCTGCTTGACGAGCCATTTCTGCCTTTCTTTGATGCATGCCTGATACTGCTCTCACTTCCCCAACAGTCTCGCCGGTAATCTGCATCATCAACACCCATCATTACCATACAAATTCAAGTAAATTACCACAGTTAAAATCTTCAAATTTTGATTAACGTGCTAAACACGAAATTCAGACTATACAGCCATGCAGTTTGACAAATGTTTCCAAAAGCTCATTAAGACTCTGCTTGCTTGGTTTAATCAAAATCGTCAAGTCAATCATGAAATTATTATCGACAACCAGCAGGTCCCTTTTTTTTTCTATTTATACATGAAAATAATAAATCTTATTTTAAGAATAAAATAGAAGAAAAGTGTCCGATCAACTAAAAACTCTGAAAAGAATGAACCCATTCTTTTAATTAATTTTATTGAGTTTCGAAGTCATTCAATAAAATAAACATTCGAATAAATTTTTAAACTATCCATCCTAGATAATTGGCTAACGGAATATATTTATTTGGTACATGCTATATACGTCTTAACGGGATTGTAAACTCATTCATGGGAGTTTTACATTGAGTATCCTGCGATTTTCCACATGTAAATTTTAAAAAAATAGTCTATAAAATTATAAAATCTAAAAAAAAAAAACAGTACAGAAAATAAAACCTAATGGGTACATAAAATTATAACAGCCATTAATTGGAACACATAATTGCTGCAACTTGTGGGCTTAAGGCCTATGCAATATCCAAAGTTGGGCATCCGATTGACTGACATATTCAACCATTTTAGTAAAAAAATTCTGTTTAGATAAAAGGGTTGGCAACATCTAATAAATGAATCCCTACACCAAAAAAAAAAAATGAAAACTGGGTTATACTGTAAAGACAGAAAACCATCAACCCTCTATCCTCTACAGAAAGACAGTGCTCTTGACAAGCTGTCCTGTCGCATAAAGTCTGATAAAACTTTATTGCTTCAGCATATCTTTAGAGTAAATACTTGAGCAAATAAAAGAGAGAAATTAGAATAAAAGAAGGAAAAAAATATTTACCTCTCTCGGCATCAGTGTCCTTGGAATGACCCTGAAAAAAAATAAATAGCAGACAACCAAATATTATCAGATTTATTCTATGTCATAGCTTTAAAAATGTTTCTGCTCCTACAGGAACAAACAACATAACAGAAGTTTTATAAAATTAAACTTTCAAGATCCATTCACAAGTCTGCTAATGAGAGAGAGAGCCAAAAAGACCCATCAAACTCGCAAGTCAAAAACAAAAATAAATAAAAATTTAAAATTTCATTAAAAGATCCAACAGTAAATTGTGATAACCATTTACAATTTAAGTTTGGTGCAAGAAAAGTCTCTTTTTTTAATAGATATAAGATACTTTGCTCTATTCAAATTTTACTGCAAAAAAGTAACATGAGTAGTCAAAGTATTATTACAGGGAAAGGTAAAGGACTTACCTTCTTCTTTTTCACCTTTTGACAATAGAAAAGAAAGATAATATATTTATTAAAAAAACCATGATGAAGAACAAAGAGCATGCCATTGAATTTGTTTCAAAACTAAATTTTCTTACTCAAATAGCCCATAAACAAACATGCTGGTGAAAGTATGAAAAACTTGTTCATTGAAAAAAAAAAATTCAACTTATCAAATCATGAGGGTTAACTTGACTGTCAAAAATTCACCTCTTCAGAAGGTTTTGGATTCAAGTCACTCTCGATATAAAATGTTAACTCCCCATAATTTCACCCAATGTGTTTGGATATAGAGATTTGCACATGTCTCAAATATTAGTAAGATATTTTACAAGGTTTACGAGTAAATTATTATATTCGAAATTAGTTTTACCTTAATGTAAAGAGAGATCAGAATAACCATGTTATAAAAAAACAAAAACAAAAAAACAAAACACAGTACAAAATGTGTTTGAAGATATAAATTGAATCATTTCCACAGAGAAAATATTAAATACACGTGGAATAATAATGGTAGGGGAGAAAGAAGAGAACGTACCCTAACACATGGCGACCTCCATCATGAACAGCCTGAGAAACGAGACCCATCAGCCCCACGCTTCCTCCTCCATATACCAAATCAATCCTTCTCTCCACCTTCACAAATTTCATTATCCATGCAAATCCATCATGACACGTGTCACCATCATATAAAATCATCATCTATTATCATCACTACCACTGCTAGTCTGCTACTACTACTACTCTCTCATGAATACAATGATCAATCTCAAACATTTGCATGGAATAATGGGAAAAAAAAAAAAGGATATCAATGTAACATCACTTGACTATCATTTATAATGAAAGGTGATGAGAATTCTTACTGGAAAAAAATGGTGGGAGAAATTGAATTCACGGTTCCATAGAAGGATTGAATGTTGGGAATTTCATTAGTTTAATTAATTACTTGGGGTACCCAAGAAAACATGGCAAGGGGTCATTATATCAACTCAGCACGTTTGCTTCCCTAGGGAAAAGCATGTGGGGTTTTTTTTTTTGTGTCGATTTAAAAACAAGAGATCATGCAAGAGGGCTGCCACAAGAGACAGGGAGATTACAGCTAGCCACCTCCTCATGCCAAAATTCAATTACCCAATTCAACAATAATACTCCCACGCCAAAAGCCTGTTTCTGTAAGCCTAATTCAAGAGAATGCTCTAGAAGATGGAAAATTCGATGAACAAAATAAAGGAGAAGGAAAAGAAGAGATTACATGGTTGTAACACTTCTCAAATGGTTTCAATACCACCCATTCTCTCAAATATTAGTGTAATAGTCTGTTGGGATGCGAACGAAAGTCTCATATCCATTATGAGACGGAAAAACTAAGTTCTTATAAGAGACTGCATTACTTTACTCGTCATACTAGTATTTTGGGCTAGAAGCTTCCACCCGAGCTCATGAAACTAGAAACTTTTATTTGGAAAAAATGATGATTTTATGAAGTGAGTGGAGCGAATAAAAGTTGGGTTGAATTGGGTTTTTCTTCTTCAAAACCCAGTATCTCTAGTCAAAGAATTTGTGTTCAACAAGCTATGATTAGCAATTAGAAAAAGAAATGAAAAGCCATTTTTACCAATTCCTTTCCCAACTGAACGGCAGCTTCTTGGTAGCTGGATTTCCTTCCGGGACTGCTTCCACAATAGACGCAAATCCTTTTGAATCTCGACTTCTTTTCCTCCATATCTTTCCTGAGAATCTCTCTCTCTTTCTCAATTCACTGATCTCTCGTCCACCTAATCTATTTGAAAAGAGAAAGGAAGGATAGGAGACAGGCTTGAAGAGGAAATGAGAGAGAGGGGTGAGTATTTATATTATCAAAACAGGATGTTTTTCTGTGTTGGGGAAAACTTGTTCAACTCCCAACATTATTAATCTTTTTCTTGCTTTATTTAATGGGGGTTTTCCTTTTATAATGGCTGTTTAGGGCTTTGTTTATTTGCCACGCTCCCCACGTAGAGCCGTAGCGCCGTAGAGATCTCCCATTACTTGATTGTTGTCAACGTCGGTTGCCCGAGCCATCTTGTTAATAAAAGAAATTATCAAAATTAATTCAACTAATCATTTTAAATACTAGACTAAAAATATCTATATCTGTTAATATGTAAAATTTGAACTTAAACCAATAAAAATGTAGTGGTAATTTGAGTTAATTGTTTTAATAAGATTTAAACTGACTAAAATTCAGTTCAGTGATAGTCACTGTAGAGAGATAAAGAGTAGGAAAATGGTTATTTAAAATGTTTTGAAATCTCAATTTTTTTTTTTAAATGTACCAATATTTTAAACCAGTCGAGGGTCATCACTACTCGCTTGGTGAACAATCCAGTGTATATTGAATGAGCTTGAAGCTGGATCCATTGGACTGAGCCAGTACCACTAAGAGGGTTCGGCCATTGAGAAGATTTCATTTATTTAATGGTCAAATTTTGAGTTAGGATTGAAGTAGGTAATTATGTTTTTGAAATGATAATTGGAATGATCTATCTTTGTCTATCACAATATTATCCATTTTAAATTTATACAACGAACGACTTTGCATTTGTACGTGTGTATCACACACACTCAAAAATCTATCGTTTTATTTCATTCGATCATTGGTGAAGAACTTTCTACTGACAAGTGTGAAAAAGCCAACAAGTTGGAGGGACTCCAATATATCTTTAGATTTTAAAAAGTTTGTAAATTTTATTAAAATAATATTATTGAGATGTATTTATTTAGAATTGATATTTATACTTAAATTTAATAAATTTTTTATTATAAACTACTATCTATAGTTCTATACCATGGTATGAGTTGAATGAGTAGGCCTTCTAGACCCGTATGTGTAACATAATAACACATGTGCATTAAGGATTTTGCTTGATACGTCGGCAATAAGAGGCAGTGAATGTTACTTGTGATGATTGAGCGATTCTTGGGTCTTGAGGGTCCAGCCAGTCTCACACTTGTCGGCATTCAAAGTGGTCAATCAGCTTCCACAGTAATTAATTAATAATAATAATATCAGATCTTCTTAGTTTTGATCCTTTCTTTATACAGAAAAGCACTGTAGTGTGTAATCTGCATCTCTCATCTTTAATGGCTGCTGACTGTAGAGAGAGAGAATCCTTGTGATTAAGTGAACCTGGCTAAGTTCAACAAATAATCCCCAAAATTGGGGTCAAGACATGTGAACCCACTTGTCCCCCATGTTTAGAACCATCTACACCATGTTGATTTTGACATTAAAAGTCTCCAACCCAATTAAACAGTTGGCGATTCAAGTGACCTTAAAAGTATTGTAGAGGACGGTGGATTTTACTGCAATGTACTATTCTACATGTGATCCATCAAACTCCTTTTAAAGCCCCAAGATTTCGCATACAATGAGTGGACCTCATCAACTTACGGCTCACATAATCTAAGGGCCTAGCAAATATAAGACATTTTGAACTTTGATCTCGGGCAGTTGTGTATTGACCGCAACATTACAAAAAAATTCCAGTTGATACATGTCAGCAGCAACCGAAGCATTGTAGCCTGGGCCCAAACTCGGATGGGCAACGTATTAATGCAAATGAAGATATATGAGCCTGCAACAGTTGATACATTAGGTTGTGTTGTGTTGATACGGATATAACACTATCTCATATCAGTGCATCTCATTTTTATCTCAGATTTTGGAGCAACAACAAACCTCACAATGCAAATTTCTTCAATGTAGAATGTTCAAAACAATTTAGAAATGAGATTTGCTATGGTTGTGAGGCCCATCTTGGGTCTACCATAGTAATGACTATGAAAAAAACTATTTGATCATCTAAACAATCCACCTTTTGCTCTATTTTAATTTTTTAACCAGGACTATGTTTTTGTCCATCGATGTCTAAAAACTTTAGGATGAAACAAGTCTCAAGTGTCATTTTTCAAGTCAATATTGAATATTTACCTAGCATTTACTGTAGAAAATTAAAATCATGGTGGTGTGCATCTGGGATCATGTAAATCAGGTTTACATCAAATCGACCCAACCTCAGTTTTTTTAAATATATCTATCTCTCTTATAGAATTTGGGGTGGGTCTCAAGTCTTAAATTTTTTACTTATTAGACTTGACCCGACTGAGTGTTTTGTGGGTTTTTAGATGCTAGACCATCTCGCATCATTTAAATCAGGTTTACATCAAATCGACCCAACCTCAGTTTTTTTAAATCTCTCTCTTATAGAATTTGGGTTGGGTCTCAAGTCTTAAATTTTGTACTTATTAGACTTGACCCGACTGAGTGTTTTGTGGGTTTTTAGATGCTAGACCCAAGCTGACCTTAAAACCCATGATCTAGATAGGGACCTAGTAATTATTTGTTTTTACCCGACCTAGGTTGCATCCCTGCCTCCCTGGTGGTGCTTTTGCTTTAATTAAGAAGGCTTTTTACCCATATACAGGTGTAGGCAACTAATTGCCTCCCCTTTAAGAAGTGAGAAGTTACAGGTTCGAACTTTTATGGCGTAATCTTGGTGTGCCTTAGGAGTATTTGACTTATTCATGGAGGTTTTAGTAGCATTGTATCTGAGTTTCCCACACATTAATTAAAAAAAGACTATAAATTTGGGCCCAATACTATGAGCAGGACCCAAGTTTGGATTTCACTAGACCAATGTTTGTCTCAACTTGTGTAGGGCCCTCTGGATCCAAATGTTGGCTCCAAAAACCACATCATTTAAAATTGAAACTAATTCATAATAGATGAGAAATATACAAAGTATTTTATTTAATGGGTGAGTTTGGATTGAAATAATGCTTCAACTATGATTTTCCAAATTAGTAGATCTAAATTTCCTTATCACAAAGTTGTCAAATAAAATGTATGGAAGAAACTATATCTCTTGGATTCTCTCATTTTTCTTATTCCAATCAAACTCTACTAGTGAATCCCACCTCTATTTAGTTTAACTCAATCAGAAGATTCTCCAAACCACTAATGTAGTGACTCTTATTTGGTCATCATGTGAGAACAACAATCTGATAGTGGAAGGTGATTCAGTGAATGTTTTAGCTTGGGCTAATATAGTAGGAACTAGGAAGCCCCATTAGAAATTTTTTAACGTAGTGAGGAAGATTAAGTCTTTGATAAGGACTATGATCATCCACTTCAAATACGTGAGACAGTTGACGAATATGCATCTGACTTTTTGGCAAAAATTAGATTAAAAAAAATTAAAGCCGGGCAATTGAATTTTTTTCATTGCATTACATGAGGCGATGGTATTCTTAGGACCTACTAGGCTACTACTAAAGAAAATAGGGTCACTTCGCAAGCAATTGCACGGTGAAACTTTTGTTTGTAGAGGATAACAATGGTAGGGCGTCTATGATGAAAAAGATTGAAACTCTGAAGTGCATTGTACATTAGTTATTAATTATGTGTGGTTCCACCATTTTCTTAGGGAGCCAAGATTGATATACAAAATTGATGGAAACTTACCAAGCTATGCCCAATTATTTATTTGCGCATAAGTATTTGATTAAATTTAAAATAGGGTTTTTATGACAGTTGGTTTTGTGCATGACAAGTTGATTTTTTTTTTTTTTTTGAGATTATGAGTCTCAAATGCAAGATATAGTGGGATATCATATGTGTCAATCATAATTTGGTGGCTCTGGTGCATGGACAACAAGGAGTGAGGGTCTCTTAAAGACCACTCATCCATTTTGATCTATGTCCACACTGTAGAAAAGATAAACCCACAAAACAATCATAATAAAAAACAGTGATGTATGTGGAAAACTCTTAATAGAAAATTTACGAGAAAAATAGAGAGATTTTATTATTTGTGTTATGAAAAAGAGTGTATTTATAGAAAATAGGAAGAATCCTAATTACATTAGAAGATTCAGCCTTACTTTCTCTCTTTAGTTTACAGACAAATCAACCACACTCATGCATCCATTCATTTGATCATTGCATGGAGATCCATGTCATGCCATGGCATTAAACTAAGATCAGTAGCATCATGCATCATCAATCCATTTGTCAAAGAAGGGACCATAATTTGTTATTTCAAATGTGAAAGTGTGTACGGAAAAAAGGGACCCACTCATAGCCCATACTCCATGCATAAACAATGACGTCTCTCTTATCTCTGCACTGGGAATGTGAGAATGTGGCTATGATGTCGGAGGTAGGAAAAGAAAGAAGCAAGAGAGAATGAATGAGGAAGAAAAGTGAATGCAAGGAAAAAAGGCTCTCTCTCTCTCTCTCTCTCTCTCTCTCTGTTTCTCTGTCCCTTTCTCTCTCCAGAATTGAATTGAATTCCACACAGACAGAAAGGTGGAGTGGTGAAAAAGACAGAGAGGCTTTTGTCTGGGCTTTCGTTATTGGATTGATTGGAATTCATTCGTGTTTTTCGGCGGTAGAAACTCTGGATTTGAAGACGTCAAGAGCGTGTTGTCAGGATCACCACACACCACACTCCACGCCCAATCTTTTGCCTTAATTGCTGTCTTCTCCTTCTCTTCCTTTCTTTTCCCACGTCTTACATTCATACTCTCTAGACTCCATTCTCAATGTCTCAAGTTTCTTCCTTTTAGCTCCTTTCGCTTAACTTTTTCGGTCAAATTATCCCTTTCTCTTCTTTCTTCTCCCCTCTTCATATCCCTCTCACGTTCGAGTTTAAAATATACAAAAATAAAATAAAAAATGATAAGATGTCATTTTGGAGTTTTATAAAATTTATTTGTATAAGTAGGGATATGGATGAGATCGAGATATCTTGAGTTTTGGATATTCGAGATTTTGTCTGTACAACCGATGCATCTTATGAACTAAGATTTGAGTAAAAAAAGAGAGAGAGAGTAATATCAGTTGAGATTGTGGAACCTAAGATATCAGCAGAAATTGTGAAACCAAAATATCGACCGACATGCGAAGATCTTGGCTCCACCGAATTTTAGACCCATGCATCCAATATTATTTATTGAATTAAACTAAGAAATTCCAAAATCAGCCCATTTGACCCATTTTGTCAAATGAGTTTTATAGATATCAATTATTTATGTTAAGCATCCTATGTAAAACTTCTTTAGCTTCTTATCTTTCATCAGAGATTATCGTAGGTATTATAAATGTCTATTGCTTGAAACGATATTTCAAAAGTGAGAAGAGAGGGTAAAAAATTGATTTTTTACCTCTACTCTTTAATTACCAAATAAGCTCCATTATCTCTCATCCAAATTTGGCCCATGTAATTAAATCTTAATATTTATATATGTATAGAGTAGCTCACTTATTCTAAATTTTTAGAATTAAATTAGAGGTTTTGATTCAACTTCTTTCAAATTTATTTGACACGTGATGTTTACCCATGCTTTTTGTATTGGTGGAAATGTGGAATTACTTAACCTCCAACAGGAGATATTCATATTATAAAAAAATTAATAATGGAGAAATAAGATTATCTGGTGTAATAGTAATGGACAAGTTGTAGTGTCATCATTTATGCATGGACTTGTATATAATATCAAGGGTAGTTTAATTGGTGAGCATATAGTTTTGTAAGATTAAATTTATCGAATTATTTTATTTGTGCAGATAATTTAATCAGTGAATTCCTACCATTAGATTGGAGATATTTAATTCAATCTTTTTAATTTAATTTGATACATTAAGTTTATATATGATTTTGTAAATTTATTAGGCTAATATTTCATACACTGAATTACAAATTTTGGCTTGAAGATTTTTTTTTAAATAGATTGAAATTTTTAAATATTTTAAAAATACTTATTTCAGTTTAAATTCTAAATGAAAATTTTCGACCATAATATCAAATTTATGTCAACATTTGTAATCGAGTCCATACTGTTTTGTGCTCAGGAGATAATTTTTTAATGTCATACTAATCAATATTTTAATCAATTGGAGGAGAAAATTTGGTTGAAATCTGATTTACTTTCAAGTTTCAACCTATTTCTATTTCTAAAATAAGATATGAATATGCAAAGAATGATAAAAAAAATAGCAGTAGAATGAAAAATTAATAGGATTTTAACCCAAAATATATCAATATATCATTTTTTTTCTCATAATTTTCATCTCAACCAAATATTTTAGAATTTATTTCTATAAAAAATAACTAAAAATTTATAACCATTACATACCGTATAAAAATACCATATCCATCTCTTTCTACAGTATTCCTTCAACTTCAGCATTATCTCCTGTATGGAAAATCTTCTCTTTTAACTTCTACTTTACGCTTCCCTCATATAAATAATAATATTAGGCCCCTTTCTAAACTTTGACTAGACAACTAAGTAACTAACTCATGTAAAATGATGAGATAATTTTTAAAAATGATAGGTATATATTTAATATTATTTAAATTACGGGTTTAAATGAGATGAACTATTTAAGGGAAACTTTCACCATCACATGAATCAGGAAAAATATAATTTATAATAATTAAATTTTAAGCTTTAAAAGGGCAAGCTCGGGATTTTAGAGCTGAGCGTTTAAGAATTTTGATCAGTTGGATAGACTATCTTATAATAAAAAATTATATAGATAAATAAATTATTATATATTATTATAATGTAAAAAATTATATTAACTTTAATTTTAAATATTTGAAATAAAATATTAAATAAATATTTTAATTTATTATAATTAATCTAAAGATGAAGAATCATCAATAGAGACTTTAAAAGGTTAGATCTATATTTAAGAAATAAAAATAATTTTAAAGATTGAATTAAACAATAAGTGGCTTACACATTTAGCCTTGTGTCCTAATTAAAAGTCTCGCCATTTTGTAGTTCTCCTCACTCTAAATTACAAGTCTAAACAATTTTACAATTTCATTATGGAAAATGATCTGTGTATCCTCTATTTTACTCATAGTGCACTTTTTCAATTATTTTTTTCAATTTTATCCTCTACCTAAAAAATGATGAAAATAGAGAAAAGATGAATGAAAAACAAAATTGAAAAAAAAAATTATAAAAAATAGATAAAAAGAGGTGCAAATCCTTTCCTTTCATTATGTTTTAATATTTTTTTTTTAAAAATTAAATATTCTTTTCTCCTCATTTAAAGGAAAAGATTATTAATCAGTAGCAGTCAGGATCAGTGTAGATAGACAAAAAAAAGTCTGTCAGGTAATTATGGCTTCTGGCACTCTATCAAAGTACCAACTGAAAAAATAAATTCTTTATTTTTAATTTCTTTTTTCCTTCTCTTTATGATTGCATTGCATGGGAATTCCCCATCCGTCCATCCATCGAACACCTGAACTGAGTCTGACGGGATACTTTGGAAAAGAACTCTTCCACACCTTGCCACGTAGCCAACAAATACAACCTTGACGTTACGTGGCGGAAGGAAAGCCGTCGGATGGACAAGTCACACGTGGGAAGGCATGGTAGGGTGGCGGAAAGGCAGGCTGTCAACGTCAGGGGATTGGTTTTGGAGGGGATGCGTCCAGAGTTGGCACGTGCGACAAGCCGCCGGCAGTCCACCGACTAATCGATGTGGGCTCCATCTTGTCCTTCCGACCCAAAAGTGTCAGTGGAATTCATTCTGATTGGCGGGAAGGACGAGATCGCGATCGCGGTATTTTCGCACACAACTGTGAATTATGAGTTCGGGTCCTGTGGACCCGGGACGAGCTTTTTATGCAACAAATGCCCATTATTTTATTTATGCTGACTATTTATAATTTATACTCCCTGTCCTCTTTGTTGTATAAAGATATATATTTTTTTTTAAATATTATAAAGTATATAAGATATTTTAGTTTTTTATGTGTTTTTGATGATTTAAGTCGATTAAAAAATGTTTACTATATGATATATAGTCATAAATTAAAAGACTTTATTGAATAAAATATTATAATTTAAAAATAATTTCAATTATAACAATTTACTGTATAGCCTAATATAAAATGATAAAAAATTACTTTAATTAAAAAGGTTTTATCTATTTAAAAAATATAGACTTCTTCCTTTACTTATTTTGGTTAATAAATTTTAAAATATAGTATATTTTCTAGAATGGCAACGTTTTAATTTTTTATTAAACTAATATCAATAAAACTGGTGCAATGTTTTAAAAAGTAATTCATCTATAAAATTATTCAGAAAGTTTTAAATTGTTTTTTACATCAATCAAAACATATAATAAATAGTTATTTAGTATGATAGAACATGAGTTATCTAAAATAAAAATTGGTTTAAATCTTAAATTCTTTTATCAAAATTTAAAAAATACTGAAATTTTAGGTGAACTTTCAAAAATTTCATAGCTTAAATTTCAATTTTTTTTATGGAACGATAATATTTCAAGTTTCTCATATTTATATTTACTTAACAAAAAATTATTTTAATCATGAAATTTTTTATTTTTTTTTATATATTTTTTTATAATTATCAAATAAGATAAGGAGAATCCTCAGCGACCGAAACACCTGCTCAAGAGAATCTCCTTGATAAAGGAAATCATATCAACTTTCTCTTCATCCATATATAGCCTAAGAGAAGTAAAGTCTAATGAAATAGTAGATTTTACACAAATCTAAGATAATGGTTGGGGCCTGGGCCCACCTAACTAGAGGACGGAGATGAGATGGGTCTATTTAAAAAGAAATTGATTTTTTGAATTTGAAGTCATATTTTTTAAAGGTCTAAAAGTTATTAGTAAAAATAAAGCAGTTTTGCATCAATTTTAATTCAAAATGATGAAATCAAATTCTAAATAGATTTAAATTATATCGAAATATAACTTACGAACTAAGATAGGATGTGAAGAAATTACAGAGCTTGGATAGGACTTAGGTAGATTTTATATGGATTTTGTTGTTCAATTGGTTGTTTCCCGTCTTAGCAAGTTTGAAGTTGTGGGTTCGAGTCTCAATAACTTAATTTTGGTATGTCTTAAGAGTAGTGGACTCATCCATGGAAGTTTTAGTAAGATTGTGTCTGAGTTCCCATATGTTAATAAAAAATAGTGCTTTATATTTAAATTAATTTATCAATCTTTACTATGTTAACAACATGTCATTGTTTTAAGCAAGATTAATCCTGATCACTAAACATCTAAGTCCCCACCTTACAATCATGTACAGCTGACAGGCACAACTTGCAAGATTTGCTCAACTTAATATGTTAATAATTTCAACATTATGCTTTTTCATTTAACATAAGACATTTGAAGAGAATGAAGGAATGTTTAATACTAAATACTATTGTTACGAGTAAAATACTGAATGCTAAATTTGAAAAGGGATGATTCATCATTATACAATCAGCATCAAAAAAAAAAAAAATATTGCTAATACAGGGACAACACTTCTAGAAAAATAAAGAATTTCATGAGAATGCAGACTTAATTGAGATAAATCTCATTTATATATTTATCTTTTAGATATCTTGCTTTCCTTTTTAATCTATAATACAAATCATAAATTTGGAAAAACTTGGTTAAGACGGTCTGAGTTGATTCAATTCTATAAGATTTTTAGTCGAACAAATTAATGAGTTCCATTGAGTTCTCTCAAGTCAAATTAAAACAACTTATTCAAATTGCTCAATTTGATAAAATTTTATATAGTCTTAGTTTAGAGTATTTGAACAATCACACAGACCCATTTTTATCTCCATGTGAGTCGTAGCTGAGGTGTTAAGTGAGACAGACAACTAAACAAAGAAGCAGGTGAATGTCATGGTATCGAATAAATTTGATATTAAATACCTTAGTTTTCATTACACCTTACTGATCTTGTTTTAAAATGAAAGGCTTAACTCCCAAATCCTAAATGCTTGCAAAGCTAGATAAATACTAAAGGAAAAAGACAAAGGACAAGAACAAAGAAAGCCAATTTCATTCAACGCAGAAACATTAAAGAATTGATCTCCACCCCATATGTAATAGCCTGATGGTTAAAAAGGTAGGCTGACGGTGAAGAAGCCGTCCTCATAATTTCAACATGTTACTTTTTATAGATTTAATCATTGTGTGAATTGAAAAGTTTATATAAATACAACTAGTCTCATCTCTAATGTAAGTGAAGATTTCATATTATAAATAATAATAAAAGAATAGTTTGATGGGCCAAGCTTAGGCAAAAGTTTTGAGTATTTAGCCATTGGGTTGGCTTGGGCTAAAAATGGATTTTAGTCATTTGATGTTATTGGTGAAAGTTACCACTATCCTTATCTTCGTAATTAAATCTATTGATCTTTAACTGCTAAAATAAGGTGGTTAAAACTTGCATTTTTTGAATAAAATTTGGTCTATTTGTAGAACATCATGTGTACTTTCAATTTGAATAATTGAATTTTCAATGGTCTCAAATGGGTGAACTTGGGCTTTGTACTTTTCAAAAAAGGGTGACTTTTAGGCTATGGCCTAAAAAAGCCTAACGGGCTTTGGGTGTGTGCAGGTTGTTAGATATTTAAAGCGAGTTGGACTGAGATAAAAAAAAGCTCGACCCAACCCTAGCCCACTAATAAATATATTTACTTTTCATTTTTGAGGGGTGTAAGGGTAATGGAGTAACACCCTCGTTATCCTTGGTTGGTAATTTAAAGGTAAGGGTAAAAAATCACCTTTTTTCCTTTCTTTACCCTCTCTCCTCTCTCTTTTGAGTACCTTTTGCTTCCAAAGGATGTTCATTTTTTATTACACCCTCACTTGATACTCACCCTTTGTTACACCCCCCTCGGAAATATACCCCTCGTCCAAACCCATCTCAAAGGCAAAGTGACAAGTTTGGGTACAAAAATTTGGATATTGATTTTTGTATCATGAGTTTTTGTCATGACACACCAACATTAAAGAAAATCTCAATTTTGCCCTTATTTCCCTTCTTCCCTCTCTTTTCCTCTTTTCTAAAAGTAAAGAAAAAATTGAAATTTTCTTTAATGTTGGTGCATCATGAGAAAAAACTCATGGTGCAAAAATCACTACCCAATAATTTTGAGTTTCAATTCTTTAAATGGAGAAAGTGGATATTTAAAAGGGAGGCAATATTAAAGGTTTTTTAGAATTAAACGAGCTCATTTGAAAAGCCCAATTCATGTGGCAGAAATTGGCCTCAATTCTTTAAATTTTTGTATTTCTTAAAAACTCCTCTTCTTTAAAAAATTATAAAAATCCATAATATTATGGGCTTCATTTATATGGAACTGAATCATTATTTAATGGACATTTAGATATTCAATTGTGATTTTAAAGTAACAAAATTGAGAATTTCAAGTATTTTGAATAAAATGTGGGAAAAATTCCAGAAAAATGGAAAAAATTAAGTAATTTTTTGCAAAGTTACTTTATTTTCCCCTAAAATCTTACCATTTTGAGTTATTTTTATCAATTTTCTCGAATTTTGTCTATTAAATAATCTCAAATTCAATAATAAAGTGTGGAAAAATTCTCTGCTTCAAACATGATTGCTACCAAACGTGATTTAGATGAATCTATATTGACAAAAATAAAGATGATTCACACAATTTTCTTCTCTTAATTACTTACTATAAATACTGAATTAGACTAGGAAGTAAATTATACTCGCTATTTATAGTAAGTCTAAAAAGAGTAAGTATAATTTACTTTCTATTTTAATTTAGAATATCAAGTACATCAAAAGTCTCTTCTTGAACATTTTCAGAATCATCATACATCATAAGATAATCATGGTCAAAGTTTTTTAAAAAGAAAGTCGATCTTCAACCGGGATTATTACGCTGAATGTCAGGTGAGTAGCTCTCTGAGTCCTCTTCCAACGCCTCTGGAATCGCAACAACTGGAGTCCATATGACAAAATTATGCCTATTTTACTATAGACACTCTGTTTGACGAATATTTTGATGTTCTGTGACTTGAATGTGATCATGACTATGTATATAGATCCTCTTGGATCAGGAAGATCTAATGAAGAACTCGAGCTTAGATGGTGTAGATGTCACGAAATGGGTCAAGAATCACTTCGAGTGAAACTCGAAATGGCCAAGAATGAAGTTTTCCTTTTTCTCTGAAAAAACCCTCCCAACTAAATTGTTGCTGCCAATGAACGAAAAACAAAAAAAAAAACCAACATTAAAAAATACGGTGAGGCCATTACAGACTTTAATTTTTTTTTTCCAGCATTATGGACACCGTATTAGCCGATACGAGTGCATCAGTACAACCGATATTGTGTCCATATAGCCAAATAATTTGTTGGCTGATATGTTGCATATCGTATTTTACCTACAAATTTCTACTATGCATCAGCCAATACATAGTCTAAGGTCCTTATCCATATCTTCTTATGCCATTCCCCTTTGCTACCTCTCCTAGAAGTCAAGGAGGTAAGTCACCATTCACTGAGGACATCTTTGCAGGTTGTCAAAGAAAAGAAAATTCATTTTAGATTTGAATCATACTAAAATTTAGCTCATCTGCAAATTCTAACCATTAAATTCTTGTTCAAATGGATTCTCCCATGGCATCCTAAAATAGGAGGTATCACAAATGTTGATCTAAAAGTTAAATCTAACTCAATTAAGAGTGTGTTCATAAGAGATGATGATTCCTTCGAAAAAAAAAGATTGTCTTTAGATGTCCAATCAACTCATACACAAAATATCAACTCATATGAACTCTATCTTGTTTTATCCAATCTAAGGCTATAGTTCTTCTATGGGTTGATAAAATATTATTGATCATCCATTTCATCCCTTCAATATTTATGAGTTTTAGATGATTTGCAAATCCGAAATTATATAATTTAAACCGATGACTAACAATTATTTATGCTTCATTTTTAGATATTTTCATTAATAATATTACTTTGAAACATTTTCATCTTCATTCATTTTTATAGAGGCTGGTCTGCTGCAAATGATGTTATAAGACATAATATATAACATATTTTTTTATGTGTATCAAATACATAAATAAAAATAGATATTCTCTAAATTATCTTTGCCTACCATGGTAAACAAGTATTGACCATCTATTTTATTTTATTAACAAATGATTGGAAATTATGAATAACAAAATTTTATTGCCACTAGTCTAAACATGATTTGTGTTCCATTCTTTGCTTGGTATGTTTTAGAAAAACCATTTGTTTAATTAATGGTTTCAATCCTTACAAGATCAATGTTGAGTCAGGCAGAGGTTGCCACCTGTTTATGGCTTGATTAAATGATTCGTCAATTGGATGAGCCAAATTAATTATCTTTTAGACCAATCAATGTTTGCATTAGTTGAGACATATTATATTAAAGACTCAAATCACCATTTTCCCTTAATAATACATAATTTATTTGTTGCCAATATTCATTATGGATCTAATTGACTTCTTTAATAATAATGAGATGCTAATTGTACATATTATCCACTACCAAATCAAATTGAGGTATGATAGGCCTATCATTTAAAAGGTCTTGTGATTATAATAATTGAGGCAAATCTATCATACCCACATGAGTGGATTCACCAATTAATTGGGTTGGATGAAGCAATAATCAATCCAAAGCCTCTGTGCTATAATGATCTTCTTTATAATCAAAATAGAGTTTAAAGATGCAATAATTTAGATGATCAAATTAATAGATTTTTTTTTTTATAAAATAGTTATTAGATCTACATAATAAAAAAAAGGATAAAATTATGACTTTGGAAATACGTATGTTAGGTAAGATAAGTAGATTAATCTTAAACGATAGATTTAGAAATGAACATATTAAAAATAGTTTAAAATAGTCTCAACAAAAGATAAATTCAGGGGATTTAATTACATTTGTAGAAGACTGACAGGGGCATAATAAATAGAGTTGAGACACTACAGATTGAAAGCACTAGGCAGAGAGGTTGAACACTGAAAATTTAGAGGGAGGAGATAAAAAATGACATACTAGACTATAGGAGTGACTGTTAGTATAGTTTATGCATGGCCAATTGGAGAAAAAGAACTCGTATAGTCGACTCTATATATAAGAGATTATGAAATTCTTTATTGCCATTCTAATATTCTACTTTCTTGTTCGTTCTGTGCCTATCTAATGAAAGGTTTTGTGATACATCAGGTGCAATTATACACCATTAAATGTTGATTGTTGGCAAAAAAAAATGATGGTTAGGTTTTGTATATGTAGCTTATGAAAAATAATCTAATTATGTTTTTAAACTCTTAAAAATTTAATCAATCTAATTTTTTTTTTAAAAAAACCTCCTCGATTGCTCTTTCAATAAAGTGATCATCACTCAATTTGAAAACCTGAAAAATATATCATCAATTATTCAAGATAAATATTTTAGCTTGTTATTTCTTACTATATTTACCAAAAGACTTTAATGGCAAGATCTGCACCTTGGTTGATACATATATTTTTTTTGAGCTATTCAACATGTTTTGGTTGATACATATTATATATAATCAATCAATTCAGACATGTATTGTTGATATTAGGCTGAGACATCATCAAGATGATTGCATATCATTGATATTTAAAAATTATTTTTTTTGAGTTAGGTACGATTACGTATCGCCTATATAATACGTATTACCGATACACTAATATTTAACTATATAATTTCAAACCGATATTTAAAGCCATATTTCTTGATTTTCTTCTTCTCTTAATTCCTTTAATTGCAATTTTGGATTTTTTTTTGACTAGAGTTACTTGTGCTTTCTATTAATTGTGCCTTTTTAATTGCAGTTGTTGATCAGTTCTCATATTAACATCTTCTTATGTTCTTTCTCTTCCTCTTCTTCTTTACCATCTGACCTAAGTTTATCTACTAAAACCCAAATTTAAGTCTTTCTTTTTTTATTTTTATTATTTACAAGCGCCAGATCGATTTCTTAATACTTGGCACTTTCTTCTATCAAAAAAGAGAGTTGCTTCAATCACTACCTTTTTTAATTTGCAGCTGATTCAAAAGTTGAATACAACTTGTGTGCTGTAGATTGAAGATCTAAGTGAATTAGTTTTAAGAAAATATGATATTATCTGCCCTTGATTTGTGCCTAAAATTTCTTGTGGACGGCCCCGCTGATCATGCCTTTGGCATGGAATTGAAGGGGTACAAGCTGTCTAGTAAAAGTTGAACATTCTTCTGTTGAAAAGTTTCCCCATCCCATCCCAAAAACAAGTGAAATTGATGTTTCTCAGTTTCTGCACATTGCCTTTCTATTGAATCCACATTGAAATACAAATTATTTAGACAAACAATTGGGCGACACTCATTCTTCAACTTCTAATTGATGTCACAAGGCAAAGCTCGTGAATGAACGGAGAGGTGAGTTACCGGGAATGTCGAGAACCCGCATTTCAAGATCGGCTCGATTTGGGTCGGATTGGGCATGGGTCTCTGACTTTGTGAATACCTTCAGCTTGTTTGACCATTTTTTTATTTTTTATTTTAATTTTTAGCATTACTTAGCCAGCGGGCTGGGCCTGACTTTCGGGTTACTGTCTGGACTTGGGTCCAAAAGTTAAGCTAGTCTGATTTCAGGAATGCTTATTATCATGAAATGTAATGAAGTCGTCATGATCATGGGAAGGGTGACTGGGTGAGTAGTCAAATGTCAACAACTTTGGTTGTTACTTGTTTTGTTCTTATTCATTGTATGTCGTGAAACACGAACCACGATTGTCGCATATGAAACTCCAAAGTCAGGCCCAAAAAAGTCCAACATTGACAGACATATGATCAATTCATGCATATACACTTTTTTTTTTTTTTATTCCTCAATGTTTCACGCCACTGAGTCCTCTCTCCATGCCAATGCAGAACTCCTACTGATTTATGTTTCCCTGTGATTGGATAAGGAGAATTTTTTAAAAAAAGATTCTTTTGGATTGAAATTTCCTTTGAGTCGGCAATTCTCCTCTTGAGAGATTTTTCCTATGTTTTCTTTATTGGAGGCAAGCATGTGTAAATCTTGCAATCCACACACTGATTAAATTAATAGAGAGTAACCTCATGGATAATGGTTTGGAGAAGTTTGAGCATAAATCGGATTCTGCTTCATGAGATTGACGTCTTGACTGTCAGTCCTCTGATTTGAAAGGAAAAGTGAGTAAAAACGTTGAACTCGCCTTTCCCCTACCAAATAAATGTCTAGTCAGGGTAGCGTTGCAACCTTCTATTTTGTCTTCACTCTTTCTTCTAAGGCTTGTCAACTTTGACAATGAGAGATGCATGCTCTCTCACTCTCTCTACAACTCCTCTTGCGTACGGCAACCGTTTCTTCAAAGTATAAAGTCTCTTGTACACATTACTAAACTCTGTTTAAGTAATTATCTACAATGGAATTTAGACATGGTTCTTGGAAACCCATTTCAGTCATTACCCCTCTCAACAATATTTGTACCTTGGTATATTCTATCTACAATATCTTTTCTCAACTCTTCTCTCCTTCTTTCATTCAAGGAAACAAATTTCGGACGATACGTTAATATCTCAACCGATACAATATGCATCGGCTGAGATTTGAGATATCGGCCGATATCCGATATGTATATATATCGGCTGAGATTTGAGATATCGGCCGATATCCGATATGTATATATGTCGGCCGATATCCGATATATATCGGTGATATATATCGCCTATATATATTGCTGATATCGGCTGATAAAAGTGGTTTAAAAAAAATAGGAGAGAGAAATTTTTTGGCCGAGATATCGGCCATATCTGAAATTTAAATTCCTGCTTACATCATTCAAATTCATTGCTTACTCGTTCTCACTGTTTATAGAACAACTACATTTCTCCATTATATTGATCTGAAAGCAAACCAAAGTGATGTGAGACTTTTCAACACAAAATTCCAAAAGTTGTACACATGATAGCATCAAGCTTGAACATTGGAAAATTATATAAAAAGCCAAAATGTCTTGTTATTAAAGGTTGTGGATTTGAATTCTATGGGCGTCAAATGAACAGTTGGTTCATAGAAATAGTTTATCAAATCTAAATTAAATGCAATAATGATGATGACAACGATAATAATTATTAAAAAAATATATAGAACTAGTATATTGACTTTATTGGATGGCCTTAATATATCAAAGTAAATCTTACTAAATACTATTTTTTTTTTATTTGAAGGCAATCCATTTTTTTTTTCATTTTTCTACTAATATTCTCAATAAAAAAAATATTGAGGTGAAATGTATATGGCATGGTTATCTAGTTCGACTGTAACTGGTTCTAAACTATGAATTAGTTCATTAAAATAATTTGCAATTTGATTAATCGTATTGGTTGAGGCCGATTGAGAGTAGTTGTGAATAAAACCAAATTATTTTAATTATTTATTTTGATTTGTAATAAAAACATTTTATAATTTTATACAATATTTAAAGATTGCCATATTGCTTTGGTTGGAAAGAATGCCTTTAAAGCATGAAATCTAAAATAAATCTAAAAAGAATAAAATCTGACCTAAATCTGATCCCACGTGTGCATCCCTTGTAAATCGGGATTAATGGGAATCTTGATTATTTAAATTAAGATGATTTTCCTCTTTTGGAAGGCCCGTGATCTTCTCAACAACTTAGGTTTGAAGGATAATCATACTCTAAAGTCTAAACCATTGATTAAGGGTTTGAACTTTATAAAGACTAATTGAGTTTTATTCATTTAAATTAGGGTTTGCAATTTTAATTAAATTTTAAATGAAATCACTACATTTATTAGAAAACTATATTAGAAAACATTTATTAAATCTTTCAATCCTTGACCAACTTTTGGATGTGGGATCTGTTCATCTGATCATGGATTTGCTTTAGCAGAAAAGACTAGCGGTACAACTTGGGGTGGGCCGGTTGGGCCCTACGTCAAGTCGGGCTAGGGCCTAATTGCAAATATAAGACCCATGTCCAGCTAGGGCCCATGCTTAGATTGGGTCCATGTCGACCTAAATAATTTGAAGTTGGGTCAAGTCCAAAAAATAAATAAGGGCTCCTTGAGAAGTGGAGAGTAATAAGAGTTTATAGATAACTAGCATTAAATTTAAGAATTAGGATGAATGATAGAATTTAGATTAAGATTTTTAATTAATTATAATATATTATTTATTATAAAGTATAAAATATAAAATATATATTAGATATCATAGATTCATAGATCCTAGAGTTTTAACTCAACCTTTCAGATCAAGTCGGGCTCCACGAATGCAAGGCCTGAGCCTAATTTAAACTGGGCCCTAGTTTTTGAACCTTAATTCGAGCCCGGGCACTAACTGAGTAGATCGGGCAGTAAATTTTTTTGATTGGGTTGGGTTGGCACAGCCCAACCCCAACCCATGTTGCAGCCCTAGAAAAAACTTCTCACTACATAGACCAGAAGCAGAAAAACTTATCTGTGAAGAGGCCCAAAGTATTTCGGATACACTGTTATTTTGTTCCCTGTTTGCTCCAAATATACAAAAAGGGTGATTTTAAGGATTTATAGTTTTGTTTCAATTGAAAACCATATATATTGACTTCTCTTAGCATGTGGTTACAATTATTATAAGCATGTTTATCAATTGACTAATTTCAATTCATTTTCATAAGTTAAATAATTGCCAGGTTAAAACAAAGTAATCTGGATGAGGCACACATTGTCTTAGAGTGATGGCCTTAAACCCCTTGAGTGTCTAGCCCAGCCTCCAGTAAGGTGTCCTAGTGCCACAGATTGACCTAGCTAATCAGAAAATTATGTTAAGAAATTTAATTGAATGTTTTTCGTTAGGCATGTTGAAATCCTAGTTGCAAGTTTCAAAGTAGTTTTCTTTAATGCAATTAATTCACTACCTTCAAAGAAAAGAATGTGCCGCACTTACATGATTGTGGGTGTAGGTTTAATTTGGGCCAGGTGGGCCCAATTCAGAGCTGTATACTAAGATGTCCAATGGTTCAATCTGAAGATCTATCGTGCACTGAGCCCAGAACAAAGCCCTACCTTTCCTACAACCTGTAAGTGAAATTATTGGACTTGATTTGAACATCGTACAAGCAGACTCAAAAGTCAAAACGGCCCAATCTCATGCAAGTTGATGAATTCACTACCCTAATCAGCAAAGGGCAAGTCAAGTCCGTTCAACAAGGTCCAGTCCAAGTATTAATAGGGCCTGAATTTCATCATTTTTCTATGTTACTTAACCTTGGAAAACTGAAAACTCCAACCTTATATAAGTGGTAAAAAATCCTCCAACCATGTCTTTCAAAATTTAAACACCACTAGTCCAAGATAAAAGAGGTTGAAGGATGAGTGATGAGGGCATCATGCCTAGTGATCAGGGGTAGAAAAATCGGCCGGGTCGAGATATCGGCCGAATTTTTTCTCTCTCCTGCCCATTTTTTCTTTTAAAAAAAATTCAAAAAAATTACAGTAAATGTAGATAATTATGGGCTTATTGAATATGTAATTTTTTCATAAAATATCGGACATTTACATCTTCTAATATATTTTTGAAGTTACGATATTGGGAAATTATATAATTAGTAATAAAATGGTGAAAATTACAAAGAAAAGCAGATAAATGAGGAAAATTTGTAGAAATAATTTTATAATTTATTTTCTTAGTCAATGAGTGCTATTTTAAGTTATGAATTATAGAAATAAAAAATAATAATAATAAAATGATTAAAAATTACATAATAATGTAGAAAATATTAAAAAATGAAACTAATGGGGTCCTAATCACTTGAACTGATAACCACACAAATGTCATAAATAATAATATAATGTTTTCTTTCATTTGAGAAAATAGATTTTATTTTTCATAATAATAATTAGATAAATAAAATTATTAGATAAAATTATGAGCTATAGTTAATTATGTTAAATTGATATAATAAAAATAAAGAATACCTTCTAATAATAATGACATGGTAAAAATATTAGATGATAAATATAGTATTAAATTATTACAATAAGATAATAAAAAAATATTATACTTTTTATTTTTAGTATAAATAAATATTGTATTTAAAATAAAAAAATATTACTTCCACTAAATTTTTGATAAATGATAAAAATATAAGAGGTAAACGTGACTTTCCCTGGGAAGAGCACAAAAAAGTGTTTTCACTTAAAAAGTTAGAAACCCTAATGCTCATCTTTTAATACCCTTCTTCTCTTTCACTCTCTCTATGAAACCCTAGCAGCTGCCGCCACTCTCTGTATTTTTCCCATCAACGAAGAAGAGAAAGAAGAGAAAAGAAAGCTGTGAAAGGTGTACGATTTTTTTTGTTCAATCTTTTCTCCATATTTTCTTTTTTCTCTTTCCATTCTTGTCCGATATTTTTTTTTTAAAAAAAAGGGGCTTTTTTTAAAAAAAAAAAAAAAAACCGAATTTTCATAATTCGGCCGATGTCATGACCGATAATTCGGTAAAAAAATCGGTCATATCAGTTGAATTTTTTTTGGTACGGCCGATACTATACGTATCGGCCGATATAATTCGGTGGTCGAAAATCTGAATTATATCGGCCGATACGCACAATATCGACCGATATTTTGACCCCTGCTAGTGATTCACATTCAGTGGACTCTTCAGTGGACTTCGATCACATTAAAGAAATTGCATTGGTTTTCATGCCCCATTATGACCATAGCAACCACCATTGGATTCCGTTTAATTATCCAGTCAAAACTTCACAGTCAAAGCCCAATGACCTAGCAAACCCTGAGTGACCCCAAAACAGCCTACTAAGCCCAAACCCAATTCCATCAAACCTGACCCAACTCAATTGCTTCACAAAAACCCAAAGTCGCCCCAACTCCTATTTCCTTTCTCAACAACCCACATGAATTTTCCCAAACTTGGAATGTTGAGTTTGCACCAGGCAAGAATAGATAAGATCTCTGTGTTGGCGTGTGCAACATTCTGGGGATATGATTTATTGCTAATTTTATTTGTGTTTGTTTAGGAATATTCCCTTCCATCCAAACAGTATACTTTGCATGATTGAGCATTCCTATTGGATGGAGTGTGACATCCCGAAGTTTAGAATTTATAAAATTTATTTTTTAATATTTAATTGAGATTAATACGATTTAATCCATTAATTTAAAGAAATTAAGTGGGATTTAATTTATGAAATTAAAATATAAATTAAATGTCGGGTATTACGATGGGAAATTAAATGTATGAAATTTATTTGAAATGATTTTGTGTCGAGGCGTCACGCCACATGGGCGGTGACGTGGCAAGCCACGTGGAAGATGACCCAAATGCCACACCCTAGTAACTTAAGGGCAAAGATGGAATAGAAAAGCACCATTCGGTTGACTCTGTGTTCCACACGGCAGATAAGGTTTATTGCACTTACCTTGTGCGCATGGTAGACCCATTCTCCCCTTATTCCACGTACATGACACTCACCCGTTCCTATCTCACGAGCACGACTTCATCCTCCCCCTTCACGTTTGCATGGCACATCTGTTTCACTACCCCATGCGCACGACACATCCTCTCACACAACAGTATTCCATTCTCCATCTTCTTCATTGAGAATCCATCTTCCCACCGTGAAAACTAGAAAGAAAAAGGAGAAGAAGGAAAGATGAAAGAATTTCGGAAAGCTTTACTTACGGTAAGTACCTATTTCTAGATTTAGGATTCATGTTTAATTTGAAGGTGAACATAATTTAGAACCAATCCTATACGAACTGGGGTTTAGGGAATAAGAATTGGAAAGATTTGGAGATTTTCAGGTATTTATCCAATTCAGGAAATTAGATTTAAATACGTGAAATTAGATATTAAAGTATATATATTTTAATCCCTAAGGACGTGATAAATCACATAGGGAATAAATCTAAGGAGTTAGATTGAAAGAATGGGACCAATAACCCACCCAGGTGTGATTTCCGAATTCAAGGAACCATGTTAGCATATGCAGAATTCTACAGATGACTGTATGTAGAAGACAGGCTTCGGAACCTATCTCGGAACAAGTTCCGAAGGTTCGGAACAGTCTGAAGCAACAAGGACGTTCTGAGGACCTCAGAAGGAATAGAGTCTCGGAACCTGGCTCGGTCATTCCAAGGAGACTGTGAAACAAAGAAAGAAAACTTAGATAATTTGCTTAAGTCCACAATGAGAACCCAATGTCTCGAAACCAGGCTCAGAAGTATTGAGGCCAAGTTCCGAGCACTATGTTGTAGAACTGAAACCAGTAAGTCTCTCCGAAGTACCGAGGGAAGAATTGAAGTTCTGAAGTTTCGGAAGTTGACTCGGAAGTACCAAGTTCAAGTTCTGAGCAAGACCAGTGAGCACTATACTTTGGAATGATCCGAAGGAAAATCTTGATGTTTTGAAGCTTCAGAAATTCTGAGAAAGTGATCAACCAAGTTCCGAACTCACAGTATTAGGATTGTATGACCTATAACCCCACACTATTGGGTTGGACATTAACGAGACATCACTAAATGAAAATTAATGAAAGTGATAAGTGTGAATTTGGAAAATAAGGATACAAACTAATCAGATGAATTATTGTATTTTGATTCATGGAAATAATCAGAAAATCGGAAGGTGATCTAAGAGCCGTACGTGTCACGTAGCGCACTCCTTTACGGAATCTCATTGATCAAGTAGGTTTTCCTACATTATTAAAGTATTAAGTGATTACTTATGTATATTCGAATTATAAGCTGATTTGCATGCATTATTTGATAAAGTCTAGTTTTGAATACAATGTATTTCCTATATGTTGTCAAATATGTTTAATTTATTAATGCATAGACATGAAACGCATCAACATAAGTGGGATGGGAATGCATGAGTCAAAGGTTAAAGAGATGATATACTTTAACCGGAAATATTTGAGATAAATTAACCATTTTATATGGCCGCATCCATGGGTTACAAAGTATGTCATAATAATTGGACAGAATGCTTCAGGGTCAGAAGAAGTCCCAAAATCTATGCACGAGTATGGGTGTGTAGCACTCCCCCAGTAGTGCATGTTAAATGCCAGTATTGGGTAGTAGCTCCCAGCTGATGCCCCATGAAAGCTTCAGACAAAATGGCAAATATTTATAACTATTGAATGAGAATGAGATAGTGATCAATGCATAGGGTATGAGAAGGGATTGCATCAATTCATATCATCGTGGCATAGTACATATGATGATTTCTAAATGCTTTACATGTATATACGATTCTGATTTATATGAGATGATTACAAAATGAACATGCATGCTTTATGAAAATGAAATGTGAACTGATTTTGAAGTATGAGTTGTTGATGATTTTCAAATGAACTATATGATATGAATAATGTATATATGTTTTATCCCAATTTTATATATATCACATGTTGGTACCCACTTGAAGGGAATTCCTACTGGGCGTTGACTAAGCCCACAAATCTTTTCTCTTTTAGAAACTGATGTAGGAAAGGAGAAAGGTAATTAGGCAGAATCGAGCAATAGTCACGCACAGACGGTTATAAAAGCATGAGAAAGAATTCGTAGAGCTTTTCATTTTATTCTAGAATTTTAAAAATAGAAGAGAACATTCCCCTTTGGTTTACATTTCAAGAATAAATATTTAGGTAGAAGTTATGTGATCGAAAGTTAGATTGATGATGTAATAAACTCTAGATAATGAGGTTGAATGTTTTATTTGACATTTAATTTTATGGGATCATATTGTTTTGCTTTGGATTGAGAATGATTATCTTTCAAATGTATATACATATTTTTGCATGTTTTAAGACAGTGTATTGCAAATGTTACATGGACTCCGTTCATGTGCACACACTAGTTGGGCCAGTCGAGGGTTGGGTCTTCGGACTCGGACTTAAGTCGTGTCGTGGTGCTCTCCCTTCTCTTCCTGTCTAAATACTCTGATAATTAGGCGGATAGGGAGGGGTGCTACAGTTGGTATCAGAGTGCTAAAAAAAGAAGAAGCAAAGGAATGATTATCCCTAAAGTTGAAATTCGAATAACCCATATATGCTGTAAATAAAAGGTGTTAGTCATGGTATGACATGTACACGAATAGAAAGTTAGAAATGAAAACTTATAATTTACCCCAGATATAAAAAGTGAAATAAATGCATGAATGAACTTGTTGATATGATATGATGGTAATCATTGGAATGGACTTATTCATGCATTTATGAAATGAGAAAATTTCCTAACAGTAATTATTTGACATAGGAAAATACCGCCCCAAAGAGGAACACGTAGACGAAGACCTACAACATGTGTCGCTGAGACCAGCGACAATGTTCCTCCTATGACACCAGAAGTTCAGAACTTCCTTCAGAATCTAGTGTAGACAGTGATGGAGTCAGCTCAGACTGCGAACGGCACGGCCCAAGCTTGACTCTGGGAACCGGAACATGGTTAAAGATTTTCAGCAACAACAACCTCCAAAGTTTCATGGTGCAGAATTCTAGACTTCAGACCAAACAAGTAAGAAATTCAATTATTTTTCCTAATTATCTCTTTTAATTGTAATTCAATTCAATCATTAATTAAAATAGACCTTAATCTAAATTCTAATGAAAGCACAATTGAATTCTTGAGAAACTTGTCGTTACAGATTTGATCCATCAAATTCGTAGCAAGGCAGAAACGATCATAAATTTGGTGATTGGCTACGCAGACTTCATAGACGAGAACGTCTTCGGATCCATTAGTCTAACACGTCTGGGTAAGAATGTTGAAGTTCGCCCCAGACCTACATCAATGGTTGAAATGAAAATTTGGATTTTCTGTCGGGCCTGTAGCCCTCAAACTAGGGCAACTGGGTTGCTTGCTTTTAACTATACTTATATGGGAAAAATTGGTAAAGTAGGCTTTGAGTCTGAGAGGAAGTTGGCTTGAATAACGTTATAGAAGTAAACTCAAAGCCCAAAGGGATTGAGTGATAGCGAGGAACTCATCTCATGAAGTGGAAGTCCTGAGTTCGATTCCCACTCCACCCCAAAGGATCACTCTCCGTAGTGTTACTTGGTGTATGTGGGTAGGGAAGCTTGCACTTGGCCTGAGGATTACTTGGGTGCTCTAAGAGGCCTGGACACCTTGATCATCAAAAAATAACCTTGATTATCTAATGGTTTTGATGCGGCCATAAAAGCTCAAAGGGTCCAAATGTAAATCATGAAGACCCATTCGAGGATGGTGGGACCCATGAGAGCTTGATTGAAGAAATTTCGACCCAAATCATGCAAGAACCGATAGAGGGAAGAGAGGGTCTCATAAGATTTCTAATGGGCCTAGTTCCATTCAATTTGGAGACATCAATGAAGACTTGTAACACCCCACCCACATGGGGGTGTGGGAAAAGTCCCACATCGCCCATGAGGTGGGTAGTGGGGGTGTTAATAAGCAGGGGCAACCCCCTCAAGCAACACGAGGTCTTTTGGGCCTAGCCTGGTGGGCCGGACCCAAAGCAAAACTATGTGGGCCCCGGTGGAGTCCAAAGCGGACAATATTGTATTGGGGTCGGGTCGTCACAAGAGTTATGTGAAAAAATTGTCTAGTTGGCACCCCAATGTCATAATAAGATTGATGAGCTAAAAGACCCACAAATCCTCACTTAAAAGCCCATCAAAGTCATAAAAAATCAGCCTATGGACATAGTCTATGGGTCCAATTGCCAAATTAAAGGATTTGCATGCTCAAATGCCAATTAGAAGACCCAAATCCAAGGGTGCGAGAAGCCACATGAATTTCCTTGTTTTTCTTTATTTGAAGTGGTCCCAAAGGTCAATGTAGGTAAAGTAGTCAAAGAGGAAAGAAACCAAGAGAGGTAGCTTCAAGAGAGAAAACATGCTATTTTTTATTATTTTTTGTCAATGGTTGAAATGTAATTTAGTTGAGTAGGTGACACATTTAGTTTGACGACCGGACCCTAACCCATCACAATATTGTCTACTTTGAGCCCTACGGGCCCTCATAGGTTTGCTTTGGGCCCTAGCCCACTTGGCCAAGCCCAAAAGGCCTTGTGATGGGGAGAGGCTTGCTCCCTCATATAAAGCCCCCACCCAAGTCCACAACCAATGTGGGAATTTTGGGTGGGGTATTGCAATCCACCACCTTTAAGACCAGAGCCGTCCCCGGATCTTCATGTCATATTGACAGGAGGTCCACACACACAGGCAGGCAACGTCACGTAAGTAGAGCCTACACAATCTGAGTGTTGAACCATACTCTGATACCACCTTTGATGATCCAACCCTTCTCCATCACAATATTGTTTGCTTTGGGCCCCACGGGCCCTCACGACTTTGCTTTGGGTCCTGACCCACTTGGCCAAGCCCAGAAGGCCTTATGATGGGGAGGGGCTATCCCCCTCATATAAAGTCCCCTCCACCCCCATGTCCACAACCGATGTTGGACTTTTGGGTGGGGTAGCACATGTAGTGCATCTAAGGATGGTATTGATTCTAATTATTTTGTAAAATTTTCTTGTAAATAAAGACCTTGGGCATGTACATAGAGCATCCCAAGTTCAATTCAGTTTCTCTTTTGTACAAAGTTTGAGTTCTCTATTTTTTGGTGAGTTTTATTTTGCTTCTACTTAGCTTCTAGTTTGATTTTGCATAAGTAATTCTTAGGGTTCTAGTTCAAGTTTTCTCACGGGGATTCTAGAGATAACCTCATGATCTAACATTCCTTGATTGCACCCAAGGAAGAGTTACAGGACAATTGGATTTGTACTAGCATCTTTCACTCACATTGCACGATTGGAGGCAAGGTATGTCACCTTATTATAGACAGTAGAAGGTGTAGTAATGTTGTCTCCACACTTATTATAGACAATAGAAGGTGTAGTAATGTCGTCTCACAAGAGGTTGTGGAGAAATTAAATTTAAAACCCTGACAACATCCCAAACCCTACCAAACGTCTTCGCTAAAAAAGGGGGCGAGGCAATAGTTGATAAACCATGCCTTATATCATTTTCTATTGGGGGTAAGTACTACGATGACATTTAGTGCGACGTAGTACTTATGGACGCGTGTCATCTAGTGTTGGGTAGACACTTGAAGTATGATAGGAACACTCGTTACCATGGGAGAAAGGATGAATGCCCAAGCTCCAATTTATAATGGTGGATTTGAGCTGAAACGTAGGATCAAGCAAAAAAATTAAGTAAACAATGCGAGAAAAATCCTTGCATGCTATGCATGTCCATTAATTTGAAACTCCACCGATTCTAATTAGCCATGTGACTTCATTACATTATCAATAGAAAATTAAAAAATTTGGTCGTAAACCCATATAGCCTTAGGGCAAAATTTGCATGTGGAATATGTCCTCTCCATCTTGATCAAATTCACCCACAACAAATGAAGGTAGCTAAGATGATTTCTAAAATTGGTTTTGTTGTCCCTCCAAGCTCCCATGCACCCAATGGCTGCTATTGTTGATAGATTCCTTCCACATGACATCCTGCTTGGCATATGATTAGGTACTTGATGTGTATTTTAAATTACTCGCAAGCGTACGAACCGATTTATAGTATAGAGTATGAGTGCGAGGTCGTACCCAAGGAAAATCTACAAAATATATGTACGAAATAAAAAAATCGCACTATTTAAAAATGATGTGATTTAAGGAAATAAATTTTCTAAAATATTTAGTTATAATCTTAATTTAATACAATGAATAGTTTTGATGAATTTTTGAGAAAAAGAAAAATAAATCAAAAATAAACTTTTTTACATAATCTACAATGGAATCCGGTCAAACATTGACGTGCCATGCTATCCGATTTAAAAACAAAAACATGGCCTAGACTATGAAATATTCTGGAATTATTAAATATAATTCAAGTTTCTTATTTAATAAAATTCTAATTAAAATAATCATTAAATTGGAATTTTTCAAATCAAGCCTTAGGCTTGAGCGAGTTTTAAACTTGTGTTTCTCCAATTCTAAAACAACCGTTCTTGATAAGAACCTTAGACTGGAGAGACGGCAAGTCCCACTGATCCTAAAAGGGGTTCCACTTTTCATTGAAAAATCCTCAAATTAATTTGTTTCATGAAGTTCTTAAAAAGAATTAAAATTAAATTTAAAACCATCATTATTTAATATTTAACAATTGGGAATAGCATACATCTAAACAAACCGCCATGAATTTTATTTAAAAAATTCAGAAATGAATTACAATTCTTTTGGACTTTAAATAAAACAATAAAATAAAATAACTTACAAGAAATTATTTATTTTTTTCCTTGTCTTTCATCGTCCAACTTCAGCCTTCAATGTCTTGTCCGGGTTCAACTTTCAATGGACCCAAAGCTATCAATTTATAGGAGTGAGAAGAGATGAGATAAGGGACCCTTCAAATTCAACCAAGATAAGGGATCCATTCAAATTTAAAATTTCTCTCTGTAGAGATCGGTTAACTCCTTTATCTCCTTATCTTTGTTCCTCCTTATCCCTCTCTTTCTTATCTCTCCTTCGGTTCAAACTCTTTTATCTTTATCCCTGTCTTTTATTCAAATCCACTGTCTTTTTCAAACGCCGAATTTTGCAGATAAGACACCATCATTCAAACGAAATTCACTGGTCCCGCTTGATCTTTTGGACTTGGATCCCATACTTGGACTTTTATCTGGCCCGGAATATTGGTGCACTTTGGCTCATTGACTTCCAATTGCAGACTTTGTCTCTTCAGGCTTCAGATTTGAACAGTGGGTCCATTTGTGTGTTTATAAATTTCTACCACCTTTACAATGTAACATAGTCTAAAAAAAATATTATTATAATTCAAACTCTCATATCCGGATTTGAATTATAATAATTTACAATAATTCCAAATCAAATTAGGTGGTAAAAATTATAAACTTTCCAAAAATAGGACTATGACCCACTTTTCTCCATTTTAACTCATTTTTCTTTTATTCTCACAAATACACTGCAAAACTTAAAAACTCTATTAAACGCATCTAATATTCACAAATCAAAGGCTAACTAATCCAAAATTAAAGGGTAAAATGGTAATTTTCAGTGCTCAACAGTACTTACGTGGAAGATAATGTAGAATTTGTAACTTCGTCTTGTGTGCAGCATATGGACCTCCAAATGTGAGCCTTTAAGGCCCAACTCATGTCCAAACAGGCCTTGACCCATAGCACACTCACATGAGCTCAACTTAGGTTGAAAGTGGATCCATTGGAACTTATCAATGGTCCTTTCTTGCCTCCATCAATCTTATGATAAAGTTGGATAGAAATTTCTTCAATTTCATCAAAGAAGTCTTCTTCATCTCTAATTGGATCATTTGAGCTTTGGATGGTCATCACCCACATTGATTTAAACTCAAGTCCTATCAATGGTTAAGACATTTTATCCTCCTAAATATTTTCATACTTTCAGTTAAAGATCAAACCCATTAAACTAACTCATTCTAACCATGTAATTTGAGACTTATAAAAATTCAATCATGAGGTGGATAGTAAACCAGTTTACTATAGATAATTTCTCATAATTTTATGGGCAATTGAGGCCATAGTCATTAGAGTTTGACCCAAATCCTTGCTAGCAATAGGTGGTCCTTTGAATTCAAGCCAAAAATAAAAGATAGCAAGCAATATGGGAAGAAATAGTAGCCATCTATTCTCATCTGTTGGGCTTCTTTAGTAATAATACAAACACAAATATATAAAGACAAGTCTGTTTAAGGTAAAAAAATACAAGCTTTTGGAGAAAGGAAGGTGTCGTACATAATTCCATCAACTTTATATTAAGCAAGTATCATTTCAAAATCAGAACTTTTGTTTAAAGTAAGGACAGCAAGACAGTGGTAGAGAATTCTCAAGTCTCAACCCAATGCTGTTGCCAAAGACATTGCTTTACCTCACATGGCCACCCAATCAAACCCAAAGATGCTTATTGAAGCTTGCATTAAATGAGGTGAGCTTTTGAGCAGATAATGCCATATTTTACTTTTATTTTTGCTTTATGTTTGCTTTCTTTTAAAAAGAGATCAAGGACTGTCAATTTGGAATTTGGGTTAACTAAATTAAAGTTGAAAAAAAAAATCCATCAATAATACTAATCATTATTTAAAAACTCAAAATGAGTTAGTTTGATAAAATTTTGAGTCAAATAAGTCGCAAGTATTTTCAAATGTTTTCTTTTTAATTTTCTAAAATTTTATGAAAATTCTTCACTCGATGAAATTGTAAATTGAATATGAATTTTGAATTTTCAAACAAAGCCGTTATCAGAAGCATCTACACTTTTCAGCATGGTGGAATTAGAAAATATTTTCTCTTAGGGTTAATTATATAAACAACATTTTGAAGGGTTAACGTGCAAAATTTCTATAACTCTTAGGTCTTGATACTGATAGATTCGAGTTATATTGGGCACTACCCATAGAGTTATTCGGTGTGTGTTGGAGTTGGCTGCGAACGAGTCCCATATTGAAATGGTAGAGGGAAATCTAGGGATTTATAAAGAACTTGGGTCATTTCATCTAATAAGCTAGTCTTTTGAACTAGATACACATGTTCTAACAAGTGGTATCACCCCGGCTACTAGTCTTTGAGATGGATACTAGGTCTTAATACTATGTGTGGGTAGGGAGACTTGCACGTGTTTCAAAGATTAATCGAGTGCTCTAATAGGCGTGGATGAGTGGGAGAAATGCGGACTTCACCCAACAATGTATTCTTCTATTGAAATGTTCATCAACTATAAAGACAAAGAAATTAGGAGAATTCGTGTTTCTCCCACTCACTACACACATTCATTAATTTCCAAATAAATTCCAAAATGCGAAGATAAAATATTTGGTAGAAGAGAATCCCCTACTCAAAATAATCTTAAAAAAAGAATAAAGAGATCTTGAGTAGAACCCTAAATTTTTCACTTCTTTTGTGAAAGTGATTTAAAATAAATTCCTTGGCCCCCAAAAGCTTCAAAGGATTATTCAGCCGTTGGAGCTGAAAAAAGTCGCAAAGAGAATTTTGGACTGAGTAACTGTATTTCTTCATTCAAACTCTTCTTTTCTTGCATTAGAGAGTGCTTTCCTCTATTATTTGGAGGGCTTTGAGCATGTGATCACTGTATTTCTACATTCAAACTCTCCTTTTGTGGCATTAAGGCTACTTTGCCTTTCCTATAAACTGGTAGCCTTGTATGTCTTTTGGACCAATAGATGCCTAAGCTTTTTGACTGGACTTCGACATACTGGAAAACATTCTTATTAGTAAAGCCCAAAAAGCATACAGGCTTACCAAAAAGAAATATCAAGCTTTTTGCAATATACATTTACGAACAAGCATTTAATTGAAGGGAACTCTTATTTCTACATCTAAAGATTTCATACATAAATGTTCAAATATGATGATGGTGGTGGAACCCAAATGGGTTAGAGTGATAGTCAGGGATCCGCCTCAGAAAGTTGGAGTTTTAAGTTCGATACTCTTTGCATCTCAAAGGGTCGACCACTCTCTATTGAGTTACCCAGTATACGCAAGGAGCGAAGTTTTCATAATGCTCTAAAGATTAGTCGAGTGTTTTAAGAGGGCCTTGATCATCAAAAAATAAGATGATGGTGGCAAGCAAACATGCATGTAGGAACATCAGATGAAAAGAAATATCAAGCTTTTTGCAATATACATTTATGAACAAGCATTTAATTGAAGGGAACTCTTATTTCTACATCTAAAGATTTCATACATAAATGTTCAAATATGATGATGGTGGTGGAACCCAAAGGGGTTAGAGTGATAGTCAAGAATCCGTCTCAGAAAGTGAGAGTTTTAAGTTCGATACTCTCTTCATCCCAAAGGGTCACTCTCTATTGAGTTGTCTAGTATATGCCGGGAGAAAAGTTTTCATATACTCCAAAGATTAGTCGGGTGTTCTGAGAAGCCTGGACAACTTGTTCATCAAAAAATAAGATGATGGTGGCAAGCAAACATGCATGTAGGAACATCAGATGAAAAGAAACGTATGATCTTGTTTATAAATTTATATCAAAACTTCATTTATAAATATCTTATAAAATGCTTTTATAGTGAGAACTCCGTATTGGATTAACTTGATAAAATTGTATATCTATTTATTGTTGATTTTTGAGTTCTTTAAAGTCATAGCAAAAGTTATTCAAAAAGCGTATATTTTATTAGCACTATAAATAGACCAAGATCTTTCTAACTCACTCAAATCACGATGGAAGGTGGGTTCTCGCTGAGAGTGTTTTATGAGGTGTTGGGCTAAACCAGGGGTCCAGATATCGGCCGATATGATACGTTTCGACCGATATTTGTGGGTTTTTTTTTTTAAAAAAAAAGAAGAAAAATATCGGCCGATAACAAGATATTGACCCCCTAAGCTAAACATTTCCATATAGATATTTTGAATGAACAATTGCCAATGTTGATCCTCAAAACTGATAATCAACATTTTGGATGGATCACTTGAGAGAGTTCAACTGATTAGACGACCCTAATTGATTAATGATTAGCATACTTTTGAGTATTAGGAGACATTTGAAATTAAAGAAAAGAAAAAAGAAAAGGAGAGAACACAACTCACCAACATTTAATTATTACTCAAAGTCTTATGCGGTCTCCCCACACGGTTTCCTTAATCCAATCATTTTAACATTGCATGGTTGGGAAGTATTCTCATACTAAGGTCCACTTAAAAAGGATTTCTTCAATGATTTTCAAGGTAATCATCTATGTGATTGGTTTAGTGATGCATGTAAGATGTGACCCATTAATTAATTGTTAGACTGATGATAATTAAAACACATTAAACAGTATAGATAGTTTGGATATATATATAGATATATATAAATGTCCTGTAAACTAGCTTACACGCAAACTAGTTTAGAATAAATATAGAGAATTAGTTTGCATAAATTTTAATGTAAATTTTTAATTGTGGATGTATATACTGAAGCAAATAGATTTATTCTCCCCACACACCAACCTACTCTATTAATTGTACTTATATCCAATTTGACATCGATTTGACTTTAAAGCTCATTGATCTAATTTGATGAATTTCCACATAAATGTGAAATTTTGAGGATATTAAAAAGAATGACTTCTCTCATACAATTGAGATAAATTTTTATAGGTACTATACCCAAGCCAATGACTCTCAAATCCACCTATCCATGTGGATTAAAGTGGGATGATCAAGTTGTTTACACTAAAGTTTGGTATCAACTAGTTTGTAGGAAATTGCTCCGGAATTTTTTTTTGTAAGCAATATCTCTAGACGTTACACTCGACTAATCCTCAGAACATGTGTAAATCTCTCAATCCACACAATCTGTAAGTTCAACGAGAAATAATTATTTGGGATTGAGCGTGAATTAAACACAAGACTCCCACTTCCTGAGATGGGTTCTTGGCCTTCAGGCCGTCGGGCCAATCGTAATACAAGAAAGTTATATTAATAGGTTATAAAAAAAATATAATATAATGATACATTGTTTTTTTGAATTTACGTGTGAAAAACTATCGGAAATCTTGTGTAAAACCTCCACCGGAGAGCATACTCAGGAAAAGAGCGTAAAATTCTATAAGACGTTGGGATTCATTTTGATTGGAGGATTTGAGTCGAAACAATCTCTAACATGGCAAGCCCTAAGTGATGACAAGAAATGATAATGCCTACTTCAGGTTTTGGTGATTCTAATGGGTTTCTTCGTGTTAACCTTAAAAAAAAAAAAAAGAGAAAATATTTTCTTATGGTTTGCCTTCAAATCTGAATCATTTTCCAGTACTGTTGAACCATCTTTCTCTTCTGTTGGTGCATTTCTCAAAAACTTTTTCTTTCTTTTTCCTTTTCCAAACAAACTTTGAAGAATGAGGATAGGACTGCAGCTTGATTGGTAGTGGGGACTTGTTACATGAAATTGTAAAGAAGAAGAGAGAGAGAGATGATGAATGAGGAATAAAGGGAATATCTCTCGTTTGGTGTGTGATGGAATTGAATTAGGGTTTCTCGAGAAAATCCTGGTGGTGGAGCTCTCCTTTCTATGGTTGGCCACCTTGGTCATGGACCCCACCAACAAACATTCTAGATTTTTTAACTATAAGTTTGTATGTAATTTTGTATTGACGTATATATGAGATTGGGCCCATGCCATGTTGTCAAAGACCTTTTGCACTAGATTGTGGGCTCCACTTTACATCTCATTTTTTTTTACCTTCGGATGATCAACCGATCAAGTTGTTTATAAAGAGAATGCAAAATGGACCCCACAGTGTAAGTGGTCATTCTTAAAAGCCCATCGAATTGCATTTTGAGCCCAAAATAGATGATTGAAAAAGAAAATAAAAATTGGACAAAGTCACATTCTACGAGATATCCTTTTCATTTCACATTCATCTATTTTCATGAATTACATTTATATCTAATTTGAACTCGTTTTGATGTGATTTGATTATTGAATTAAAACTCAATTTAAAATCGACCCATATTCATTGTTGTTCTTTAACTTATTGGAAATCATGCTTTTTAAATTCAGTACACTTGATAATGTAACAGATCGATACACAATGGTTCACACTCGTCTGGATCCATGCTGCAACGCACCGATGTGTTGCAGTTGATACGTATCAGCCGAAATTTTTTCACTACATTGCGGCCGATATGCAATACATCAGCTGCATTTTTTACACGTGCTTATGAGATGATTCAAATTCCAATCCCAAGTCTCCTAAATGTGAAAGCCGCTAATGTTGATTTTACATCCAATTCACATATATGTTAGGAACATACTATCCATTTATTGGAAGCTACCAACTTCTATGAATTGGGTTTTACTCGATTTAACTTAATTTCAATGTATACTAATTATTGAATTCAACTCAAATCTTACAGTCATTAACTTTTGTAATCTCTAAAATTATATTTAAAGTGATGGATTCAGTAGACTCTTTATTCAGTATAGAACTTTTTCTTCACAAATTTCCTTGAAAGGAAATAAGATATCTTCCAAGTGCCTTTATTAGATTGATCAATTAAATCACTAACGAGTTAAAAGGGCCGAAGCCATTGGTTGAGATTCTTTAATATTTAAGTGGGCTGCAAATAAAAGGGCCCATAGAAGCCAACTTTATGGAATTAATGGGGAGGCAAGTTGTTCTCATGCATTCAGATTTACAACCTAATAACAAAATGAACACTTTATTCCTTGTGTTGAGTCCAGAAGAAAAACGTACAACAGTCCCCTAGTCTTTTAGACAGACCCCTCCTCTTTTCACAGAAAGAGAGAGAGAGAGAGAGAGAGAGAGAGAGAATAGTACGGGCTGTTCTTTTCTCTCTTTTCCTTCTTTTTATTTTTTTTATTTTGTTTTTGGAAGGAATTCATTAATTCTTTAAAGCAGTTGATCCTCAGGACATAACAAGGACAGATTATAAATTATAAGCAAAGAAAGTATTATGAGTGTAGAGGGAGAGAGAGAGGGGACTAATTTGTAAGTTTGCATTCAAAAATTGTGTGTCTCAGTGCTTTTTTAAGAGCCCAATGATTTTGTGAAAAGTAGTTAATTCGAAAGTCTCAATTTGAATATGGACCTGAAAATCAACTCAAATAGATTGTTTCATTTGAATTATATTTTTGAATGCTTTGAAGTTTGAATCACTTTAAATATATTTTAATACAAATTAAGAGTAGAATTAAAAATCAACTATTAGAAAGTCCACTATCAGAGGAGATTGTGAAGTGATAAAAATACTCACATCGGTTAATTTGAAAAACCGATTACTCCATATAAAACTTGAAGCACCCTTCTCTCAATAGTTAATTTTTTAGAGTAAATTTTACCTAAAGAGTGTTATCAAGTCATAATTTTCTACCATCGTATTATAGCAGGTTTTGCGTGCAGCTGACCATGAGGGCGAGCGTGAAGTTTTCATGTGCATCCACAAAGCGCAGTCGTACGCTTGTTAAATTTCCACGTGCAACCGTAAAGTGCAGCTGCACGTAAAAGGCATGTGTGAATTAACAAAAAGTCTCATGTTGGTTAATTCGAAAAATTAATAATTCCATATAATACTTGAAATACCCTTCTCTTTCGAAGGATAACTTTTAAAAGTGAATTTTACTTAAAGAATGTTATCATTTCATGATTTTTTTAACAAGGTTGGTGGTGGTTTGAAATGAAAGTGATGCTCGAATTTATATTGAAGAGTTCAACTGCAATTTTGGCCTTTGTTTGATAGCATGGAGTTAGATTTCAAGAGAACCAGGGTAATATACATTTTTTTGTGCAGTTTTTACTATTTTTCATACAAACAGTGGAGAGAGAGAGAGTGTGTGGGTTAGAAAGAGAGCATTAAAGCACATGTATTCCACTTTTCACACCAAAATCCACTTTGGATCCCAACATACCCTCCCCTACAAGTAAAGCACACAACACCCATCCATATATTTTCAATCACTTCTTCACAAAGGTTAAAACACAGAAGAAGATAACTTCTGCACCCAAAACTACACATACAGCCTACTACATAAGCACTGCATTCCTTCTCTCAACCTAAACAAGAGAACATCTTTTTTCATACCTCAAAAACCAAACCAGGCCATTTATTCTCAACCCTATCTTACCCAAATGGTTCCCATCAATCTAAAACCCTAAAAACCTGCCAGTTGATTCTGAGTTCTTCAATCATTCATCACTAAAATAGCTACTAAATCTAGTAGAGCAGCAGAAACACAACGGATAATGAGGGCAGGAGGTTGCACAGTGCAACAAGCTCTAACAGCGGAGGCAGCAAATGTAGTAAAGCAAGCAGTAAGCCTCGCGAGGCGTCGTGGCCATGCCCAAGTGACTCCTCTCCATGTTGCCAACACCATGCTTGTCTCATCCACCGGCCTCTTCCGAACAGCTTGTCTTCAGTCCCACTCCCATCCACTCCAATGCAAGGCTCTTGAGCTCTGCTTCAACGTCGCGCTCAATCGCCTTCCAGCATCCACTTCAAGTCCCATTCTAGGTCACCACAGTCACCACCCTTCCCTTTCCAACGCGTTGGTCGCAGCGTTCAAACGCGCACAGGCGCACCAGCGACGTGGATCCATCGAAAACCAGCAACAACCTCTCCTGGCTGTGAAAATAGAGATTGAACAGCTCATAATCTCCATCTTAGATGACCCTAGTGTGAGCAGAGTCATGAGGGAAGCTGGTTTTTCTAGCACACAGGTGAAAAGTAACGTGGAACAAGCAGTCTCCTTGGAAATATGTGCAGCAAATCCTCCAACTAGTAAGCCCAAGGAAGGAAATCTTCTAACACTCTGTAGTACTGTCTCCCATTCTCCTCCTCCCTTGGATCAATTAGGAGTGAATGTAGCTAAAACTAGGCCTTCGGACCAAGTCCGAAGTGAGGATGTGATGAAAGTTTTGGAGAATTTGCTTAGTAAAAGGAAGAGAAATACTGTGATCATAGGAGAATGCCTAGCTAGTTCTGATGCTGTTGTTAGAGGTGTGATGGAGAAAGTTGACAAGGGAGAAATTCCTGATACTTTGAGGAATGTGCAGTTTATAAGCCTCCCTCCCTTCTCTTCTGGGATGCTCTCAAATGGAGAGGTTGAGCTGAAGCTGAGTGAGATAAGGTGTGTTTTAAAGGGGTCGGCTGCGAGGGGGATCATCTTGTACCTGGGAGATATAAAGTGGGCTGCAGAGTATAAGGCTAACTCTAATGAGCAAATGAGGAATTATTGCAGTCCAATGGAGCATATGATCATGGAGATTGGGAGGCTAGTGGGCGGAATGGGAGAAACTGGGAGGCTTTGGCTTATGGGAATTGCCACATACCAGACTTACATGAAATGCAGAATAGGCCATCCGTCGCTGGAAACTGTTTGGGGTCTCTATCCTCTTACAATTACTGCAAGCAGTTTAGGTTTGAGCCTATTCCCTGACAGGTAAAATTAATGAACAATTTGTTTAATTCGAATTCACGACTGTTCTTCACAGACTGTTGATGCTTCTGCCTTCGTTGTTTCTCAATCGGATAAAAAACCGTATTCAAATAGCTCTTTGCATTATGGGTTTCTTATTAAATCCTTAAATTCATGGCTTTATTAAGGCTTTGGTTGAATTCAAGATATTTTTGCAGTTTGCTGTTCCTATTGAATTTGAATCAACAATGAAGCCGGAGCTTTTCTTTTCTTTTTTTTTCCTTTTACTATGTAGTTTCTCGATGTGTCCCAAAAAGGGTGTTGATTCCTTCTTCCTTTTTTTCTTTTAATTTTTTTTTTTTACTGAAGGTGATTTATAAGCTCCACAGTTTTACTGTAGCCTGACACTTTCTGCACTTATTTGAATGTGTTTCAATGGTAAAATATTGAAATTAGAATGCAATATTCAAGTTGTTTCTCATGTATGTGTAACTCTGAATGTTCTAGTAAGACCTATGTAAAATTTCTACAGTGAATGGTAAACTAGAATAGAAAATGGAACTAGTAACAAGTATTCATTCTATATCACTAACATTTAATGATTTTTCTTTGTTACTCAGCGATTCACTTGGTCAACTGAGAAACAAGGGAACTGGAGATGAATTTTGCTGGTCTTTCCTTGTAGAAGGATCGGAGAAGCAGCTGACCTGTTGCACTGATTGCTCATCAAATTTCAGAGCGAAGTCCAGAACCTTGGAAAAAGTACTCTCCATCATGATTCCTCCACCTCAATCACTTCATGCTTGCCTTCATGGCTCCAACACCACAAGGAAGAGCAAAATAGACTGACAAAAAATGATCAGGTAATTATCTTAGCAAACTTCTGGTACTTTGATAAACATTAATTCCACTTTTGGAAACATCTACATTGTTGATGGAGAAAAGAGAGATGTTTATTATTGTATCATCATGAAAAATTAAAGCAGCAATGATTTTATATATAATTAAGTCAGAGTCTCAAGTTGGGCTCCATCGATATTTTCTCACCAACTTGAGGGGGAGTATTGATGGAGGAGAGAGTTCATATTAGTTTGGGACACTGAATCTACTTTGGACTCATTTACCGTGAAGATAATTGTGTTGCAATGGTTTTGCCTTTTTCTAGTTTGTTCGCTTTCTATTTTTTTTTTCTTGTGCCTAATCCTCTTAAGCCTTTTTGTTTTCTGTTGCTCTGCTCTATATCTGTTATTCTTTTATTTTAATGATTTTTTTTTTACCGTTTATATATATATATATACATTACTGCTGTAATTTTTCATGATAATACAATAATAAACATCTCTATCTTTTCCCGAGGTTTTTCCCTTATAGGATTTTCCACGTAAATCATTGTGTTATAGTGTGCTTTTATTTTCTCTACATATACCATAAATATTACTAAGTTTTCTTGTTTATTTTGTTTCAGGAATGTGTCCATCTCACAGAACCCTGCAGGAAATGGAACTCTATATGCAATTCATTCCACAAACCCCACCACTCGCCGGAGATAATCCTCAACTTCTCTTCGTTATCTACATCATCTTCCTCTGCCCCTTCATACCAACATTGTTCCAGTTTGCACCATCAAGCATGGCCAGCTGTGGTCGCTACGAAGCATCCGGTGAAAGAACACCATTTTTTTATCTCAGAAAGTACCAATGGAAGTTCAGAACCTAATTACAGAGGATACATCCCTGAACATAGGGAGCCAAAACTAGCCTTTCTAGCCAACACTAACACAAATTCAGCTTCTTCTAGTGATACAATGGAAATGGAGTATTTTCACAGATTCAAGGAGCTCAATGCTGAGAACCTTAAGACACTCTGCAATGCATTGGAGGAAAAGGTTTCATGGCAAAAAGATACAATTCCTGAAATTGCAAGCACCATCCTAAAGTGCAGGTCAGGAATGGTAAGAAGAAAAGGGAAGTCAGCACTCAATGAGACCAAGGAAGACACTTGGTTGTTCTTCTTAGGGTCTGATAATGAAGCAAAAGAAAAGATTGCAAGGGAATTCGCATGCGTCATATTTGGCTCTGTCAAAAACTTTGTTTCCATTGGACAGAGTAGCTTCTCATCAACCATTGAAGATTTAAGAAACAAGAGATCAAGAGCTGAATCAAGTTGCAGCTATTTGGAGAGATTTGCTGATGCTATTGGTAGCAATCCTCACTGTGTCTTCTTCTTGGAGGATATAGAACAAATTGACTACTGCTCTGTTATGGGTATCAAGAGTACAATTGAAAGAGGAAGGACAAGAAATTCAAATGGCGACGAAGTCCGTCTCTGCGATGCTATTATCATTCTAAGTTGTGAAACCTTCAACTCAAGTTCAAGAGCATCATCTAGAGCTTCATCAAGAGCTCTCTCCCACCCACTAGGCGAAATCTGAGACCCAAGATGAAGAATATGAAGAGTGTGATAAGGAGATTAGCCCTTGTGTCTCCTTGGATTTGAATCTCACTTTCGATGACATGGATGATATCTTCTATGATGACAGTGGACTGCTCGATTCAGTTGATGGAAGATTCATTCTCAGACCACAGGACTTAAAATAGGCTCTGTTAATCATGGTATTGCTGCTTATAATCTGTGAGAGTTTTCTTTGCTTTTTACCTTTATTTTGTTTTCTTTTTGTCATAGGCTTTGTTTTTCTTGGATTTCCATGAAAATTCTTGATTATTTTCCTTGAATTAATGTGAAAGAAAGAACAAACTTAGATGTATGAGATTATAGAGGCATTAACTGAGACCACATGTATATCATTACTATCATCATTGTGTATTGTACTCTGATTTCTTGTTTCAGTATGGTTTTGATCATAACTAGTTGTTTGTTCTATCATCGTTTCTTTTAAAGATGTCTCCTCACATCTTTTTAGTGGGTATTTTGGAGCTTAGTCATTGTTTCATATTTTTTATGAATAGAGGAACTTAGGGCTTTCATGCCCACCAGCTTACTTTCTTTTCCGGATATTATTATTAGGAAAGCACTAACTTGTCAGAAATCAGATCTGGGAATTGGTGAGCTGCTAATGTACCCATTGGATTTCTTTCTCTAATTTTATTTGGGTTTTCTCTGTAAAGTACTGATTTTTCATAGAATTTATTAATGTGTGAATTAAGAGATTAACACATGCCTTTCACAGATTAAATCGTTGAGATGCCTGAACACCATAATTAAAAAACACTGACAAGGATTGGAGCAAGCCATAAAAGTAGCCCCCCTTTATCAATAGATTAGTGCTTGCAGTGTTTCTTGAAGCCAAAACAATAAACCACACACTAATGGGAAATTTTTTCTTTATAATTGTTGTAATGATAAACCACACACTAATGGGTTTTTCTTTTTCTTAACTTTCTAGACATTAAAGTCAATGCTGGCTACAACGATTTATAAAAAAGTATGTATGGCATTTCAGCTCTTAATTGGTGTCTCTTCTATACGAGTCTCTAAAGAAAATGAAAACGACAGGAAAAACAAAGGGGAAGATCAATAAGCAAATTTGTTTCCTTTTGATGTTGTTCTTATACTTATGATGCAGAAATACAGCTTAATCCCTCGAAGCGAATTAGTTTAGTAATGAAAACTTACAAATTCTATAGACCTTTTGATGTAGACTGAGTAGGATAGAACACTCTAGACCTTTTGGTCAGAGATTATTTACTGGGAACAAAGACATACTGACATGATATCAGAGCAGGTTTCACATATAGTCACAGAGTCAAGCTGCACGTGAGGCCAGGGCTGCATGTGGAGGTCTGAAGTTTCCACGTGCAGCCGCAGAGCATAGTTTCATTGAGTTAAGTTTTCAAGTACAGTTGTAGGGTCCAACTACACGTGAGCGCGGCTGTGAAGTGACAAAAAATCTCATATTAGTTAATTCAAGAAACCAATGGCTCTATATAACATTTGAGGCACTATTTTCTCAAATGCGAGATTTTAAAAATGAGTTCTACCTTAAGGATGTTCTCATGTCTTGATTTTTTAACAGGGAACACAAACATACTAATTTTGAATGAGCAAAAGAAAAGTTGGTCGCGATTCATTGAGATGTAATCCATTATGAAGAAAGAAACTGCATATCAATATAGACCAATCAGAATATCTTTTCATATGAAAATTAGAATAGGGAATCAATTAGAGAGTCCATTTTGAAATTCAAACAGTAAAACTATACATGATGTGTGTCTTTTAATATAAACAAAATTCCCAAATATATATTTTATGCAAATGTGAATCTTAGACAAACAATAAGGGCAGAATCAAAATTCAGCATTATGTAATACACATGATATATGGTTTGATGATTTGATAGGAACAAGGTATACAAAGTGTTAAGAGGAAATGCCTTTCCTACCTCATAGAAACAGAAATATCGAACAAAAAGAAAATAAAATCAACACCACAACACAAAGATTTACGTGGTGCCCTTTCGGTACATCTATGGATGGGTTGAACATCGATCCACTAAACTCAAAGGTAAGAAATCGGAGGAGAGTTGACAGTAGCTCTCAGTTACAGTTTTTCTCAAAGCACTTTCTCTTAGAAAATAACATTATATATTCCTAATTAGGGTTTATATAAGGTGCAATGTAAAATTATAAAATTTCTCTCCGCACACTCTCTCTCTCACAGCGCAAAGTTCGACCCACGACCGGAACGACAGTACATCTCGAATGATCAGGCTCCACATAGTCTAACACAAAGCATGATAATTTCTTCTGAAAAATCTACCCAAAACCATCAGTCTTTCCACCTACATCAATGATTTCACACTTAGAACACGATTTATTTGCTTCTATTTCTTCGGGTGTTTCTTGGATTTCTTTTAGTAGGGTAAACTTGATAGAGCCTGTATTCAGTTCAGAAAGTTAACCTCAAATGATTTTGTTAATGATCCACGAGAACCATAGACTTTGGAACTGTTCAAGTTTCATGGTATCTAGTAGAAGTTAATTCATAAGAAATAACATGGGATTGAATCATATCAATTAAAAAACCCCATGTGTCAGGATTCATCCTCTCCTGACTGAGAAATGAAATATTATTCATACTAAAAGCATACCAAATTACATTAATTTCTCATTCATCACAGCAACTTGCATTAAGTCTGCATAATACTGGTTTAAGAGGGAAAGCTAAGTATAGAAATGCTTGAAGTAAGATTAAGGCATGATTCATAACGTATGGCTTTTGCAAAGGAGAGGACACTTTAGAAGGAAAAGCAAACTCTTCATTAAGAAATTTTAAAAGTTCCCTACTTTTCATTCTTGGTAATGCATTTTGAAAAGATTACTTTTTCTTTCTTTGAATTCACCCAACATTCTCATCTTTGGAATGAAAAGATTAATACAAAAATACAGCATCTTGTCTTTAAGCTTCAAAAGATAGTTGCTAGAATTAAAAAATATATCCTTCCTTTCTCACACAATTGTCAAATTAAGAGACCGTAAGTGCAAGACCGGCCTGAATTTCAGGGCCCTTAGGCCCATCACACTGGCAGGGGCCCTAGGCTTTAGAGAAAGTGCATGGTAGGGTCCTAAGCTCTAGAAAAAGTGTGGTGGGGCCCTAGACAATTGGTCAAATTAGAGGGCTCTAGGCGGCCGCCTATTTGACCTTAAGTCAGGGCAGGCCCTGTATAAGTGTAAGTAGGGAATTTGTAGTTTATGGCTTTAAAAAGTGAGAATTTACGTATATGAAGCACAAAGAGACTGGTTTATATTTATAGCACATGTCTATCCCTCCTTTTAAGTTTCCAAACTGTATTTTTATATTCTTACCTACTTTTTATGTTTACCTCTTATGTTACTTTTCTATAAACAGTTAAACACTAAAAGAGTAAAAGGATAAGCCTCATCTTGGACTGCTTTTTCTCTTTTTCTTTTTCATTTTCTACTTCTTTTTTAATTTCTAACCATGAAGTGTTACAAGGTCCTAGTCCTAAAGCTTTGTTGAGTTCTTTAAACCTAAACAGCTCAAAAAAAAAAAAAAAGGGTTCTTTGAACCTAAATTATATATGTGAAACCCATGTGCTCATGTGTTTCATGATTCAAAGGATTGAGTGATGGCCCCTACTAGATGATGCCCTAATCTTAAAGAAACAATGACGAAGACAAATACAAATACAGCAACAATGAATGAGAGACGAGATGTCTTCATTTTATTATTACTTGTCATGGTTGTAGTAATATATATTATATTAATGTTTACTTTTGTTGAATAAATTAGAAAAGAATAATTTGTTAGCATAATTCCACATTGTTTGGGTATCTTTGGGATGTGCGGTGTATAAACACATAGGCACCCTTTCCTTGATAGCCGATTTTCAAGGGTGAGTTCTACTCATGAGTTTAACATGGTATTAGAGGTAAGGATACCATAAGAATGGGTGGGTTCGTGTCTCTAGCCCTGCGTGCAGGGGGAGAGCTGAGTGTGTTAGGTTCTGTGGAGCCTGATTATTAGATATGTACTGTCGATCCAATCTGCACTGCCGCGTGTCAGATCCTCCACATTTTATTGGAAGGCAATTTTGTAATTTTTGCATTGCACCTTTCGTAAGCCCAAATTAGGGCAGTATATAATGTCTTTTTTTTCGTGAGAAAGAGAATAAATTGTAACGAGTTCACAGTCGACTCTTCTTGCTTTTGAGCATAGTAGATCTGATTTGAACCTTTGGATGTATCAAAAGGGAATCTGTAATCTTTAAGATGAATGAATCTACAATCTTTGTTTTTTTAATATCATGAATATCCCCACCCTACATGTAGGTGAGACTTGATACAAGAAATCAAGACCTCTAATCTATTCCTAAAAGTTCAAAATAACTTGAGATTACATACACGAATAGGTATTTAATGAGAATTTTTATGTTTGTATTTCTGTAAATTCGTGTAAAACAATGAAAGTAATTAATTACAATATTTTATAAGTTTGTATCATAGTTTAAAAACTCGAAAAACACTCAGGCGAAACTAATTATGATTTTGAGTTCAGCAACGAGTCAACAAATTCTATTGAGAGTTTTCGAGTTAAGTCAATTTTTTAAGTCAGGTTTGAGTTTCGATTTCTTAAATTATGAGTTTGAATTATTTTTGTCATATTTTATATGTTTTTTTTATTTTTTATTTTTTATAAATGGAAAATTGAAACAAGAGACCCATGAAAGGTGATAGGTACACCGTCTTTGACATGAAGTCATGAAGTCTTGGGCTGCGTTTGGATGGGGGTAAAGGTAGTTGACTCTGGGTCACCCCTCTTTATCCTTTTTTTGGTAATCCAAAAATTATTCCATGTGAGGGTAAAAATTAAAAAAAAATCACCTCTCTTATCACCTTCTTTTAATACCCCATTGAAGTTTGAAGTAATCAAGGGTGGCCCAAAGCTTAAGGGTAACCCCAGGTGAGGGGTGACCCCTGTAAAATTACCCTTCATCCAAAGCCATTTGGAGAATTTGAATAGAGCTTCCTTCTCGAGAGTCGAGACTCGACTGTTTCACATTGCAAACGAGTTGGAGATCGAACAGCTCAGTTGGGTATTTGAGGCACCAGACCTCCCTGCATCTGTTCATAGAGAGCACGGTAACAACGACGAGAGCACTGAGAGCAAAGGACTTTAGGGTTTGCATGCCCAAGACTGATAGGGTTTTACGGTCGATATGAACGCTATTAATTTAAAAAGAAACAGTGACGAAGTGTGAGTTAATTATCTATGAAGTTACCTGTAGTCATCAAATCTGCCACTTCAAAATAAATAGTTAGTGCAACTCATAGAACTAAATTTATATGAATGCTTGAGATGTACTGTGAATTTGATTTGCATTCTTGTGGGTCGACCTCTACACTGAGTTTGCTTGGAGTCACATGGTGGAGGGCAATTTTGTAATTTTATATTGCATCTTATGTAAAATCTAATCAAAGTAGTATATAATGTTTTTTTATGTGAAACAGAATAGATAGATTGAAAATTGTAACGAGAGTCATAGAAAACTCTCATTCGATTTTGTTGTCTTTAAACATAGTTAATCGGTGTTGAACCTGAGGACAAAGGTGCAAATATCGGCCGATACATATCGTATTGGCCGATATATATCAGTTTTTTCAAACCAAACAATATTGGCTGATACGATATGTATCGGCCGTACAGTAGTAATATCGGCCGATATGGATGATATTCGGACCGAAATATCGGTCCCAATATTGGCCGATATTCATAAATATCGGTATTTAAATATTTTTTTTTTTTAAAACACCGATACGGTTTTCCACGGTTTTTTGCGGTTTTTAACGGGTTTTTTGCGGTTTGCCACGGTTCGACACGGTTCGTCAGGATACGGCTTTCACGGTTTTTTGCAGTTTTTAACGGTTTTTTGCGGTTCGTCAGGATACGGCTTTCACGGTTTTTTGCGGTTTTTCGCGGTTCGTCACGGTTTTTTCAGGTTTTTTCACGGTTCCGATATCGGAGGAGAGAGAAAATGTCAATATCGAGAGGAGAGATAAAAATATCGGCCGATATATAGGCCCTGGCGGTATTTTAACCCCTGCCTGAGGATGTATCGAAAGGGAACCACGTAAATCTCTGTGTTATAATTTGATTCTCGATGTTGATTTTCTTCCTTCTATTTTTTTTTCTCTTTCACTGTTGTTTTCTTCATGTGTTGGAAAGATTACTCTCAATAAAATATTCCCTTAAAATTACAATGAATATGATCCATGGTATTAATCTAAAAAATTCACTTTATTGAACTAAACGTATAGGTATTAACCACAACTCAAAATTATAAAGAAGAAGTTCAAAAGATTTGATCACTTCAGTCTATTTTGAGTTGTAAGAAAGTAATTTTTTTTTAAAAATAACGGATACTGAACTCATTTTTTCATTCACTTTTCACCTCCTAAATAAAGAAGAAATTGATGTGGGCATCCGTGGATGCAGGGGTTTAAAATTCAATATAGACCAATATCTTGACCCCTGTGTGGATGTAAAGAAAATTTTATTTTTGATCCAGTCGAATGTGGAGCAGCTTGAAAAATACGGCCCGAGTCGACACATTAGGCGCATATGGATCCAAGCCATTCCACAATGGGCCAAAGACGAAACCCACTTTCCATAGCCCAATGCAACTCCTTCAAATCCAAATCCAATCTCAAGCTCGTTGGCATGGAAGAATTTTAAATTCCAACCCTTAATGCAAAGTATCATGCAACTTTGGAGCCATGCACGTGGACAAATTTTGGGCAATTAGCATGCAATTACTTAAGCTATTAGGATTCTTCCACTAGGAACAGCCATCAGTTATGGAATAAATTTAATTTTTCAAGCAAGACTCGTTGAAGCTTGTAAGAGAGTGAGTTGCAGCCGAGTTCAGGTGATTCTTGACCAAATCAGGGTGTAAAGGACAGATTAAATTTCCCTCTCTAAGAATCAGATAATTCTGAACTTGCTTAAGTTATTCAGAATTAATTGAATCAGTTCCATGTTAATTAAGCCCATGAGCTCAATATGACCGCTGATGGTTTAATTAATTGAGGCATATTGACTCGTCGCTGAAAACCCTTATCCCGCGTTGAGTCTAGACACGAGTGGTGTTCAATGTTCCTAAATTGATTAAGAATTAAGATTAGTTTTTCCAAGTCTGTTCTTTAAAACTGATTTTTTTTTAAAAAAAAAAAGCTATGTACAGCTTTATGAAATTTGTTTGGAAAACCTTTTGATAGATTTGGCTTGCAGTTATTTCAATTGAAAGGGTAAAACCAATTTTTAAAACCTGTTGGGAACTGATTTTAGAAATTGAAACAGTCTTTAATGTGATCGGTGGTGCTAAGTTAATCGTTAAATCAGTTTTAAAATTGTGTTTAGAACTGATTTTACTTGAGGATTTAAAATCCAGTTTTAACGTGATTTTGGATGATTTTCTAAGAAATTAAAATCAGTTTTATTGTTTAAAAAAGCCTTGTGATTTGTTGGACAGGAAAGTCTTTTGGTCCATGAGATACATGATGTGTTTTATTCCATGAGACATACACGTGGAGTAAACTTAGAAATCCAAGTTGGTATTGGTTTTTTTATGACATTTAATATTATCTTTGAAAACCCATTGAAGTATTGGTGTTTCCTAACATTAAGAAAAAAAAAATCAACAGTTTTCAAGTTCATTGAATTGGACTTTTTTTGGAGCTTTTAAGTTCAAATTTGACTTAGAAGTTGTGGGTGGCTTTTTTTTTTTTGAAATTAGTGAGTATTCTTTTGGAAAACGAGTGTGTGTGAAATTGATTCAATTAATTTTGTGACTTGTGTATATCAACGTAGTGTGTTAAACCATTATTGATTCTTAATTTATACAACCGAAGTTTTAAGTTGTGTCTGTGCTTCTGCTTTGGCGATTGAGTAGATATCCTTTCATACTCAATTTGCATTAGAAATACACCAATGTCTTTATCAATTCTCATAAAATGATTGAACAGACAAAATAGAGATAACCTATCTTCATTTCACGTATAAACTGTAATAAGTATTTCATTAGTTTATTCTTCTTCTTTTTGAATTTACATATCAAAAGTTGTAGGAAATCTAACGTATAACTCCAATGATTATAGTCACTCTTCTTGGGATATACCAAGTAAAACTATTAGAGCTTGAACCTGTCACATCCCGCTTCATTTATCGAAAAAATGCATCTTTCATTTGCATTTAAATCCCATTTGAAAATTGGCTATAGACCTTTCTTTCCTTGCATTGAATCGTCATCTAAATCAAGATAATCTGCCATACCCAGAGCTTTTGCTGGCCATAGAAAAGGAAAAGTTGTTGGCATCTGCAAAAGATAGATGGGCATGGAGACAAAGTTTCCACACCTTGAGCTTTTTCAGTCTTTAACCAAAGGTTGCTCCAAATACTTCTTTTTCCCCTTACCAAAGAATTTTGCATGGAAGTAAGCAAATTGTCAATCCAAGGGCTCTGCAGTTCATTATTTAGCATATCCCTTCTGTTCATGTATCTCCACAGGCTATAGATTTGAGTAGGAAAATGGTTTTTGATTACAGTAAGGGCATGTTTGCTTGACTAGACAAAATCTTTTAAATTTTAAATTTTTATAGCTGATTTTTTTCTAAATAAAAATTCAAATAATTTGCAATCAAGACCTTTGGAAAACTTTTTCTAGAACATATTGAAGAATGGGTTTATACATTTAAGCAAATAGATTAGTACATCAATATTATCAAAATCAAACTTAACAATTTTTTAAACTGGTTAGAACTCACTTGACCCAACTCATTCGCAAGCATGTCGAACTCATCAGAGATCATTGACCCTAAAATTTAGAGACCATCATATTAAAGTTCAACATAGTAGGACCATAATGAAACTTCTTTTTTCAACCATGTAGTCGGACAATTACAGGAGTAATTATCCATTGTGAACTGATCTACAAAAATCAGTGTGAAATTTCAATCCAAGTGTTTAGACAAACAACCATGTTAAATTTCACTGTTTAAACTCAGCTAATAGCCTAATCTAAGAAGTAGGGCTGCGTTGGGATGGAGGTCCTTGTTTGGTAACTACGGAATAGGGGTAAAAAATCATCTCTCACTTTTTAAAACCCTTTTTCAAGTTAACCCCTAGTCATAAGTAATTCCTGTAAAATTTATCTCTCATCCAAACGCAGCCTTACATTTAAATGATTCACAACACATAATTTCTCAAATTTACAGTCCTCATCAACATGCATTATCACTGCCAAGGTATGGTTGGGTGATCCAAGGGTTTTGCTTTATGTGAAGCTTCAGTTTCAATAGTGAAGGACACCACCACCAGCACCAGCTGGTGAGGAACCTGACTCTGGTTCTCTCTCTCTCTCTGTCTTTATCATATGAAAGTGATGATTGAGTGATCCGAGGAGGGTATTTCTTTTATACGATGCTTCAGTCTCATAGAGGGGGCACTGCCATTGACTGCTGGAATTTCAAGTTTTATAGATGGACTGGTCAAAAAGGAGAGTCCACATACATATAAAACAGAGTATTTTTGAGAATGATGATGCTTTTGATGATTGCTGGGTACTCGTTTTTTAGGGTTTTGAGGAAGGATTTGGCTTTTTCCCATCCTCTGAACATGATTGAAGTGGATGAAGGCAACCCCACCTTTTATTTATAATTTCATTTATCAAGTTATATCCATTTCTAAGAAGTTTTAAGGTAAACTTCTCATGCTCCTATTTATCAAAAATTTCAGTCAAAATTATAAAAAATTTAAATCTAAAAAAAATATAAAATATTTAAAATACTTTTATGTTTTCTTTCCATGCACTCAAAAATTGCTCCAGCAAAGTCTAAAGACTTCTGTGCAACAAGAACAAAATATATTCATGGTTAATCTACACAAATCATAGCTATTAATCACATTCTCATGCCCCTTCAATCTTGTCTAACTCTTGACTGTAGACTTGGCCAAAATTTTCCTGGATCTCCTCCATTGAATTGGCCCGAACAATTTTTGGTAGACAACTAAGACATCCAATCAAGATGACATGGTGATCTAGACCTCGTTTGGATGAGGGATAAAGGGGTTACCCCTGACCAGGAGTTACCTCCATATTATGAATACCCTAGGCAAAAAATGATTTTCAAAAGTGAAAAGAGATAGGTAAAAAATTAATTTTTTTTAACTTTATCCCTCCATTACCAAACAATGTAACCCCCCATTACCTCCATCCAAACGCATCCCTAGTGTTTGTCCCAGTTGCAGTTGTGCATCAATCAAGATGGATGTCAAAGTTGACTCATCGAACCTATTCGACTAAGGCTCTCGAGTTACTTGACTACAATCTAATGGTATTAGAAGGCCCAAAGAGCAATAGGATCAACATTTAAGCCGATTTTTGAATCGAAAGTCTCATCACACCAGATGGGCTATCGTAGCTGCTTGGGTCTAAGTAATAAGGCCCACCCATTGCCTACTATTAAAGTTGGATCGAAACACAAATGGGCCATACTAAGGAAAGACTTCATTTCTCGTGAGCAATTACCACGTCGTAAGTTAATCTAGATCTTGTGATCCTTGGAATTGGTACTTACAGGATGGTCTTGGGCCTAAACTACTAGTCTAGAATTTTGGGCCCCTAATACCATTGATCAAGGACGAGTAACAATCATTGGGTACAATACTATAAGATAATTCTTATGCTAATTAAAACTTATAATATATGAAAAATTTATGTGATATCAATTTTATCGGGTTCACTGCACCCAGACATGATGGACGCTTTAACTACAGTTTTGGGCTTAAATTGTTCGGCCCACTCTGTACTTGAGGCTAAGCAATTCTTATCTTGACTGCGTCCATTAACGATCCATGGACATTAAGTCGGGTGTCTGATGTTCACGGGCCAAGATTACATTATCAGTTTGAACAGTCTGAAAATCTAGCATTAGGGCCAGCAACAGGGCAATATGAGTCAACTCCATCAGTGTCGATTACACTTTATTAGGCCCATATCTGAATTTGGGGAAGCACCCTTGTTTTCCTCCACTGGGTCTGAGCCAGGACAATGCTCAGAATCTGATAAGACATTATTACACATTATAAAATTGGGAAGTGACAAAGCCACCTATATGTACTTTTCCACCATTTAAATAATGACAAGTAGAAAAAATGTTAGATTTATAGAGCGTCAGATATTTACAAGTGATCTCATTTCCTAACCCGTTGAGGTCAAACGGGCAATTTTGTAATTTTCACATTACATATGTTATAGCCCTAAGGCATCGCCATATCTTCTTCGTCTTTTTTTTTTTGCCTTTAAACATAGTGGATCTGATTTGTATGCATAGACGTACCGAAAGGAAACGACATAAATCATTGTGTTTTTATGTGTGATTGATCTGTGCTTTATTCTTCCGCCTATTGTTTGTGTGCTTCTATTCACAACAAAAAAGGACACGGCGAGTGTCTCTAACTATTAAAAACACCAATCTCTATCATTTCTCTATATAAATACACTAAACAACCTGTTCAGCCGACCCAACATTCAGGCCCAAACTCAGATCCGGAGAAGGTACTTTCATGTCGGATCTTGGATTAGCATGCTTGATCTGACCCATTTACAGCTCAGTCCTGAATTGGGTGCAATAAACATATCCTCGCTTCAAACCTTGCTTAACTATTTGACCTTCAATGTTACAAGCACAATACCAGAGATCATATATTACCTGTTTCTTGAATGCAGCAGCAGGAAAATAAACGATACAATACTGGTATTTACAGAATCATTAACTATAATATTACAAACAACATCCTTGAATTAAGCATCTATTTTATGTAATTTAAGGATTGGGATCCTTGCCAAACCCCATTGCAGCATGAGTCATTAGCATCGAGCACCTACGCATCATCTCAGCAAGTCGGCCTACCAATGGTAGCTTCAAGGTATCTCGGTTCCACAGGGGTTTCTTGTCCCACCTGTGAAAGGTTTTGGAGCAATCAACTGTAACTATCTTTGATACAATTCTTCAGAAGCATTTTGATGATAAAAATAAAAAGATGGACGCGAAAATAAGGATACATAGTTTGTGACACTCCCTATTTGGTACATCAAAGAATGAAGATCTGTCATTCAATGAATCAGAACATTTCATTTGATGGACCCTCTGTGATGAAGTGATGGTCCAGAAAATCCCCCCTAATGGAAGAATGAACTTCACAGTATTTTTCCGACCACTAGACGGTTGTGGATATTGTTAGGCTATGTGGAGCCTGATCATCAGAGATGTACTTTCGATTCAGCAGCGGGTTGAGCCCGTGGAAGTACCAAAAAGGAACCATGTAAAATCTTTGTGTTGTAGTTTGCTTTTCTTGATTTCTTTTTTCGATCTTTTTTTATATATATTGTTGTGTGTATAGTCTCCCAACAAATATTATATGCCAATTGCCAGAAAGTGAACGCTAAAGAATGGCTAAATCAAAAGCTAGAAATCCAAAATCACTGTGCTTTTACTGAACAAAAATTGCACCTTATAAAGAGAATTCATTTTTATGATTGTCATCACCATCATCATAGACATTCTCACATCTATTGGCTTTTTAAGTTTTACATTTCCACTCCAACTGATCAAAAAAAATATCCTTCGTTATTCCAAAGTCCATCATGCCTTTGTTACCCAACTCTTACCTTCGAACATTCAATGAGTATTGCTACCTGAAACAACATTCACATCTTCACATCTATAGAAGATACCTAAGGTTCCTCTAATAAAATTATTTCTAATTCTATCTTTTGAAGTTACCTGACAGTTTTATAAAATTTCCCTTTTAATCAATACAGTGCCCTCCTGACACACAATACTCCACTAGCTTACCTGCACTTGACCTACTCTGCACTCATCCAATATTCATATCTAAGCCACAATGTGGTATAAAGCCATTGGTTCATCCTCCTTAGTATCAAATATACTTATGTTGGACCATATAGACTGCTCTTGTTTTAATAATTTTCAAATTGTTCATCTAAAAAAGTACATAGTTTCAATTGATTATCATAACACCCTTTAATCACACAATGCTCCGCTAGCTTACCTACAATTAGCCCACCTTGTGCCTATCCAAGTCAAAATGTGGTACTCAAATCATTTTCCATCTTAATTAGTTCATTCTCCTTACAAATACATTATAGTTATACTCTATATACCCTGTCTTTGTTGCACTGATTCCAAAAAACATTATCTTAAAAAGTTTTATTCCCTAATTTATTTTATTATTTCATTGATTGTTTGTCTTATTGGTTAGTACTATATCATTTACAAACAACTTACACATGGAAATTCATCCTAGATTTTTTTTTAAATTTTAAGTTGTTCATAACCAAACAGATAATAAGGACTTAAAGCAAGCCCTTGAAACTCCATCTCGTGCATGTTGTCCTTAAACTAGATTTTTTTTTTTTTTTGAGACCCAGGGAAACCTCGAGCCCACCTTGGCGGTCTGTAGTCATGTTGCCAAGGTGTGCTTACGCCTCGCCCTCCTAAAACCCTGGGGGGGACACCCCACACCCATATAGAGTGCCCCCAGTTAACGCCACCAGGAATTGAACCTGTTACCTCTCACTGAAAGTAGTGGGAGGCAACCAGTTGGGATACCCAGTGTTGGGTTCCTTAAACTAGATTTTGCCCCTTCATACATATTTTGTATAATTTCAATACATTCTTCAGGGATGTATTTCCATTTCAATGTCCGCCGACTTAATTCTCTAAAAACCCTATTATAGGTTTTCTGTAAGTTGATAAAAACAAAGTAACTGGTGTGCATTTTGTTTCCACATTTTGGTAGCATTTATTTACATCTTCATGCTTACCAGTGTTATAAGTTGAACTCGATTACTGACTGTGTTGAGATGATAAAATGAATATCAGGTATGCGAGAAGTAGGACTTACCAATCCTCATGGCGAATAACTTTGCCATCATCAACATATAGTTTGATAAGTGATGCAAGATCAAAATCCTTCCCAAATATCTTGTAATGTTGCTTATTGTCTATTAGAATCTGCATTAAATGTATAGAACTTCATGAGACATATCTCTAAGTTCAGTAAAAGAGAAACAAGGAAGTTCAACTGTGACAACAGAAAGAAAAAAAAAATCAGATACTTGTGTCAAGAAACCTGACCTCCCCTTTCCCAGGGGCAGTTACATTTTCCTTTATGCTATACTCCACTATTTTGCTTTCACTGAAGAACTGAAATTCAGGGAAGATGCTATCATAAATCAGAAGAAATTCTTCAAAAATGGGTAAAAACTACTTATCTACATCAATATATGGATAGGTGAGATTAGATTCTATTTCATGTCACTAAGTATTCAATCATAAGAACAAACATAAAGTCAATAGCCATATTTAAGGATCATACCCTAAAACATGGTTCTACCACATTTTTTAATGAATTGATTAATTTGGTTCATCAGTTTCATATACTAAATTTTATCTTTTCCTCTTAGATAGGATACATGTTAGAGACCTCTTCGGACTCTGAAAATTCCATCCCCCAATAATCCAGATTACATCACAATTAAGAAATTCCAAAATTTGTTTTATTCTCTTCTCTTTTCTTTTTTCCTTTCTTTTTTGGAAGAAACTGGCAAAGGTATAAGGTGCGATGTCCCAAAAATAGAGCCTTGGTCATTTTTCGTTCTTAATCTGTGTGGCTCATGAAAGAAGGTATTACTTCTACAAACATGTTTCAATTGCTTGCTGATATCAAGGCTTGAAGGTTAAAGCTTACTTCCATGATTACTGAGAAAATTTAAAACCAAGGTCCTTCCTATTCACTGGTTCAATATTTCATTTTTATTACCAAGGTGGCTATTTTATGAGGTGACAGTAGCTAGAGATTATTTTAAGTGCAGTGTCAGTATAATGAATTAAGAAGCTAGAGATGGCAGTGTCTTTGATAAAATACTTACATGTACCTTTCCCTAACATTAGCATGACTAAAGGATCAAAACTATTCTTTTCAAAGAACCATATCAAGCATTTTATAATAGATCTTCATGGTCCATATGAAGCTTGGAGAAATTAAGCTCATGGACAAGGCTAACAAGAGACTCCAATCCCCCATCTTATTTTCTAAAGTAACAAAACAAAAATGAAACAGAATTTTCACAAAATAAAGTCACATGACAACAATTACGCTAAAATGTGTGGAATTACAGAAAAATATTGTGCTATTCTAGGTAACCTTGTCTAATTCCACATAAGTTTCTTCTATCCATGTACACTGTTCTGCTGTGATGGTTTAGAAGTTGTCATTCCTTAATTATTGGAATTATGTATGATAATTATTGACAAACCATTCACTCAATGAAAAACAAGACATTGTTCAAATGTTATTTAGGTAACTAGTTGTTTTTATGACTATTTGAGGCTGGAGCTTCCACTTTAAACCAATGGAATAATTACCACATCTTTTGCCTCTCCTGTTGTGACTGGTAAGGAATGGAGATGCTCAAGGGTCAAGATAATCGTATAACTATGTCCCTCTTAACTTATTTTAATTTTGAAGGTATACCACAGTTAATTTTTTTAAAGCTATGTGTGGGTTGAACAAGTGAATAGAGACATTGTTCAAATTTTTATGTGACAGTAGGAAGATTTCAATTTCATAATCTTCTTTTGAGAAGACCATGTTAAGTAAAATGGTGGGTAATAAGAATTGGCCTCTAAATTTTCTACGTAGACAGTGTTATGATCCAAAAGAGATGGGCAATAAGGGAAGGAATGGACCTGCCTATTCCAACTAATGAGAGTGGCCAACACAACGAGATTCCAAAATTGCATGGACTTGGGCTATATTTGGGTGAGGAGAGAGTTTTTTAAGGGATACCCTTGAATAGGAGATTCTCTTGCTGAGGGATTCTCTTGTATTTTATTTTAGGTGAAAAGGTATTAAGAGAAAATAAGAAAAGAAAGGAGGAAGGGAAACCATGGTTTCTCCGCACACTCTAGGGGAAACCAAATGGGAATGGAGGGGAATCCCTACATTCTATTGCTGTCCCCTCATCAAAATACAACCTTATTCTACCTAAGCTACTTACTATGGGAAATAAGCATAGCTACCCCAGGCATCAAAGATTCATTTCAGTGTGTTTGGCAATTAAGGGATTTACCCCTACGCAGGGGATTTCCCTAAGTAGGGGATTCTCCTACCGAGGGATTCCCCTATATTTGTTTGGTAAGTAAAGGGGAAAAGGTATGAGGAGAAAATAATTTTTTTAAGGGGAAGGAAAATTTATTTGGTAAATATGGGTAGGAGAAATTAATATATTATCAATTTTATAGGAATTGATAATATTTAATAAGCCTATACAATAAAAATAATCACATTGTGCATTCTAACAGAAAAATAATTATTTATAACGCCCTCAAAATAAAAATGGCCATCCATCCTAAAGAAAAAAAAATTATACTAATCTCCATTAGTTTCTCTTAGCCACTTCTCCAACAATTGTTTAAAATTATTTATAAATAAATATATGTATTTGTTAAACTCATTTACCATGTTAAATAAAATCAAGCATTTAAATCCTTTAATTATAAAAAACCCTCAACTCTATGTCAAATTTCAAGCTTTTTTATGAATTAAAAAAAAAATATTTAATGTAAAAATCATAAAATTTATAGTCGTAAAAAAACGCAAACTCCACTCAAAATCCCGAGTCAGAGGGAAAGCGAGGGAAATCATTGTTTCCCCTTTCAATCAAGGGGAAAATAAAATGGTGGAGGGAAGAGGAGAGGAAAAGTAGGCCCCACATTTCCCTCTTAGGCATTTAACAACCAGGCGAAAAGAGGAGAAACCCCTAGTTTCTTTTCCTTTGCCCCCATCCAAAGAAATCCTTAGAGCTATACGATAAGGACAAAATATACTCAAAATAAAACCTCGTTACTCTACTCTCATTGTGCAGGGAGAGAGTGGCCATCAAAGGGGTAGAGAGCATCCTTGGAGATGAGATAGAGTTTCAATGGAATACTAAATCTAAGAGATGTTCTTATATAGGGTTGCTCCCTCAGCTCAGAATCTCCTATTTTCTTGCAGATCCAATCCTAATTTATTTCTTGTCGAACACTTACATTAAAATCTCTAATTTTGTGAAGGTTGAAATTTCCAATTTTCGGAATTCGTAGCTCCAATAATATCATAGGGTTTCAAATTCCATGAACAGGAAAAGATCTACTTGTAAACAAGAAATTGATCACTTTTTAGGATAGATGTGTTAGGTTTGTGGAGCCTGATTGAAAAATATTTACTGGTGATCCCATCCCGAGTCGAATTTCTTAATAGAGGGAAATTTTGTAATTTTTGCATTACATATCTTTGTAGCCCTAATTAGGACAGTATATAATGTCTCTTTTCGTAAGAGAGGAATGTGAGCGAAAATTGTAACAGGCACGGCCGTCTCTTCTTCGTCTTTTTTTTGCCTTTGAGCATAGTGGATTTGGTTTGAACTCGTAGAAGTACTGAAAAGGAACCATGTAAATTCTTGTGCCTTTGTGTGTGATTGATCTGTGTTTTGTTCTTCTGACTATTGTTTATGCACTTCCATTCACAACAAGATGCATGAAAGCATAGGATAATCTCTATGTAGAAAGGCAGTGGCTGGAATTTGAGGGTCTAAGATGGTTGAAGATTCATGGTGTCCAGTAGGTATTTAATGTTCTTGGTCATTATTAAACCTAATATGTAAATGTTTTAGAGCATGTTAGTTCAATATCACTGCTCTATATTCACTTAGAAGGCTAACAGTCTGTCTACATACTTTAGGTTTCTTTGAAAAATGATATATGTTGTCTCATATATATAATGATCCACAATTTTAGCAAGCCATAAAGTATGATTTATAGCTGCATCCTAATAGACACTTGTGGAAGATACTTTCGGTGTAATCAATAGATTTATAATGATCAGCAGAATATGACCTTGGGAAGTGAATAGAATGCTGTTTTGATCTGCTTCACCCTGCAGTGACAACAGGAACAAGGCCGTATAAGCATAGAAACTACAGCCATGAAAATATTAACCTGGAAAATGTTACCCAATATCTTAAGTTAATAAGCAGATAATTACTAACCCATGAGCACACATGAGAGGGTCTTCAAATGATGCATTGGGAGCATATATTTCAAAATCTGGTGGTGTTGCTGCTGAGGCATATCTGGAACAATGTGGAGTAGAGTTTCCATCAATGTATTATATCGATTATATTAAATAGTATTGAATTTAAAAGAAAGATCTATCAAAATTAGGCCTATACACAGGATGGATTCACACAAGGCTGAGAGCCCATTTTGGATAGACAAGCTCAAGCTGTCCACAGCCCATTGGTCTTTTCAAGGCTAAATAACACCCCACCTGTTTATAAAAGTACAATGCCCGAGCCCGACCGCTTTAGCCTATTAAAAAGTGAATCTTTCAGATTGAGAGTAGACATAATGATGTATAAATGAAACAAATTTCAGTCTAAAATACAATTTTTAGCTACTTGATCTTAGTGATCAAAATCACTAGATGTCCTAAAAAAATCAATCGCTTGGTGACTTTCATCACTCAAGTAGCAACAAATTGAGTTTTAGAACGACGCTTGATCTAGTTATAGTTCATCGTCTAATTTCAATTCGAATGGTTTCTCTTTTATGAACTTCAAATAATTATTTAAAAAGGAAAATGGAGTACACATACGTACATATATATGGCTAAACAGGCGCATAGCCCGATAGGGTTTCGTCGGCTTATTCAATTCGCTCAAGCTTCCCTGTTCAGATAAATGGGCTCACAAATTTAGCCCAAGACCAAGCCCAGCCTTATAGGCTGTTACATATGTTCAAATCCACTTGTTTATGACAGGTTCGCAAGGTCCTGGGGTCAGGTTTTAGCTTATAAAGAGGCCTACTCAAATTGTAGGAAAATCTGTATTCCGACTAATGTTACATCTGATGCAGCACTCTCTCTCTCTCAGTCTCTCTCTCTAGCAAAGACCAGTGAATAGTCCACCCAGTCTAGCAATGTACCAAGCCAATTGAAACATGCATGCATCCTATGCAAAATCTATGGTTTTGCGTGTAATAAAATATCTGATGGCGATTGACAACTAGCATAGCATCTGAATATCTCCTTCATGTAGACCACATAGAACTGATTTCTACACATACCCAGCACAGCAACCTTGTTTGAGACTTGTATGGTGAATTATTGAACTTGTATAGAAAAGAACTGTGTCTGTCTGATATTTCCTTGCACCAGAGCATCAATTCCATTAGACTCTGCTAACATATTCCTAGAGTAATGGAATTCAAAACCGAACCATGAAGAAAAGGGAAAAATGACCCCACTACAATCTGTTCAGTACTGAAATAGCATTCTAAGAAGGTAAAAATTTGGGTCATTTATCAGGTTTTGGATGCACAATAGGTTCACTACACTCAGATTCGGTATCCCTCGAGCAAGACTCCACAATTTATTAAAATTGAACCTACAAGAACTAAAATTGGGAGAATAGAAGAGGAATTAGAACAACTCACAGATTGAGAATGTGTGGAATTATGGTATGAGAAAGCCCTTCAGCTCTTTTACGGTTAGCTGATTCTTTCGCTTCCTGTTCTTTTTTTGGATCCATCCCTTCACCCACACAAACTGGAGAAGAAAGCCCAAACGGAATTGAAGTCAGATAAAGGAGACCCAGATGAAATTGCAGTTAGATTTTAAGCAGAAATGTCAGAAGATAGCAAGTAAATATACAAACCAGAAACAAGAAAATATAGAAACACCGATAGAGTTGAAGCAAAGATTGAGAAAACCCAGAAAATTTTAGAAAAAATTCGAGCAAGAGGGTCTTACAAATTGCCAATTTCAGTAGCAGTAAGCTTTGTGCGGCTTACGAGCTTTCCACGTGGCACGAGAAGCCATGATTCTTGGCCGGCAGAATCAGTCTTGGCTCTGTCTCATTTCGTCAGAGTAATAAACGAGAATCTAAGTACTTAACTTCGCCTCCGACTCTATTTAATTTTTAGAGTTCATTATTATAATTATAAAAAATTATTAACTTCTAGGCCAACACTATTAATTTAAGTAAATAGATAAAAATTCTATTTTTAAATGCTTGTTTTAATTTATTGATTGTACATATTTTATGAGATTAAATTTTAAATTTCTATATTAATAATTATTTCTTTTTATTTTGAGTCAATAAACTCTTCCTCATTGTCAACTGTTTTATAATTTAAATTTTGCAATGAGAATCTCATAATTCAATTATGTCAACAAGTGTTAAATATTTTATAACTAAGAATTAGATTATTAATGTATATCTAATTAAAAGTACTGAAATTAGTTTTTATTTTATTGTTGATTTTATTCTATCAAAATTTGATGAGTTATAAATAGCTTTGACTCTAGATATTGATGTTATAATATTTTATGGTTTTGTATCTAATTATTTTAATTTCATTCAATATAATATTTTTGAAAGTGTAAAATGAAAGTTTTTACTCGGGCGACATTGTTTATGTGCAACATTCTAGCCAAGTGCATTAGAGTTAGTTTGAGTGGGTTTCAACATAAAAGCATCGATTTAAATAAAAAATCTTTTTTCATGATAATAAGGTCCATAAAAATCATTTTCATCTGATTTCTTGTTTCCAGGGGTTCAAAGATAAAAATAAAAGAAAGAATGAATTTGGTAAAGATTTCATTTTTATTGTGAGAAAATTTAAATAGTGTAATAAGAATCAAATCGGACCGTGGTCGAACGGTGATTCTACTGCAATGTGTAGTTCACTGTCCAATTTAGATAAAAAACTTTACAACTTTTTAGACTGCAAAAAATCGTGATAAACTGCAATTCATCTCAATTTTATGCAATAAGAGATAAACTGTGAGTCCCGGTTTATCACCAGACTTTTGAATTTAGATATTATAGTTAGATATTTTCTAATTTTGGTAGAATATTTTTATTTTGTCTAAATAATATTCTTAGTTCATTTTCTTTTAGAAAAAAAGAATCCCAATTTCTATGAAGCATTACAATTTACAAGTACAAACCGTGTCTCCCTTGTCAAGTGGATACAGGACCCGTGGATTTTCTCTCATTTGGCCATTGCTTCTTGGTGAAGAATAAGGTGTCCACATTAATGCCAACCACCAAATTGTCGCTTTATAATATAGATTGCAATGTTGTCAAAATTTCAAGGTAACAATCATTTCACTGGAATTTTGTATGAGACACAGATTTTATCATGATGCTTATTTTATCTTTTACGTATTGTACTGAAAATGTAAAATAATAGAAATATTAGAAATTGGCTCACCAAGATGTTCGCAAGTGGTTCAATTGGTGAGTCGATTTCTGTAAACAGTAAAATCGGCTCGCCGAATCACTTGTGAAAAGTAAATTCGACTCGCCAAGATGTTCGCAAGTGATCCGCTTGATGAGCGAATTTATGTGAATAGTAAAATCGGCTCACCGGATCACTCGTGAACAGTAAATCGGCTCACCGAATCACTCGTGAACAGTAAAATCGGCTCACCAAATCACTCGTGAACAGTAAAATCGGCTCTCCGAATCTAAGGTTAAAATATCGGCCGATACTTATCGTATCGGCCGATATATACCGGTTTTTCGAAACCTTGAAATATCGGCCGATACGATAAGTATCGGCCGTACTGTTGGAATATCGGCCGATATGGGCGATAAACGGTCCCCAATATCGGCCCTAATATCGGCCGATATTCCAAAATATCGGTATATTTGATTTGTTTTCTTTTTTTTTTTAAAAAAAAAATACAATATCGGCCGATACGGCGATATATCGGTCCGAATATCGGCCCAATATCGCCCGATATTGTATTTATCGGGCTGGAAAGTATGGTTTTTTTTTTTTTTTTAAAAAATCGGTAGTGGGACCCATCAAATATCGGAAGAGAGAGAAATTTACCGGCCGGTATATAGGCCGATATGCATATCGGCCGATATTTGCATATCGGCCGATATACCGGTTGGTCCGATTTTTAAATCCCTGCTCCGAATCACCCGTGAACAGTAAATCGGCTCGTCAAAAACTAGTAAGGGATCCGATTGGTGAGCCGATTTCTGACATTCCAAACTTTTACATTTTCGGTATGGCAGGTAAAGGGCAAAATGGGCATCACGGTAAAACTCATGTCTGTATATACAAAGTGTCCGTGAGAGAATCGCTGGCCAAATTTTATAGTGAATATCTTTTTCTATTTTATAAATTTTTATTTCTACTTTTATATACTAATATAAACAATTTCAACTATATCCTTCAAACTCACCAAAATTAATTATAAAATATTTTTTATTTTCTACCAATTTTTTAACAAATTTATTTTTTTAATAAAATAATAGGTTAAAGTCGGACCAAATTCTTCCAACTTACCATATTAATATCAAAAAAAAAAATTATAACTTTTAGCCATTTTAGACAAATTTCACTTTGTTTTTCCAACATGAGAGCAAATCACAATCATTTAATTTATAAATGATTAAGATTTATTTGAAATTCACTTTAAACTATCTCTTTATATATACATAAAGTAAAGAGATTAAATTAAGTTTTTTTCTCCCATTTTTTAAGGGGAGGAGTGTGTGGGGGTGGGGTGGGCTAGGGTAACATGGGATGATAAAAAAAATTATGTCTTTTCAATAACTAATATAAGAAAAGTTTGCTTGATACATGGGTCGAGTTAAGGCTGCAAACATAGTCCGAAACTTCAAAACTATGGCTTAAGATTTTTTCAAATTTTTAAACTATGGCTGCAACCAGAGAGAGGCAGGTTAGGTTTTGGATCTACTTGAGCCTAGGCTCAATGTCAATCAAACACTAGCCCAATTCAAATTTTATTTGTAGGACCTGAGCTTAATTTCAAGTTTGAAATGTATATATGGACTCAGGCTTATTTGAGTCTGAAATAGAAATCTTTTATATTATTTATTAAAATAAAAATTAAACATATTATATTATTATTTTTATACAAAATATTAATTAAATAAAACTTGCTTTTATAAATCATTACTCAAATTTGATCTTTTGGACTAAGCTTGACTTGGTACGAATTCTAATCCGAAACTAACATTTAGATAAAAAGGGATCCCAACCTGAACTCAAATCAACTTGAATCTGAATTTGTTGGGTCACTTCAACCCGTTCATTAAATGGGTCAAGTGGGGTATTAATACGATGAGGTCAACTTTTGATTTATAAATTTTCCCAGAAAAGTATAAAAAAAATTCCACTATTTTTTCATGAGAACTTTGGCCTTGAGAATCTACATTCTTAGAAAAATATGTGCAGACAAACATGGAAAAATCTCTTTTCCTAGGAAAGTCAAAATTTCCTATGAAAAACTATGTAAATAAATATACTTTTAGTCTAATCTTAATAACTTATACTAACTGAGCTACTCATATAGAGTTTAAGTTTTAATCTCCACTATTACAAAAGTGAAGAATATACCTTTTCTATGTGCTTACATTGAAGAATTGATGTATGCACTTATATACATAGAGAAATAATGACTTGCACTTCGTCAATTTATCTCGACTTTATTTTAATTTGGCTGCGGAGATCTATTTTTAGACTAAATTAATTGCAATAATTTGATGAAATGTGAGGAAAAAAACAGATAACTTTGAAATCAAGTTTAAAATTAAATTTGAAATTAGATAACCTTTTTTTTTAATATTTTATCTTGTATAATTACACCTCAGGGAGATGGAGATGTAGTTAACAACAACGTTATAAATGATTTGATTATTGGGATTTTCTCTCTTACCTTCTCTTTCCGGTGGATTCCGGCCTTCTGATCTTCTTCTCCCCTGTTACCTCTCTTTTTATTTTTCTCGTGGATTCGAGTAGTTTAACCCGTCGACGGCGTCGGTGTCTAACCGGTCTTCTTCCTTTGTGGGTTCTTGCTTCGACCCTGTTACTCAGGCGTTCAGCATTGAGCAGCGTCTCCCCGCGTTCTTCGGGTTTTCCCAGTTGGTTCCAGCATTGCAGGGCTGCCCATCTTGGTTGGAACTCCTCAGCCAAGTAATCGTCCTTGATGTCTGCCTCGCAGTAAGTCCCTCCCAACTCTCCTTTTCTGAGTTTCTCACACCCCTTCTTTTCCCTCTCCATCTTCCATCGCTCACATCCTGCCCAACAAGAACCTTCCCATCCAGCCATCCTGCCTTTCCTTCTCACCACTAAAGATTCACCTCTGTTACCGTTCTTTTACTGTAATCAACCCAACAATTGCCACTTAACCCCAATCTTAACCTATTTCCATCATTTACAGCCTATACCTTTCCTTCTAAACTTCCATCCTGTTGCCCGTCCATTACCCATTAGCCAACCCCTCCCTCTCCCTCTCCAACACCACCGTCCCATTCATCTGACACCCAAACTCACTCACACTTCAATTGACTCCATTACGCATTAATTTCCTTACATGATCCCCATTCCCCACACCATCTCACCTCTTGACCAATATTGACCAACCCAAAGTTCATTACAATCCCATCTTTTATTTTCTAATTAAATCCATTTAGCATCCAAACCCATTTATTTACCCCCATTAAACCCATTAACCCTTTCAACTCAATCAGACCCGCTGCGTCACATGGGATCCTTACCCTCCAATTCCTTGTAATCTATAAAATGGATAACTGACAAAATTCACATATCAAATGTCTTGATAGATGTGAGAGGTTTACACTCAAAGCTAGCTTAGATTAAAGGGTTATTTTTAAATAAAAAATAAAAAATTATGATGAAGAAACTCAAAACCTCCATCTCTTCTAAATATGAAGGCATTAGGTAAAATTTTAAATGCAGAGAGTCCCTACAAACCACATGCATCAAGTGACTAGGAGACTCGGATTTAAAACCTCTAAAAACTGCTCAAGTCAAAGTCTGAGGTCTCTTTTTTTGCCGTTCAATTATAATTGTTTTAAACCTTTAAAGTTGTGGGTGCAACCCCTATTTCCATCTTGACATGAATTTCACACCCTAGCAAGTCTTCATTCAAAGAGCATGTGTTAAGACTTAAAAGAGCTGACTTAAAGAGCCCTAGAGGTAGTGGGTTATTTTTGGTAGATTAGATCAACATCTGAACATAACTAACTAGCAATGGTTAATTGAAACTGAAACTGATTGATAGATGAGTAATTCAAGCCTTAATCATTATCCTAAGAAAGTTTGGGCAGATTAAATTATATAAGGATTTATCACCATGACACCACTATATAATTGGATACCAACAAATTTCGACAAAAATGATGATGATAAGTGATTATAATGAAAGATTTTATTTGTTGGTATCGATTCGTTTCACGAAGGAGAGGATGGAAGTGGGTTCACAACTCACTAAATTGGACCCATTTACAACCTGAATTAAATTCTGATTGAGTTGGATTGCATCGAGTTCAATAATTTTTTGCATAAATTAAGTTGAGTTTATGAAAACTCGGCCTGAGTCAACTTAATTTCAATCCTAGTAATGATTAGGATGACATGTAATTATAGAGATATCTTAGTTGATATCAATTGGTTTCACGAAGGCGTGGATGGATGTGGGTTCAACTCACATGTTAAGGTTTATTAGAACCTACGATCTAGATGTACTCTAGATTGGACCGTTTACAATCCGGTTGGTTATCTTTATAAAGAAAAACATGACAAAGATCAATCTGCTTCTTTCAGTAAAAATTTAAACCAGACTAGCGGATTTTAACATGGTATATGCAACTGATAACACTTTTGCGGGTAAGAATAGCATGGGCAATTTGATCTAAAAAAATTTGACTAGGGGTAAGAAACACCCTAACCCAATTTCAAAATTTGTAGGGGGACTGACGTGAATTCTCAACTTCCTGAAGCATTTTCAACAAAATATCCCAACTAATTAGCTAATAAATAATGAATATTTTCTAAAATTAGTACATAAATTTGAAATGTCAAAATATAAGGAAAATTATAAAAAATCTAACAATAGAAAATATAGAATTTTTTTAGTGAGTTCAATTTTTTTGACCCATCCTTGTTATATTTTAGCATTAAAAAATAAAGAATTTTTTTTTGAAAATTTGACTGCAAGTAGGAAAAGAGATTATACCAATGGATTGGTCCACACTATAATTTTAGAGTTTGAATAAAGGAAAATTCATTAGAATAGCTAAAATAGAGAAAAAAGGTGTGAGACCCTGACCTAGAGAAGCCCAGGCGGCCAAGTCCAAGAGGGCTGATCCAAGTGAAACTGGGCACTATCGGTCCAACCGACAATCCAGCACTTGGTTGGCGTGATTTGTTTTGTCCCACATCTGAAATGAGGGAATTTCGTGAGGAGTTATAAGTGGCAGTCCTTCTTTATTCAGCAAGACGTGTTTTGAGGCCTACCAGTTGAGCCAGGCCCCAATCCAAACCCTTGCAGGCTTGCATGTGTGGGCCCAAAGCAGACAGTTTTTTGCTGAGCCAAGCTCTAAGTCCAAATTTTTCAGGTTAGGTCTTTACAAAAGGTATTTTAAAATATAGAAAGAAAGATTTAATCCATGTTAGTCATATACTCGTAATAGTATTAAGAAAATATGAAAAATATATAAAAAAGACTAAAATGTAAGAAAAGAAATTTTAGGATTATATTTGGTAAAGGATTTAGTCCACCCTTTTCATGTTATTATTTAAGAATAGGAAACCTTTAGACAACAATGACTAAAAATAGAAAAAATAAATATAATTCATGATTAAATTTGGTGAGTTGTGATACGACTCATCTATTTCATATACTACTTAAAAATGAAGAAAAAATAACTTAATATAATTTTTTTACCAACATCACTCGAACTCAGGTGCTTCATACCATTGAAAGGGATTTAAATATATGTTTTCTAAACCTCTGTATATCGGCCGATACGATATGTATTGATCGATATCCGATATATATCGCTGATATCGGCCAATATATAACATTTTAATTTAAAAAAAAAAAAATAGGTGAGAGAAATTTCTCACCCGAGATTTCGGCCGATACTGAGATTTAAACTCCTGATTTGTATTTCTATTTATCTCCCATTTTTATAATGAAAATACCATTTGACGGTAATAATGTTTAGTTATAGGAATTTCTCATTTTTATCAATAATTTGTTTTTACTATGAAAATATCCTGGTATCATGATAATAGCGCAATATATCATGATATTATCATTTTTTTTTCCGTGCCTATATAAACTTATAAATCCTTTTATATGACTCAAATATCTGATTCTTCAAATTATCTTAAGTGTCATTTTCATTTGAATATTTGTCTATTATATTTTTTATTATTATTAAGTATTTTATTTCCAGTGAAATTTTCTCCATAATTCCTCAATAAAAACTTCAAAATTTAAAAACTATCTCAATTTACCGTTCAGTGATAATGAACAACATTCTCCTAAAGTGTCTTATTTGAATTTTGAAGTATCTTCTTGTAAGCATGTGGAGTGATTAGTTAAAAAGATATTAGTTTGAATAATTTTGTTACGTTCCGACCCGAAAGGTGGGCCCGGAATCCGACTGATTTTTTTTTTAAACTAAACCAACTTAAGAATTCTAATTGGGCTGGATCAACAGTTAGGCCCAAAGGTCACACATGATCTCAACATGTGGACTCAAACAAATAAAATAAGTCTACCCCAAAAAGACACAAACATCAACACATAAATCCAACAACGATTTATTATTACAACATCAGAGTAACTACGAACACATGATAGTTTAATACATCACATTAGTGCAAATTAAGTACCACACCCGATACTTTACATAAGCAAACGGTTCAAAGAACCATAAAGCAAAGATAGCGGAATTCCCCTCAGTGGGAATCCCAAGGCAACGCAACAGCTTATCCATTCTAAGCTTCAAACAGAGGGTTCTCCTCGTCGGGCACATCTCCTGAAAGGTGAGTGGGGTAAGCTAACTACCCCAGTGAAGGAAATATAACAGTGCAATCTAATGAAACATCAGGTTAGCAAATAATCAATATTTGCAATATAATATCTCATACTTGATAATAAATTCTCAACATCAAGTATAATTTCATCATCATTTCCATAACTGCTATCATCCAACGTCACCCCTAGATACTATACTAACACCAATAGTATTAAGTCCCGACACGGTCAAAATACTCATTGCAAGTACATCTCCGGTATACACTTCAAAACAGGTACTTACACACATTATCAGTCACTGTCGACCCACCTGGTCTAGTAGATGTAACCGACACACTTAGCTCGGGGATGGTTCAATAGAAAAAGGTACATGGAAGCAGTATCACATAACTCATATGATCAACATCATAAGCATTTATAATCATCATAAGTACTTCTTACAATAGTGCATCATGTCTAGGCAAATAGGTGGTTTTATCAACTTGAAACCACTCATTGTTCAAGATCCATCTCATTAAAAAACTGATTACACCTACTGCAAAGTTAAGTTCCCTTATCGAAAATGTGTGGTATCGCGGTCTCTGTTCAATAAGCAAACAAGTGCACAATCCATAATAAGTCAACATACATAGCATCCAAATGTATACATACAAGTAGTATTTCAAAACCATACTTGTTTTCCCAAAAATCTCCAAGGTAAATGGAATTGAGTCTCCTACTTTGTTTCTAACCATTTTAAGTTACAATAATCCACAATATAGTAATAAGGTGTTCGGTCCAAAACTCATATTGTCTTCTGGGCATGACCAGATTGACTTATTGAGTTAGGTCTAGATACTCAGGTCATTTCTTGGTTGTCTTCTGAATAGGACCAGAGACATGTTGAGTAAGGCCTCGAGGTCACTCGGTACCCGACAGATATAGCGTCAGCCTGGAAGTGAAGTCACTCAGTGCCCGATAAATAGAGTCGGCCTAAAAGTGAATACAATAATATATACACTATAGTATTAAGAGAAGATGGTTAGTATATTTTAAAATTATTAAGGGCATAAACATCACATTAAAACTTAGCACCCAAATATGCATCACTAATCAAACAAGGTTCTTCATTCAAAAATTGGGTTCCTCGGAACATGCCTCGGAATCAGGTACTGTGGCTTCGGATCATCCGAACCACTGTCTAAACTAGTCACAGACTTTAAAACTTGGGTCTGTCTTCGGACCGTCCGAAGATTAGGTCTCGGATCGTCCGAACTGAAAAATAGAAAAAAAAGGCTTCGGTGGGTCTGTGTGTCTCAGATCATGCGGAGTGAAGCTCGGATCGTCCGAGAGGGGTTAGTTCCTTCCAAACAGGGCTCGGAACGTCCGGCTGAGAATGGCTAGCCTCGGACGCTTTGGGGCTTCGAACTGAAGCTCGAAACGTCCGAAGGTCACTCTCGTACCGTCCGAAGGGTGTTACCCTCGGACCGTCCGAAGCTCAACTCTCGGACCATCCGAGAGTTGTCTTCCTCCTCTGTCTGCAGCAGCAAATAGTAACGGGCAGCAACACCATGAAATACGAATCCAGAAACAGTGGGCTTTCTGTATTCGATTTTCTCATCCAACCGGTTAGATGGACTCCTCAGTGAGTCCTCTTTCCATATGGAGTGGTTTAGAGCTTTAAAATTTAATGGGCCATCAGATTTAAACATGAAAACTGTAACATCCTGTCACGCTATGGGTGCATTATCTCCGAAACATCTAAAAACACTACCAAAAATAAGATACCTTGCATCTTTTTTTTTTTTTTTTTAAATGACTATTGCCCCTGCTTAACAACCCGAATGAACAAAACTCATTATACTATTAAACATAACGGACAACCACAGACTATCCGAATACAATTATACAATCATCCAGACAACATCATACGGTAGTATGTCCATATGACAAAAACCTCTCAAACTAAGGCATGAATATAAATGTAAAATATCCAACTTCAACTATTATTCCTCGGTTGTCTGCTCAAGGAACCCATCTGGCCCCTCTGCAATCGGGGTACCTGAAAGGTAAGGGGTGAGCTAACCAGCCCAGTGAAGGGAGAAAACATATCACATGTTAGCAATAAATAAATCATATGCATGAATGCGAAAACATCATGATAACAAAGGTGCTCAAGAGCACGTAAAACCCAACCTCATCATTTAGTAATCCACCGGTCAGATCCAAGACATCATCTCGGTAACCCACACTAGGTCCTTTAGCAAACTCCGGTCTCTCTACTAATGTCATCAGGAGACTACACAATACAACCAGCCCAGTGAATACATAGTGAATATCACCTGTCAGCAACATGTATCTTATGCATGAATGCAAGAACATCATCATAGAGTGAATGTCTTCCGTACACGAGTGCTCAACTATATTACCAGCCAATTGGTCCCTCTGACCAGTCTGGGGTATCGCCTCCATAACTCACATGTTCCTCCAACAACTCCAGTCTCCCAACCAATCCAACCGGAAGACCATAGCATACACAACCACCTCAATCGCCGGAATGCAACTGAGAAACCCGCATCCCTTATGGGAGTCTTAACCGCTGGAGCATAACGGAGAAGCCAATCTCACGGGGCAGGCATCTCGACCGCCGGAACGCAACGGGGAAACTCGCATCTCCTATAGGGGTCTTGACCGCCGGAGCGTAACGGGAAAGTCCTCCCAACAATCAAACTCATCACATAATCATAAACAAATACACATATGAACAATCCCTCCAATGCATACACACGATGTCATGATCATATACAACAACTTAAACTTATGACAAATCACAATTCCCCATACTCATGATCCCATTCAAGTTACATGTAAACATACCACATGTTATCATTAAATCTCATACATCATATTCGACACCCAACGCAAATCTTATTCTCATCATAAATTCATTCATGTGAAATAGTTAAATACACCACGTGTTGTCACTCAATTTCAAGCATCATGTTCAATATTTGTTCATTCGATCAGAAATATTAATATTATTTTATTTTATTTTCTGCATAAAGTTGACCTGAGTGCACTCGAATGAATCCATTGCCACAGATTCATCCAATGGTTCCCTTACCGAGTGGCTCAATAACGAAGGGCCCCATTCAAGTCACTTCATGTCCAAGGTCAAAGTTTAAAAGATGCAAATGTATGCTAAAGTAGTGATAAGTCCCCTCACCTGAGTGTGTTTTCAAAATCCATACGATGAAAACAAGTCGAAGGGTTGAAGGAAGCGATGCACGGGTTCAAGGTTGAGACAGACTGCAAACGGGTCAACAAAAGTGTAATACCCTGACCCAAATTAGGCATAGTTTAGCTTAATAGATCCTACTTAGCTTTGTGAAAAGCCCAGGTGTGGCCCAATCCGAGCTCGAAAGCTCAGTAATACAGCTCGTCAAGCTGGAGGGGCAAAATGGTAATTTACCGCTTATTGTTATTATTTTATAAATTGTGTTATTATGTGATTATTATTGGTTGATATTATTCTCCTTAGTCAAGGATTTCTATTTCTAATTTTAAAATAATTTTATTTTCAGAAAATAGTATTTAAAACCGCCCGTCAAAACCCCGAAAGGGACAAATAAATATTTTTAAATGATTTTAGAGATGAAATAAATTTTGAAACAAGTTTAGTATATTATATCATTTTAGTATGGTCTAGTTTATTCTTTCAAACCCCAAAAATAAGGACTTTAAATTATTTTATTTAACACAAGTTAAAACATGTAAATAGTATTAAATTATGTTTTTTATTTAAATCAATTGTTTTTAGTGAGTTTTAAATCTCCAAATTTTTATGGTGATTAGAGTTTTTAAAATCCAACTTATTTGAAAGGTGGGATTAAATTTTTGATCTTTTGAAATCATGTTTTTATTTAAAAATCAGATTTTTTATCAAAAAAGGGACTTATTTGCAAAATGGAAAATTTAGAAGGGCTGATCTGCAACCAACGCCCAAACAGTGTGGTTACTGTTCGGGACGTCAGCAGCAGCTGCATGCAATCGCATGCAGTGGCCGAATGACCACCATCCACGAATGATTTCCTATAAATCCCAGCCCTACAGCTCAGCTTTCAAACTCCCAAGCTTTCTTCTCTCCTATCCTCTAAGCCTCAGCTGAGAAACCAGTCGATCACCCCTCTTTCTTGCCTCTGTTTTTCCAAGTTTCAGTCACCCGTAAGCTTAGAAGGAAGTTTTTCAAAAGTTGGATTTTTAGCCCAGGAACTCAAGTGAAAGTAACCACTGTGTTCATTTTCAAATTTTAAATGATTTAGAATGAAGAAAAACCGATTTTGATTAAGTTTTGAGTGAGTAAAATGGTTTTGAAGTTTAAGGAAAAACCAAATTTTCTTTGTATCAGTGTGTTTTCACTGACAAAATCCAGAGGCCTGTTAACTCTTAAACCTCTTAATCACTCCCTATGGAAAGAAGACTCACTGAGGAGTCCATCTGACCGGTTGGATGTGAAAATCGAATCCGGAAAACCCACTGTTTTCGGATTCATATTTCACACAGGGACTGCCTGTCACTATCTGTTGTTACAGACAGTGGAGGAAGATGGCTCTCGGACGGTCCGAGAGTCGATCTTTGAACGGTCCAAGGGTCACACCCGTAGGACTGTCCGAGGGTCACACCCTTCGGACGGTCCGAGAGGACCCCTCGGACGTTCCGAGCTTCACCCGAAGCCACGAAGCGTCCGAGGCAGCTTACTCAGCCGGATGTTCCGAGCCAAGTTCGGAAGGACCGAACCCTACTCGGACGATCCGAGCCTCACTCGGCATGTTCCGAGACATCAGACCCACGAGACCCGTTTTTCGATTTCTTTCGGTTCGGAAGGACTACGGATGTTCCAAGACCCGATCTTCGGACGATCCGAAATCCGACCCAAGGTCCGAAGTCAATAACTAGCTTAGGCAGTGGTTCAGATGATCCGAAGCCACAATACCTGGTTCTGAGGCATGTTCTGAGGGACCGAGTTTTTAAGTGTAAAATATTGTTTGTTTGTTTGATACATGTGATGTTTACCCCCCTTAATAATTAAAATTGTACTAACCCTCTTCTTACTACTACTATAGCGTATCTACTATTATATTCACTTCCAGGCCGACTCTTGGTAGGGCACTGAGTAACTTCACTTCCAGGCCGACGCTATATTTGTCGCGCACTGAGTGACCTCGAGGCCTTACTCAACATTTCAGATCTAGTCTTATCCAAAAGACAACCGATAAGTGACCTGAGTATCTAGACCTAACTCAATAAGTCAATCTGGTCATGCCCAGAAGACAATATGAGTTTTGAACTGAGCACCTTACTATTATTCATAAACTGTGGATTATTATAACTTAAAATGGTTAGAAATCAAGTAGAAGACTCAATTCCATTTACCTTGGATATTTTTGGAAAAACAAGTATGATTTCGAAATACTACTTGTATATATACATGTAAATGTATGTTAATATGTTAATGATTGTGCACTTGTTTGTTTGTTGAACAGAGACGGCGATACCATACATTTACGGTGAGGGAACTTAACTTTGCAGTATGTGTAAACAGGTTATATAAGATGGATCTTGAGAAATGAGTAGTTTCAAGTTTGATGAACCCACTCATATGCCTAGACATGATGCACTGTTGTAAGAAATGTTTATGGTAATGGTGAATGCTATGATGTTAATCATATGAAATGTGTAATACTGCTTTCACGTGCCCCTTACTATTGAAACAATATCGGCCATGTGTGTGAGATGGCTTACGTCTACTGGACCATGGGTATTGACCGTTGCTGACTTGAGGAGTGTCAGTATCGGCTATGTGAGAGCCGGAGATGTACTTGCAAGGATGTATTTTGACTGTGTCGGGACTTAATACGATGGTCTCAGCGTAGTATGTAGGCGTTACGTTGGATGACAGTAGTAATGGAAAAGATGATGAATTATGGGAATGATGATGATATTATACTTGATATTGAGAATTGTTATCAAACATGAGATATTATTGTAACTGTTGATTATTTACTAACCTGATGTTTACTTAAACTGCACTGTTATATTTCCTTTACTGGGCTAGTTAGCTCATCTCATTCACCTTTCAGGAGATGAACCCGATGAGGAGAATTCTCTATTTGGAGCTTAGGGTGGATAAGCTGCGACGTTGCTTTAGGATTCCCACTGAGGGGAATACCCTTTTCTTTGCTTTCTAGTTCTTGGAACCATTTTTTTTTTTAAAGTACCGGGTATGGTACTTAATTTGTTTAAATATGATGTATTAAACTACCATGCGATTGTAGTTACTCTGATGATGTTTTAATGATAATTCAGTGTTGGAATTATGTGTTCATGTTATGTATTAATGTTGTGCTTATGTTGGGTAAACTTATGGTATATGTTTGAGTCCACATGTTGAGATCATGCGTGACCTTGGGCCTAATTGTTGATCCGGTCCAGTTAGAATGCTTGAGTTAGTTTAGTTTAAAAAAAAAAATCAATTTCGTTCCGGGCCCACCTTTCGGGTCGGGGCGAGACAAAAGGGCTGGAACAGAGCTGAGAGCGATCCGGAAACACTCTAGAAGCGATCCCCAAACAGGTCCAAAAACAAGTCTGAAATGGGCCCGAAATGGGCCTGGGCCGGGCCAACCTGAACTGGGCCGGGCCGAGAAACTGAGTTGGGCTTGCACTGGAATGAAGGAACTGGGCCGGTCTGTCGAGTCTGGAAAAGGGTAGGACTCAAATGGGCTTGGGAAACTGGGCCTGAAGTGGATTAGGCTTGGATCAAACTAAAGTGGCCCTGAAGCGAGTTGGGCTTCAAGCTACTGGGTCGGACCAAGTTGGGTTCAGCTGAGCGGGTCTGGTTGTGTCAAACATGGGAAAATGGGTCCAAGGATTGGGGATTAGGGTTTCTTGGGCGGGGGAGGGAAAGAGTAGGAGAAGATGGAAGGACGGCAGCGGGTTTAGGGTTTTCAGGAAATAGGTGTCAAGAGCAAGACAAATGGGAAGAAGAAAATAAAGCAGTAGCCGAAGGCAAGAAAGGGGAGGAAGAGAGAGAGAAACGGCCAAAGGGGTTGGGCGGCTAAGAGACTAGGGTTAGGGTTTCGGTCGGGGAAGGGATGAAGAGGAAGAGAAGAGAGAGAAATTAAGGCGGGGTGGCGACTGGGTGTTAGATTTAGGGTTTCGAGGGTTTGAAGAGATGAGAGGGAGAAGGCAAGGCAAAAAGGGGGAGGCGGCGGCTCACACTAGAGGGTTAGGATTAGGGTTTTCAGTAAAGGAGATAAGGAAGAGAGAGAGAAGAGGGAGAGTCTCCCCAAGGGGGGCGGCGGCACTGTAGCATCCAGCTACAGTGTTGCGGGAAAAGAGGAAATATAAAGGGGGAGGGCCCCTTTTAGGGTTTTGAAGTTTTTTTTTTTTACTATTTAAAAAAATATTTAAGAACCCACAAACTCTTGAATTATTTTATCGTTTTTTTTTTTAAAACCATTTAGCTCAAGCTGTAATATTATATAAAAATATTATTAGTAATTATTTTATTTTCATTCATTTACTATCTTATTTTAAACTTTTAAGAAAAATCTCAAATCGCATGAAAATAAAGTTTCAAAACTCACACTATTTTAAAAGAAAATGATTTCAAAACCCGAGAAAATCAAATGTCGAAATCGAGAGAGAAAGACATGTGATATTTCAAGCATTTTTCATGACAGATTATACAATAATTCAAAATTACTGAAATGTCCTTCGAGTTCCCGAACTCGAAACCAAGCAAACTAGGGCCCACCACGGAGCCCACACCCTCCTCACTGTTATCAGAGTCCCGAAACAACTCAGAGATCTGAAAATCTCAAAAAAAAAAAATCGAACAAACTCGGAACGGGTCATTACAAAAACCACATTGATACAAGAAAAACCATGATTTTCCTTAAACTTCAAAACCATTTTACTCACTCAAAACTTAATCAAATTCATTTTTTCTTGATTCTAAACCGACTGAAATTTGAAAAGGAACACAGTGGTTACTTTTACTCGAGTTCCTGAGTTGAAGAATCCAACTTTTGAAAATCTTCCTTTAAGCTTACGGTGAAGAAAGTTTTTGGAAAACAGAGGCAAGGAAGGGAGCTCGGCTGGTTTTTCACAGAGAGGTTGAGAGATAGAAATTTTCTAGGAGTTAAACCAGCTGATGGAGGGGTGATCTTATAGAGATCACTGATCAATGGGTGGTGGCCATCGGGCCACTGCATGCAATTGCAACCGACGTCCCCAACAGTAACGGCACTGTTTGGACGTTGGTTGCAAATAAGTCCCTCCAACTTTCTGTTTTGCAAATAGGCCCCTATTTGATTAAAAATCGGTTTTTATCTTAAAACAATACTTTTAATGCTCAAAAATTTTAATCCAACCTGATAGATAAGCTGGGTTTTAAAAACTCTAATCACCATAAAAATTTAGAGATTTAAAATTCACCAAAAACCATAGATTTAAATAAAAACCATAATTTAACACTATTTACTTAATTTAACTTGTGTTAAATAAAATGATTTAAAGTCCTCATTTTTGGGGTTTGAAAGAATAAACTAGACCATACTAAAATGGTCTAACATACTATACTTGTTTCAAAAAATTTCTCATTTCCAAAACCATTTAAAAATATTTATTTCTCCCTTTCGGGGCTTTGATGGACAATTTTAAATACTATTTTCTAAAAATAAAATTATTTTAAAATCAGAAATAGGAATCCTTAATTAAGGAGAATAATATCATCCAATAATAATTACATAATAACACAATAAATAAAATAATAACAGTCAGAGGTAAATTACCATTTTGCCCTTCCAGCTGGACGAGCTGGATCACTGAGCTTTCGAACTCAAATTGGGCCACACTTGGGCTTTTCACAAAGCCCTAACCGTAATCTTCAAGATTGACCGGTCTAAGCAGGATTTATTTAGCTAAATTCGCCTAATTTGGGTCAGGGTATTACAATTTTTTTTATAAAAAATCATTTTGATCAGATAAGTAAAATTTTTTTTTTTACGTCTCAAAAATTCAATTTATTTTAAGTTGTAAACTTGATTATTTTCTCTAAAACAAGTGAAATAATTAATGTCTAACAAATATATAAGCATTTATCATCCTATTTCGTTCTTAAAAAAACTTAATTTGCTGCTGTCAAAGTTAAACTATTTTATAAAAATTTATAGTTAGACAACTATAATAGTTTTTATTGATGTGATAAATATTTTGATTGAATATTATTTTTATGTTTTAAAAGGCTAATCAATTGTTATTTATCAGTTGCATATCAAGATTTTTTTCTCTTTTAAAAAAGAAAAATATCAGGTGTAATAGCCATTTTTACATCTGCACCATCTAATTAAAAAAAAAACTATAATTTAAATTTTCAAATATCTTATAGATAGTGAAGAGGAAGGACTGGACTTTAATATTGTCAGATCTCTTGCATTTAATCATATCTCTTTTAAAAAAAATGAACAATTTCATGTATAAGTAACATGTTCCTCCGTAATTTGGAATTTTGGATACTATCTTTTTGAAAAAAATGATAGGTCTAGCCAATGCTCGGGGTTGAAGAGTGCTTTTAGGGCTGAAATTGGGTCACGAGTTTAAAACACAACTTGATTCGAGTCAATATTTATGGAATCGGATCCGAACCGATCCGAGATATTGATCCAAAGTTCTCGACCCGACCCGGCCTGAATTTTAATCTGACTCAATCTGAATTTTGACCAACCTGTATTCTGAACCCATTTTAACCTAATTTTAGTCGGCTTGTGTCGGGTTGGTTGGATTAACTTGAAAATTCCTCAATCCGACTCTAATTTCATGTGGGTTTTTGTCTTCTCATCTCGACTCAACCCGTTGACCCTACTCGCATGACGTGACCCACTGACCCGACTTGCATGACTTGACCCGCATAATTTCTCTCAAGACCTGACCCGAGTTTCACCCCTAAGTAATTTGAAGGGCTATGTTATAAGGTGATGCCCATCCCATGGTAAAATGGTAGAAAATTAAATGGATGACTTGATTATTATAGGATTTGTTAAATTGTTCAAAATGAAACCAGTGCGTCAACTTAGTCTTTAATTTTTTAAGATAAAATTAAATTTATTGATAAATATTTTTATTAATTATTATCAATTCAAAACTGAGGATGTATCGAATGCCATCAATCAAAGTTGAATTAGACTTCAAAAAAAATTAATGTTTTTAGTGACTTAAATTTATCATTAAATGGGCCCTAAAGGAGGCCTTTGTAATGAAGTAGCCAATTTGCAACCATATTTTAATATCTATCTAACCCAAAAAAGAAAAGAAAGCGAAAAGCAATTTAAATTAAATCATAACATATTTTATTTTTCAATAAAATACGACGTCTTTTTAAAAAAACAATTTCACTAAAGTTATGGGCCTTTATAAATGATCCGATGAAGTAATGGAATGAATGTCTTAGAATTGATCATTCTATTGGCTTATTGTAATTGAGTTAGTGAGTTTTGAGTTTTGATAATAAAGTGGTCCTTTACGTGGGGTTTACTCTTATCAAACCTTAGTGCTACCACTTAACTTATCAAGACCAGTTGTGTGGACAATGGTGGTGCAGGCCCCAGGAAATTAGTCTTTTTGGATCAATAACTCACGGATACCTTCGTTATCCAAAAAAATTATTTTTAATATAAGAATCAAAAAAATAATCATGATAAATTTTATAGTCAACTAATTTAAATTAAATAACATAACCAGTTGAAAGAGATCTCTTCTTAACAAGTGTTGATTTAATTTACTAAAAAAATACTTACATTTATTTTTTATTTCATAAATATATATTTAAATTTCATAAATTTTATAGTGTAATAAAAAATATTATTATTAAAATAAAAATTGAGTTCACTTGAACTCCTTAATTGTTAAGTAATTTTAGTATTTTCGAAGAAGCAACACATGCATCTATCAGTCTCTAAATCGGTGTAATAGCAACGACTTTCAGCCACGACTAGACGACGACTTTGAAATACGAATGATTGAAGAAGAAAATAATAACGACACGAACGTTTTCTGCGACTAGACACAGAAATTCAGATTTTAGATGAAATTTACCATTTTGCCATTCCACGCGGAATTGATATAAAGAAATCGATCGATCGAAGCACGAGCTGAAGAAATCAATCGATTGATCCTGAGAACAAGCGAAAGCAAAAGGGAAATCAACGTAACAAATCGATCGCACCATCGTGCGATCGATCTGTTAATGTATCCTACAGTTAATATATTATTTATATAATAATTTTTTTAAAAAAATTTTAAAGTTATTTTTTAAGCACTGTGTATTTTCAAAATTTCTCAAATTTAATATCCGGACTAATTATAATAACCTGATAAAAATACTTTAACACTTTAAGGTCTTTTGACACTCTCAAATGCTTAAAACAGAGTTATTTACAAATAAAGATATCCTTAAAGTGTGCCGAAAACATATTTAGGAGTGTCAAAAGACCTTCAAGTCTTAAAGTATTTTTATTAGGTTATTGTAATTAGTCTGGATATTCAATTTGAGAAATTTTGAAAATAGTGCTTAAAAAATGATGTTAAATTTTTAAAGGAAAGATAAAACTTTAACGTTATTTTCTAAGCACAGTGTATTTTCAAAATTTCTCAAATTGAATATCCGGACTAATTACGATAATCTGATAAAAATACTTTAAGACTTCGAGGTCTTTTGACACTCCTAAATGTATTTTAAGCACACCCTAGGGATACTCTTATTTGTGAAACACTCTGTTTTAAGTATTTAGGAGTGTCAAAAGACCTTTCAGTCTTAAAGTATTTTTATCAGGTTATCGTAATTAGTCCGGATATTAAATTTGAGAAATTTTGAAAATACACAGTACTTAAAAAATAACTTTAAAGTTTTTTAAAAAAAATTATTATGTAAATAATATATTCACTATACGATACGTTATTTTAACAAATCAATCGCACCATCGTGTGATCGATTCTGTTAAATCAAACAAATCGATCGCACCACCGTGTGATCGATTCTGATGCGATCGATTTGTTACGCTGATTTCCCTTTTCTTTTCACTTGTTCTCAGGATCAATCGATCGATTTTTCAATAGATTGATTTCTTCAACTCGTGCTTCGATCAATCCATCGATTTCTTCATATCAATTCCGCGAGGAAAGGTAGAATGATAATTTTCACCTAAATTCTGAATTTCGGTGTCTGTACAGGCACCCTTTAATAACAATACTAAACAGACGATTAAACAAAACGAAAGGAGACGACGTTGAAGAACGACTGAAAATAAGAAGTAACAAAGCAATGGAATTGGTCCTTCGTCCGTCCCTCTTGCTTCAGTCAAACCCATCTCTCCTTCCTTAAGTCCTCCAACCAAGCTTCAATACCTTAACCCAAATCCTAATCCAATTCCTTCTCTCTTCCTCTCTCGCTCATCTTTCAATCCCAGCCCTCTGTCATGGAATCAGCTGTCCAAGCCCTTATCACAGCGGTCGTTAGCATCCTCCTCTGTCGTAGCAAGAAGCCCTGCCGCCGTTCGGTAGAGCAGCATCCGAACGCTGCGGCCGGATGCAGGATTCTAAAACCATCATCTACAGTGTCCGCCGGCTTGGATGAGAGTGTTCCCTCCATCAGCCGCATCTCCATGGAGGAGCTGCGCAAAGCCACGAAGAACTTCGCCGCCGACCGCATCTTCGGCTACGACAGCTTCAGATTCGTCTACAAGGCGCGGCTCAACAATGGCGTCACGGTAGCCGTCAAGATTCTGAAAGGAAAGGCGGTCGAGGGCTTTCGAGAGTTCCGTGCCGAGATGGAAACTCTAGGCCGGATTCGTCACTCCAATCTGGTGCAGATGCTCGGCTACTGCGTGGATGGAAGACACCACTTCCTCATATACGAGTTTGTCGCCGGCGGCAGCCTCGACCAGTGGCTCTACGATACGCCATCGTCTCTCTCCGGACAACCGCAGCCGTTGGATTGGAAGATGCGGAAGAAGATCGTGAAAGGGATCGCGTCTGGGCTCTGCTACTTGCACGAGAGCTGCGAACCTCGCATCATACACAGAGACATAAAGGCCAGCAACGTTCTTCTTGACGCCGATTTCGAGGCGAAGATCACGAATTTTGGATTGGCGCGTCGGATGGACGAGTCCCACTCACACGTGTCAACACAGGTGATGGGGACCATGGGGTACATACCGCCGGAGTACGAGGCAGGGGCATCGTTTGCAACGGTAAAAGGTGACGTGTACAGCTTCGGGATATTGATGGTGGAGGTGGCGACGGGGAAGCGGCCTAACTGGCCGATTAACGTGGACGGCGAGAAGGTGGATTCGGAAGTAGAGGAGGAGGTGAGAAAGTATATGAGAATCGCCTGCAAATTTCAAAAGAGAGTGGGCCTGAACGTGTGGGCTCGGATGATGTTGGAGTTAGGAAAGCATATGGAGATGGTGGATCGTTCCATCTTGCCGGAGAAGGTGGATTCGGAAGTAGAGGCGGAGGTGAAAGAGTATTTGAGAATCGCCTGCAGGTGTACCAGTAAGAGCTTAAAGGAAAGGCCCACCATGGGTGAGGCTGTCGCCATGTTAAATGCTCTGTAACTCACCGGCGTTTCCATGTCGGGTAAGTGATCGGATTCACGGAAACCATGGTAGAGAAGTGTCTATTTCTCCTCCGTCATTGTTTGGTACTCGCCGAGTAAAAAATGAAGCATCAAATTGAGACTCTCAAGTGAAGGATTTTTTTTTTTTTTTTTGGGCCTACAACTTGCAAAGTTTGGCAATATGTGATGGATGGTAAAGACTAAAGAGAGGGGGGTAAATTTGTATATTTATTTTAACTTTTTTATTTTTATTTTTTTGAAATTTAATAATATGATGCCGACCTCAGAAAGACATCAAGATCAAATGAAGAATAAATGTTCTACTCTACTGTTTAACGTGTATTTTCTTCACTGTATGCTATTTAATTTTTCTTTACGCACAGAATAAATGAGGATAGAAAAAAATAAACAAATTTTAAATAAATTAATTCATTCTATTTTATTCTCACTTATTTTAATCTCAAATATAGATAAATATCATTACTATTAAAAAAAGCAAATTATTTCATCAAGTGTGGGTGAGAAATCTATTTGAATAACTAGATGTAAGTTCAATTCTCACTCTATTTTAAAGGAAATTTCCCGTAAAATAACGTGTATACAGAGAGAAAAATTTTCACATACCCTAAATATTAGTGGGTGCTCTTACCTCGGTCATTAAAAAAAGAAATAGTCAGGTAAATGCAAGTTGATAGAGTTATTTTTTCTCGTTTTGCAATTCAGTTTTTCCTATAATATATCAGGACAAATTCAGTAGAGAAATAATTTTATGTTTATCATTTTAACGGTAAAAATGATTTTAAATGTAATGCAGCAGATGTTGTATGGACGTGAACATGCTGAAAAGGGAAACTTCCCTCTTCCCAAATCGATGGCCGAACTCGAAGAAGAATAAACAGCAGCCGGTTGATTTCTTTCCTTTTTCCTTTTCTTTCTTTCTTTATTTATTTCTTATTTTATTTTTGTTTTTTTTTACATTGATTGAATGTATAAAATCGCGAACCATGATTCAGACAGAGACACAGTCTTACTAAACCCCTCTCGGATGAGCCAACTATCTCTAGGGCCCACGAAGATTAGACCATAGGAGTTCGAAGTCGCAACCTCCAACTATCTGAAGTGGAATACAAATTACAAACTTATTTACTGCAGTTAATTCTCTCTTATTGAACCTCTCAAGGAAACTGCTATACAAATAAAAAGAGATAAAAGAGATTGGGAAAAGGAAAAATTCTAATCTTGAGACTGCTATACAAATAAAAAGAGATAAAAGAGATTGGGAAAAGGAAAAATTCTAATCTTACAATTTTTTAAAATATGACACTCGCTAAGAATATTTTAGTTGAATAAAATTTATCTCATTAATTAAATTAACTAATTTAAAAAATATTAACTATTTAATTTAACTTGATAGTTAAAAGTCAATCACTAATTTTATCATTGTAAATTGAAAGTAAATAAATAGTTCAAATGATAAAGTAAAGCTAATCTTGAGAAGAGCCACTTTCCATCAAATATAAAGAAAGAAAACAGCATGTAGACTGTACATTCTAACTTCTAAGTCATATTCTACCTACTTAAATATGAGACTTATATAATACTCCATCTATTTCAAATTAGTTCTCTTATATTGATTTTGAAATTGTCCCAAAATAGCTATCTCATTTATATTGAAATAGTCTAAAGTGTGTTGAAAATAGATGATATTATATGGAGTGCTAGCTTTATATAAAGAGATGGAGATGTATTTAACAACAACGTTATAAATGATTTGATTATTGGGATTTTCTATTTTACCTTCTCTTTCTCAGTGGATTCCGGCCTTCTTATCTTCTTCCCCCCTGTTACCTCTCTTGTTATCTTTCTCATGGATTCGAGTAGTTTAACCCGTCGACGGCGTCAGTGTCTAACCAGTCTTCTTCTTCCTTTGTGGCTTCTTGCTTCGACCCTGTTACTCAGACGTTCAGCATTGAGCAGCGTCTCCCCGAGTTCTTCGGGTTTTCCCAGTTGGTTCCAGCATTGCAAGGCTGCCCATCTTGGTTGGAACTCAGCCAAGTAATCGTCCTTGATGTCTGCCTCGCCAGTAAGTCCATCCTGTTGGAATATATTTAGATTATCCTAATTATAATGTAATTAAGATTCTAGTTTGATTTTATCTCTATTAAGAGATCTATTTAAATTAGAAGTCTAATAGCCCTAGGGTCGGCTAAGGTTATATATAGTTGTGTAATACTCTTTAATGAATACAATTTTCTCTTTTTTAACATGGTATCAGAGCAGGTTACGACTCAGGTTTGAGAGTCGATAGACGGTATTTTTCCTTCTCTCCCTCTGTCAGAGGAGATAATCGCAGAGGGAGAGAGGGCGAGACATTTCAGATCAACGTTGTTCCTTCTGAGCCGTTTCTTCTGCATTGATTCTTCGTTCTCTACACTGCCACGCATCTCCGTTTAAATTCTGCGTTTTGTTTCAGATCTGGATGTTTGATTTTGCTGCTGTTTTAGATCTGTCTGCAAAAGGAGATTAAAAAAAAAACAAATCAGATCTGTCCCTTTGCCCTCTTTTGCTCTCTCCATGGCCGATCTACTTCTTTATCACCACTGATCGCTGCCTCCTCAACCATATCTGTGCGCGACAGATCAGTTTCCTTTCTCACTGTTCTTTTTCGCCTTTGTACTGTTCGTTGCAACGTGGGCACAACTCAGATCTATTTTTGAAGGTCTTGCTGTCGCTTCAATCTTGGTGAGGCCTGCTCACCGTCGTTACGGCTACAGTACTCTACTGCTGCTTGCTCACAGATCTTTCTCTATTTGGGTTGCCGCCTCAATTTGTGCAAATCTGATCTCCTTCTCTGGGACTTTCTTTCAGTCCCTCTTCCCATCTCCTTCTCTGACGACATACCTCATCAGGGGCTCTCTTCGTTGCACACTGCTGATCTCTGCCAAAGCTTTCTTGGATCTGCCTTAAGGCAGATCTGATTCGTCTTCCCATCTGTTTGGCAGCACTCAAGTTTGTTCTCTGTTGCTGGTGCTTCTTCGGTTTCAACAAAGACCGACGCCAGTTTTCTTACCCTCTGAGATGGCTCTCGAGAGGAGAGGAGGAGGAGGAGGAGAAGAAGAAGAGACAAAGATTCAAACAAAGAAAGACGACTTGCCTTCGGGCCGGCGGACCACCATCTTAAGACCAGATCTTCTCGCTGCTCAGCTTCGACAGACGCCTCTTGCAGCGTCACCTTGCATTGCTTCCACTGCTTGCTGCCTTCTGCCCATCATTTACTGAATGCCAAGGCTTCTGTTAGCCATGACGAAAACAGTTTAGAAAAATCATCTAATCTGGAAGTCTCTTGCTTATTTGTGTTGTCTTCTTCAACCAAGCCTCTGCTTCTTCCAAGAAGCCTTTCCAGATCTGATTTACTCCCCCGTCCAGCGCCTGCCACCACATGAGATCTACATTTGCATCTTGAGACCTCGCCGCTTGCTGCTATCTCTTTGGTCTTACCGATTTGCGCCCCTATCCGTCGTTCAGATCCACGCATAGCAGATCTGTTTTGTGCTCTTGTTGGTGTTCTCTTCCCAGATTTGACTCTGCATCTCGCCGGAACACCCATCACTACTCTACCAATCAATCCCACCGCCAGATCTGGCGTTTGATTTCAGTGGGAATCCACAGTCTGTGTGCCTTCAGATCGGTAGTTCCAGGCGCTTCTGCTGGAGTTTATTTTGTTCTGCAGCTTCTGTTGCAAAGATGGGGGAGAGTTGTCTATTCAAACAAGAAAAATGAATGGAGTCTAGGTTTGGACTTTTTTGGTGTTTTTGGTGATTCTGTTTCAAAGTACTCTGATGGCTTCTTGAATTCCAGTTCAAGCCTTTTGGGCTCTATTTGCTTGACTCAATTTTCTGATCTGTTTATGGCAAGATTCACTACTTCAGTGTTTCGTCCACTAATCATGATTGGTTCCTTTGATGTTTCTTCTCGCCACAATCTGCGAGTTATGTGCCAAGAAGGCCACAATCTGCGAGTTATGTGCCAAGAAGAAAGGGGGAGAGTTGAAGAAAGGGACACACATTGTCCTTCTCTTCCTACTCAGCTGCCTTTCGAGCAGCTTTGTTTTGTCGTCCTTCTCCTCCTACTCAGCTGCCTTTCGAGCAGCCTTGTTTTGTCGTTTCTTGAAAATGAGACGGCATATTTTGGACACATGTCCATTTATTGTGGAATTCATCCACTCATTTTATTTGGAGGATTGATTCGTCCCCAACCCATTTGCTGGCCTTTCATGGTTACAGCCTCATTTGCTGGCCTTTCATGGTTACAGCCCCATTTGCTGGCCTTTTAAGGCTTCAGCCCTCATTTGCTGGCTTTTTATGGCTTCAGCCCGCATTTGCTGGCCTTTATGGCTACAACTATTGTTCGCTGGCCTTTCCGATCTAATTTGATCGATGTAATGGCTTCAGCTCCTTGTTTTTCAGGCCATTCGTCACCTGCATTTATCGCATATTGCGATCATTGTTTGCCGGACAATTGTCTTATGGCCACTGCCGTCGTCCATGTCAAGTTCTTTGTTTCAGGCCGCCGCCATCTGTGTTTGTCGCCTGTCATTTTGCAGCCAATCAACGCTGCCGCAGAAACATATATTTTGCACCCAATCAATGCTACATCTTCAACAACTTTTGCAGCCAATCAATTTGCTGCCAACAATCTTTATGGCCAGTCAGTTGCCACTTTTGCAGTTCACCTGTCGTTTTTTCACGTTCAAGCTTCGCGTTCATCCACGCTTCAGCTTGCGGGGGCGTGTTGGAATATATTTAGATTATCCTAATTATAATGTAATTAGGATTCTAGTTTGATTTTATCTCTATTAAGAGATCTATTTAGATTAGAAGTGTAATATCCCTAGGGTCGGCTAATGCTATATATAGTTATGTAATACTCTTTAATGAATACAATTTTCTCTTTTCTAAAACATCCGTCCCTCCCAACTCCCCTTTTCTGAGTTTCTCACACCCCTTCTTTTCCCTCTCCATCTTCCATCGCTCACCATCCTGCCCAACAAGACCCCTCCCATCCAGCCATCCTGCCGTCCCTTCTCACCCACTATAGACTCACCTCTGTTACCGTTCTTTTACCGTATTCAACCCAACAATTGCCACTTAACCCCAATCTTAACCTAGGTATTTCCATCATTTACAGCCTATACCTTTCCTTCTAAACTTCCATCCTGTTGCCCGTCCATTACCCAGGGGTCCAAAAGACACCCCGGCTGATATTTCGGCCGATATGCAAATATCGGCCGATAATTTTCTCTCTCATTCATTTTTTTCATTTTTTTTTTTGCATTTCTCTCTCCTCCGATATTCAAAACAGTGAAAAATCATAAAAAACTTCGAAAAACAGCGAAAAACTGTATCGTTTTTTGTTTTTTATTTTTTTAATTTAATTTTTTTTAAATACCGATTTTTATGCATATCGGCCGATATGGAATATCGGTCATATCGGTTGATAACCTTTTTGTACGGCCGATACATATCGTATCGGCCGATATCGTTCGGCTATGAAAAACCGATATATATATATATATATAGGCTGATACAATATGTATTGGCCGATATTTCGACTCCTGCATTACCCATTAACCAACTCCTCTCCCTCTCCAACACCACCGTCCCATTCATCTGACACCCAAACTCACTCACACTTCAACTGACTCCATTACCCATTAATTTCCTTACATGATCCCCATTCCCCACACCATCTCACCTCTTGACCAATATTGACCAACCCAAAGTTCATTACAATCCCATCTTTTATTTGCTAATTAAATCCATTTAGCATCCAAACCCATTTATTTACCCCCATTAAACCTATTAACCCTTTCAACTCAATCATACCCGCTGCGTCACATGGGATCCTTACCCTCCAATTCCTTGTAATCTATAAAATAGATAACTGACAAAATTCACATATCAAATGTCTTTACACTCAAAGCTAGCTTAGATTAAAGTGTTATTTTTAAATAAAAAATAAAAGATTATGATGAAGAAACTCAAAACCTCTACCCCTTCTAAATATGAAGGCATCATTTAAAATTTTAAATGCAGAGAGTCCCTACAAACCACATGCATCAAGTGACTAAGATTCTAGGATTTGAAAGCTCTAAAAACAGCTCGTCATTAAAAGATTATATAATTGGGTCTCTTTCTTTGCCTTTCAATTATAATTGTTTTAGACCTTGAAAGTTGTGGGTGCAACCCCTATTTCCATCTTGACATGAATTTCACACCCGAGCGAGTCTTCATTCAAAGAGCATGTGTTAAGACTTAAAGAGCCCCAAATGCAGTGGGTTATTTTTGGTAGATTAGATTAACATCTGAACATAACTAACTAGCAATGGTTAATTGAAACTGAAACTGATTGATAGATGAGTAATTCAAGCCATAATCGTTATCCTAAGAAAGTTTGGGCAGATTAAATTATATAAGGATTTATCACCATGACACCACTATATTATTGGATACCAACAATTTTTGACAAAAATGATGATGATAAGTAATTATAACGAAAGATTTTATTTGTTGGTATCGATTGGTTTCATGAAGGAGTGGATGGAAGTGGGTTCACAACTCACTAGATTAGAACCGTTTATAACCTGAATTAAATTCTGATTGAGTTGGATTGGATTGAATTGAATAGATTAACTTGAGTTTATGAAAACTCGGCTTGACTCAACTGAATTTCAATCCTAATAATGATTATGATGATAAGTAATTATAGAGATATGTTATTTGTTGATATCGGTTTGACGAAGGAGTGGATGGATGTCGGTTCAACTCACATGTTAAGATTTATTAGAACCTACGATCTAGATGTACTCTAGATTGGACCCGTTTACAACCCGGTTGGTTATCTTTATAAAGAAAAACATGACAAAGATCAATCTGCTTCTTTCAGTAAAAATTCAAACCAGACTAGCGGATTTTAACATGATATATGCAACTGATAACACTTTTGCGGGTAAGAACAGCACGGGCAATTTGGTCCAAAAAAGTTTGATTGGGTGTACGAGACATCCTAACCCAATTTCAAAATTTGTAGGGGGACTGACCTGAATTCTCAACTTTAGAAGCATTTTCAACAAAATATCCCAACTAATTAACTAATAAATAATGAATATTTTCTAAAATTAGTACATAAATTTGAAATGTCAAAATATAAGGAAAATTATAAAAAATCTAAAAATAGAAAATATAGAATTTTTTTAGTGAGTTCAATTTTTTTGACCCATCCTTGTTATATTTTAGCATTAAAAAATAAAGATTTTTTTTTTTTTTTAAATTTGACTGCAGGTAGGAAAAGAGATTTTACCAATGGATTGGTCCACACTATAATTTTTGTAATGACCCGACCCGAATATAGGGCTTAGGGCTTTACTCAGAAAGATATTGTCCGCTTTAGGCCTCGCACACAGCTCAAACCCGCACGGTTTTGCTTTTGGGCCTGGGCCCACATGGCCTGGCCCAAAAGGCCTCTTACTTGAGTTCATGGGGTGGCCACTTTAAAACCCCTATTCTTTTCCCCTCCACCACCGATGTGGGACTTTTTCCCACATTGGTGGGTAGGGGTATCACAATCACCCCCCCCCTAAAGCCTCGAGTCTTCCCCGGCTCGATTCCGGTCTAGTTCAACAACTCCAGGGAAGGATGATAGGGCCATACAGTCTGAGTGTTGAACTCGGCTATGATACCATATTTGTAATGACCCGACCCGAATATAGGGCTTAGGGCTTGACTCAGTAAGATATTGTCCGCTTTGGGCCTCGCACACACCTCAAACCCGCACGGTTTTGCTTTTGGGCCCGGGCCCACGTGGCCCGGCCCAAAACGCGTCTCACTTGAGTTCAAGGGGGTGACCACTTAAATCCCCCACATTCTCCATCCCCCCCAACTGATGTGGGACTTTTTCACCTTTCCCACATCAGGTTTTGGGGGGGGGGGGGGGGGGGGGGGGGGGGTATCACAAGCCTCGAGCCGTCTTCAGCTCGACTCCGGTCTAGCTCGACAACTGCAGGGAAGGAGGAAAGCCCACACAGTCCGAGTGTAGAACCTCGGCTCTGATACCATATTTGTAACGACCCAACCCGACTACAGGGCTTAGGGCTTGACTCAATAAGATATTGTCTGCTTTGGGCCTCGCACACAGCTCAAACCAGCACGGTTTTGCATTTGGGCCCGGGCCCACGTGGCCCGGCCCAAAACGCTTCTCTTACTTGAGTTCATGGGGTGGCCACTTTAAAACCCTATTCTTTTCCCTCCACCACCGATGTGGGACTTTTTCCCACATTGGTGGGTAGGGGTATCACAATTTTAGAGTTTGAATAAAGGAAAATTCATTAGAATAGCTAAAATAGAGAAAAAAGGTGTGAGACCCTGACCTAGAGAAGCCCAGGCGGCCGAGTCCAAGAGGGCTGATCCAAGTGAAACTGGGCACTATCGGTCCGATCGACACCCAGCAGTGGGTTTAGCGTGATTTGTTTTGTCCCACATCGGAAATGAGGGAATTTTATGAGGGGTTATAAGTGGCAGCCCTTCCTTACTCAGCAAGACGCATTTTGGGGCCTGCCAGTTGTGCCAGGCCCAATCCAAACCCTTGTGGGCTCGCATGTGTGGGTTCAAAGCAGACAGTTTTTTGCTGAACTAAGCCCTAAGCCAAAAAATTTTGGGTCAGGTCTTTACAAAAGGCATTTTAAAATATATAAAGAAAGATTTAACCATGTTAGTCATATACTCGTAATAGTATTAAGAAAATATGAAAAATATATAAAAAGGACTAAAATGTAAGAAAAGAAATTTTAGGATTATATTTGGTAAAGGATTTGGTCCACCCTTTTCATGTTATTATTTAAGAATAGGAAACCTTTATACAACAATGACTAAAAATAGAAAAAAAATATAATTCATGATTAAATTTGGTGAGTTGTGATACGACTCATCTATTTCATATTACTACTTAAAATAGAAAATTTTAGTATAGAATTTCTAAAATGAAGAAAAAATAACTTGCTATAATTTTTTTACCAACATCACTCGAACTCTGAAGCATGTGCTTCATACCATTGAAAGGGATTTAAATATATGTTTTTTAAACCTCTGTATATCGGCCGATACGATATGTATTGGTCAATATCCGATATATATCGCTGATATCGGCCAATATATAACGTTTTAATTTTAAAAAAAAAATAGGTGAGAGAAATTTCTCACCCGAGATATCAACCAATATCTGAATATCGGCCGATACCGAGATTTGAACTCCTGATTGAAACAGATACCTTTTGTATTTCTATTTATCTCCCATTTTTATAATGAAAATACCATTTGTCTTGTCGGTAATAATGTTTAGTTATAGGAATTTCTCATTTTTATCAATAATTTGTTTTTACTATGAAAATATGCTGGTAACATCATGATAATAACGCAATATATCATGATATTATCATTTTTTTACTTTCCGTACCAATATAAACTTATAAATACTTTTATATGACTCAAATATCTGATTCTTCAAATTATTTTAATTTTAAGTGTCATTTTCATTTGAATATTTGTCTATTATATTTTTTTTATTATTAAGTATTTTATTTCCAGTGAAATTTTCTCCATAATTCCACAATAAAAACTTCAAAATTTAAAAACTATCTCAATTTACCGTTCAGTGATAATGAACAACAATCTCCTAAAGTGTCTTATTTGAATTTTGAAGTATCTTCTTGTAAGCATGTGGAGTGATTGGTTAAAAAGATATTAGTTTGAATAATTTTTTTATAAAAAATCATTTTGATCTGATAAGTAAAATTATTTTATTTACGTCTCAAAAATTCAATTTATTTTCTGTTGTAAACTTGATTATTTTCTCTAAAACAAGTGACATAATTAATATCTAACAAATATATAAGCATTTATCATCCTATTTCGTTCTTAAAAAAACTTAATTTGCTACTATCAAAGTTAAACTATTTTATAAAAAGTTATAGTTAGACAACTATAATAGTTTTTATTGATGTGATAAATATTTTGATTGAATATTATTTTTATGTTTTAAAAGGCTAATCAATTGTTATTTATCAGTTGCATATCAAGATTTTTTTTCTTTTAAAAAAGAAAAATATCAGGTGTAATAGCCATTTTTACATCTGCACCATCTAATAAAAAAAAAAACTATAATTTAAATTTTCAAATTTCTTATAGATAGTGAAGAGGAAGAACTTGACTTTAATATAGTCAGATCTCTTGCATTTAATCATATCTCTTTTAAAAAAATGAACAATTTCATGTATAAGTAACATGTTCCTCCCTAATTTGGAATTTTGGATACTATCTTTTTTAAAAAAATGATAGGTCTAGCGAATGCTTGGGTTGAAGAGTGCTTTTAGGGCTGAAATCGGGTCATGTCTTTAAAACACAATTAGATTTGAGTCAATATTTATGGAATTTGATCCGAACCGATCCGACCTATTGACCCGAAGTTCTCGACCCGATTCGACCTGAATTTTAATCTGACTCAATCTGAATTCTGACCGATCCGTATTCTGAACTCATTTTAGCCTAATTTTAGTCGAGTTGTGTAGGGTCGGTTGGGTTAACTTGAACATTCCTCAATCCGACTCTAATTCCATGCGAGTTTTTGTCTTCTCAATTCGACTCAACCATCTGACCCGACTCGCATGACCTGACTTGCATGACTTGACCGGCATGATTTCTCTCAAGACCCGACCCGAGTTTCACCCCTAAGTGCTTTGAAGGGCTATGTTATAAGGTGATGCCCATCCCACGGTATAATGGTAGAAAATTAAATGGATGACTTGATTATTATAGGATTTGTTAAATTGTTCAAAATGAAACTAGTACGTCATCTTAGTCTTTAATTTTTTAAGATAAAATTAAATTTATTGATAAATATTTTTATTAATTATTATCAATTCAAAAGTGAGGATGTATCAAATGCCATCAATCAAAGTTGAATTTAGACTTAAAAAAAAATAATGTTTTTAGTGACTTAAATTTATCATTAAATGGGCCCTAAAGGAGGCCTTTGTAATGAAGTAGCCAATTTGCAACCATATTTTAATTTCTATCTAACCCAAAAAAGAAAAGAAAGCGAAAAGCAATTTAAATTAAATTATAACATATTTTATTTTTCAATAAAATACGACGTCCTTTTTTAAAATACAATTTCACTAAAGTTATGGGCCTTTATAAATGTTCCGATGAAGTAATGGAATGAATGTCTTAGACTTGATCATTCTATTGGCTTATTGTAATTGAGTTAGTGAGTTTTGAGTTTTGATAATAAAGTGGTTCTTGACGTGGAGTTTGCTCTCTCATATTTCAAGATCAAACCTTCTGCTACCACTTAACTTATTTAAGGCCGGTTGTGTGGACAATAGCAGTGCAGATTTCGAGAAATTAGTCTTGTTGGATCAATACTCAAGGATATCCTCGTTATCCAAAAAAAAAAAATTAATATAAGAATTGAAAAAATAATCATAATAAATTTTATAGTCAACTAATTTCAATTAAATAACATAACCTGTTGAAAGAGATCTCTTCTTAACAAGTGTTGATTTAATTTACTAAAAAAAATACTTAAATTTATTTTTTATTTCATAAATATATATTTAAATTTCATAAATTTTATAATGTAATAAAAAATATTATTATTAAAATAAAAATTGAGTTCACTTGAACTCCTTAATTGTTAAGTAATTTTAGTATTTTCGAAGAAGCAACACATGCATCTAGCAGTCTCTTAATCGTGTAATAGTAACGACTTTCAGCCACAACTAGACGACGACTTTGAAATACGAATGATTGAAGAAGAAAATAATAATAACAATAATAATAAACAGACGATTAAACAAAACGAAAGGGGACGACGTTGAAGAAGGACTGAAAAAAAGAAATAACAAAGCAATGGAATTGGTCCTTCTTCCGTCCCTCTTGCTTCAGTCAAACCCATCTTTCCTTCCTTAAGTCCTCCAGCTAAGCTCCAATACCTTAACCCAAATCCTAATCCAATTCCTTCTCTCTTCCTCTCTCGCTCATCTTTCAATCCCAGCCCTCTGTCATGGCATCAGCTGTCCAAGCCCTTATCACAGCGGTCGTTAGCATCCTCCTCTGTCGTAGCAAGAAGCCCTGCCGCCGTTCGGTAGAGCAGCATCCGAACGCTGCCGCCGGATGCAGGATTCCAAAACCATCATCTACAGTGTCCGCCGGCTTGGATGAGAGTGTTCCCTCCATCAGCCGCATCTCCATGGAGGAGATGCGCGAAGCCACGAAGAACTTCGCCGCCGACGGCATCATCGACAGCTTCGGATTCGTCTACAAGGCGCGGCTCAACAATGGCGTCACGGTAGCCGTCAAGATTCTTCTGAAAGGAGAGGCGGTCGAGGGCTTTCGAGAGTTCCGTGCCGAAATGGAAACGCTAGGCCGGATTCGTCACTCCAATCTGGTGCAGATGCTCGGCTACTGCGTGGATGGAGGACACCGCTTCCTCATATACGAGTTTGTCGCCGGCGGCAGCCTCGACCAGTGGCTCTACGATACGCCATCGTCTCTCTCCGGACAACCGCAGCCGTTGGATTGGAATATGCGGAAGAAGATCGTGAAAGGGATCGCGTCTGGGCTCTGCTACTTGCACGAGAGCTGCGAACCTCGCATCATACACAGAGACATAAAGGCCAGCAACGTTCTTCTTGACGCCGATTTCGAGGCGAAGATCAAGAATTTTGGATTGGCGCGTCGGATGGACGAGTCCCACTCACACGTGTCAACACAGGTGGCGGGGACCATGGGGTACATGCCGCCGGAGTATCAGGAAGGGGCATCGATTGCAACGGTAAAAGCTGACGTGTACAGCTTCGGGATATTGATGTTGGAGTCGGCGACGGGGAAGCGGCCCAACTGGCAGATTAACGTGGACGGCGAGAAGGTGGATTCGGAAGTAGAGGTGGAGGTGAGAAAGTATTTGAGAATCGCCTGCAGATTTCAAAAGAGAGTGGGTCTGAACGTGTGGGCTCGGATAATGGTGGAGTTAGGAAAGCATATGGAGATGGTGGATCGTTCCATCTTGCCGGAGAAGGTGGATTCGGAAGTAGAGGCGGAGGTGAAAGAGTATTTGAGAATTGCCTGCAGATGTACAAGTGAGAGCTTAAATGAAAGGCCCACCATGGGTGAGGCTGTCGCCATGTTAAATGCTCTGTAACTCACCGGCTTTTCCATGTCTGGTAAGTGATCGGATTCACGGAAACCATGGTAGAGAAGTGTCTATTTCTCCTCTGTCATTGTTTGGTACTCACCGAGGAAAAAATGAAGCAGCAAATTGATACTCTGAAGTGAAGGAAATTTTTTTTTTTGGGACTACAGCTTGCAAAAATGCAAAGTTTGGCAATATGTGATGGATGGTAAAGACTAAAGAGAGAGGGGGGTAAATTTGAATATTTATTTTAACTTTTTTATTTTTATTTTTTGGAAATTTAATAATGTGATGCCGACCTCAGAAAGACATCAAGATCAAATGAAGAATAAATGTTCTACTCTACTCTTTAACGTGTATTTTTTTCAATGTATGCTATTTAATTTTTCTTTACGCACAGAATAAATGAGGATAGAAAAAAATAAAAAGATTTTAAATAAATTAATTCATTCTATTTTATTTTCTCTTATTTTATTCTCAAATATAGATAAATCTCATTACTATTAAAAAAAGCAAATCATTTCATCAAGTGCCGTTGAGAAATCTATTTGAATAGCCTGGTGTAAGCTCAGTTTCGATTCCATTATAAAGAGTCCCTCCCCATAAAATAACATATATATATATATATGGAGAAAAGTTTTCATATTCCCTAAAGGAGTTGCTTTCACCTCAATCATTAAAACAAGAAATAGTCACGTAAATGCAATTTGATTGAGTTATTTTTTCTCGTTTGGCAATTCAATTTTTCCTATAATATATCAGGACAAATTCAGTACAGAAATAATTTTATGTTGTCATTTTAACGGTAAAAATGTTTTTAAATGTAATGCAGCAATGTTGTATGGACGTGAACATGGTGAGAAGGGAAACTTCCCTCTTCCTAAATCGATGGACGAACTCGAAGAAGAAAAAACAGCAGCCGGTTGATTTTTTTCTTTTTACCTTTTCTTTCTTTATTTATTTCTTATTTTGTTTTTGTTTTTTTACATTGATTGAATGTATAAAATCGCGAAAGACAAATTACAAACTTATTTACTGCATTAATTCTCTCTTATTGAACCTCTCAAGGAAACTGCTATACAAATAAAAAGAGATAAAAGAGATTGGGAAAAGGAAAAATTCTAATGTTACAAATTTTTAAAATATGACACTCGCTAAGAATATTTTAGTTGAATAAAAATTAATCTCATTAATTAAATTAAATAATTTAAAAAATATTAACTATTTAATTTAACTTGATAGTTAAAAGTCAATCACTAATTTTATCATTGTAAATTGAAAGTAAATAAATACTTCAAATGATAAAGTAAAGCTAATCTTGAGAAGAGCCACTTTCCATCAAATATAAAGAAAGAAAAAAGCATGTAGACTATACATTCTAACTTCTAAGTCATATTCTACCTACTTAAATATGAGACTTATATAAAACTTTCTCTATTTCAAATTAGTTGTCTTATATGAATTTTGAAATTGTCCCAAAATAGCTATCTCATTTATATTGGAGTAGTTTAAAGTGTGTTAAAAATAGATGATATCACATGAAGTGCTAGCCTTATATAGAGAATTCCTTAAAAAATACAATTGTTTCAAATAAGACAACTAAAATGAGATGGAGGAAGTAGTGTAATGATAGTTTTTTAGAAAAATATTTCATTAAACATGTAGTGCATCAAAAATTATTTTGATCATAATTTTACGGTTGCAAAGTTTAAAAATTAAAAATAATTTAATCTAATTAAGTTACGAGGAATAAAAAAAATGTGATTCGATTGATTCAATTAAGACGACTTTAATAGCTTATATATTCAACGAAAAAGTCTAATAGATCCACCACCACTCCTTCAGCGGGCCTCACATTTAAGTATAGGATGCATATAAGTTCACCGGCCTAGAAATCACTTTGATTGCGCATGTTACTCAACATTTTGGTATATAATACTCCCTCTGTCACAAATTAGTTGTCCTATATGGATTTTGGAATTGTCACAAAATAGTTATCTCATTTGTTTGAGTAGTACAAAATGTGTTGAAAATGAATGATATTATATAAGTGTTACCCTTATATATAGAGTTCCTTAAAAAATATAAATATTTCAAATGAGACAACTAAAATGAGACGGAGAGAGTATATATTTTGTTGAACTATGTTTGAAGGTAAGATTCACTCTATGATTAAAAAAATTGGATGATCGGATAAATTATCATGGGACCATCAAACTATTCATAATTAATTCTATTAAATCATTTTAATTTTTGATTTTTTTAATATCAAAATAGTGATAATTTCAATTGTTAAAATGAAATTGTGATGACAGAGAAAATAAGATTTCTACAATTATTAATAATGAGTAACATATTAAATAGGTATTTATAGTGCATAATTAAAAATAAATAGCATACATTTTTGTTTAAAAATTTATTTCAACTCATTAATTAAATTGTAATTAATAATTTAATAATATTTATAAAATTGATATTAATTACACAAATTCGATCACATTTGAACCTTATTTTCCCCACATTTTATTTTGACGGTTTGATATTCAAGTCAATGTTTAAAACATTGCACCCCACATGTCTACAATGACAAGATCGACGACAAAATTAGGTACAACCAGGCAAGGAATCCTTTCTCACGAGAATGGAGGCCTAGTTGTATTATTTAGTTTATTATATTTATATAATATATATTTTTGATGTAGATTTCACGATTATTGGAGTTAATTTTTTTTAATATTCATCTATTTCTATGATTTTATATTACTAAAATAAAATATATTTTAAAGTATTTAAATAAATTTTACAATTCAAATGATATAAATCAGAAGAATCTTAATTAAAAAATGTCAAAATTATGAAAAGTGCCTAAACTAAATTATATATCCCTTCTCTAGGATTTGGGGAGGAGATTTCAACGCAAGACGAAGAAAAGAACGGAATAGTAAAGGAATGGCTGAGTTGTTTCTGCCGGCTGTGATTGAAGCCATTGTGGGGAGCTTGACATCGCCAATTCTGAATGAATTACGACTGCTCAGGGGAGTTGAAGAGGAAATTCAAAAGCTATCAGATACGATGGCTAGAATTCGTACTCTGCTCATTGATGCAGAAGAGAATCAGGTTACCAGTGAATCCTTGAATCTTTGGCTTAAACAGCTTAAAGATGCCGCCTACAGTGCCGAGGACATAATAGAGGAGTACGCAATAGATTTATCGCGCTCAAGGTCAAAAATCAAGGTACCCATATTCTCTTCTTCTTTTTGGTTCCAAAAAGTCAAATTTCAAGATAAGATTGGGAGTAGGATAAGGAAGATAAGGAAAAGAATGGATGTAATTGTGGATGAGGGCTCCAAATTGCGCCTGCGTGAAGTTGCTTCCGAGGGGGAAATTGTCACAGGAGTGAGGCCTCAGACATACTCTTACGTGATTGAATCGGAAGTTTATGGAAGAGAAAACGATAAAAACAACATCATTGAAATGTTGTTGGCCAGTGGGAGTGGTCGGGAGAACCTCTCTGTCATTCCAATTCTGGGCATGGGGGGCCTCGGGAAAACGATGCTTGCTCAGTTAGTCTACAATGATGAGGAGGTAGCAAAGCATTTTCAGATCAAAATTTGGGTTTGTGTATCTGATGATTTTGTTGTGGAGAGGCTGTTTAAAACAATCATAGGGTCAATAACAATGAGTATTTGTGGACTCACGGAGATGGAACAATTGCAAATTCGTCTTCGAGAATTACTAGACGGAAAGAGATACTTGCTTGTATTAGACGATGTCTGGAATGAAGATAGTGAAAGATGGGAAATATTTATAAAACCTTTGAGATGTGGTGACGGAGGAAGTAAAATTGTTGTGACCACCCGTAGTCAAAAGGTTGCAACAATTATGGGCGCAACCATCTCATACCCTTTGGAGGGGTTACAGGATGCTGATTGTTGGTCCTTGTTCGTAGAGCGGGCCTTTGGTGGAAGAGAAGACGTGTATCCAAACTTGATTGAAATTGGAAAAGAGATAGTGAAGAAGTGCAAAGGTGTGCCCCTAGCAGCGAAGGCCTTGGGTGGTTTGATGTCTTTTAAAAGGGAATTGAGTGATATGCCATTTTGGACATTTGTTAGAGATAACGAGATCTGGAAGTTGCCAGAAGATCGACATGGTATTTTTCCAGCATTAAGGTTGAGCTACAATCATCTTCCAGCACATCTAAAACGATGCTTTGCCTATTGCTCCATCTTCCCTAAAGATTATAAATTTGAGAAGGAGACTCTAATCCAGCAATGGATAGCTGCAGATTTCATTCCATTGTCCACGGGAGGTCAATTGGCAGAGGATATTGGCAATGGATATTTCAATGATTTATTATGGAGGTCGTTCTTTCAGGAGGTAGAAAAAGATGATTGGGGTGAGATAAAAAATTGCAAAATTCACGACCTTCTTCACGATCTTGCAGCATTGGTTGCAAAAGATGACTGTTTGACTTTGGGGTTTGGCATGGAGGAAAGTATTCTTAAACGAGTACGTTATGCATCATGGCTTTGTGACAACGTTGGACTTTACTTCTCAAAAGACGTGTATGAAGCGAAAAATTTACGTGCATTTTTGTGTTATTCAGTAACCTCTGCTACTTATCTCCCAACTGAAGATCTTGATAAATTGTTTTCAAATGCTAGGCGATTACGTGTTCTAAGCTTAGGAGAAGTTTTTAGTATGGGAGGTGACTTCCCTAACTCAATAGGGAAGTTGATACATTTAAGGTTCCTCGACCTCTCCTCTGTATCATTTCATATGGATACATTACTCACGTCTATCACCAGCCTCCAAAATCTACAGACCTTGAAGCTCTCACGTTTCAAAAGACTCCCTGAAGACATGAGCAATATGGTAAGCCTCAGACATCTTGACATAAGAAAGTGTAATCAGTTGACTTGCATGCCTTCTGGGATCGGACAATTGACTTCTCTTCAGACATTGCCCAGATTCATCGTGGGCAAAGAGAGCAGATGTGGCATAGAAGAGTTGCATAACCTACAAATTCGAGGGGACATAAGAATAGATAAACTTGAGAATGTAGGCAACGTTGATAATGCTAGAAGATCGAAACTCAAGGACAAGCAGTTGCTCCGGTCTGTGGGATTCTATTGGTCGGTGGATGAATCATATGATGGTGAAGCTAACAAGCTAGAGAATGTCGAGGAAATTCTTGAAGGCCTCCAACCACCTGAGAACCTCAAAAGACTTTGGGTGATCAATTACAGTGGCTGCAATTTTCCAAACTGGCTGATGTATCCTTTGCTTCCATATTTGGTGGAAATTGTGCTATACAATTGCAAGGGATGTGAGGTTCTCCCTCCACTTGGACAATTACCTCACCTAAGAATTCTCATCCTAGATAAAATGTGCAGTGTCAAGTGCCTAGATGGTGAGTTCTATGGCAATGGAACAATCAAGGGGTTCCCTTCATTGAAAACATTGGTTCTGAGGGACATGCCTAATTTGGAGGGATGGTCAGAAATAGATGGAATAGATTTGTTTCTATGCCTGGAAAAATTGATCGTTGTAGAATGCAACAGTTTGACAAGTCTGCCACGACTTTCAGCAATTCGACGTTTGGAGGTCTATAGGTCCAATGCTGCAATTCTCAGTTCGGTGGAAACCCTAACCTCACTTTCTTTTCTTGGCATTGATCAATTTCAAGAGCTTGAGTTTCTACCAGAGGGGATGTTGCAAAACACAGCTCTACAGTGCCTCCAAATTAGCCGGTGTCCAAAGCTGAAGACTCTATCAATGCAACTGGGGAATCTTACAACTTTGAAATCACTGTTGATTAATGATTGCAGTGCCCTTGCAAATTTGCAAGGGGAATTGCAAAATCTCATCTCTCTTGAGTTTTTACAAATACATGGATGTCATAGTCTTACTTCATTTCCAAGTGAGGATATGCAAGGCTTGACCTCTCTTTTGCATCTACAGATTCAACACTGTGATAATCTATCTCTTCTCCAAGGTTTGCAATACCTCACGTCTCTCAGAAGTTTACTATCAGGTCACTGCCAGAGTTGGTTTCTTTACCAGAAGGGTTGCAACATCACAATACTAGAAAGCTTGTGGATTGAAGATTGTGGTAGCTTCACTTCTTTACCTGAGTGGGTCGGAAATCTTGCATCACTTCGAGAATTGAAAATCAGAAACTCTCCTCACTTGGAATGTTTACCCACAGGGCCACAAATTTTTTCTAGGCTCCAAATTCTTGTTATCCATGGTTGTAATCATTTAGTTGATCGATATCGTAAGGACTTCGGCACAGATTGGAACTCAATAAAGCACATTCCATTTGTTAGTATCAGTCGTGATTGTGCATTTTATTTTCCTGAAGATCTCATGAATGGGAGGAAGATTGGAATTCATGCTAGAACCAATCGCTTCTTTGACACAAAGGGCTAAGACCCAGCTGTGGTCTCTACTTTAATCTAGGTAGGTCTACCAGATAAATGGACTGATGAACCTTTCATTTCTCCTTGAGTAACTGCATGCATACTGTATCCCTTATAAAGGTATTTTCTAGCATCTCTCTTGATGATGTTTGATTATGTGTATATTTTGGTTAGCCACTCGAAGACTGGAGTTTTGATTTCTGAATGCATATCAAGCAAGTTGGATCACATAGCAAGGAATATTTCCCTGGAAGGTAATGTACTAAGTTGCTTCCACCTCCTCGTTCACACAGTATCATCCCTTCTTCCCTTGAAAAAATGGAACTCAAATGATCTATATTACTAATATGGTGGGCTCAGTTACAGATGGATCATGACCTGAAATGAGTCCAGATTAGACATCCTAGCCAATTGATATGTTGCACTACCCACCCATTGAATTTTGATCATTGCTGTATGTCTCTGTTAACTACCTCTTTTCAAAGTTGTTTAATATTGTTGTTCCATGAATGAAATTATATCCTCATCATTTTGCTTATTAGTTTAGTTGTTTAATTGCACATAGCTTGTCAATGGGCTCGGAATGGCTGTCAAAGTGTCAAGAATGCAAACTCAAAAAGGCAATTTAGCCTACTCCATCAGCCGTATTGGGGTCTAAAATGAACCCAATTAATGCAAAAATCAGAGCCATGCTTGACCTACCTCAAATCTCTTAGGTCTCACTTAGCTAGGCCAACTACCATCTCATTTGTCTAGGATGTATATAATTTCATCGATTTTTGCTTCTTTCTTCTTTGTGTGCTCGTTATTGTAGCTAGTAACATGTACACATAGTATGTGCCAAGGTCCAATCACTTTTATTAATGGGGATAATTGATGCGGGTGCTACTATTTTTATTTTTAGATTTAGAATAGTTTAGACCTATTTTTATAATTTTAATAATGGTCATATTTTAAGTTCAATGTGATGTCTAAATTACATGAATTTGAATCAATTGGATAGGTTATTAGACTACCTTTTCAACAAGTTCAAATTTATGCTATTTTGAAACTAATTGGAAATGTTATGACCAAATTTCTAATAGGGTTTATTATGATTACGAATTTATTACATTTTGTGTTTAATTTTCTTTTGTTCAATATGAACATCCTGGCCATCTTATATCTTATTGTACTCTACACTTCATTCCTCTTGAAAGTTGAGCATTGGTGTATTTAGAGTGGTTATTGAAGCATCAGTGCATTGTTATAGTTCCAAAAATAGTAACTATTTTTTTCTACACTAGGACTGTGCTTGGATGAGGTAAAAGTTTTGTAGAGGCTTCTTCTATGTAAGAGATTCCCTTAAGTAGGGGTGATGCAGGACAAAGGATAGGCTAACCCTAAATGCCTAAATGTAACCCCTAAAGATTAAAAGGGATAAAAATAATGCACCCTAAAGCTAAAATGGGTTGAAATTAAATACCAATTAATATATGCAATTAATTAATATAGAAATTTACCACACAAATAATCTTGACAATGCAAAGAATTTAATCAATTCCAAGGATTATTGGGTCAAACTATGAAAGGATGGTCACGGCTAAAGGATGGAAGGCTCATGGGGAATGGTCATTAAAATAAAGACTTAGGCATGGGTATAGTTAGATAACTAGGACTTAAATGAATGGAATAAAAAGAAAGGGGGGTACGAATGGTCTTAAGAGAGAAGGGGTGAATGGGATCTTAAAGAAAGGGACACGGAAGAGAGGCGGAAGCAAAAGGGACACGAAGGCTCTAAGGTGGTGCAGCAACGAAGGGAAGGGCTAAGGAGGGAAGGGCGAAGACTTAGGGAACCTAAAGGGATTGGCGAAACAGGTCTAAAGGTAGGAACAGGTTGCGGAAGGGAAAAAGGGGGTTTGGTGTTAACGGAAGGAAAATATGGGAGAAGAGAGGTTCACGGAAGCAACCAACGAAAAAGGCGAAGACTATTTTGGCTTAAGGAAGATCTGCGATGGCTTAAGGAAGAGGGAAGAAGAGAAGGGGAAGAAGAAGAAAGAGAAGGAGAAGAAGAAGAAAGATAAAAGTACTTGGCTTCACGCCCTCTTGGATGCCGCCAAGCTCCTGGATTCTCTCCAAAGTAATCACCGTTGCACCATGTAAGTTTTCTTGTAGAAATCTCAAAATTTTATTCATCGTCTGTATCTTTGCCTCAAAGAGGCTACACACTTATATAAGGTTTCTCCATACTAAAAATAAAACAATAAAACCATTACCAAACTACCCTTACTAAAATAAAACTAATAAATGCAAAAATAGAAACACATAGAATTAGAAGGCATGGAACACGGTGTATGCTCTTCAACAAGGGGTTTCCCTTGTCGATGGATTCTCCTTATCTTGTTTGGTAATTATAGGAGAAGAGATATGACGAAAAATAAGCCATTTATTATATGTTTTGATTGATATGAAAAGTAATTATAACTTTCTCTGAGAATATTTTCATGAATGGGTTAGTTTTTAAACATTCCACTAGTTTTAATAATATTTGTTACATAAGAATTAAAACATTGTCATTTTAGAAAATATGCTATCTTTTGAAATTTATGAACTAAACTAAGTAAAGGAAGAAGTGTATGTTTCTTAATAAGTAAAACTTTCTTAATTAAAATATCCTTTATTATCTGATACTAAATTATATAGTGAATGGTTTAAATTGAGATTATTTTTAAATTAGAATATTTTGATTCAATAAAAATTGTTTAATTTATGCCTATATATCAAATGGTAATTTTTTTTGGATAGCGTTGAATTTATAAAATTGCATAGATTTATAAGAACTTTGTCATCTCGAATGATTCATAATTCCATAATTGTGATATGTTTTTAATTTTTTTTTAAATACCTAATCAACCTGTGCAACAAATACATTCACTTGCAATCAAGTAGAGAAGTAACAGATATAGGGAGAAACTGAGTTTCTCTAGTTGAGTTTGGAGCAATCAAAAAGGTAAAGGGGAGAGGCAATTATGCTCACTTTCTTTTGGGAGGACATATGGCTTGGAGATAGACCATTGAGAGAGCGTTATCCTCGATTGTTTAGAGTAGCTCGAAATGAACGGGTTTTGGTGCAAGAAGCTTTTAGGGTGGGGGACAAGGGATCTCTTGGCATCTAGATTTTAGAGAGGTCTTAGATCGTTCGAGGTTGACATTTTGAATGAGGTCTTGGCCCAACTGGGGGAATTCCCATTGGATCTTGGAGGAGAAGATGAATTGGTTTGGACGAGAGATCCTTAGGGGATTTTCTCTTTCAAGTCTCTAATTGAGGCTTGGAATCAAAATGATAATAGCTCAACTGTGGCTCAATCTTTAGTATGGAAATGCCTTACCCCGCCTAGAGTCCAATTGTTTGTTTTGTGTTGCATGAAAAGGAAAATCTGAACTAGAATGGATCTTAGGAGAAGGGGAGTGTTGAGTTTAGAGGGTGACATTAGTTGTCCCCTTTGTGGGTCGGCCGATGAAACCATGGATCATCTCTTGGTCACTTGTCCTGTGGCGTGGAAGATTTGGAGTTACTTCTTGGAGCTCATGGGTGTCTCTTGGGTATGTCCAGGTTCTTGAGAAAGTTTAGAGTGGTCCTTTCCTAACTGTAATATCAGGAGGTGGCTAGCCTGGATGACGATTCCAGCTGTGGTGTTGTGGACTATTTGGAAGGAGAGAAATAATAGAATCTTTGAAGACAAAAATTTGGGGGTTAGGGAGCTTATCCAAAAGGCAAAATGGAATGTGTGTGTTTGGCTTTGTTCAAACAAGGAGTTCAGAGATTTTAAGGCCTCAGACCTGATTCAGTCTTGGGAGGGTGCTATGATGTCTAGACCAATGTAACAAATACCGCCGATATTTTCGATTTTACCACGAAAATATCACGAAAATAACGTTTTCACGTTAAAAAACACGATATTAACGCCAATAACGTTTTTAACAGATTTTTATCGTTAATATCGTGTTTTTAACGCGAGAAATGGTTATATCACAAAAAAAAACGCGATATTATTGGTAATTTATCTCCCACAGTTTTGCACACACACATGTGTGAAGTGGAAGTCACGGATAAGTGATCTAAACTCTCAGGTAACCCATATAAAGTGGGAAGCGCTCTCATCCTTTATTCTCACATTCGATTTGGGACAACTAAAATAGCAAGAGTCAAACACTTTTTTGCTTGCTGCCTTGCTGGGAGCTGTGAGAGTGAGGGGCATTTTTCTTTCACTGCTTTGGTAAGTTATTGAGTCAAGAGCTTGGATGACTCACTCACATATAATTTTAATATATTTATTAATTTATTAGTTATATTAAATCTTATTAAACTAAACTAAAATTTGTCTACATACAGAATATAATAAATAAGTTTTATTTAAATATGTTTATTTTATTGATTTAAATAATAGAAATTGATATTTGATAGAAACCTTTATTTCAAGTGTTTATTTTATTTTAATTTAAATCAGGTGGCTAATTGTGTTTATAAAACAATTTTTTTAAAAACAATTTCACATCAAAAATTATCTTTTGATTTTATAGAGTCGATACACTTATCTTATATATTTATTTATTATTTTAAGATATTTATGTTTATTTTATTAATTTTTAAATATTTATATTTCCGCTAGATTTTCCCGTTAAATTTTCGATAAAAATCCGAGAATTTGAAAATATCCCGTTATTAACAGTTGTCGTTAATATCCCGAGAACGGTATTTGTGACATTGGTCTAGACCACAGTGTCGAAAGAAATGTGTGGAGTGGTCCCCAGCCCCAATTGGAATGTTGAAATTCAATGTGGACGGGGCCTCTAGGGGCAAGCCTGGTCCAGCTGGGATTGGGGGTGTCCTTAGAGATCATTTGGGCATTATGTGAGTTGTTTTTACAGAGTTAGTGGGGATCTTGGAATCAATTGAGGTCGAACTTCTTAGTATTAGGAGAGCCTGGCTTAATCACGGGAGCGGGTCTAGGGGGAGTTAAGTTAGTGATTTAAAGTGACTCTTCCAACGATATCAAATTGCTAGGGGTTTGAAGCGTCCTCCATGGAGGTTAATCACCTTAGTTAGGGAGATTAAGGAATTGATTTCGGGCATGGAGGTGGTTTTGGTGCATATTAGCCATACGGCCAACGGAATGGCTGACTTCTTTGCGAAGAATGGTGCTAGCGGTCCTATTGTGGCACTTTTCAGTTACCTCGGGGATAGTTTATTTTGCTCTAGTGGAGACTTGTTTCTTCTTGTTTCTCTCGTGCTTGTTGTTTTTGTTTTTCTTTGTGCCTAATCCTCTTAGGCCCTATGTAAATCTTTTGTATCGGTTTTCTTGTGAATAAAAGTTTTTTCTATTACCGCTAAAAAAAACAATACAAATACCAAACAGGAAAAAAAAGAGAAACCCCTTCTTTCTCTCTTTTACCCTCTTCCAGTGCATGATCTAAACTCTGCTTTGCATCACAATGAATTTGGAATAAGGTCCAAAAGTCACTTTAATAATGATTCTAGCCAGTACCCACTTATTTAATGCCCAGTTTAGATGTCACTGTGTAGTCTGATCTGTAGATATCAAATTTGGTTGTTTCCCTTTTATCATTTTAGGTAGATTTCCGAACACTGCATTTTTGTTAAAGATGTAGAAACATATCATGCAATGTTGAATGACAATTTAGACAATTTGATATCAATTCAATGTATCTCTAGAACAAAATATCTGTTAATTTCTTCTGTACCTAAGTGGATAATGATGTTTGCTTTTGTTTTGTTTTATATCATTTGATTTTATTTTTCTCTATCTACTGAATTTTTCACGTGTCAAATCTGTGACTAAATATTTCGGTGGAGAGATGAACAATGAACGATGGTCTCATGCCTAGTTTGCTCTGTTGATCTAATTTGAGATATGCTTTCTTCAAATCTGTTTTGCTTTTGTTGTTTGATTTGGTTTGGCTTATTGTTTTCATGTTTGTTCATCTCAAAATCGAGTTTAGTAGTACACTCTTGGATTTTTTTTCCGACCCTTCTCATGTTTGTTTTTAACATTCTTTGATCCATTGTTCATGAATCAGGATCATTTTTCATTTCCATTTTCCCTTTTGGGCGCTCTCATTTTAAAGTTCCAGAAGTGGAAACTGAGACTGTGGATCGGGAAAGCAGATTTGAGAATGATTGTGGAGTGTCTGGATCAGATTTTCAGGGTTCTCTTCTTCGTCTACGTCTCCTCTTGATTCCAAGGTAGAATAAGACGTCAAGTTGATTCATAAGGCGATAAATACATCAATTATTCTTGCTGCAGAACTTTTGTTATCATCAATTTGCTCACCATTTACAGAGATTACTGGCATATGTGTAATTCCATTTGAATTTTTCTTTCTATGCTTCGTTTTGGAATTTTTGAATGAAATGAGTTAATGATTTCATTGTTATGTTTTTACTTTCTCTGATTTTAGTTTGTGCTTTTTTTCTCCACGGAAGGTGTTCGACTGAAAGGAATTAATTTGCTGTGGGTTATGGTCTTGACTCTTGAGATTGGATTTCGATTTTGGTTGGGGGTTGGTTACATTTTACTGTAGATTGCGGGTGGATTTATGGTTTATTGTTTGATTTAGACTGATTGTCCTGTAATTTTTTGTTTTGTTGTGTGTTTCAGATAGTTTTTATTTTGTTGTTGTTGAGTTTGTACTGATTGGCCTGTGCCTTTTGGTTTTTCTCTGGAGATCACTTGTGCTTGAGTAATTTGATGTGGGTTTTTCTTTTTGTTTAGAGATTAATTGTATCTTCTTCTTCATGTGGGTATCTCTCTCTCTGCCCTGTAGAGATTATTCGCATCCTCTTCTTCTGCTTGTTCTTTTGAGGTTGTGAGATGTTTTTGGTGGTGTTGTTGGAATGAGTGATTCTTCAAATATTTAGGGGCTATCAAATTTTACGTATTACTTTTGATTTTAACTAGAGTGGTTCTAATGTCATTACGAACAGAAATTAGTTGCTTAGATTCTGCTTCTACCTGAGAAAATAGCTTCATTCTGGATTTGATTGCTAGAACTTATTTTCTGTTTATTCATTACAGGATGGACCCTTTATGAGTTGCTATTAAAACGAACCCTGTTCTAGGTAAGATGATTATAAGTGCAGTCATTTCTCCAATGGGGACTGATTGCACAGGTAGAATTTGATTAAGTTATCATCAATTGCTATCAGTTTCTGATTGTGCTCAAAACATGCATCGTATTTTTGGATTTAATATTTTGTTTTTACTGTTTGTGTATCCTACTTATCACAGTGCTATGAAGGTCAGCCACTATTTCAATTTGATCAAGCTCGCATGTTCTGATCTGGCCTTGTTGGATTTTCTTTTCATGGGCCTCTTTCTCATTATTATTTCTAGTTCTGCGAGGTGAATTTAATTGGAACTTAGTGATTGTTTTAATTTCTTTCTCTTTTTTGTTCTGGGAAACTGAAATGTTGCCATTTTCTTTTTCTGGGATCTATTCCCTTTCCAGAATTGGTGAGTGATTCCTGCTAAAATTGTTTTTCACCAAACTGTGTAGGCAGGTGCATTGAATGGTATTTACTATGTTCTCTTAGGCTTCTTGCGTTTTGAATCTCCAGCCAATATCTTTAGTGAGTTGATGGCAACATTTTGGCCAATGCTAACTGTAAGAAGAAATCATCTCCTTTCTTGTTATACTTTAGTCGAACACAGGCCTTTTCATATTGGACTTCATGTAACTTCTGTCTGCAAGCAAGTAGAGACTCATTATTGTAATTTCTTCTTTGAAAGCTTCCTGATTTGATGATCAATAACTTGTGTTGTTTGTCTTTTGATGTTATGTTCAATTCTGTTTAGGATTAACATTCTCTAAATCTGTATTGTATTACTTTAGGTTTTAGAACTTTTTTATTGATATTTAGGGGTGTCATCACTATTTTTTTTTTCTAATAATTTCAATAGAGGAAGCATGCAGTCCTCTACCCTTCATGGTATCTTTGTGTCTTACTTTGAACAAATGATTCCACGGCCTTTTTAAAATAACTCATGTTGGAAGATAATAGCCATCAATTTTTTTTTCTCTTGTGTTGTACGTGGACAGATGCTGAAGTTCTTTCTTTACCACCTCTCTACAACTTCTCATTTCATGAGCAGACTTTTATAATTGGGATGATATTTGGGGCATAACCTGTTTATGTTAGTACCTAAAAGTCCAATATCCGGATCACTAAGGTGTGGTTTGAGTATGATGATGATGACAATTGACATCAATTCGTGTTTCTATGTGAACCCCAAGGGTTGGCCTAGTGGTTGAGACACAAGACTTGAGGATTGAGGTCTTGGATTCAAATCCCTGGTAACTTCAATGAAGGGCCACTCTCCGTGGGATATGTACAGAGTAAGGTCCCACTGCTTGAACCCGGCATGTGTGTGTAGGGAGGTGTGCACATACCCCGAAGGACTAGTGGGGCGAGACACGTGGACACCTTCTGTCACAAAAAAATAAAAAAAATTCTTGTTTCTGTTTTTTTCCTAGGCCTGGTTTTTTATGAGATTATTGTATTTAGATTTTTAATCTCAAATTTTATTTTGTCTAGCTTTGATATAAGCACAAAATCATATTAACATGATGAAATTAGTATATTATATATAATTTCTAGATTTATAATAATAGAAATTATTTAAACTATGATGTTATAATATTGATTGTGGAAAATAGTGATTCCAAATTAAAAGAAAAAAGAAAACATACATCGAATTAAGTTCTATCTCACTATTCAATATGATTTTTAAAACACTGAAGTATTTTCTTTTCAACTCCAATTCCATGGTTACAGGTGACCTCAAATGCAGTTCTCACTCTGAGAAACCTTTTATGGGAAATGTGGTTGGACTATACTACCCTCATGTGTTTGTGCTTGAGATGCAAGCCAGTAGCATCTTAGTTAAAGAACGGATTATTTTCTAAATATTAATAATTAATAAGTTGTTAGAAGGGATTTGATCTCAATTATTATTATTTTCCAATGAATTATATCTAGGATCTATTTGTAGAATAGATTGAATCATTAGAAGTATCAAAGATGTTTTTCTCAAATGAGTCTTTATCTGAAATATGTCTCTAATTTCTGCATTTGTCTCTATTTTCTTTACTTTCTCTATTTTTTCTCAAATTCCTACCATTTGGTACCTGAGCCTCCCTTCTCCATCTTTTCTTTCCGCCCTTTTTCAAAACGTCAAGAAAAGAAAGGACAAGAATGCAAAGAAGAAGGAAGATAAAGAAGAGCTATATTGGGACATTCTTTGATTGGCTTGATGTCAACTCTAGACTTGTTGCCAATTCTGTATCGTTGTTTGGATCAATAGCCCATTACATGCATGCACACCTCCTCTTGCTGCTCCCTTCAATTATGCAGGTCATCTTTGTTTTATTCTTCTTCTCAGCTTTTCAACAATCGATGTATTGCCATTTTCATCATTGACTGACGTCTTGGTGGTTTTCAATATTCATTTATGATATTGTGTGATGCAGAGTTCTGAGTTAATTCATCCATCTTTTACCGGTTCAAAAGGGGAGAGGCACTAAGCAAGAAAAATAATTCAAAAAGGAAATAAAAGCTAGCTAAATTTATTCCCAATTTGACATGCTCATGTGGCTGCCAATTGGGCTACATATGGACCAATAAGAAGAATGAAAAATGCCATTGGGATGCCACATGGATGGTCACACTTGTTTATTCTAAAATTACTCCAAAAAATATTCTAAACATGCCCATTGGATGAGATAAGCCTTCATTAACTTTCTCGAAACACTCCACACGTTTTTGGCTGCACAAATCTTCCACAAACACAGCATAGAGGAGAAGAATTAGGAGTTTGGACGATGGAGAGAACGGAGGAATTTTGGAGAGAGAAAATACGGGTTGAAAGGCCAAGCTTTCATGGAGAGTCAACTTGGGTGTATGGGTATGACTCATTTGGGACATTTATTTGGGTAACTGGGTCATTTGAAAGTGTGTGTTTGGGTCATTTAGTGGATGAAGCCAAATTAAAGGTTCTAATGATCCAAGTCCAAAATTATGAAGGGCTAATTAGACAGGGTCCAATTAGTGTGTCCTCTATCAATCTGTCCATGAAGTCCAACGCAATTTCCTACATATCAAGTTTAGGTCCATGATGCTTGCATCATGTTGTATCTCCCTCACGGGGATGGAGGGGGAGATTATTGTGGGTCTAGCCCACCAGCAGGAAAGAAAGAACGAAAGAAAAAAAAAAAAGAAGGAAGAAGAAAGAAACAAAAGATTGTCCATGGGAGAGACGTCAATGAGTGAGAAAGCAAGTCCCACATAGGTTAAGGTGGAAAATGGGAGGCGGAGAAGTGGTTAGAAAAGGGAAAAGAGAGATGCAAGCATCAGTATGCTTGGGGCATTGATGCAGCTTGTGAGGTTTATAACCGAAGCGTATAGATTGCTGGTTGAAAATAAAAAACCCTTTCTGAGATTCGGCCAAGATCTTTGCATTGTCTTTGATCTTAGTTTTTCCTTCATCGTGAGATCCGATGGTGACTGAAGTTCAACATCAGATCTGGATCCTCCTTCGATGAACCCAGGACGGGTTGGATTTCAGCTATTTTCTTAACAATATTATTTTCTTCTGCAGATATGATTCTCCATTTAAGGGAACTTTCTTTGTTTTGTCCATTTAAGAGAGAGAGGTATTAGAAACTTACAAATCATGTCATTGTGAAACACAAGTAAATACTCGGAAACAATGGAATTTGGAGGTTGATACTCTTTTCCTCATCTCTCTCACAAAACACAATATAAAAACTTTAAAAGTCCCTCAAAGATGCTACAAATTTACAAAAGTACTCTTATGCCCAAAGGTCATGGATTGTGCTATTGCGCCCTTAGCTCGAGGGTGTCTCTCCTAAGAACTCCAATTAATGTTTATTGTCTGGTATGATCTGAGTCACCAAAGAATACATGATATTTACAGTGAAGAGAAAGAGAGATGAACATATCAATGGAAGGGAGAGGAGAGTGATTTATAGCTATCGGAATGTGATATACAAATCATTGAAGGATTCCCCTATTAAGATAAGTTAGAGTTGATCTTGCGTGGTGTAGCTCAACTGATAGACGCTTTAACCCTGGAACCAAAAGTCCTAGGTTCGAATCTCGTAGTCACCAAATGCTCATGGTTGTAGGGGGTTGTGTGCATCCGGAGTTTTACCCAACGCCCTTATACTCGAGAAGAGGTGCTGGACTTTATCGTTAAAAAAAAGTTGTGTTAGATGAGGAGCCTAAGCTTATGCCAATCTCTTATTAAAGTTAGTATTGGTTTCAAAGGTTGAGTTTATCTATGGTTCTTGTATATGCATCTATATATTCACGAGTTTCTTAAAGAATGAGAAATCTGATGGGCTTTATTTTAATTTGGCTGTTGAAATTTCTTTTTAGACTGGATTGTTTGCAATAATCTGATGGAAGGGAAGGAAAAAAAACTAAAACTGGGCAGTGCACAGAGCGAGGAGCCACTTTGACAGGGTTCTAACCTCAGAATGAATGATGAATAATTCTGCTTTCCTTTTTCAGTGATGACTACTTAGAATCTTTCATAAATTGATTCTTATAATTAAGCAACTTCCCTGAATTGGAGGCCTATTTCTTATACCCACATAACCACTTAAAGAGTCCTAAATAGATAATCTGCAATAAATAAATTTTACTCTGCTTAACCAATGGATTAATTGCTGGTTATGAGCTGGACACTTCGATGTTGTGAACCTGGGTGCGATAACTGAGAACCCCGTTTGGTATTCCCATCATTCCCTGATGCATTGGAACGAACCTTGTCCTCAAGTTTCAGATATGGGAAGCGCTGTTTTAGATGTTGGAAATTCTCCCACGTAGCATTATTGGTAGTGACTACCATCCAACAAGTGCCTCTTGAATGAATTTGTTTCCTACTTTGGGTCCATCGAAACTCTATGATTGATTCTGGTTCGACTGACGATGCATCATCTTCCGAGAAAATTGACAACTGGGCAGGGACTGATGACCCTTTTCCAACCCACTTCTTCAGTTGCGAAACATTGAAAACTGGGTGAATCCGAAAACGTATTGGCAAGTCTAGTCAGTAAGCTACCGAGCCAATCTTCTCGATAATGCAGTATGGCCCAAAGAATTGAGCTGGAAGCTTCATATTTGACCGAGTATGAACTGACTGTTGCCAATAGGGCTATAAATTTAAATACACAAAGTTGTTAGCTTGGAATTCAATGTCGTATTGTGATCCTTGACTTTGCTCGCCTTTTGTAATAACATCGTTGAGTCAAGGTGCACATGATGAGTGATCACCATGGCCAAACCAAGCTCTGACCTTCTGGAAAGCGCATTCTCTACCACATTTTCCTGTCCTGCATGGTAGACGACGTAGTAGTCAAAGTCCAGTGATTTGGCCACCCAACGCTGCTGTTCTATAAATGACAAGCGCTGCTCAAGAAGGTATTTAAGCCTTTTGTGATCTGTTCTAATTTCAAATTGGCGCCCAAGCAAATAAGCTGATCATTTGAGCACGTTCTGCGCCACTTCCATCAACTTTTTCTCGTTTGTCTATCGTCTTAACATTAAGGCAGATATCGCCTTGTTGTAGCATGCAATAGGACAATTTTCCTGTGAGAGAACTGCCCCCAACCCATAGTCTAAAGCTTCTGCCTCAACCACAAAGGCTTTAGAAAAGTCTAGAAGGGCCAATAAGGGGCATGTGTCATAACTTGTTGTAGTTGGCAAATGCATTGTCAACTTTGTTGGATTGCTTGAACAAATCTTTTTTAAATAGGATTCCTACAATCCTTTACAAATTGCTATTAATAACAAGTCAACCCGAGGAATCCATGCGAGTCTGTGATGGTCCAAGGCCAAGGCCAATCAATCGTACTTCAAATCTTGTTCGGGTCCACTGCAACTCCATTGGCTAAATGATGTGTTTGAGGTACTTAGCGCTAGTGCAACAGAATTCACACTTTGATTTATTGGCAAATAGTTGAGAACGAAGCAATTCCAAAAAAAATTGAAGGTGAGCCATGAGTGCACTCCATGTGCGACTATGAACGAGAATCGTCGAAGAAGACAAGGACAAATCTCCTCAGCTGTGGGCGAAAGATGTCATTCTTTAATGCTTGAAAACTGGAGGGCGCATTGATCAAGCCAAAAGGCATGACTAGAAATTCATAATGACCGCCATGTATTGTATAGCTACTTTATGCATGTCCTCCTCTGGTTGTACTCTTATTTAATGATACCCTGACCTCAAGTCCAATTTGGAAAAATATGTGGCACCATGCAACTCATCGATCACTGGTTTTAGAAATCTATCTTTAACGGTGATATTATTTAGGGGATGGTAATCAACACAAAACTGCCAAGACCCGTCTTTCTTCTTGATCAACAAGACTGGGGAGGAAAATGTGTAAAATAATAATGTGTCCTTAATCAAGGAATGACTGTGATGCATCAATCGACTCTCCTGTATGGCATGGTTGTTCTTCAATGCTAGTTTAAAAACTAAGTTGCTGCTTCTGGGCCTGGGCATCCAATGCAATCCCACCTGCCCTCTCTGTCACACCGAGACCGAGACTCATGATCACCTTCTTCACTATCCCTTTGTCCATGACTGCTGGAATTTGGTTATTCTAAAGTTCAACTCTGCTTCCTCTGGCACTGGCATTATTGAAGAGGTTTTAAATTTAATAAATTGAAGAACTTCTGAGATGGAAAAACTGGCTACGAAGCTCATCCTCCCAGTTGTTGTTTGGCACTGTTGGCACGAGCGAAACTTCCGAGGATTTTCCAACAGAGTTTCAGCTCCACTGAAAGGATATGCTTCCTGATTGTAAATGATATTAGATGTAGACTGTTTTTCCAATTAACTAATGAAGAGATTAGGAAAGTTAATGGTTCTTTGCTCTGACAGAGCAGCTAGAGGTGAACCTGTTCTGATGGGAATGAAGTATTGTTTCATTGCTTTCTCCTGGGTGGTGATCCTGGTCTTGGTGCTGCTTATTTTGATTCGACTCACTCCATGTCTGGCACCTGCCTGCTGCACATCACTGCAAGTGAGAGAATTTCTTCTTATTTCTTTGGTATCCAGGTTTTCCTGGATTGTTTACTTCAGAAACATCTCCAACTTAACCTCTTCCACTGGAGTCATGGCGATATTGTCAACTTTCTATGCAATGTTGCCACCTCTAATTGTGGTAGTCGCCCTCACATTGCTGCCATCAACAACCTTCAATATCGAAGAGATTGCATCAGGAAGATGAGCTCGGAAAAAATGCAGCTTACCAACTCTATCCTTGCAGTTGGGAACGACCATGGTCGTCCAGCAAACGTGAGACATGGGATTTTTTCTTTAGGCTGCTTCTGTCTGTTTGGTCTAGGCCTGATCACTGTTTCGGGCTGGCCCAGATTTGTTGGTATTTTTGTAGATTTTTCGGCCTGGTTCAAGATGTGGGTTTTTTCTCCTAGCTTTGTTGCTTTCGTGCCTCTTCTCTGTTTGGGTGGTTCACGGTTTTGTGGGCCTGTCCTGGGCTGTGGGTTTTATCTTGTATTGTTTTTTTTTTTGGGCTCTCTCATTTGCTTTGGCCTGGTCCGGTATGTGGGAGGGCAAGGAAAAGAAACAGAAACTCGGCAATGCATAGAGAGAGGAACCATTCCGAGGGGGTTTTGAACTCGTAATGAATGAATGAAAAATAATTCCAGTTATTTTCTCTCCAAGTTACATTTGTTCTGATTCCTGCAATTAAGCAATTTCCCCAATTTGTAGGCCTAATCCTTATTCCCACTTAGCTTAAGAGTCCTCAGTGGAAAACTTGCAGCAAATGAATTTTACTTGATTGTGAAACTGGACATTTCGATGTTTATAATTAGGATAAAGATTAGGATTGGTTGAAAGCAGCTTGAGCCTTGAGCTGCTAGGTTAATACTTTGTATGATGTTCGAATGGGACATGGGATCCATACCACAGATTTTATGAACCTCTTCTTAAATAAGAGATTGGCTAAGAAGAAGACTTGGGATGGGTACATCCTTACCCTTCAATTCTTTTTAATCCATAAAATGGATAACCAATATATCAATGACAAGAAGAAAAAAATACTTTATGGCATGATTTTTCATTCTTACATCCTTTGTTGAAAACTGACAAAATCTAAATATCAAATGTCTTGATAGATGTGTGAGCTTTATACTCAAAGCTACCTTATGCCCTTTACCAGAAGTTTTCTTTTTAATGACAAAAGAAACTAAAGATACCTGTAAAACTCTAGAGATGCATACAAGCTCATGTAAGCTACGGAAATCAGATGATTATGGGACTTGAACATGTGACCTCTAATTCTTGAATCAAAATAACGCATAACACTCAGTTAAACTACCCCGTGTGAGGCAACCTCTCCCTAAGTTATTCTGAATTCAAATCATTGAAGATTATATAATTCAAAGTGTGAGGTCTGTTCTTTATCGTTCAATTATAATTGTTTGACCTTGAAAGTTGTGGATGCAACCCTAATTTCCATCTTGACATGAATTTCACACCCGAGCGGATGATATTATCACACCCTAGTCTACACTAAAATTGTAATGGATGATATTATCACTGGTGAGATTGAATTGGCAAATTTTACATGTTCCATCCAACCTTCTATTTCTCCACGATGTATTTTGTCTTGGGCACTTCTTAAGCATTTTTCTTTCTTCATATAAATGATTAAAAATTTATTTTTTATATTTTAAACTTTTACTATTTGTATATTTTATTACACGTTAAGGGATTTTGTTGTAAATATATCAAAAGTTGGAAGATGATGTGAATTAAAAAACATGAAAGCTATTGTAGTGGTAAAGATTTGTTTTATGTATAAGATATTAAATTCAAATCTTGTTCAACTTTCATTTAAAAAGAAAAAGAAAAAAGAAAAAACTAAGAGGTGTTCATTTGTCCGAGCTCGACCTAAATGAAGGGTTTCAACAAATATTATTTGTTCGATGGGTCGAGCTTTGCCTTTTATGCGCGGTTATTTTTATAGTATGAGCCCAACGGGCTTTAACTAAAAGCGTGAGCCTACTTTCGATGTAAATCTTTGTTGAAGTCCGTTTATTTAGGTCGGAGTGGGATTGGACTTTACCTAAAGGCCACGACCCGTTGGACTCATACTAAAAATAAACAGGCCTAAAGTTGAACCCGACCAGTCGAACAAATAATATTTGTTGAAGACTGCTTATTTAGGTTGCACTTGGACAAATGAAAACCTCTTAGTTTTTTGAAAAAAGGAATAAGTGATGAACACTATGAAATTACTATTTTACCCTTTAATCTTGAATTAGTTAGCATTTAATTTGTGTATATTAGATATGTTTAATGTTATTTTTGAATTTTACAGTATACAAGAAATTGAAATAAAAATTGTAGAAAGTTGGCTACAATGTCAAATTTGTAATTTTACCGTCTAATTTTAAAATTATTGTAAATTATTGTCAAGTCCATTGAGAATTGGTAAAAATTTACAACATACTAAGTGAGCCCACTGTTCCAGTATCGGGAAGGGAAGAATCGTGCATGGGACAGCAGGATGAAGCGGCGGTGCTGCAAATTGCAACTAAGAAAAGAAGAGCCAGCAGAGACAGCAGCTGCAGTAAGGAAAGGAACTGAAACAAGGTCAGTACAGAGCATCAATTGATAGGCGTGAGAATCACAGCAGCAGCGTTCAAACAGCTATGTGATAATCAGCAAATACATGAAAGAAATAAAAAAAGAGTTGAAGTATTATAGGCAGCCAGCATACAGTAGTAAGGAAGCAAGAAGAAAGAGCAGCCAATGTGGGTCAGATCTGATCCAAACACAAGAACAGCGTCGTGATTAGATCAAATTCATACCTGTGTTATTTCAGATTCGAAGCACCACTGACAGTGGGACAGCTGCACCTTCTCAACGGAAGCAGAGAAGAAGCAGGGACGTGTTGGGCAAATACAGCAGCAATTAAAGTGCAGTAGTAACCATTGTAAATCAGCTGATCGGCAACCCATTGAGAAATTGAACAGCGAAAGTAAGAAAGAAAGAGGAGTAGAGGAGGCGGCTCTGATGTGGAGTAAAAAAAGAAGGAATAAAAATTGAAAGAGAAGCAAAGAAGGGACGGTGGCTGATTTAATTTCTAAGGGTGTGCTGATTAAGAAAATAGAAAAGAAGGAGCTGATTAATCTTGTCGATTCGTATACAGCAGAGAAAATCAATAGAAGATAGAAAATCTAGAGAGATGCTGCTATGTTGGATTTTTAATCAAGAAAGAAGGTGCTGGCCGGTTCTTGCTGTCCAATCAAATACAGAACGAATTAACGTCAGCAATCTATCAGCAGAGAAGGCAGCGAGGATCCTGATAGTCCAACATTGCCGTGTGGAGAAGAAGGAACAGAGAAAGAAGTGCTGTACCGTGTGACTGAAAATAGAAAGCAAGAGAGGCATGAAAATAAAAAGGTCGTGTGGTGGCTGCGTGAAAATAGAAGATAGAAAGAAAGAGAATCGAAGGAGGTATTACTGATCTGACCGTTTTAAGTGAGAAAAGAAAGAGGAATACAAGATTGAATTGCCTTATTTCACCTCTTCTCATCTCTGTAAATTGTTGGATGGCTTTGGCCTTTGGGTATTGAGAAAATCAAACTGAGCAAGGAATTAAAGGTGGAGAGAAGAAAATTCCGAAAATTACAAGTAAGAGTTGTAATTTGTTTTTATCTCTTTCTTTAATGCAAAAGTTTTTCAATTGTTTTATGACAGATTGTTTTGCTTTTAATTTAATTATTTTTATGATTGCTATGTTTGAAAATCATTTTTAAGAGTTTTCAAGGGAAAGTAGAACTCTTTTTAGGATCAGTGGAGCTTGACTTTTTCGGACTAAGACTCTTTTTAAGAGGAGCTTATTTTTAGATTCGGAAATGCAAGTGTATATTCTGTCCAAGCCTAAGGATTGATCTGAAAATTTCTCATTCAATGGATATCATAATTTTTCTAATTAGAATTTTAATAAATGAGAAACTTGAATATGTATTTGATGATTTCAGAAGATTTCATAGTTTAGGCTATTATTTTATTTTTAAATACGATAACATGTCACTTTAAATACTTGGTTCGATTCCATTGTAAATTATGTAAATAATTTATTATTTTTATTTTATTTTATTCTTTTATTTGTTTATAAAATTCTTAGAATGATGGAATTAGGTTAGAAATATTTTATTTGCATCTTAATTTTGTAATTCTAAATTAAATTGAGGTTATTTAAATTCACTCCATCATTTTAATTAACTTTACGAATCTATAGATTGTTTGATAAAATTAGATCTCTTATTTTATTAAATTCCAAAATTAGATAGTTATTTAAATATTGGTTTCTAAATTTAGGATTTGCTAAATTAAGAATATAATTCTATGTTTTATAGACTCTCCATGTTTAGATTAATTTCCATAATTTTATTTTCTTGAACCACGTTATTTTTAATGGTGCCAATTTATATATATATATATATTTTGTTGATTTTCCTTGGGTTCGACCTCGCACTAAATCACTATATTATTAAATGATTTGTGCCCTAAAACATAACAATAACAATAAAAAAAATAAGTAGAATAAAATCCATTATTACATCTGCAAATTCTAATTAAAAAAAATCTATAATTTAAATTTTCAAATTTTTTATAGATAGTGAAGATGAAGGACTTGACCTTAATAGATTCATCTCTCTTGCATTTTATTATATCTCTTTTAAAAAATGAACAATTTCATGTATAAGTAACATCTTCTTCCGTAATTTGGATACTATCTTTTTGAAAAAAATGATAGGTTTAGCAAATTCTTGGGTTAAAGAGTGCTTTAAAGGGCTATGTTATAGGGTGATGCCCATCCCATGGTAAAATGGTAAAAATTAAATGATGACTAGATTATTATAGGATTTGTCAAACTCTTTTTAAGATAAAATAAATTTTATTGATAAATATTTTCATTGATTATTATCAATTCAAAAGTGAGTGAGGGTGTATCAAATTCCATCAATCAAAGTTGAATTTAGACTTTAAAAAAAAAATATTTTTAGTGATTTAAATTTATATTAAATGGGCCATAAACGAGGCCTTTATAATAAAGTAGCTAATTTACAACTATATTTTAATATCTATCTAAATCAAAAAATAAAAGAAAGTAAAAAGTAATTTAAAGTAAAATTATGACGTATTTATATTTCAATAAAATACGACGTCGTTCTTTCTAAAAATAATCTTTCCATTCCATTAAGGGCGTTGCATTATCTTAATTAAAAAACTATCAAAATTATGGAAAAAAAGTGCCGAGACTAAATTATATTTCCCTGCTGTAGGATTTGGAGAGGAGATTTCAAGGCAAGAAGAGGAAAAGAACGGAACAGTAAAGGAATGGCTGAGCTGTTTCTGGCCGCTGTGATTGAAGCCATTGTGGGGAGCTTGACATCGCCAGTTTTGAATGAACTACGACTGCTCAGGGGAGTTGAAGAGGAAGGAGGTGAAGAGGAAATTCAAAGGCTATCAGATACGATGGCTAGAATTCGTGCTGTCCTCATTGATGCAGAAGAGAAGCAGGTTACCAGTGAATCCTTGAATCTTTGGCTTAGGCAGCTTAAAGATGCCGCCTACAGTGCCGAGGACATAATAGAGAAGTACGCAATAGATTTATCGCGCTCAAGGGCAAATATCAAGGTACCCATATTCTCTTCTTCTTTTTGTTTCCAAAAAGTCAAATTTCAAGATAAGATTGGGAGTAGGATAAGGAAGATAAGGGAAATAATGGATGTAATTGTGGATGAGGGCTCCAAATTGCGCCTGCGTGAAGTTGTGTCCGAAGGGGAAATTGTCATGGGAGTGAGGCCACAGACATACTCTTACGTGATTGAATCGGAAGTTTATGGAAGAGAAAACGATAAAAACAACATCATTGAAATGTTGTTGGCCAGTGGAAGTGGTCGGGAGAACCTCTCTGTCATTCCAATTCTGGGCATGGGGGGCGTGGGGAAAACAACGCTCGCTCAGTTAGTCTACAATGATGAGGAGGTAACAAAGCATTTTCAGATAAAAAATTGGGTTTGTGTATCTGATGATTTTGATGTGAAGAGGCTATTTAAAACACTGATAGGATCAATAACAACGAGTATTTGTGGCCTCACGGACCTGGATCAATTGCAGACTCGTCTTCGAGAATTACTAGATGGGAAGAGATATTTACTTGTATTAGATGATGTCTGGAATGAAGATAGTGAAAGGTGGGAAACATTTGAAAAACCTTTGAGATGTGGTGACAAAGGAAGTAAAATTGTTGTGACCACCCGTAGGCAAAAGGTTGCAACAATTATGGGCGCAACCATCTCATACCCTTTGGAGGGGTTACAGGATGCTGATTGTTGGTCCTTGTTTGCAGAGCGTGCCTTCGGGGGGAGAGATGACGTGTATCCAAACTTTATTGAAATTGGAAAAGAGATAGTGAAGAAGTGCAAAGGTGTGCCCCTAGCAGCAAAGGCCTTGGGTGGTTTGATGTCTTTTAAAAGGGAATTGAGTGATCTGCCATTTTGGACATTTGTTAGAGATAACGAGATCTGGAAGTTGCCAAAAGATCCGCACGGTATTTTTCCAGCATTAAGGTTGAGCTACAATCATCTTCCAGCACATCTAAAACGATGCTTTGCCTATTGCTCCATCTTCCCTAAAGCTTATAAATTTGAAAAGGAGACTCTAATCCAGCAATGGATAGCTGCAGATTTCATTCCATTGTCCATGGGAGGTCAACTGGCAGAGGATATTGGCAATGGATATTTCAATGATTTATTATGGAGGTCATTCTTTCAGGAGGTAGAAAAAGATGATTGGGGTGAGATAAAAAATTGCAAAATTCACGACCTTTTTCACGATCTTGCAGCATTGGATGCAAAAGATGACTGCTTGACTTTGGGGTTTGGCATGGAGGGAAGTACTCTTAAACGAGTACGTTATGCGTCATGGCTTTGTGACAACGTTGGACTTCACTTCTCAAATGACGTGTATGAAGCGAAAAATTTACGTGCATTTTTGTGTTATTCAGTAACCTATGCTACTTATCTCGCTACTAAAGATCTTGATAAATTGTTTTCAAATGCTAGGCGGTTACGTGTTCTAAGCTTTGGAGAAGTTTTTAGTATGAGATGTGACTTTCCTAACTCAATAGGGAAGTTGATACATTTAAGGTTCCTCGACCTCTCCTCTGTATCATTTCATACAGATACATTACTCACGTCTATCACCAGCCTCCAAAATCTACAGACCTTGAAGCTCACACATTTCAGAAGACTCCCCAAAGACATGAGCAATATGGTAAGCCTCAGACATCTTGACATAAGAGATTGTAATCAGTTGACTTGCATGCCTTCTAGGATCGGACAATTGACTTCTCTTCAGACATTGCCCAGATTCATTGTGGGCAAAGAGAGCAGACGCGGCATAGAAGAGCTGCATAGCCTACAAATTCGAGGGGACATAAGAATAGATAAACTTGAGAATGTAGGCGACATTGATAATGCTAGAAGATCAAAACTCAAGGACAAGCAGTTGCTCCGGTCTGTGGGATTCTATTGGTCAGTAAATGAATCATACGATGGTGAAGCTAACAAGCTGGAGAATGTCGAGGAAGTTCTTGAAGGCCTCCAACCACCTGAGAACCTCAAAAGACTTTGGGTGATCAATTACAGTGGCTGCAATTTTCCAAACTGGCTGATGTATCCTTTGCTTCCATGTTTGGTGGATATTGTGCTATACAATTGCAAGGGATGTGAGATTCTCCCTCCACTTGGACAATTACCTAACCTAAGAATTCTCATCCTAGATAAAATGTGCAGTGTCAAGTGCCTAGATGGTGAGTTCTATGGCAATGGAACAGTCAAGGGGTTCCCTTCGTTGAAAACATTGGTTCTGAGGGACATGCCTAATTTGGAGGGATGGTCAGAAATAGATGGAATAGATTTGTTTCTATGCTTGGAGAAATTGATCGTCGTAGAATGCAACAGTTTGACATGTCTGCCACGACTTTCAGCAATTCGACATTTGGAGCTATATAGCTCTGACGCTGCAATTCTCAGTTCAGTGGAAACCCTAACCTCACTTTCTTTTCTTGGCATTGATCGATTTCAAGAGCTTGAGTGCCTACCAGAGGGGATGTTGCAAAATCACACAGCTCTACAGTGCCTCCAAATTAGCCGGTGTCCAAAGCTGAAGACTCTGTCAATGCAACTGGGGAATCTTACAACTTTGAAATCATTGTTGATTAATAATTGCAGTGCCCTTGCAAGTTTGCAAGGGGAATTGCAAAATCTCACCTCTCTTGATTTTTTACAGATACATGGATGTCACAGTCTTACTTCATTTCCAAGTGAGGATATGCAAGGCTTGACCTCTCTTTTGCATCTACAGATTCAGCACTGTGATAATCTATCTCTTCTCCAAGGTTTGCAATACCTCACATCACTCAAGAAGTTTACTATCAGGTCATTGCCAGAGTTGGTTTCTTTACCAGAAGGGTTGCAACATCTCACAACACTAGAAAGCTTGTGGATTGAAGATTGTGGTAGCTTCACTTCTTTACCTGAGTGGGTTGGAAATCTTGCATCACTTCGAGAATTGAAAATCAGAAAATCTCCTCACTTGGAATGTTTACCCATAGGGCCACAAAATTTTTCTAGGCTCCAAATTCTTGTTATCCATGGTTGTAATCATTTAGTTGATCGATATCGTAAGGACTTCGGCACAGATTGGCACTCAATAAAGCACATTCCATTTGTTACTATAAGTCGTGATTGTGCACTTTATTTTCCTGAAGATCTCATGAATGGGAGGAAGATTGGAATTCATGCTAGAACCAATTTCTTCTTTGACACAAAGGGCTAAGACCCAGCTGTGGTCTCTACTTTAATCTAGGTAGGTCTACCAGATAAATGGACCGATGAACCTTTCATTTCTCCTTGAGCAACTGCATGCATACTGTATCCCTTATAAAGGTATTTTCTAGCATCTCTCCTGATGATGTTTGATTATGTGTATATTTTGGTTAGGCACTCGAAGACTGGAGTTTTGATTTCTGAATGCATATCAAGCAAGTTGGATCATGGCAAGGAACATTTCCCTGGAAGGTAATGTACCAAGTTGCTGCCACCTCCTCGTTCACACACAGTATCATCCCTTCTTCCATTGAAAAAATGGAACTCAAATGATCTATATTACTAATATGGTGGGCTCAGTTACAGACGGGACCTGAAATGAGTCCAGATTAGACATCCTAGCCAATTGATATGTTGCACTTCCCACCCATTTAATTCTGATTGCTGTATGTTTCTGTTAACTACCTCTTTTCAAAGTTGTTTAATCTTGTTGTTCCATGAATGAAATTATAATCTTATTGTACTCTACACTTCATTCCTCTTGAAAGTTGAGCATTGGTGTATTTAGAGTGGTTAGTGAAGCATTAGTGCATTGTTATAGTGCCAAAAATAGTAACTACGTTTTCTGCACTAGGACTGTGCTTGGATGAGGTAAAATTTTTTTAGAGGCTTCTTCTACGTAAGAGATTCCCTTAAGTAGGGGTTTCCCTATCGATGGATTCTCCTCATCTTGTTTGGTAATTATAGGAGAAGAGATATGACAAAAAATAAACTATTTATTATATGTTTTGATTGATATGAAAAGTAAGATTTTCATGAATGGGTTAGTTTTAAACATTCCACCAGTTTTATTAATATTAGTTACATAAGAATTAAAACATTGTTATTTTAGAAAATATGCTATATTTTGAAATTTATGAACTAAACTAAGTAAAGGAAGAAGTCTGTATGTTTCTTAATAAGTAAAATTTTCTTAATTAAAATATTCTTTATTATCTGATATTAAATTATATAGTAAATGGATAAAACTGAGATTATTTTTAAATTAGAATATTTTGATTTGATATAAACCATTTAATTTATGGCTATATCAAATGGTAATTTTTTTTGGACAAAGTTGAATTTATAAAATTACATAGATCTATAAGAAATTTGTCATCCAAATGATTCATAATTCCATAATTGTGATAAAATTTTTATTTTAATTTTTTTAAAACACTGCAACAACTTGCAATCAAGTAGAGAAGTAATGGATTTATGGAGAAACTGAGTTTCTCCAGTTGAGTTTGGAGCAATAAAAAAGGTCAAGGGGAGAGTCAATTATGCTGCTTTTCTCTTGTAAGACAAATACCAAACAGGAGAAAAAAAAGAGAAACCCCTTCTTTCTCTCTTTTACCCCTTGTCCAATACCTGATCTAAACCTCTGCTTTGCATCACAATGAATTTGGAATAAGGTCCAAAAGTCACTTTAATAATGATTCTAGCCAGTACCCACATAATTAATGCCCAGTTTAGATGTCACTGTGTAGTCTGGTCTGTAGATATCAAATTTGGTTTTCCTTTTATCATATTAGGTAGATTTCTCAACACAGCATTTTTGTTAAAGATGTAAAGCTGGCAATATATAAGAATGCAATGTTGAATGATAATCTAGACAATTTGATATCAATTCAATGTATCTCTAGAACGAAATATCTGTTAATTTCTTCTGTACCCAACTGGATAACGATGTTGGCTTTTGTTTTGTTTTATATGCATTTCATTTTATTTTTCCCTATCTACTGAATTTTTTATATGTCAAATCTGTAACTACTTAATATTTCGGTGGAGAGATGAACAATGAACGTTGGTCTCATGCCTAGTTTGCTCTGTCGATCTAATTTGATATATGCTTTCTTCTAATCTATTTTTCTTTTGTTGTTTGATTTGGTTTGACTTATTGTTTTCATGTTTGCTCATCTCAAAATCGAGTTTAGTAGTACACTCTTGGATTTTTTTTTTCCGACCCTTCTCATGTTTGTTTTTAACATTCTTTGATCCATTGTTCAGGAATCAGGATCATTTATCATTGTTCCCTTTTGGGCACTCTCATTTTAAAGTTCCAGAAGTGGAAACTGAGACAGTGGATCGGGAAAGCGGGTTTGAGAATGATTGTGGAGTGTCTGGATTGGATTTTCAGGGTTCTATTCTTCGTCTACGTCTCCTCTTGATTCCAAGGTAGAAGAAGGCCTCAAGTTGATTCATAAAGCGATAAATACATTGATTATTCTTGCTGCGGAACTTTTGTTATCATCAATTTGCTCACCAGCAACAGAGATTACTGGCATGTGTGTAATTCCATTTGGGTTTTTCTTTCTATGCTTCGTTTTGGATTTTTTGAATGAAATGAGTTTATGATTTCATTGTTATGTTTTTACTTTCTCTGATTTTAGTTTGTGTTTTTTCCTCCACGGAAGGTGTTCTACTGAAAGGAATTAATTTGATGTGGGGTTATGGTCTTGAGATTGGATTTCGATTTTGTGTTGTGGGTTGGTTACATTTTACTGTAGACTGCATGTGGATTTTTGGTTTATTGTTTGATTCAGACTGATTGTCCTGTAATTTTTTGTTTTGTTGTGTGTTTCAGATAGTTTTTATTTTATTTTTGTGGTTGAGTTTGTACTGATTGGCCTGTGTTTTTTGGTTTTTCTCTGGAGATCACTTGTGCTTGAGTAGTTTGATGTGGGTTTTTCTTTTTGTTTAGAGATTAATTGTATCTTCTTCATGTGGGTATCTCTCTCTCTCTGCCCTGTAGAGATTATTCGCATCCTCCTCTTCTTCTTGTTCTTTTGAGGTTGTGCGATGGTTTTGTTTTGGGAAACTGAAATGTTGCCATTTTCTTTTTCTGGGATCTATTCCCTTTCCAAGATTGGTGAGTGATTCCTGCTAAAATTGTTTTTCACCAAACTGTGTAGGCAGCTGCATGGAATAGTATATACTATGTTCTCTTAGGTTTCTTGCGTTTTGAATCTCCAGCCAATATCTTTAGTGAGTTGAAGGCAACATTTTGGCCAATGCTAACTGTAAGAAGACATCATCTCCTTTCTTGTTATACTTTAGTAGAACGCGGGCCTTTTCATATTGGACTTCATGTAACTTCTGTCTGCAGGCAAGTCGAGACTCATTATTGTAATTTCTTCTTTGAAAGCTTCCTGAGTTTGATCATCAATGACTTGTGTTGTTTGTCTTTTGATATTATGTTTAAATTCTGTTTAGGATTAACATTCTCTAAATCTGTATTGTATTACTTCAGGTTTTAAAACTTTTTTAATGATATTTAAGACGGGTGTCATCACTATTTTTTTTTTACAATAATTTCAATAGAGGAGCATGTAGTCCTCTACCTTCATGGTATCTTTGTGTCTTACTTTGAACAAGATGATTCCATGGTCCCACCTTAAAATAACTCATGTTGGAAGATAATAGCCATCATTTCTTTTTCTCCTGTGTTGTACGTGGACAGATGCTGAAGTTCTTTCTTTACCACCTCTCTACAGCTTCTCATTTCATTGAGTAAACTTTTATAATTGGGATGATATTTGGGGCATAACCTGTTTATGTTAGTGCCTAAAAGTCCAATATTCGGATCACTAAGGTGTGGTTCAAGTATGATGATGACGACAATTTGCATCAATTCTTGTTTCTGTTTGAACCCCCAAGGGTTAGCCTAGTGGTTGAGATACAAGACTTCAGGATTGGGGTCTTGGATTCAAATCCGTGGTAACTCCAATGAAGGGCCACTCTTGTTTATGAGAGAACTACCCCCAACCAATGGTCCAAAGCTTCTGCCTCAACCACAGAGGCTTTAGAAAAGCCTTGAAGGGCCAATGAGGGGCATGTGTCATAACTTCTTGTAGTTGGCAAAATGCACTGTCAACTTTGTTGTATTACTTGAACAAATCTATTTTTATTAGGGTTCCTACAATCCTTTACAAATTTCTATTCATAACAAGTCAACCGGAGGAATCCATGCGAGTCTTTGATGGTCCAAGGCCAAGACCAATCAATCGTACTTCAAATCTTGTTCGGGTCCACTGCAACTCCATTGGCTAAATGATGTGTTTTGAGGTACTCAGTGCTAGTGCAACCGAATACACATTTTGATTTATTGGCAAATGGTCAATGATAACGAAGCAATTCAAAAAAAAATCGAAGGTGAGCCATGAGTGCACTCCATGTGTGACCATGAACAAGAATATCGTCCAAGAAGACAAGGACAAATCTCCTCAAATGTGGGCGAAAGACGTCATTCTTTAATGCTTGAAAACTGGAGGGCGCATTGATCAAGCCAAAAGGCATGACTAGAAATTCATGACGACCGTCGTGTGTTATATAGCTACTGTATGGCATGGTTGTTCTTCAATGCTAGTTTAAAAACTAAGTTGCTGCTTCTGGGCCTGGGCATCCAATGCAATCCCACCTGCCGCTCTGTCGCACCGAGACTGAGACTCGTGATCACCTTTTTCACTATCCCTTTGTCCATGAGTGCTGGAATTTGGTTATTCTAAAGTTCAATTCTGCTTCCTCTGGCACTGGCATTATTGAAGAGGTTTAAATTTAATCAATTCAAGAACTTCTGAGATGGAAAAACTGGCTATGAAGCTCATCCTCGCAGTTGTTGTTTGGCACTGTTGGCACGAGCAAAACTTCTGAGGATTTTCCAACAGAGTTTCAGCTCCACTGAAACGATATGCTTCCTGATTGTAAATGATATTAGATCTAGACTGTTTTTCCTATTATCTAATGAAGAGATTAAAAAAGTTAATGGGATCTTCTTTGCTCTGTGGAATCTTCCTCCCCCAGTAATCATTCCGCCAAAACCACCTGACAGAGCAGCTAGAGGTGAACCTGTTCTGATGGAAATGAAGTATTGTTTCTTTGCTTTCTTCCTGGGTGGTCATCCTGGTCTTGGTGCTGCTTATTTTGATTCGACTCACTCCATGTCTGGCACCTGCCTGCTGCACATCACTGGAAATGAGAGAATTTCTTCTTATTTCTTTGGTATCCAGGTTTTCCTGGGTTGTTTACTTCAGAAACATCTCCAACTTAACCTCTTCCACTGCAGTCATGGCGATATTGTCAACCTTCTATGCAATGTTGCCACCTCTAATTGGGGTAACCCCCCTCACATTGCTGCCATCATCTACCTTCAATATCCAATAGATTGCATCAGGAAGATGAGCTCGGAAAAAATGCAGCTTACCAACTCAATCCTTGCAGTTGGGAACGACCAGGTAGTCCAGCAAACTTGAGGAATAGGATTTTTTCTTTAGGCGATCTTTTTGCTGCTTCTATGTGTTTGGTCTGGGCGTGATCGCTGTTTCGGGCTGGCCCAGATTTGTGGGTCTTTTTCTAGCTTTCTGGGTCTGGTTCGAGATGTGTGTTTTCTCCTAGCTTTGTTGCTTTTGGGCGTCTTTTCTGTTTGGGTTGTTCACAGTTTTGTGGGCCTGTCCGGGGCTGTGGGTTTATCTTAGAGGGTTGGGTAGGACACCCACATCACTACGTAGCATAGAGACTTTTCTTTGCGAGCCTGCATGTCAACAACCCATGTGAGCCATTTAAAAGGAAGGCCTGCCCCTGAGCCCGTTGAGACAGAGTGACTGGCTGGAACTCTGCAGGCGCTTTGGTGGAGTCAATTTTTGATTGTGAACTGGACATTTTGATGTTTATAATTAGGAGAAAGATTAGGATTGGTTGAAAGCAGCTTGAGCCTTGAGCTGCTAGGTTAATACTCTGTATGATGTTCAAATGGGACATGGGATCCATACCACAGATTTTATGAACCTCTTCTTAAATAAGAGATTGGCTGAGAAGACTTGGGATGGGTACATCCTTACCCTTCAATTCTTTGTAATCCATAAAATGGATAACCAAGATATCAATGACAAGAAGAAAAATTACTTTATGGCATGATTTTGCATTCTTACATCCTTTGTTGAAAACTGACAAAATCCAAATATCAAATGTCTTGATAGATGTGTGAGCTTTATACTCAAAGCTACCTTACGCCCTTTACCAGAAGTTTTCTTTAAGTTTTCTATTTAATGATAAAAGAAACTAAAGATCCCTACTTCTCTTGGACTATGAAGGCAGGGTAAAATCCTAGATGCATACAAGCTTTTGTAAGCTACGGACATCGGATAACTATAGGCAGGGTAAAATCCTAGATGCATACAAGCTTTTGTAAGCTACGGACATCGGATAACTATAGGACTCGAACATGTGCCCTAGGATTCCTGAGTCAAAATAACTCTCACTTAAACTATCCCGTGCGAGCCGGCCTCTACCGCTAAGTTATTCTGAGCAGGGATTTAAAAATCGGCCGGGCCGATATATCGGTCGATATTTTTCTCTCTCCTCCGATATCGGTATATTTCTCTCTCCTCGGATATCGGAACCGTGAAAAATTGTGAAAAAACCGTAAAAAACCGCAAAAAACCGTGAAACCCTGAACCGTTGAAAACCGTGAAAAATCGCAAAAAACCGTGAAACCCATGAAACCCTGAACCTTTGAAAACCGTGAAAAACCGTGAAAAATCGTATCGGTGTTTTTTTTAAAAAATAATTACATACTGATATTTATGAATATCAGCCGATATTGTGGCCGATATTTCGGACCGAATATCGGCCGATATTACTCGGTATAAAAAAACCGATATATATCGGCCAATATTTGAACCTTTGATTCTGAGTTCAAGTCATTGAAAGATTATATAATTCAAAAGTGTGAGGTCTGTTTCTTTACCGTTCAATTATAATTGTTTGACCTTGAAAGTTGTGGATGCAACCCTAATTTCCATCTTGACATGAATTTCACACCCGAGTGAGTCTTGATTTAAAGAACATGTGTTAGGACTTAAGAGCCCCATGGCATAAGTGGGGTCGATGAAGCCGTATAGGTGGCAGTGGGTTATTTTGGGTAGATTAGATTACATCTGAACATAACTAGCGATGGTTAATTGAAATTGAAACTGAAACTGATTGATAAATGAGTTAATTCAAGCCTTAGTCATTATCCTAAGAAAGCTTGGGCAGATTAAATTATATTAGGATTTATCACTATATTGTTGCAGACTAACAAATTTTTAAAATAATGGTTAGGGATGAAACTTGGGTCGGGTTTTAACCCGACTTGCATGACTCAATCCGAGAAATTAAGTGGGTTGGATTTTACATTTTTAAAATTATGGTTGGTTGGCTTGAAGAAAAAAAAACTTGAATTAAATTCGAATCGAGTCATGTCAAACTTTTTTAAAATTGAACCGACCCAATCCGACCCGAATTGACTCGACCTGACCCATTGAAAAAAATTAATATAACACTTGGGTTGAGTTGGCAAGCAATTCAGTTCAGCACTCTGGTTGGTTGGGTCGAGTTGGGTTCAATAATTTTTTATGTGTTGAGTTTATTAAAACTCGGTCTGACCCACTCGAGTTCCAAACCTAATAAATAAGTAATTATAAAGATATTTTATTTGTTGATATCTATTGGTTTCACGAAGGAGTGGATGGATGATTAGAACCTATGATCTAGATGTACTCTAGATTGGACCCGTGTACAACCCGGTTGGTTATCCTTAAAAAAAAAAAAAAAACCTGACAAAGATCAATCTGCTTCGTTCAGTAAAAATTCAAACCAGACTAGCCGATTTTAACAGATAATATGCGACTGATACCATTTATTATTTCTCATGCAAATCTTAAGAACTCTAAAAGATCAAAACCACGAGAGGAACATGATTTTTATTCAGTATAAACAGAGTACATAATCAAGAACCAGTATAAAAAAATCATAAAACAGAGAATACAATACAACACGAACAAAATAAATGTATGGAAGAGCCGAATGATGAGATCTCCAAGAAGAAAGAATCAAATGGAGATCAGAAATCGACATCGCATTTCGCCCCTCCGAAAGATGCCGGCGAGCTGCCATTAGGAGAGAAAGGAAGACTCAATTCACACTTAAACTCCGGCTTGTAGCGATTAGTCTTGAGAGATCCAATCTTAAATCTAATCCTGGCATATATTCTGACATCGACATAGACGAAACCCGAGTTCTTCTCCCTATTGAGCTCCTCAACCTCAGAGCTGTCGAGTTGGATGAAGTTCTGGCCTTGGAAAACAGCAGAGAGATTGGTGGTGTTCTTATGACCTTGGTAAAAAGTAGGCAACAGAACCATATCAAACCTTTGTCCTTCATAGTAAGGTCTGGCTTCAAGCCTATCATAGTAGATACCAATCTTCTTGTTGGGGTTCCTTATGGCAAAGTCTACACTAAAATTGTAATGGAGCATATTATCACTGGTGAGATTGAATTGGGATATCGATGCCCGATTGACGTATACTTTCATTTTGGAAGGACGATAGATGAGCCAAAGAACAAGGGCTGCGATGCCGACGACGACAATAATGGTGATGATGAGCTTGAGCAATGTGCTCAATAGGCAGCAGCATGGTCCGCCGCAACCTCGCCGGCGTCTATAGATGTTTTGTTGAGGAGGGATTGCCGGACCATAGTAGGCTCCATTCAAAGGAACTTGTTTAGCTTCAGCCATAATTCAGAGAGAGAGGGAGAAGTCTATTGAGAAATGGTTTGGGTGTGCAGAGAAAGGAGAGAAGAAATGATATAAATAGGGAGAGAAAGGAAGCTTCGAAGGGATTTTCAAAGGTATGGATTTTGAATTGGGTAACGCGTTTTAAAAAAGCTTGGTAACGACGGCTTGGAAGTAGAAGAGGTCAAGGGATTCGACGTGGGCTGGTTGAAAATGAGAATGAACAACGTAGCGTGTTGGAAGCTTTCATGAAACTCAGGTTATTTCAACAATTCAACAATTCTATCTCTGACAAAGTGACAAGGCTCTATCCCTCTGTCTTTTCTCTAGATGTTTCAATGATCAAATATCAGCACCAACATAATTGGTATAATATAACGAGTTAGCTTTAATAATTTAATGACTTAAAAATACAATAAGAAACTAATAATGGGTTGGACCAAGGGTTCAAAGATAACAATATCATATTTGGAGAGTCAGGTCTTACAATCAGTTTATGCTAAATATGTTAACATTTGATGTTTTATTTATACGAGTATTGCTTATAAAAAAAATTTAGAGAAAAGATGGAGAATTTTATATGACTTTTATTGATTTAGAAAAGACTTTTTGATAGGGTTTCAAGAAAACTCATAGAAAATTTTGATAAATAAATACATTCCTGATGATTGCGTTAAAATTATTTAAGTTATATATATGGTGGCGCAACCAATAATTTTAGAATCAATTTTAGAATTATTTATGCAGAGACAATAGAGTTTTCATTAGAGTGAGATTCAATCAATGGTCTGTTTTACTGATTATGAATGACTTAATATCATGAATCGTTAAGAGGAAGTGTCATGGTATATGCTTTTTGCATATGATATATTATTACTTAATAAGATGAAATGACTATTCAATACAAGACATACACCAATATACTTTATTTTGGATTCATGTTGTTTAATGCAAGGTTTCACACTTTCAACAATCTAATTTCACCTATTAAGACTAAACTTCATCAATGATACCATCTGGTTTTAGCACTAAATGCTTCATCTTTTTCGAGAGTGGGTTTACTTCTATTTCTAATATTTTATTGACCATTTTCTTATTTGTCGTTGCTTCTATATGAACTTCATATGTATTTATAGTCTTTAAAAGAAGTTTTTCCTTTGTCTTTAACTAGGATTTTTAATTTTCATTTTTAATGCATCTTTTGTGGGCATGATCTCAACTCCTCTATTCTCACACCTTAAAAAAAAAAAAAATTTGTTTCTCAACTTCTTTCATTTCCAATTTTGCATATTCTAATATATGGCCTAAGTGTTGTGCAATAAACCCACACACAATCACAAATCAATCAATCAAACACACACAAGAACAAGTAGATGTTATGTGGTCCGGTAAAACTGTCTACGTCTACATGGCATACAACAAGATTCTACTATAAAGAAGATCCCGGAATACAAGGATTGCCCAACCCTTTCCCTTCCCTCTTCCTCACATTCTCTCTTTCTCCTCTCTGTTTCACACCCAGAGAAAGCACAACCCAAAGAAACCCTAAGCGAAAGAGACAGTATATATTGTTGGGTTTACAGCACAGACTGGGTCTAGGCCCTACATAAACACGGTTTGGCCCAATAAAGACCATTTTAGCCCAAAAAAATCCAACAGTAAGTAATTCAAACTCCACTCCGGTTAGGAATAATTTTGAGAATGATGCTTTAATTCTTTGGTGCTCAATTTAGTAGGCGTAGCAGCATTAGAAGGGTAACGTTTGAATTCACTCGGTTATGATGAGATGAAAAGGCTTTCTGATACTTATTAAGACTAAACCCAAAGGTATAGCCAAATTAATTAAAAGCCTAAACTTAGAGGAAAAAAATCCTAAGTGTGTATTAACCAACTTTCTTCGATTGAGTGCGATCCTCAACTCCAAGATGAATTTTTTAGTGGGATTTCATTCTTCGGCTTGAAGCCTGGGTATGGAAATGGATCAGATTTGAATTGAGTTTTATTTGATTCAGATCTATCTAGGTTCAGATCTATTTTTAGGTCTTGTTAAATGAGTTTAGTTGGTTCAGGTCTATTTCTAGTTCGGTTCGAATTATGTTTATTTATTTATCTAGTAAGATACATTCTAAGACCACTTCTTAAATAGGTTTAAACCTCATATGTTTGCATGTGCATGAGAATAATCGGATCATTCGCGTCTACCCATTTATAATTGGATTCGATTAGGATTGGGTCATCTATTAAATGAGTCATGATGTGTCGGGTCGGTTCATGTCATTTATCAGAATGGGTCGGATCAATTTTTATTAAATCTATGAAAGCCGCTTCATAGCTAGGGTTTAAATTTCTAAGTGACACGTGATTCAAAGCTATTGATCGGCCAAATCAATGGGTAATTGAGGACAATGGACATGATCACAAAAGAGTATTACCAATTGGTCAATTATTACCGATTAATGTTTCAAAAGATTGAGTTTGAGCATATTCTTCAAGAATACAATAAATTGGCCGATTGTTTGACAAGATTGTCATCTAATACCAAAATCCTTGTCTTTAAGAGCAATGAATTTCATGTTGAATGCTTTTAAAGATGAATGATTCATTCAGTGTAGCTCAACTGGTTGCCTCCTGCCTCAAGAAGTAGGAAGTTGCGAGTTCGAGCCTCCATGGTCTAACCTTGGTGTGCCCTAAGGGTAGTGGACTCACCCACGGAGGTTTTACGCTTGGTATTCTGTGGTTTTCCATACGTAAATTTAAAATAATAATAATAATAATAATCATTCACCCAATGTCTTATTAAAATTTGGTCTTAATAAAATTACTGTATAAGCAATTGTTCACTAGAACCCTCTTAAAGGTCTTTATAGGACCTCAGATAGGAACCCAAAAACTCCATATTCTCTTATGTACGAAATCGAGGTGGTGTTGTCCATCAGACCCTACTATCTTTCTAAGGTAAATAGAAGCTGCGTGGCAATCACATCCGGTCCTTTAAATAATGATCGAGAGTAGATGGGCCTTTTGGAGCAAATCATTAGATCTACTGGACCCTGGCTTGAGTTGGCCCAGCTTGGTCAAATCCAGAGCCCTGCATGATTTTGAATATGTATGTCTTGAGCCCGATTTTCTAACTCAATCTTCTTATCCAGTCTTATTGGGGCTCACAATTTTTCTGGGCCTAATAAGGTTTTTTCATTATATCATAAAAAAATATAAAATATAAACTATGTATTAAATAATTTTCATTCTTATACATATAATAAGATCAATCTTTGAGACTTCTATAGTTTCAAGCTTGGTTTGTATTGTCTTTTAAGCCCACAAGTGGGTCCAACCCAAGCCCATGTCCACTTGACACCAATATATATATTCCATCGTGTTGGCCTAAATTGGACCCAAACAAGTTGAAGCCTTGATAAAAAAAAAAAAATTGGAATCAACAACTATTGAGACCTAAATCTCATCTAGTGGTTCTAACCATGCCAAGTGTGTAAAACACAGAAAAATATTACAGTAAATCTTATTATCTCTCTCATTTTCTAATATGGTATTAAAGTATGCGCCATCCACTCTTCGTCTCTTCCCTCTCGTTTCCATGGATGGATCTCTTCTTCTATTGCATTTTCCACTTCTGAAAACCCTAGAATCACAATCCCTTTTGGATAACCCTTTCTTGGATCTTTATTGCCTCTTCTCATCTTCCACTTCTGAAAAGTTCAAGAGTTCATGTGTGGTGTAGTGTGGAAAAGAGAACGTCTACTGTATGTATATATGTATTGTACAAGTGTAAGTATACGTGTAGAAATAAAAGGATTGTGTAGGCAAGAAAATTAAGCTTCTTGGCATGGAATCTTAGGAGAATGTAGAATTATCTTTGATATTTTGGAATAAAATATTGCATGTAGAATTCTTAAAAAGGGTTTAGATAGCTCTTGGCCGTTGGATCGTTGACATGTGCCACAATCTTAGTTATTTGTGAATTATGATCCATGGTCTTAAGTAAAATTAGAGATTGAGACATCATTTGCTCCCAAACTAACTAAGAAATTCTTAGCTTAAAGTGTGAGGGCTTGAGAGTGTCCAAGCTTTTTGTACTTTTCTCAGTGGCCAATCTAAGTTGAGTGCTTCATTTGTTCTAGTCTTAAATGTTCCCTTTTTTCTCTTATTTGTGTGTGATCAAATTTGTGTGATTTGGGTATGACCACCTTTTGGTCCAAAGAGTCACTAACCTTAGTAAAGGCTTATTCACTTAGAAAAGGACAGTCGAAGGAGTGCTAGTGGACGAGAATCAGAGAAGGATTTACTAAGTCTGGCACTTAGCTTCTTTACAAGTGACTTTATTAGAATATGGATATCCATCGAAATGGTAAGTAAATTAGTGTCACCTCCAATGAAGAGTGGAGATGCATATGTTATAAAATAAAAAAGAATTCATGTCTTGGCTTTTATTGGACCCACCATAGGTTTGGATTGATTTGATCATAGTCATTTTCTTCATCGAAGGAAATTGAGTAGCGTGTAGGATAGCTTATACTTTTTTTAAATTAAAGTGGTCAGACATCTCATCAGACTGTGATATTTTAATTTCGCATACACCGAATAAGTAACTATCGAGAATGTACTCAAGACCCTTGACATGTTTCTTGACCCATGCTTGACCCTCAAGTACATCCTACTTATTTTGCAAATAAAAATTCATTAATATTTAATGGAAAGAAATAAATTTAAAATAAACCCAAACAATATTTTATTACTGTGGCTTTAAAGATAAAAAAGGATTTTTAGAACATGAGTAGCTTCATAACTTTTTCTTGAAGGCAAGAACCGCCACAGTGCCAGAAGTTACGGTGGGAATGAAGACATTGTCTGAGACAAGATCTGGAAAAAAGCTCTGCTTCACAAGCCAACCTCCAATGGGCAAACCAAAGAAATAAAGGAGTGTGTCATAAGGCCACTTTCCCTTAAGTGAGCACTCAACATCACTTCCTTCATTATGTCTGTAAATTGTTGCTTCTCCAAAACTGTCTTCTCATCGGGATGATGTTTCTGCAAAGAAGGGAAGAACACGTCATACCCAATTGTGATTTTATATTATTTTTGTAAAAATATCATTTGGATTTGGCTTCTAGCCTAAAAGATTAGTCTGATAGGTGGAGATATCTAACCCTATATAAATTCTTATATATTTTTCCCTCTCACTGAAATGAGACTCGTTTATACCCTAACAATCTTCCCTTCAAATGAAGCTCTCTGGTAGATGTAACGTTGCCAACTATCCCATTCAGCTAGAGGATCCTTGAGTCTACATATTTTGGCTTGGAGTATTGTCTATGATATCTCATAGGTGGAGATAACTAGTCCCATATAAATTCTTATATTTTTCTCCCTCTCATTGGTATGGAACTCATTCGCACCCTAACGAATATAAACCCAATGGAATGATCATAATTATTAATTTAAAACTCAGTGAGCCTTATCTAGATCTATATGGATGGATGAATTTGAAGTAGGGTCATTAGAAGAGTCATTTTAAAATTTGTTGGACGGCAAAATTCTTTTATTATTTCATCTTATCTTTCTTTTCAATTTCCTCTTCTATACTATACTTAATTTTTGCTCTCAAAAGGAAATGCAGCCCAAGGTTGTGAACACTAATTTAGTATCCAACAAGGCTGGATTTTCCTTTTATTCTTTCATCTTCAATTTCTTCCATATTTAATTTATTGTCAAATGAAAATTCAAATTTCAATTTCTTCCATATTTAATTTGATCTCAAAAGGAAATTCAGCCTAAGGTTGGATCAACTTTAGGCAACACTAATTTAGTGGACACTGAGGCTGAATTTTCCTTTTATTCTTTTTTCTTTTCATCCTTTTTCAATTTCTTTCATATTTAATTTGCTGTCAAAAGGAAATCCAGCCTAAGGTTGGTTCAACACTGGTTTTAACTTCCTCACTTTTCTCAATCTTTTGTTCCACCGTCAAAAGAGCTTCTAGCTGATTTTTTTCCTTTCTATATTTTTCTTTATTTGGTTGATCCAAAATTGGAAAACTCATAATTAAAAGAGATTTCAGCTAAAGTTTCCAAAATTTTATCCCAATTTTGAATTCAAAATCATAAAAAAATAATGATAAACAATTTAGTGATCAGTTTAAATTTTTATTATAATTTTTTGTAATTTTTCATCATTTTTTAAAAACATTTAAAATTCTCGAGTTCGTATCTTAAAAAAAATATTTGAATATGTAAATAACAGATATCTAATGAAAAAAATTACATAACCCATAAGTTCATAATTTTCTGCATTTTCTATAGCTTTTTTGCATTTTTTTGAAAAAAAAAAATCGGATGAAAGAGAATAATATCGGCCGCCAAATCTAATACAAACTTATTTGTGGAGAAAGGGATATTTACGTGTGTGACTTCGAATAATCGATATTCTAACATGGAGCCAATGAAAGAGAACTCACCTTGAAAGATCTTCGAAGGATTTCAACGGTTGGAACTTCAACTTGGATGCCGCTTTTTATCTTTTCGTTCATTTCTCTACCATAATACAAATTGGGTAAGAAATATTTTATTGAAGAGAATGCAAGTGTTCTTTAATAAAAAAATCTATTGAAATGTTGGGCCAACTGTATTAGTTGAAAATTGACAGCGACATCAATATTTTTTATAACAAGAGATATCGGATTTATCTTTTTATTTACTAGTCATCATATGGAAAGATACAATGTGTCTCTTGATATAAAAAACACCAATGTCTCCATCACTTCTCCATAAAAGTTTGTGTGGAATCCACAAGTCAAACGAAGTATATGTAGGTATCGAGCACGATATCGGCCAAATATATGTAATATCTGATTTTTTGTTTCTGAAATAAAAAGGAAAAGAAAAATCAGTTGATATTTCCCAAAAAATCACCTAAGAATACGTTAATACACAAGGCCTGCATGTGGCTTTATGAATATATGGGGATTAGTCTTATTCAAGGATAAAAAAATTAGTTGATTTTTCTTTTCTAGAACAAATACAAAAATATTAAAAAATAAGAAAAATGAAAACCTAGTATGAGCATATTTTTGTTAAAAAGTAGACCTTTTAATAAAGTATTAAACCTTTGAGAACCAAAATTTTGATATCTTTTTTTAATGAAAATGACTCAAAATGGACAAATTTTAAGGAAAAAAAGTTTAGAATTGATAAATATCTTTCACACTTTTAGAACTTGCTTCTAAACTTTCTTAAAAGCATACTCAATGCAATATTTAACAAAAAAAAAAAAATGGTTGAAATGGCATTTTTTTAAAATAAAAAATACGAAAATGGCTGAATTTATTCCATATCAGCCAAAACGAGCGGATACGATACAGCTAAATTATCGACCGTATCAGCCGATATGATATCTATATAAAATCGATATATATATCATCTGTTTTTTCAACCCCTACTACTACTCTCACCTTTAACCTAGAGTGAGATATCTTATAAATATTTATTTTTTTAAAAACAAAGGATAATTCTTTTTTAATTTAAGTGTGAGAAACTGGGGGAAACCCATCGTACAACCATCACGGATAATACTCACTGTCTTTAGGGCACACCTAATAAAAACATAAGAGCTCAAATCTGACACCTCCCGTTTCATGGAACGGGAAATTGCCAGTCGAATTACACACTTATGTGCAAAGGGTTGAAGAAGTCCATCCAAAGAATTCCTTAATTCATGCATGGTAAGAAGAAGAATATGGTAAAAGAGAAGGGTATAAGAAGACGTTACTGGATAATTAAGCAAATTTCATGGTAAAAGTCTGCCTCCGTCAGGGGCAGCCCTTTGTTATTCAATTTCTCCCAGTGACGGTCTATGAAATCATTCATTTCTTCGATTTTAAATCCAGTTTGCGACTCCACATTCTTTTTTTCTGCAACTGGTAAATAATTTTTAGTGAGGAATAGGCTACAAATTATAAAAGGTAAGTAGTCATTATCTACATCATTACAAATAGAAAAGAAAAAACAAAATTGAAATATAAATGTTTATTATACTTATTTATTATTGAAGTACGATCTTATGTAAAATTTTAAATACGATTTATTTCCTTTGTTTCAATTTAGTTGTCTCATATGGATTTTGGAATTGTTCCAAACTAGTTATCTTATTCATATTGGAGTAGCACAAAGTGTCTTGAAAATGAATGAAATCACATGGAGTGTTAGCTTTATATAGAGAATTCCTTAAAAAATACAAATATTTCAAATCTGACAACTAAAATGATACAGAGGGAGTATTAAATTAGACAATTTAGATACAACACATGAAACATTTGTACTTATCATAATCAAGACATTTTGGGTTGCATTGGCAATTAAGAGAGAATAAATTAATGCTACAAATACAATCCTAACCAATTGTAGAGCTGAAACTCGAGCGGGTTGGGCTGGGCTTTAATAAACTCAACCCATATAAATTATTTTGAGCTCGACCCGACTCGACTCAGCATGAGTTGCTAGTTCGAGTTGCTCAACTTGACCCAAGTTGTTGGCCCGACAACCTGATCAGGTTTTAGCCCAAATTTTGGGAAAAAATCAGTAGTAGGTTTTTATATTTCCTGAAACTTGGGCCAATCGGGTCGGGTCAGATCGGGTTAATTTTAAATTTTGCAGCTCAGTCTGATCCGAATTCTATGTGGGTTTTTTCCCAACCCAACCCAATCTTAAATTTACAAATACATAACCCAGCCCACTGATTTCTTGAGTCTAAGTCATGCAGGTCGAGTTAAAATCTAGCCCAAGTTTTACTATGAATTGATTGTGAAAAAATGAAAATTATAATTAAAGCCACTAAAAAAACATTATAGAATCCATTAGGAGCAGAGAATCCCATCTTCAAAAATTAGGTATTTCTATTTTTTATACAAAAATACATAAATGGGCTAAGGAAGGATAATAACGAAGAATGTTTAAGAAATAAAAAAGGGTTTCACATTGTATGCTACAGCTTAAAATAAATTTCATATAAAAAACGAAGTTGTCAGTAAATACTTGAATTTATATGATAAAAAGGAAGATAATTGATTGTGAAGCTTTGAAAAATATAATTTTTAATAAAGTGAAATGAAAATAAATAATTGGATTAGAAAGAGAGAAAATGGAAAAAAAAAAAAAACTACCTTGAGCTGATTTCCTCATGGCCTGTCCCATTTTTGGAAGTTTGATTAGAACTTAGAAGTGATGAGAAGAGGGAGGATTGAGATGCAGGAATTTATAGGTAGGAGGAAGATTTCTTTGGTAGTGAGGCTTCTCAATTGTTGAAGATTAGCATCTCTCAATTGTCAAGCAATGTAAGTGACTTGCTGTGTGGCCTCACACACGCAGAGAATACGAGTGCTCCATAATAATATAGGGAAAAGCAAGGTTTTGATCCTTACCTTTCAAGAGTTTGCAAGTCTCTAAAAGGATCTTTTTCAGGTGGATGTTCATTAAAAATTCATAAATTTTATTTATCATCTTTTTTGTAGTGGTATATATATAGATATGCAGTAAAATTTCTATAATATAATATGGTTGCGATCATATTACATATATTACATTATAGAGGTTATTAAATTAGAGGGTTTAACAGTATTCCTTTCTAAAAATCTCTTTAAAACTCTCACCTATCATTAAAATGTCATTTTGGCTTCTCTTTGTAGAAACAAATCACTCCATTCATTCCTATACAGTTCTCGTTCATTGAGAATAGAGTGTTTGCACCGTCCCAAAGAATGAAGAAGTTTATATAGAAGTCTATCTAAGATTACTTTTCTGGATTTTAGATGATGTAGTTTGTAAGGTCCTTAGTCACTTTTACAGTAATTTTGTATTCTGAATGTATAGAGTATTACTTTACAAAATAGTTGGGGCAGTACATTTTTTATTCTGAATGTATTAAGTACCGAGTCAGAGAGATTTATTACATTTTGTATGAGCCCAAGGTCGGGACCAACTTGCGATATTATTTTAGACAAGTTATAATTTTATAGAGTACTACATTATAGAGAGTTTACTGTATATGATAGCATTAAGCTCACATCTCATAAAGTGCTCTCATGGTGGGAGTTCTATGTGGAGTGACACCTATGTTTATGGGTTAGATACCTATAACACCTATAAAATACTAACTTAATTAAACAACTCTGACCATAATTTTAAAGCACAAAAGATCAACGATAAATAGGGGGGCAAGTTTTTTAAGTTCGATCCCTTCGGTAAAGACATTCAATTAGAATAATTTTTTCATAAGCATCATATAGTATATATATCATTCAAACACATCCAGTCACATGATCACAGGAGGACTCCACATAGAGCTCATGTTGAGGTGTGCAAGTGATCATTTTTCTATTCTATATATAGATAGATAGATATATACATGAGAGAATTTCTTGCCATGATTTAAAAATATCACAGCAATGTGTACTTGAAAAAGCTGAAAATGACCTAAAAGGTATGAATGTAAATAAGTGAAATTCGGATTGGATATGGGTAATATCCATATTTGCATCTATTTAATATTGTCAAATTTGAATTCGTATTCAGATCATGTTGGATTTTATCCTATAATATATATACTAAATGAAAATTAAAAAAAAAACTATCTAAAAGACATTTTAAATACCTATTTTAGTGCCCCAAAGAAAGAAAGAAATGGAAAACAAAGGTCAAAATAGATAATAAAAATCTATAATTCAAATGATGGAATCTTTATCTCATATATAATACTATCTTCTAATTTCAAATTTGATGAGTCATATGGTAAACAGATATTAATATAAATTTTAAGGTTTTTTCTTTGTAGAGTTTATAACAAAACATGCATATTTATCCATATAAATGTAGCTCAATTGGTTGCCTTCCGCTTCAAGAAGCGGAAAGTTGCAAGTTGTTATGATTAAATTTTCCGATATCTTTATCAATTGTCACTAGCTCGTTAAGAAAAACATTTGTTGTGCAGTAAAGTGTTCTACGCAGCGTCCAAATATCACATATTCGGCCGATATGCCAATATCTCAGTCGTATCATATTGGTCGATATCGGTCATTTTTTTTTTTTAAAAAAAGGAGGCGAGAGAAAAATATCGGCCGATACAGAATTTTAAACCCCTAGTTCTATGTATATGTCTATGAGAGCACATGGATAGAGATAGATGGGCAAACTTTTACATTACGATCCAATCATCCTACTTACACAATTATATCCTTTGAAATTTTAACTATTACAACTATTTTCAATTTTAAGATTTGAAATCAAATGGATAGTAACAATTAAATGAGTTTAAAATTTCACCAATTCAATATTCATGTTATTTTCTACATAGTCCCTAAAGTATAGTGCCTAAAGTTTGCATTTTTTCGTGGGTTTCATTTGTCAATTCATTTATAATAAGTTTGATTACAATAGTGTTGAAAAATGCAGAGTAGGTAGATTAGACCCTTAAGCTTGCCACTAAAATCTAAATGGAACTCAATTTCTAAATATAGAATAAATAATTTTGACCTGTTTAATAGTAACAGGTTATGCCCAATAATTTTGAGAGTTCAATTTAAGATGTTACAAATACACGATTGAATTTGACTTTCATCACTCTTAAACAGGGGTTAAAATATCTGTCGTGAAATTTCTCTCTCCATTTTTTAGATTTTTTTTTTAATTTCTGAGTTTAAAAAATGGGAAAATAATAATTACAAAAAGCATTTTTTTTTAAAAAAATCTTAATACATAAATATTGGCAGATATCTTGGGCGATATTCACCGATATCGGCCGGGCCCATTGGTGAAATAATTTCTTTTTTTAAAAAAAACTACAGATATCGGCAATAAAATTCAGATATCGCCCGATATTAGTGGAATACGACCGATACAATACATATTTTATCGGCCGATATTAAAACCCCTGCTCTTAAATGTAGTGACGCCTTTGCTGTGTTTGGTAATTTAATATCTTATAATATAATATTTAAATTATTAAGTTCAAAACGAAGCAAAGGCATCATCGTGATACCTGCCTTCATTTATGGTGCAAAAATCACTACCCTATTAAAAATATAGAACCTTTTGAGGCGATCATGTCGGAATCAAGGGTGCAGTTTGGGTCCGGCCTAGTTTGAGCATATGTGAAAATTTTAAAATCTTGATTCCGGGTTGATTCGGCTTTAGTTGGGCTCATTTTCAAATTCAAATATCAGTCTCAAATTAGCATTCAGGTCAAGCCCAGACATAGTTTATGAAAACCCGAGTTTAACCTAAAAGTTCAAATTTTAACCATATTTACATAATACATAATTTTATTTTATAAAATATTACAAAAAGTTTCCCTGGGACCTGATCTTAGAGATTATCTCCAACTAAGCAAATAATAACAAAGATAATGACCTTTTCAATTAATAACGCAACAACGACTTAATATCATATTCTCATCTAAGAATTTCTTATTCCTTTCCAACGACATTACCCACAAACCGCATAAGCCAATAACAAAACCATGATTATAATATAATCAAACTCCTAATCCAACAAGTTGGCTTTCATTGCTCTTCTCAATTGCTTGATTATCTTTTAAATATTTGGACGTTGTAATCTAGATAAATTGGAATCGATTACTATTATCAACTAAGTCATTTATTTTATAAATTTGAAATTATTTTTATATTTAAATTTGACAAATTATTTGTATCTAACATACATTTATTTAAATGGGCCACAGCTCAAAAATCACTAATAAATTGTTGAAGCCCTCCAGTTATTTAGGATGTAACAAGATCATGTCAAGGGTACGTTGACTTGTTTTTAAGGGTCTTGCAAATACATAATAGGTAAATTTTTATTTGGATATGGATGCAAATTGTGAAATTAATTAAAAATAAATTGTAAATGACCCATATGCTTATTGTTGAATACTTAAGAGTTAAGACTGCTCATTTATATTTCAAAGACACCCACCCATCTGTAAAAGAAATTGAAAAAGTTCAATGTTTCAGAGAGATAGATCTCCATCTGCATTGTGAATAAAAAAAAAAAATGTTTGGAGGAGTTTCATCTATGTCTAGGCATGTCCATGAGCATAAATTTAGCTTGAGATTTTCTTGAATTTGTGATAAACTAATAGATTTGAATACATATTAGACTGAATTTGATTGAAATCTAAGTTAGAATTTTGAGTCTGCTTAGTTAAACAGGTGGGCTCAGACATACATGTGTATGTGTATGTCTAGTCCATTTTTTTTAATTATTTTGAAATTCATTAAAATATGTATATTAAGTATTAGTCTAAAACTCAACTTCTAAACATTTAATCTAAGCGGTCAAAGTCACCATGTATCTTTGTCTTAGTTTTTTTTTTTTTAGGATACCTAGTGATTTGACCATTAACATCAATTGACTGGAAATTAAGTTTGAAATTAAATTTTAGTATTCTTATAGCTCATCATGTTTAATTTAAATGTACATGGTTGAATTTTTAATGGTCTCAAATGGATGGACTCCAATTTCATACTTTATTTAATGGGTGGGCTCAGGCTTTAACTTTGAAAAATCAACCTGCAGTGGAACTCGGACTTTTAGATATCCAAAATGGGTTCGCCTAAGGAGCCCAGCCTGTAACATACCTAGTTACCTATTCTTTTTTGGCGTGGATGAGAGGTAAATTTTGCAGGGGTGAATATCCAGGAGTGGGTAATCATTTTGAATAGTGGAGGTAAACAAGGTTAAAATGAAGATTTTTACATTTACCTTTTAGTTATGAAAGAAGAATAACAAGGAGGCCCTCATCCAAACACATAAAAGAAGAGAATTGTCAACAACACTCCGATATTTTTTATAACAAGAACATATGATTTTTCTTCTGTTCACTTATTATCACTCAAGTGGTAAAATGATACACTATTATTTTATCCGTACAGTTGAAAATTTTGAATAAGAATATCAAACTAAAGTTTTAATTGAATGAAAATTTGCATTCACCAGCACATTTTTTGAACAATGAAGTTAACCAGCTTCACCAACGCTAGACAAACCTTCCCAATTCCAAATCACTGAAAAGAGCATGAAAAGTGCAAACCCAATCAAGAAAAGCAAGATCAAGAACATCATAAAATCAAAAGTAGGGGAAGGAAAAGAAAACAAAACTAGATCCTGAAAATGAAACAAGATAATCATAAAATAGGTACATACCCATTTTTCAAGAAAGGGCCATCAAAGATCGATATTGCACTTGGTCCTCATGAATTCAATAGATGAGTTGATGGACTCGCTGCCATCAGTCCTCAAAGGAAGCTTCAATTCGCACTGTACATCAGGCTTGTATGGGAAAGTCTTGAATGATCCAAGCTTAAACCTCAGCCTAGCATGGATCCTAATAAGGATATGAAACGCACCCTTCTTCTTCTCCTTGTCAAAGTCTTCACCATCAGAACCCTCTAATGGAATGGAGTTCTGCCCTACAAATTCAGGGTACATCATGGTTGTGTTCTTACATCCTTGGTGGAAGCTAGGGTAAGTAAATTGACAGAACCTCTCTCCACTATAGTAAGCTGCAGCCACAAGACTGTCGTAGTAAATACTAATCTTCTTGTTGGGGTTTCTTATGCTTACTTCTGCTGTAAGGTTATAATGGAGGACTTTACCCCTTGTGAGATTGAATTCAGTAAGCGACGCCTCCTCGACGTAGATTTTGATGTTCGTAGGATGGACGACGAGGGTGAAGATGAGGCCACCGATGAAGGCAACGATAATTGTAATTATTATGATCTTAACAGCTATGCTCAGTATGCAACATGAGATACCACAGCATCCCGTCTCTCGGCCTCGATTCCGATAGCGATTGTCGGGAGGGACGGAGGGACTATCAAATTCTTCATTCAATGGAACCTCATTCGCTTCGGCCATCGATAATTTATATATATATAATAAGAGAGAGAAGAGAAGAGAGGTAGAGAGAGAGAGGTGTCTAAACCTCTTTAACAGTTATATATATATGGAGAGAGAGAGAAAGAGAGAAGAAGAAGAAGAGAAGAAAGGAGAAGAAAGAGTCTTGTAAGGTGAGTTTCCAGGAAGGATAAGTGGAGAGTGACTTCTAGTATTAAAGGATTCATGTTATTTATATTCCCAAATCCATTCGGGTACAGTTTGATACAGAATCATAGAACCATTTACAGACCCAACTTAGATAAGACAGTAGGTGCTGGATATTAGCAGATAAGACATGAGAACAGCCCATCGGGTTCTACAATGTCTATTCCTGGTTTATCATTTTGTCTTCTGTGAAGAATAGTCTTGCATGTTTTGGACACCCATGGGTACAAACAAGGATTAAACAAAAAAAGCCAAATTGACTTAAGTTTGAGATGATAGTATAAAAAGCTCAAATTACTATTGGGGTCAACCTATTAAAACAGATTAAAGGCTCTAACATCTTTTTAAAAACCCTCTAATTCATGAGAAATAACATAAATAACTCTATTTTTTAAGAATATGAATGAATAATTTATTAACTTGTAAGTTGTACCCACATTGGTTTAGCTTAACTGATTGCCTCCTGTCTCAGGAAGTGGGATATTGCGAGTTAGAGCTTCCATAGCCAAACCTTGGTATAGCTTTGGGACAATGGACTCACCCGTGGGGATTTTAAGCTGTATATTCCGATGTTTTCCACACGTAAATTCAAAAAAAAATTATTAACTTGTCTGATTATTATAGCATTTAAGAAGATCCCCACTATATTCACTTGAAATCAAATTACTATCAACTTTAAAAGATAGTAAAATTTGAACTATCTTAATTCACAGAGAAACTTTTTTAGTATGGTAAAATAGAATTTTATAGAAAAATTATTTAAAAAAAAAAATGACTAGTGTTAATCAGTTGACCCCAAAAGGTGGAATTTAGTGATAAAAAAGGACATTAAATGTGATGTAGATTAGGGTAATGTTGATACATTGCTTTAGCCCACTAAAATAATCAACGGGTTCAATCAGAGTTCTGTCCAAAATGAAGTCTAATCAAAGCGTCGCTAATGGCAATTTTGATGGAATAAGTTTTCAATGAAATTAATTTTCAGTTTATGTTGAATTAAATTGAAAGAGCATATTACAATTTAAACAATTTAATTAAGCGAATGATTGAGGTTAAGACAATAAAAATTAGAATAAAAAATAATTCAATTCAATTCAGTTAAACTAAAAAAATAACGTTGAATTATTAACTTACTTGAAAATAACTTAAAATTTTTGAAACTCCTCTAGTCCTCTCAACTTCAACTCTTTTCTTCAAATAATCTTCATCCCAATTCCCCCCTCAATAGGCCAAAGGCGGCCTCTATGTATTGCCTTTCTAAAAATAACTAAAGTAGTGTTTTGAAAACCGAATCAGCCCATTGCTCAAACACAGGCCGGTCTTTTTGATAAACTTTTTTATGTAAAAAATCGTGAAACTTTGGTCAAACACACGAGTTTAACCGGTTTTTTAAAACCTTTCACAGCAAACCATAATAAACCATTTAAAATTTAAAAAAAAAAATCAAAAATTCAAAAAAATGGCACACTTAAAAGCATTCCATTAAAATATTCAATTTGATGTGTCCCAGTGGGTGGACCACATCAATCCCAGCCTGAAAAGGCCAAGAAACGTTTGAAGTTGCCACTCTCTCCATCCAGGCTCACCTTTTATAATGGTGAAACACTACCCAGTTCCCAGAGCAATGCAGGGACTGTTTAGTAATGTTCGTTAAACTAGAGATACAATAAGTATCCGTTGAGATATGAGATATCGGCCGATATGTGATAAGGTGGTTTAAAAAAAAAAACTAGGATAGAGAAATTTCTTGGCTAAGATATCGGTCGATACCGAGATTTAAATCCTTGCGTGAAAGTGTTGAAAAGGGTTCAACGCTTCTCTTCTTTTTTTTTTGTCAAACTTTTGTGACTGCACTAAGTTAATAGATGGTTCTAAATTTTTAATATATTTATTATTTTATTAGTTACATTAACCTTACTAAACTAAACTATAATTTGTCTATATGCAGAATATAATAAATAAGTTTCATTTAAATATGCTTATTTTATTGATTTAAACCATCGAAATTGATATTTGAAGAAGAACTCTATTTCAAATATTTATTTTTTTGAATTTACGTGTGAGAAACCGCTGGATACCAAGCGTAAAACCCCCATGAGTGAGCCCACTACCCTTAGGACACACCAAGGTTAGGCCATGGGGGCTCGAACCCGCAATCTCCTGCTTCCTGAGGCGAGAGGCAACCAGTTGAGCTACACCCATGTTTATTTTACTTAATTTAAATCAGGTGGCTGGTTGTGTTTAATAAGAGTATTTTTTTTAAAAAAAATTTGACATCAGAAACTATTCTTTTGATTTTATACAGTCAATGAACCTAGGACAAAAATATTTTTTTTGTTTTAAATTTACTTCAACTCATCAATTAAATATTAATTAATAATTTAATATTATTTATAATATTTATATTAATAGCATAGATTTGACCAAGTTTGACCACAGTTGAACCTTATTTAACAAAATCTTCTATTTAGACAATTTGTAACATGGGTCGATTTTTAAAGCATTGATTAAAAGTAACAAAATAATGAAAATAAAAGAAAAAGCAAATAACAACGTGTATGGGTCTTTGGATGAACTTGCACTTTGACTTTCTTTATCAAATTTCTTCAAAGCAGCCAATTATAGAAAGGCTCTAGAACCCAAGCACCTTGAGGACTTTTTCATATCAATCCACTATCGAAGAAAGAAAAGGGAAGCCAACCTTTATCCATGCACCCACACCATCCTATCAAAGCCTTACCCACACCATCCTATCAAAGCCTTACCCACACCATCCTATCAAAGCCTTTATCATTTTGTATGGACGCCCCAACCCACACCCACCTGGGCGTATGGGAAAGAGTCCCACATCGCCCAGGAAAGGGATGTGGGGAGGAGATATTAGAGGAGAGCCCCTCTCTCCAAGTAAGAGGTTTTTTTCAGAATGGTCATGTGGATTGGGTCCAAAGCAAAATTGTGCTAGCCAAGTGGGCTCAAAGTGAACAATATAATGCTGAGGGAGTCAGGTCGTCACAAATAGTATCAGAGATAGGTTCATCCCTCTGCCTGTGTGGGCCCTTGTGTTGTAGTCGAGCCGAGGATGGCTCTCGGCCTAAGAGGGTAGCTTATAACCAGGACCGGCCCTGAAATTTCAGGGACCCTAGGCCCAGCACACTGGTGGGGCCCTAGGCCCTAGGGAAAGTGCATGGTGGGGGCCCTAGGCCATTGGTCAAATTGGGGGACCTTAGGGGGCCGCCTATTTGGCCTTAAGCTAGGGCCGGCCATGATTGTGACGCCCCAACCCACATCCACCTAGACATGTGGAAAAGAGTCCTACATTGCCCAGGAAGGAGATGTGGGGAGGAGATATTAGAGGAGAGCCCCTCTCTCCAAGTAAGAGGCTTTTGGGCCTAGTCAAATGGGTCGGGCCCAAAGCAAAAATCGTGCTGGTCAAGTAGGTCCAAAGCGATTAATATTTTGTTGGGGGAGTTGGGTCATCATAGTGTAACATCCAATGGGAGGAAAGTTGTACCATTCACTCAAGTCTTTTCATAGAGTCCTAGTCTCCTTTATTCCTTACCCTTTTAGAGTCCTTTTGTGGCCACCAATCCATTCACATGCCTATGAAGTCATTAGAGCAAGCGGTGTAGTAGCTGGCCATATGGCCACCGAGCATGGGCTATCTTTCAAAAAGGACAGTTTCAGAGTTCTTAAAATTTCTAATAGATGAATTTTGATACTTTATTTGTCAAAATCCACTGAGAAATTACCACTTTTAAAAGCCCACGAAAATTTCCATAAGAGTAGTCGTTGGCTTCGAACAAAGAACGAAGAAAGAAAGAAAAAACAGAGAAGGAAAAGAAAGGGAAAGAAAGGAAGAATGAGGAAAGAAATGAAAAAAAAAAAAAATTTTTAAACCCACCTACCTATGTGGGTGGTTTTACTTCTCTCCCTCCTCCTATGCTACAAAGTAGCCTAGTAGGCTTATCCTTATCTTTCCAAAAAAATTAATTAAAACTATACAACTACTATAGTTTGAAATAATAATATTCCCATTCAAATTTCAAAGTAAATTTTAAACATTGGGTATTTTTAAAATTCTCAAATTTAACAAATAAATTAATCAAAACAAATTCATGAAAATACTTTAAAACTTCGGAGTCTCTTGACACTCCCAAATGCTTAAAACACTGTATTTTACAAAATGAGGGTACCCCTAACTGTGCCGAAACTACACTTTTGAAAGTCCAAATAACGAACCGTAAAATCCGTTGAATTCCAAATTTAAAATTGATCAAATGTGTGTACTTTGAAAACTCAGATATCTCAAATGACTAGTTTACTAAACATGGATGACTTTTAGAGTCTCAGTCGGAGAAAAGTTCGGATAACACAACTTTACGACTTCACTCAACGAGTTGGATAACTCAGATCGAGTCAAACTTTGAATCTAAGCAAACCCATTTGTTTATCGTTTAAATTGACCAGTCATTAAATACAGTTAATTATAACTAATCACATACTTATACGATAATTTGGGTCGAGGTATTACAAAAACTAATGACCACTTGTTTCAGTGCAGAACTGTTCTCAGCATTTGGAGGCTATTCATGGGTAAATTTTGTTACTACGGCACATGCTGTGACATTCTGGGTGAATTGATGGTTCTTGCCAATTCTAGGAATGGTCGCTTGGAGATTTTGGCGGCTCGTCTGACTGTTCGTGCCTTGGTTTGGCATGTCTGGCATGAGAGGAAATGCAGGACCTTCAACAACACTACAAGGACTAATCATCTGATTTGTATGACAATTTTTCCGCACATCAGGAGTCGCATCTTCTTCTTTCTATCTAACAATGATCTCTACAAACTTAAGGGCCCTTTCTCTGCCCTCTGGGACCTTCCTTCTCCTGATAAGCCCTTGACACGCTTTGATGCTACCACTGTTATTAGTAATCCTTTTGTACCCACATCATGCACTCTATTAATCAGGACCCTTACCCACAACAATGGGATCATGCTTGTTGCTCATTACCAAGGTTCTTCAATGAACAGCCATGGGTGTTTTATCACTCCATCAACTTCCAGCTACTAAGTACAGTCAACTATTCTTCACCCAGAAAGTTCTTCGTTTTATTTATAATTTTGGCCTGCAAATCAAGCATCTGCTTTGCCTAGATAAAGATTTCTTTAGACTTATATCTTCATCCTTTGTAGATTGGCCTTCTCGTATCTATGTAGATGGCATCAAGCATCACCTGCAGTGTTGCAATGCTTCTCTCCCTAGCTTCTAATTCTCTTCACGAAAAGGTTCTTGGCTACGGTAGAGGGCGCCAGTTTATCACCTCTTCCAGTTTGGGTTTTTTTATCATTTTGATGACATTCTATGACTCGGGTTTTGAGTCTTTTGTTTATGATCGGATCGACCCAGATTGTGGGTCTTTCTTTTTCTGGGGGCCTCTACGACCCTCTCTTTTGTAAATCTTTTGGGAGTCTTTCTCTCTTTGAATGAACACTTACCCTACATTCAAAAAAAAGGTACAGTGTTCCCTGTCCATATAGGTAGGTGGAGCCCCTAATGCTTTGTGGGGTCAACATGCATAAGACCCTCCAAATTGTAGCTCTCGTCGGCTTCTTTCATCTTACCTTTGCCGTGTAAAATTGTTCATCAAAGTCAATGGCAATTGGCAAAATTCCGTCCTCTTGTAGTCTTTTGACGATGACCTCATCAAAATGACACAAGAATTTCCACATGTAGAGCTTATCACAACCATGCTCGACATATGTAATATAGGTATCAAATGTTAAACTTGTAACCATTTGAAGTTAATTTCAGCGGAGACACTTTTGATGATTCAAATGAACCAATGTTATTGACAATATTCTACTTGTACATCATGTATTAGAGCTTAGCCTCTTTTAGTCTCTTTTAATCATGGTCGTAGGATCATAGGGCAAATTTGACCCAAGGGGTCTACTCAAGGGTATAAATCTCGGTCGATATTGTGTGTATCGGCCGAGATATCTCGGATTTTCGACGACCGAGATATCTAGGCCGATACGCATAGTATCGGCCAGAGATTAAAAAAATGTGGCCGATACGGCCGGTTTTTTTTTTTTTTAACCCACGGGATTTACTAGATGCAAAGTCTTTAACTTACTTTATTCAAAAGGTGAGGTAGGGTAATTAGAATAAGCATATATCTGACTAAAAATATAGCGGAAGCTTGATAATGTGGGCCTTGCCTGGCTGGTTGGGTTTGACAAGCTATGGGCTTGATTCTTAGGCTTGCTGTCATGGCCTTGATGAGCTGGGCCTGGATAAAAAATGAACCTTTGTCCATGCTCACAGATGCCCACATCATAAGGGCTATGGATTTCATCTTCTTGACTCATTTATTAAATATATTAGATTGATCAACTCCCACTTATAAGGTATGGTATTTGGGTTGACCACTAAAGTTATAATTGAATCAGTTTGGCCTTAACCTATGTAACAAATTAAGTAAATGGATTTGAACAAGGCAACCCATACTCAGGTTCACTCGAGGGGTGACCCTCATGAGGGACAAAAAAAATTTGACCCCCAAGTGGAGCCTACTTGGGCTCCATTTGAACCCCTTACTCCTCCCACACTCTATCTCGTGAAATGAATCTTTCCTAATTTGAATTCATTTTGAGTTGATTTCAATGTTGGATTAAAATCTCTGTAAAACTGTCTCCATTTTGATTTTGGACCCAAGTAAATTTCAACTTTTGAAATCTAATGAACTGGACTTTATTAAAAGCATCATCCAAAAGTTACCTTCCGAATGGACTTAAGGCCACCCCTTGGACTCCACCCACGTGAACCTCACAGGCCCACCTGTCCTTTGTCCTCACGAGGGACATCTCCTTGGTGAACATATCTAAGCCAAACCATTCATTTCTTTGAAGATAATTTGGTTCATTTGTTATCTTGAGGGTATTTACAATGCTTTCTCCTAATTTTTTATGCATTAAAACTTATATAAAGAACGGTTTTTTTAATGAAAAAATGTTTAAATGGATGAAAAAGTCAAGCTTGGTATAGATAATGGGTTAAGGTATTTTATAAATGGATAAATGGGTGCCGGCTAGATTGACTTTTTTAGTCTAAAGTGGTATTGTTTTGGGTCATGGTGTGACGGATAGGGGGATAATACGGTTCAGACAAACCACCTCATTGCCTTAGGGCTGCAACTCGGGTCGGGTTCCTTAAAACCCAACTCGACCCGAATTGATAATTATGGATCCGACCCGACCCGAATTCTAACCGGAATTCTGACCCAATCCGCATTTTGACCCCATTTTAGCCTAATTTTAGCCAGGTTTGATCGGTCGAATCGGCTTAACTTGTAAAATCCTCAACCCAACTTGACCCGAATTCCATGTGGGTTTTCGTCTTCTCAACCCGACCCGACCAGCTAATCCAAAATTCTCGACCCGACCAGCACGATTTCTCGGGTCGGGTCATGCAGGTTGAGTAAAAACGCGGCCCAAGTTGCACCCCTACATTGCCTAATCAACAAAAAGTGCTTAATATTAAGGAAAATGATAGGGCTATTGGTATAATTTTCCACAATTTAGATGACGACAAGTCGATAAAAAGACAAGTCTATTGTCCTTTGTTATAAATGTTGAATATATTAGAATTAGGATTCTAATTTGGGTTAATCTCTATCAAGAGATGTATTTAAGTTAAGATTAGATTAGAAGTGTAATAGCCCTAGGGTCAGCTAGAGGCTATATAGAGTTGTGTAATACTCCTTATTGAATACAGTTTCTCAGTTTCTAACATGGTATCAGTCTAATTCGATCTTGGATTTTCCGTGGCAGAGGGAGGGGACATGTTCGTTTTCGTGGGACTCGTCTCTGCTTCTTCGCCCATTCGCATGAGGGACCTAAGCATCACATCCGTTTTGCACGTTGCAGTCCCACCCCTCCACTGCTGCCTCTGAAAACCTCCGGTGCTTCCATCGTCACGCCTTACGGTGTGCTTGTTTCTGACATCTGCAACGTCTCTCCCGCCGCCTGAGCCACGGCTTTCGCCTACTTGCATCCCAACAACCTGTTTGCCTTCTTGCTCCAGTGATCGGACTTCCCAGATCTGCTGAATCTGCCAGATTCACAACTCAGCAGACCATACTTGCACATCGCCCAGACCCAGATTTGGAGCCTCAGTCCTCCAGCCCGACGCTGCATCTCCACTCTGCAGTCTCCGTTCGTTCTCTTTCGCCGCACCAGTTGCAGCCCGCCCGGATCTGGTCCTCCCTGCCCAGATCTTGTTCTGCCCTGCCGCCCCACACCAGATCTGGTTCGCATCGACCAGATCTCGGTCGTCCCTGCCTCCGATCTCAGCCCTTCAACCCGTGCTCTAGTTCGACCTTCTCACAGATCTCTGATGTGCATCACCGGCACCACCCATCCAGGCCAGCCTTTTGCTTGATTTGCTGACTCTCATATCTACCCCCTTTCAGCCCTTCACTTGCAGTCACCGCCTCTGCATCCACGCCGTTCGTATTCGCCCATTCGCCCCTGTTCACCACCAGTTCAGCCCAGATCCAGGACCATCCTTCGCCTGCATCGCCATTCACCTCCGCACCAGTGCCAGTTTGGAATCGTTTGGAGCCTTCCTAGTTGTTGTTAGTTGCCCAGATCTGCCATTATGCACGGCCATAGCACCGGCTCTAGCCTCCTCTCAGTTGACAGCACAGCTGCACCTGCCGCCTTGCCACCACTGTGTTTGGGCGATTTCTCTTGCAGAGAACATCGTCTCTGGAATTTTTGAAGGTCAGATTGTTTCGACCCAGTAGCACCTGAATTGTTTTGCTTCGTCAACCTTCCGCCTTTATTTTGTTCAGTTCTTGCATTTCAATTCGTTGCTGCATCTGCATGCTTTTGCCACTTGGGTTCTCCATGACTTTCTTTGCTTCCACCCAAGCAAAAAAAAAAAAAAACTTTTTATCAGTTTGTCCCTACATTTGGTTTCAGTTTGTGAGAATGCCCTTGGTTCTTTCTTTTATTTCTCTTGGTCTCTTTCTTCTTCTCCGATCTCAATTGATCTTGATTTACATCATCTCATTCGATTGATTTGCATTTGTTTCTCTCTTGTCTTCGTCTTATATCTGGACTTTGACCTAGCCCTTTTGTAGTCCAGTTTTGTGGCTGATTTGACTTCGTTTGGTACCCTTTGCATTCGTTTGGTACCCTTTGGCACTTTGTCTCCTCCGTATGCAGCCACATATTGGAGGATTTGGTTTCTTGATTTGATTTCTTATTTTCTCTGGAGTTTGTAGCATTCTCGCACTTTAGCCTTTTGAACGTTGCCAACTATACCATTCGGCTAGGGAATCTCAATCCACATGTTAAGATTTCCAACCTAAAAGACTAGCTTAAAGTGATTCGATGGTCATGGACCCAAAAGGACGAAGAGTGAAGATATAAGTTGCAGGTTTAGCATTTTTTATAAAAAAATGGGAGTTTGATACTTTGATGTAAGGCAACGTAACAATGTAGAGATGGTTTGTGTTGTTAAAAGATAAATCATAACAAAATAAAACTGTGACTTTAACATGATTTACAGGGGATCACGAATAACTACAATCTAAAATTGAAGACTTACTACTATTACCACAAGGTATCAAGAAGTAATTTCTTTAAAAAAACTCATTTAAAATATAAAAAAAGATATGAGATAGTATAGAATGATTAAAATATAATTTTAATAATACAAAAAAAATATGAAATTTAAAAATCTAATTCTAACTGAATGGATAAAATGATAAATAACAAACTGATAGACACCGGTTGACAACTCAAATTGAAAAATCATATTTTAAAAATAATAAATTTTAAAATTAAAAATATAATTTGATTAAAATACTTTTTTTTCTGACTTTCATTTCACCGAGGCTCAAATCCAGCTCAGGGACTTCAAACTGAAGTTGAGGGCCACGCAGGGAGCAAAATGATAAATAACAAAAAGATAGACACCGTTGACAACTCAAATTAAAAAATCATATTTTAAAAATAATAAATTTTAAAATTAAAAATATAATTTAATTAAAATAATTTTTAATGAACAACATATTAAAAAATATTTTAGTAAACTCGCCACTGGACTGTTTAGTAGGCCTTGTAATAAATAAAATGTGTAGATATTGGTTCGAGACTCAGGTTACTGGTTGAGGGATAAAATTTACAGTAATGGATAACGATAGGTCGATAATAAATTTTGAATACACTTTCCTTTAATGAAAAGGTAAAAAGAAGATAAGATTGAGAGAATCTTATCTTTACTTTTTAGTTACCAAACAAGTAACTAGAGGTAAAAGCTCATTCTCCTTTCTTTACACTCTAGTACTAGTTACTACAGGTAAAAGCTCATTCTCCTTTCTTTACACACTAGTTACTAGTTACTACTTCCTACCAAGGGATATGTGGACTGTAGACATTAGTGGCAACTCCAGTCAAATTGAGTAAAAAAGTTTTACTGAGTTCTCTTAAACTCGTCTTAAGTTTTTTTAGCTCGATGAACCCAAAATTCACAGTGGAAAGACTATTTTTATCCCATTACCCTTATTTTATTAGAACAGAATAGCATTTACAAATCCCCAACGGCTTTCTTTTTTCTATTACTGCGTAGAAAACGACGAGTCGTCAAAACGACAAAACTAACGGCACGGTCAAAGAGATACCAGAAAAGAGATGGAACCGTCTTCTCCTAGAGATCCGATCAAACGTCGGTGTTGCAACCCACCGGCTGCTGGAGATGGAAGATCTCCCCTGCTCCGCTGTTTCCACCGGCATAGTTCACGTAGGCCGGGCAGCTGACGTGGATGTGGTAGTGGCCGGAGACCCACGTCCCCACCTTCCATTTGAGGTGGCCATCGACCCTGATGGTGAGCATGACGAAACCAGCGGCCTGATCTTGTACGAGGGCCCCACTCAGGTATGGGCCTACCGGCACGGAGACCCCGTAAACGAATGGGGACCACACGTTGACGTCGTCGTGGCCCTGGTACGTGGGTGGAAGCAATGTGGGGAGGGTGATTTGCTGGTAGTGGTAGGAGGCGAAGACGCGGAGGCGGTTGTAGTAGATGCCAATTCGGTCGTTGGGGTTGTGGGAGCGGACGGAGATTTGGAGGGTGGTGGTGAGGGTGTTGGGGGAGGTGGAGTTGAATTGGTAGACCGTCGCGTCTTGGAGGGAGAAGCGGGGCTTGGTTGGGCGGAGGACTGCCCAGATTATGAAGATCACGAAGAGCACCAGTATTATGAAGGCGAGGATAGCGGCAAGGAGTCGCAGGTACAGCTTCTTCCGCCCATGGCCGTGCTTCCCGCAGTTCCCTTTTCCCGACATGATTAGAGAGAGAGAGAGAGAGAGAGAGGTGCTGTCCGGTGATGAGTGGATGGATACTTGTAGGATTGGAATCTAGAAACTTAAAGAAAAATAAAAAACGAGAGGAATATTTACATGTGAGATGAAGTGATGCAATAAAATACATGAAAATGCAGGTGGGAAGTAGTCAAAGTTGGTCAACTCAATTATTAATTAAAATAAATCATATATTTTTTTATAAAAACTGTGATATTTAGAATTTACTAAGAGAAGTGAAGATGTTAAATTTAACTTCTTTTTTTACGAGTTTAGATTAATTTCTAAATTAGTTTAAAATTGCCACTAATAAATTATAATTTATGATCCTTTTATTTTTATATTCTAGAAAGTTGGCACGACAAACTACTTTCCATCACGAGTGAATGGTGTCTCAAAATATAATACATAAAATGTCCACAAAATTCTATTAATTATTAGTCTTTTAGATAGAATATATAAATTATTTGATTTCAAACTTTGTCTTATTAATTATTATATTGGAAACAACCCTTTCTTCAACTTATTTTCATTGCGCACTACCATACCAATTATTTAAACGTGGACGATTCATAGCACTCATTAGTCCTTGCCAATTTGCAGAATGTAACAATGGCGGGAGTTATCAATTATTTAACGTGGACGATTCATAGCACTCATTTAGTCCTTGCCAATTTGGAGAATGTAACAATGGATATATATATATATATATATATATATATATATATATATATATATATTTTTTTTTTTTTAAGATCAAGAGGTGTGGCACCCGACTAGTTTTTTAGAGTGTGAAAACCCCCTTATCTGCATATAGTTGATTTATATGTTACATGACATCTTATGCAATGAGAAAGGCAGGCTTTATAATATTTGCCCATATAACTAGTATATGTTGGTCTAAATATTATCTAACATTATTAAATATTGGTTTAATTTTTTGATTAAAAAAAGTTAAAAGACTTATCATCGATAAGTCAGGTCCAAATAGTCAATAAAAGTGAGTTTTTTTAAAAGCCACTTTATAAAGCAAGAGATCTCGTGAGGAGGAGGAATTTATTAATCAATCATTTTAGCTATATACATTCGAGATATATGTGAGAAATTTATTATTTTTTAAAATATTATTTTACCATATACTATATATGAGTTTTGTTATTTTCACCGGGTGTTTTTCTTAAGGTACATTGGTAGTACCAAATTTTCGATTTTGCCCCTCTCTTTTTCTTTGCCCACTCTCCGCCCATCTCCGGTCTAGAGAAGCAGAGCAAAGGGGTCGGAGCAGGCATCGTTTCACAATAAATTAAATTTTTTCCTATTTCATTATTTCACTTTAAACTAATCTTTCAATTTCTTACAATAAAATGAAGAGTCAAATAGAATGAGTTTCAATTTATCACGAGAAAGTACTTAGGTGTCAGTGAAGACGCTAGTGTTCCAATCAATTTCCTTTTCACATTTAAAAATTGGTTAGTTTGATCCCACTTTTTCTGAATGGTCTTTTCCGTAAATAAGGGAAAATATATTTCTCAAAGACACAAGAATTTTGTTTATGAAGAAAAGTTAAATAATAATCAGGCTTAAACGAGCGAGACCAACTAAAAATTAGTGATCATGCAAGAGCTCAAAGCTTAATTCACTTTTTTTACTTGAAAATTTTAATTCTGCAAGAAAATTTCTCCTTGCGTGCAATTCATATTATTGACCACACGCCATAAACTCAGGCACCGTGTCGAGCCATGAAAATTTAGTGTTTATATTTTTTTTGGTAAAAAGTCTTAATTGACAAAAAAAAAATTAATAAGATGTCGCCTCATTAACTGAGAAAAATCTTCCTATTTTCCTCATTAAATTTTTTTATCTCTACCCTAGAAAATGAATTCTTTAGAAAAAGAGAAAAATGTTTTATGTGATTAAAATCGAAGACTCTCACTTTTCGTTACTTTTCACTTTCCATAAACAGAAAAATGATAAACAACCCTAATCCTTGTTTAGGATGATGTAATACTATAAGTAAACAAAGTAAAAAAAAAATAATTATAACTTTTCCATAGTTGTGTACCAAAAATATATTCTTACCCTCATACCTTGCAGCTTTCGTTTGTCTAAACTTGGCCTGATTATGAACGAGTCCTGTCCTATAAGTTTGCCTCTAAGCCTCAACATTAATAAGACTTTAATCTAGTAAAACATATTTCTTTTGAGAAGAGTGATTACTTGGTGAAACGGATTTAATTAACCAAACAAATGACCAAGCTAACTTTTTTTTTTTTCATAGGTTGGGGTCAGAACCTTCGTGGATCTGGTTAGGTACGGTCGTCTGTGAGCCGGGCTGAAGCATAAAAATAGGGAAATTAATTTGGGTATGAACTTTTTATTAAAATCAAACACCATTCTTATTTTTCGTTTTATTTTGTTGTGATAATTTGAAAAAGTATAAAAGGAAATCAAGATCATTATCAATTTAGTTTTTGATTAACATGGATATCTCCACCTCAATATTGAAGGTGAGACTAATCGTACGGATATATGAAACCATTTGCAAGCCTCGTTTGTCAACATAATTATAAAAAATAGACCAATATATCTCAGCTCAACGGCTAAAGATAGGTATTAGTCTATATATAGCATATCGATTCTGAGAAGGTAGTATGGCCGATATGTATCGACCAGCATTTGCTGATACTAGTTTTTTTTTTTTTTTTGAAAATTTGTTTCGACAGATTTTCAAATTATTTTCTCCATTTTTTTAATTAAAAAAGATTTAAAAGAAATTTATTCAATTTTGGATTATTTTTATCAATTTTTAACATGTGACAAGTTTAGACAAACGAAAGAGGCCAGATATGAGGGTAAGAATGTCATTTTTGGTACACAACTATGGAAAGGTTATTAAAAAAAAAAAAAAAAACCTTTTTTTTTTACTTTGTTTACTTATAGTATTACATCACCGTAAACAGGAAATAAATAATGTTCATGGAAAGTGAAAAGTAAAGAAAAGTGACTCTTTGATTTTCATCAATGGAAAAAGGTCTGTTGTAATAGATCTTACTTTTTTCTAAAGAATTCATTTCCTATGAAAGAGAGAAATATTTAATGAGGAAAATAAGGAGATTTTTCTCGCTTAATGAGACATCTTATTATTTTTTGTAAAAATTAGATTTTTTACCAGAAAAAAAATATAAACATTAAATTTTCATGGCTTGACACAGTGTCTGAATTTACGGCGTGTGTTGGATAATATAAATTGCACTAAAGATAAATTTTCTTACAGAATTAAATGTTCAATAAATATAATGGTCGAAACATCTAACCTCTAACCCTTATTTCTATCATGTTTTTAGGTAAGCGAGACTAAAAAAAGTGGAACACAAAATGAAAAATTGAAGAGACACAGTTGCACCAACTAAAAACATGAATAAATTGTATTGCATTAAACAAATTTGTTAACTGCTCATCTCCCACTTTAGAAAGTGGAAGGTTGCGAATTTGAGCTCTCATGACTTAATATTTGTATGCTTTAGGGATAGTAGACTCATTTATGAGAATTTTAATAGAATGTATTTGAGTTTCTCACACGTCAATAAAAAAAAAAAAAAAATTTGAAATCATTCTTTTACACAAATTACCTTCCAACACAATTAAATATTCAATAAAGAAAACGGTCGAAACCTCTAGACCTTATTTCTACCCTGTTTTTAGGTAAGTGTGACTAAGAAAAAGTGGAACCCAAAATAGGAAATTGAATAGACATTGCACCAACTGAAAACATTAATCAATTGTATTGCATTAAACATACTCATTAAAAAGATTGACATGGGTGTTTTTAGGCAAATTTACCTTCCAACATAATTAAATATTCAATAAATAAAACAGTTGAAACCTCTAAACCTTATTTATATCCTGTTTTTAGATAAGTGGGACTAAAAAAAGTGGAACCCAAAATGGTGAAAACATGAATCAATTGCATTGCATGAAATGAACTCATTAAAAAGATTGAAATGGGTGTTTTTACACAAATTTACCTTCCAACATAATTAAATATTCAATTAATAAAACCGTCGAAACCTCTATCCCTTATTTCTATCCTGTTTTTAGGTCAGTGGGACTAAAAAAAAGTGGAACCCAAAATGAAAAATTGAAAAGACTGAAAACATGAATCAATTGTATTGCATAAAACAAAATCATTAAAAAGATTAAAATGGGTATTTTTATGCAAATTTACCTTCCAACGTAATTAAATCTTCAATTATTAAAATGGTCGAAACCTCTAACCCTTATTTCTATCCTAATTTTAGTTAAGTGGGACTAAAAAAAAGTGGAGACCAAAATAAATAAAAAAAAAAAATTGAAAAGATGTTAGCACCAATTGAAATTATGAATCAATTGTATTGCATGAAACATACTCATTAAAAAGATTAAAATGGGTGTTTTTACACAAAATTTACCTTCCAACGTAATTAAATTTTCACTAAATGAAACGGTTGAAACCTCTATCCCTTATTTATATCCTATTTTGGGACAACACAAGGTAGTCTCTCTCTCTCATATTTGTGGAAAATGAAGTGTGGAGTTCTTGAGGTTCTTTTGGTGGGTGCTGAAGGATTTCGGCGTACAAGTTTATTTGGTATACTCTCTCTCTAAACAATATTTTGTATAAAATTAAAATAAAAAGTTTATTTGGTATACTCTTTCTCTCTAAACAATATTTTGTGTAAAATTAAAATAAAAAGTTTATTTGGTATACTCTTTCTCTCTAAACATTATTTTATATAAAATAAAAATAAACATTATGATAAAATTTTATGGCACATTAGCAATGTCCATTGACAGTTGTGGGTTTCAACAAATCGTGCTATCATAAAAAAGGGAGGATTTTTTCATAAACAGAGTGGAACGTTCATAATTCCTCTTCTTATGTTTGGTAAAATGAAAAATTGTTAGGATAAAAAACTAGCAAGTTAGGTGGAATGACACAAGTATTTTATAAACTTTTAAATCGACGCAAGCCATCTCGTTCATCTGGAGGATCTCCTGAGGTCACATGAGATAATCTGAGACCTAACTCTGATGCTTCTAGTCCAAAAGACTAGCATGTTAGGTGAGTGACCCAAATCTTTTATATCCTTAGATCTCTCTTTAAACTTTCAATTTAGGACTCGTTCGCTGCAGCCCCAACAAAAATTCTTCTTGGAAATTTGAAAAAGAAATACATATTTTCCTTGTAAAAGAAATTTAATAAAACTATTTTCTACAATCTACAATAGAATAATAATTCTTATTCAAGTATTTATATTTCACATTTATGTATAAATAATTTCCATAGTAATTGGATTTGTTGATAATTTTTCTTTATGTAGAAAATGAAATTTGAAGATATGAAACTAATAACCCAATGCAGTTTTGTTTTTATCAATGATTTTCTGCTTCTAAAATGAAATTTGAAGATGTGTGGCTAATTTCCATTGATTGCAATTAGCTTTGTTTTGATGATTTCCTTTCTATAGAAAATGTATCTTGAATATTTTGTTTTTCAAAGTTATTAATTTTTTTTGTTGACATTGCAACTCGCTTTGACAGTTATTCATCAATGAAGTCATTTAGATTGTTGTGTTTGATTCGGCTTAAATTCCAAGTAAATGCCTCTTGAATCTAGAAAAAAAAATTCTTTAATTTTATACTTCATATAATTAACATAAACCAATATATTATTTAAAAAAAAAAAAGTAAAATTAGTGAGTCGATGCTTGATAATTTCAGTCATTAATGTGTAATATGTTGGGTTAGTTTAGGCATAGACTGGATCAAGTCAAACCATGGGTCAGGTCATGAGTTGGAGTAGTGCCACGGTTAGGTCATTGATCAACCATAGTTTGAAAAAATGTGAGATGTAGAAGTAATTTTCTTTTATCCCTCTTATCCAGATTTTATTTGAAAAAATATTGGAGAGAATGATTATATTGTAGTGGGACGTTTGGATACTTTGATCTTAAAAAAAATGGTTTAACAGATAAATTATATCTGAAAAAGCTGGTATAAATAAAGAAGATGACAATTATTTTGTCAAAAAATTATTTTAATTTTTTTTTATAATATAGATATCTCCATTCTACATTACAAGTTAGACTAATTATATACGAAATCACATGCAAGTCTCATGTATCAGGAAAGCTCAGCAAGAGACGAACCTAAGACCTGTACTCTAATTCTAAAAATTTTCGTTAATTAAATTACTCGTCCCTTAAAAATTATTTAAAAACTTTAATTTTGTGATAAAGGTTGTAGATTTATTTATTTTTCTAATTTAGGGTTGCAGTAGTCTATTATGGCTACATGAGATGGATACCCTCAACTTGATATTACTTCTACTGGATTATTACATGAGAAACTTTACAAGTTACATTCTTACCTTATTACTAAAGTCATTTATTTAGAGTCATCTCTTTCAATTCGTCTTATAAGAGCCTATGCCCTCTATTACCTTACAATATAGCGCTCTTTTTATCTCTTCCAATCTAAATTTTTAGCAATATTCTTATTTGTTTTGCTCTTTTTACTTGTCTTCTTTCAATTTTCCAGTCATTTCTGACCACCTATCCACATATTCAAATTACCTTAATTGGCTTTTCTCACTTTTTCATCGATTGGCGCTATTCTAAAAGTTTATTTAATACATTCATTTCTAATATTATTTTTAAATATTACTTTTTTTATCCATATTAGAATACACATTTCTACTACAATTATCTTATTTATTTGTTTTTTCTTCATTACCCAATACTTAGCTCCACGGAACATTATCGGTCCAATGTTTGTCTCATAAAACATCCCTTCTATTATACAAGGTATTATTTTTTCACAAAATACTCCACTAACTTGCTTATCAGGGGTACAGATATCGGCCGTACGAACTACTTCTCGGCCGATATGACAGATATATATCGGTCCGATACCGGCCAATATGATTAATATCAGTCTGTTTTTTTTAAAAAAAAAAAAATCAAAATGGTGGTGGGCCTGAGTCAAAATATCAACCGATATCGGACCAATATTGGCCAACATTTTGAATATCAGCCGATATTTACGCTTTCAATTTTTTTTTTTTTTGTAAAAAACCAATTTCCTTTTCTTTTTTTATATTTTTTAATTCAAAAAAATAAAAAAATATCGATATTTAGAAATAAAAAATAAAAAAGAGGATATCGGCCACGCCGAATTTTTTACCCCTGTTGCTTACATTTACATAAACTTGCACATATTCTACTCACATGAGTCTCTTATTAAGATATATATTTTTAAAAATTCTTATTCTACTTTTGATGTGTAACATGGTAATTGTGTTACTTTACATCTTATATTGCATCTAATTGCCCCATGAGACTATCCCATACTTTTATTTTCATTGGTCAAGGATTTAATCATAGCTTCCCATTTTGTTTCTAGGAAACAAGGGCTATTATGTTGCTATACAATGTGGAAAGGTGACATATAGAAGCAAAATTACATCAGGTAGTTTGTTTTATTTTTATAAAATAGAATAATATGACTGAAATGAGTTTTACTCAAAGTTTTTCTTACTTAAATGAGTATTAAGATTATATAATTTTATGAAGCATTACTTTTATTATTTATTATTTAATAATTGTTTTAATACAGGTAAAGGGAAAACCGCTTTATGGAATGAGAAATTCATATTCAAATTTCCTGTTCTTGATTGGCCAAGCTCAACACAACTTTGCATGAAGATCATTGATAGCCATTTCTTCTCAAAGGATGACTTCTTGGGTGAAACCATGTAAGAATGTTCTTTGACCATTATTATTTTAATTTCTTAAGAATTGTTTTAATTTCAAGAAATAGTCAATTCTAGTTAGGTATATATAAGGGTGGTCATCTTAACACGGAAAAACTCTTTTCGTAGACATAGATTTTAGTGAACTTAATTGATCAAATTAAAGAGATTTTTGGTTGCTAAAAAATTAAGCATAAACCTTTTTAATAAAGTAATCACTTTAACCCAAAGGAGTTAGAGTGATAATCAGAAACTCGTTTTAAGAAACGGAAGTCTTGAATTTGATTTTTACTCAACTCTAAAGGACCATTCCCTGTAGAATTACTTGGTGTGTGAGTAGGACGGCTTTCAGATGTTCGAAAATTATTCGAATGCTCTAAAAAAATTTGAAAGAAAAAAAAAATAGTAATCACTGTAGAATAAAATGGGCTTAATGTAGAAGTGCATTCAACTACTAAGGATGGACAAGAGGTCATACTTCTTATTTAACTTTATTTGCTTAATTGCAGAATTCATTTGGGAGGCGTATTAGAAGAAGGAAGTCAAAATGGAAAGATTGAAGTGAAACCTTCAAGTTACAACATCGTTACTGAAGATGGAACCTATGACGGTGATATCAAAATTGGTCTCAAGTATATTGGCAATGTATAATATCTTAAAATATTTTCATATATACATTTAAGTTTTTTGTTAATTAATTTAACAATATTCACCTGCAAACTATTTTCATCAACTTTGATACAGATTTTGGATTGTAAGACCCATACTAGATCAAATGGATAATTTTTCTACTCATACACACGTACCTCCGTTGAATTGCAACTATATTCAATTTGATACCAATTTCACCTTTAAAGCTCATTTATATAACCTGATAAATTTTCATTATTTGATAAATGTAAAATTTTAAAGATCTTAAAAAACATGACTTCTTTTATCCAATTAAGATAAAATTTATAGGCACCGTACATAAGCCAAGGCCTTTCAAATCTATCCATCCATGTGAGCTCAAGTAGGATCATTAATTTAAACTTTATATATATATAAAGTGCACCTACAAATGGCGTGATGGCCCTACTTGAAACCATGTCGATGGGTGGATTTGAAATGCATTGGCATGTGTATAGTGTCTATAAAATTTCATATTGATTTGATAAAAGAAGTCAACTTTTTTAAGGCTTTTAAATTTTCACATTCATCTAAAATGAAAAAATTTATCAAGTTAGGTCAATGAGCTTTAAAATTCAAATTGATTTTAAATTGGATATTGTGAAATTTATGGACATGAGGTAGAATGGTTCTATTTGATCTGCTATGGCCCCGTAATCCAAAGTTTGCACCCAAGTTCATGTAATCTAATTTGTAGGTATATACATATATATCATAAGAAGAGTTCTCTGAGATTTTCATGCAAACTTTGATCTATAGAGACCCACACAAGACCTAATTGATCTAATCCCCCCACTCACACTCACCTACCCCATAAATTGTACTTTACTCAATTTGATATTAATTTGACTTTTAAAGCCCATTGATCTAATTCAATGAATTTTCATGGTCAGATGAATGTGAAATTTTGAAAGTCTTGAAAGACGTGATTTCTCTTATTCAATAAAGATGAAATTTTATAGACATTATAGACAAACCAAAGTCTTTTAAATACATCTATCCACATAGACTCAAGTGACACTTATTGACCGTTTGCACTAAACTTAATACAAACTCGTTCTTATAGAATAACTACTATATATAATAAATTTAAATCTTATGACCCTCACTTACAAATGCCAAAGTACAATTAGGTTGCAATGTTATTCTAGCCTAGCTTAATAAAGTTATCTACTTACATGAAAACTCACCTAAGGTAACTCGGTCTTCCTGTAAAAGTCAGTCACATATCAATATTAGTTTTGAATTTTATATTTCAATGGTTCTTCTTTCCCAGGTTGAAGTGGATGAAGCAGAAAGACAAGAACCAAGAGAGCAACCACAACCACTGACTTCTATTCACAGGACTATCTTCAATTTCATTAAAGTCCCATGCTTAAGGTTCCTTTCTCACCTAAATCATGGAAACTCCAAAGCCAACATGGTGCAAGTGTAACCACAGACTCGAGCTGGAGAAATCCAATGGTGAAAAATTTACCTTTATCTAAGTTAAAAATTTAAATAGATAATTTTAGTCACGTACATGGACTTTATTATGTAGACTCGTAGAAAAGTTATTTAATAATCGAATGAGTTATTTGGTTGAATAAATTTTCATTTTTCACCCTCAAAAGTATCAGTGTTTCCACTCTCAGTAAGTCAAGGATGACCATTAGTATCATAATCATAGATATGGTTTGCATGTGGGCTAGGTCGGCTCATCTTGGCCTGAGCCTTGGTCCAATCCATATGCGAGTCCTGCACATTGTCTTGAATATCGTTACAAGAATATAATCGATTAAAAATAATATTGAGTATAAATATAATTAGATCAGAAGGGAAATGAATCAAAGATAGTGTAGATGTCTATTACATGGTCCTAACAAGATGATTGTCAAATGGACTAAGATCCTTTGTTTTATGAGTATTACCAAAATTCTAGTGGGACTAATCATAATCAAGTTGTATTACTTAGGCAAAATCAAAAGCATTTATGTAATTGTACGGATAACACAAGATCACTCGTAAATCTCATGTATCACAACTTCAAACTTTTAGTCTATTCTCAGAAGTTCTGACCAATTAAGTTATCTAAGCTGATTAAACACACTTGATTTTACCAATATGATCCACCATGATTGATACCACCAACATTTTTAGATATAGGTTTCAATCAAATTATCTAATATGTTCGAAAGGATTCACTTAAATTTATTTTTAATAAATCATATATTCAAACATATATCTTTACAAGACTATCATAATTATTTTTTATAACGCCATCAATACATGCACATATGAAATTTTGTCCCATGAAGAAAATATTTTCACCACAAAATTTTATTTAGAGGTTATTTGCTATTTTCCTAACTGATGAAAACTGAAGAGCATGGAAAATAAGTTTCCATTCTCTCTCTTTTTAGAATAAGAGCTCCCCACCAAGAAAACAACAATAATGCATTTCTCTCTTCTTTTAAAGAATTTATTTCTACGGGGAGATAGAAAGTTTTAATGAAAAAAATAGAATTTTTTTTTATTTACCAAGTCAATGCTTCATTTATTTTTAATGAAAATAAAGATCTTAATAAAAAAACAAATAACATCAAGTTTTTATGGAAACTTGCAGAAAACCCATCATGTAACTTCCACAGGTGATATTCATTGCTCTTAGGACACATCAAATGAGACCATGAAGAGCTCGAACCTGACAACCTCCCTCTTCCTAAGAAATTACCAGTTAAACTACACTTATATGAACTCATAAAATTACTTAAACAAATAATCTACCTCTTGAAGTAGATAGAATTCTAGATAATGAGTTGAATTGTGGCCCATCAAAGATAAAGACTTGTAGTTTTCAAACTGGCCGCATTTGAAATTTCCTGTTTAGACAAACATGGCCACTTGGGAGATGCGTCATAAACGCCAACCATGCTTCTTTCTCCTCTTTTCTTCTCCCAAACTATTGACCATTTTGGGCATTTTGGCACCGATTCTGGTTTTAGACCCCAATTAAAGTCTCACCATTTTGGCAAAATATTCAAGTGGCCACCTGGCATGTACTAATTCACAACCCTAAATAAGCTACTACACTTAGGCTAGACCTTGCATTATGTGGAAAAGGGCCAAGTCCCTCATTGTTTCAGTCATTGATTTAGAGACTTTGAAGCATTAATTTAGGAGCAAACTCATATTATTGTTGAAAATGAAACAAAATAAAAAAGAAAACACAGTCATTGGACTATCCCAACTCTCAACCCTACCAATTTGGAGACCCGGTGTTAGAAAACTATAAATTCGGACTTGACTCAATATTCCATCAATTCAAGAAATTTGACTGAATTTTTAAAAGCAAATAAAAGAAGTTTGAAAAAAAATCCATCCACTTGCTTGACTCGAACCTTTGTCCAATTTAATCCAACTTGTATTGATTTACCCATGTCATTTCAAGCTTCTTAATAATGGACTGGACAAAACATTTTTCTAGTCTAGGGCTGAAATCGGGCTGAGCCGAGTCCGGTCGGGTTTTTTAAAACCCAACCTGACTCAAGTTACTGATATATAGAACCCGACCCGACTCGACTCGAACTTTTGACCTGGACATCTTGACCAGACCCGACACGAATTACAACCCGACTCAACTCGAAATCTGACCCGACTTGTATTTGAACTTACTTTAGCCTACTTTTTACCGGGTCGGTTAGATTTGATCAGGTCACGCCGGGTTAACTTAAAAATCTCTCAACCCAATCCGACCCTAATTCAATATGAGTTTCTGACTTCTCAACCCGACCCGACCCGCTGACCCGACTTTCATAATCCAACCCGCATGATTTTCGAGTCAGGTCATGCCGGTTCAGGCCAAAACCCGACCCGAATTTCACTCCTAATCGATATCAATGTTCAAAATTACCATGAATTATTCCACTGAGATTAGTGACACCTGTTACTTTTCTTGATAGTAATCGAGAGATTTGAAAGATGATCTTTTTGGGTTTCAATCGTTGAAATCCTTGATTCGGATTACAAAATCGAATCTAAAATTTATCCTCCAATAAAATACAAAACAACCAAAAATGAAAATTTTGGGAGAAGGAGACTACATCTCTTCCATTGTCATGGCATCTCCACTCTGAACTTTGTTCCTCCATGTAGGAACTCTCTCTCACCCTATAATGGACCTTTCCTAGGTCTTCACCATTATGTACTTTTGAATTGAATTATTTAAGTATCAATAAATAGAAATTTTTGTGTAAAAGAATATGTAGTTGAGAAAGAGTTCTTCAATATAAATTTGATACCTGCTAGTCCAACGGAAAAGCCAACATCTAGATCGATTCGAATTTAACCAAAAAGGGATAATCATCCGCACATCGGTGTACACCGTATTTCTTTGCAAACTTAGACATGCCATCATTGAATAAGATGGTGACGGATATATTGAAAATGTTTTTATTTGAATATAATTTTTTAAAAAATATTTTAATTAGATCAATCATGACATATTTTTTAAGACTATAAAGTTTAGAAATAATAAAAGTAATTTAATTCTAAACTTTAAAAACAATTTAAATTGATGAAAAGTTAAAAAACTTATAAAATTAATTTGATTGATTCAATTAAAATTATTTTTAAGAACTATGGATTCAATAAAAAATCTTTTAAGCAATTGATCATCGTCTTACTTACTAAAGAAAAATTATTTCTGCACGTGAAGAAAAATTAAATAGCATACATAGAAAACTTGAGTCTTTATCGTCCATCACACATTGCCAAACTTTGCAAGTTGTAGATAAAAAAAAAAATTCAGATCCTTCACTTACCAAACAATGGCAGAGGAGAAATGACAATTCTCTACTTGGTTTCCGTTTCTGTTTCCTCAATCCCAGAGTTTTCTCTGGTTATGAAGGGGAAAAGAAAACCCTAAATCCGATCACTTACCCGACATGGAAACGCCAGTGAATTACAGAGCACTTAACATGGCGACAGCCTCACACATGGTGGGCCTTTCCTTTAAGCTCTTACTGGTACATCTGCAGGCGATTCTCAAATACTCTTTCACCTCCGCCTCTACTTCCGAATCCACCTTCTCCGGCAAGATGGAACAATCCACCATCTCCATATGCTTTCCTGTCTCCACCATCCTCCGAGCCCACACCATCAGGCCCACTTCCTTTCCCCTCTTGCCCTCCACCTTAATCGGCCAGTTGGGCGGCTTCCCCGTAGCCACCACCACCATCAATATTCCAAAGCTGTACACGTCAGCTTTGACCCTTGCAATCGTTACACGTGTGAGTGGGACCCTGCGTCCAACGGATACCTTTAATTAATTCTAATTTTTAAATCCCAGCTAATTATTTGTTTTCTGCTGGTAGACATCGCATTTCAACGTTTACGCATGAACTTGTTTTGGTATAGTCCCAATGATTTTTCATGTGGAACGTTCTGTTTCTTCCATTTTTTTGTTGTGGAGAGGGATTTTCGAATGAAGCAATTTCTCGATCGATTTCTACAAATAAAGTATCAAAATTCATCTACTCTGACTTTTATTAACTCTCGGGACTGATTTAAGCTTCAAAAATTGTATCCAAATAATTAATCCTTTGCACATTTGGCTCGGATTTTCGAAGGATATAGTTTTTTCAAGAGATTTTTACAAACAATGTATCAAAATTCATCTACTCTGAATTTTATGAACTCCGGGACTGATTTTAAGTGAAAAAATGTATACTTTTGGGCACAAAAAATCGTACTTAAAGAATTAAGATGGAAGACCATTTTTTATTAATTCTTTGGGTACGATTTTTAAAGTACAAAACTATAGTTTATAAAAGTTGGAGTAGATGATTTTGATACTTTGTTTGTAGAACTTTGTCGAGAAATCGTCTTATTTGAAAATTCCTCTCCACAACCAAAAATTGAAGAAACAGAATGTTCCATATGAAAAATCGTTCGGATTATGCCCAAAAATCGTTCGGACTATGCCGAATAAGGCCAGCCATATAGACACCGCTATTTTTCGTTAGCAGACACTACATTTCAATATTTTGCTGGAAATTACCATTTTGTCCTTCTATTTTCGCACCCTCTGAACGCGCGAACGTTTTTTGTATATAGTCTGAACGATGTTTGGGCATAGTCCGAACGAACTTTTTTTTGGACATAGTTTGAACGATTTTTCAATTGGAACGTTCTATTTTTTCCATTTTTGGGTTGTGGAGAATGATTTTCAAATGAAGCGATTTCTCGACCGATTTTTACAAACAAAATATCAAAATTTATCTACTCTGAATTTTATAAATTCTGAGACTAATTTTAAGCGAAAATGGTATAGTTTTGAACTTCAAAAACAGTACCCAAAGAATTAAAAAAAAATGGTATTTCCTCTTAATTCTTTGGGTACTATTTTGAAGCACAAAAGTATATACTTTTCACTTAAAATCAGTCTCAGAGTTCATAAAATTCAGAGTAGATGAATTTTGATACATTGTTTGCAAAAATCGGTTGAAAAACCGCCCCATTTGAAAACCCAAGTCAAACTCATAAAGGTTACAGTTGACAGGGAGACGATTTCTCGACCAATTTTTACAAACAAAGTATCAAAATGTAGGACTGTTTTTAAGTGAAAAGAATATAGTTTTAGGCTTCAAAAATCGTACCCAAAGAATTAAACCTGTAACATCCTGGGTTTTCAAATGCATTATTATACTGGGTATCATCTATTTTAATTATTAAATTTAAGATTTATAGACGGAATGAAGGTTAGATGGGTAAAAAATTGGGGCAATGACCCAATTAGGATCCAACGGATCATGGGTAGAGTTTGATTCTAATTAATTGGGTAAATGTAGTTAATGGGGTCAAATACCCAATTGGGACCAATGGGTCTAGATGAATTGATGCTTAAAGTAAATAGGTAAGGAATTGATCTAATCAAGTCATGTACCCAATTAAGACCTAAAACATAGGATCCACCTCATCAAGTGAGGTGGCATGTGTATGAGGTGGCATGTGAGTGACATGGCCAAGTGGGACCCAAATTCCACCTCATCAAGTGAGGTGGCAAATGATTTAATGCACATGCATGGTCGGCTAACCATGGTTGACTAGGTCAACCATGGATAAGTTCAAAAGGGTTAAGTGAAGTGAGTTGAGTTAAGAAATTACTTAATTAAGGAATAAATTCAAATGGGGTGAGTTGAATTATATTGAGTTGGAAATTAAAATCACTTGAGTTATATGGAAATGAGTTCAAGAAAATTAAGTGAGTCAAAGTGAGTTGGGATTGAGTTCAAGGTGAAAGACAAAGCCCCAAGTGTAAGCCATGCATATTCTTGGTTGACCTAGGGACAAGTATAACCATGTGAAAGACAAGCCCCAAGTGTAAGCCATGGGAAAGACAAAGCCCCAAGTGTAAGCCATACATATTCTTGGTTGACAAAGGGACAAGTGTAAGCCATGTGAAAGACAAGCCTCAAGTGTAAGCCATGTGTCTCCTTGGATGGGACACATGGGAAAGACAAAGCCCCAAGTGTAAGCCATGCATCCTCCTGGTTGGGAGGCTAGGGCTAGACAAAAGACACACTCACACCAAAACACTGTTGGCCGATCCTTCTCTTAGAGAGAAAGAAGATAGAGTTTCATCTCATCCTCTCCCTCCCTCTTGAGCAAGAGAAATCTCATCTCCACTCCCATATCTCTCTCTCCCTCTCTCAAACTACACTTAACCAATTCTTGTCTCTCTCTCACATTTGGTCTTAACAATTAAAGTGCCAGCAAAGCATCAAGGAAAGAGAGGAATTAACAAAGAAAGGAAGAGTTTGGGGGTTGATTTCAAATAGACCTCTTTGGCCGAACCCTCCATTAGGAGTTTTTCATCTCAATCTCTCTCCATCTCTCATCATCCTTGGCCAAATTCTCAAAGTGGAACAAGAGGTTGCATTGCCTCTTTTCATCTCTCTCTCTCTCTCTCATTTCGGCTCTAGGTTTGAAGGAGGAACAAGGACTAAGAAGGAGGAGGACAGAAGAGCAAAATCAGACCTAAAGAAACGGAAGAGACGCGGAATAGGTACATAATGCTTACCGAGGGTTTGTTGATTAAAAAGAAGCTAAGGGGAACCATGGTTTCGGCTATGGAATGGCCGAAACCATGGGGTCCCATATTGGATGGATAGGATTGACTAAACCGTTGCAAGCCATGAAGGTGGATATCCATTCGAAGATGGAATATGTTTTGGAACAAATGATCAAAGAGTCGGTATCTATTCAAGGAATAGGTAGGTGTTGAGGACCAACAACCAAGGGATGGAATGAAGAAATATTGATGATGTTTAAAATGTTTTTAAAGAATAAGGAAATAATTTTTTAAGAGGAAGGATTAAGTCTAACATCAAACAAATGAGGACTGATTTCGGGTTTTTATCATCTGCCGGATGAGTGGAGGACGGGAACCCCATGGATGATTTTATGAGTCCATGAATATTTAAAAGTTAATTGATTAACTATGGATTGTCAAGTTATGAAATAAAAAGAAAGGAATGATGGTGGACCCGCGGTATTTAAAATAAAATCAAAGAGTGAGGTTCGGCCACGTCGTATGGCCGAACCCCATTGATGGGTCTTGGTGAACATGAACACATCTTGGCCACGTCGTATGGCCGAACCCCGTTGAGGGTCTTAACCGGTTTAAGGATTATGATGCGTGAATGCGACTGAAATGAAATGTTGATTTTAAATTGATGTATGTGTATGATTTAAATTGATAAGGTAAAGAGACGTGATTCACTTTCACGTGACGGTTAGCGATTGTTCGTGCGAAACAAGATAAGGACAGTAGATCGGACTTGGGTAGGATTCCTATCTTGTTGAAACACTTGGATTATGTACATGCAATGATTTTTATTTCCATGATTGATGATTTAGTTTTGGTATAAAAAATGTTTATGTTTTAAGAATGGATTTCAAGGCTATTATGTAACTTAATATGAAATAGCATGTTTGCACTCACATCTCATGTATGGCATGGGAGGGAACATATGAGAGGAGTCCACGCTCCATTCGGGGTTTCTGATAAACAACCGTGGGGAGGAATCCACACTGATTCCAATGGACATACGGGAAGAGATGTATGATGTTGAATTGTGAGAGGAGTCCACGCTCCATTCGGGGTTTCCGATAAACAACCGTGGGGAGAAATCCATACTGATTCCAATGGACATACGGGAAAAGATGTATGATGTTGAATTGTAAGAAGAGTCCACGCTCCATTCAGTGGAACAGATAAAGCATTCATGGAGAGAGATATATTACATTTGAAATGTATGAGGAGTCCACGCTCCATTCGGTGGGACCGATAAGGCATTCGTGGGGAGGCATGACAGAAATACTTGATGTGGCGTATTCATCAAGGGGACTACTAATGTGATTTGTGATATGGATGTTGTGGGGGGGAGATCATTGGCATATGACCCCATGACATGGCATTACATTGGCATGATTTTGTTATGACTATCATGCGCTGTTTTTGTTTTATCAGCATGATTATGATCTCTATTATCATGCTCTGTTTTTAGGTATTATGTTTTACAAGTACGGCATAATGTTTTGTATCTTGACTTTATACTAATCCTATGTGTATAACCCTACTTGGAATTCCTACTGGGTGCGTTGACTAAAACCCTACTTCTACCTTAGATGATGATACAGGGAACGGAAGGACGGTGGACGCGAAAGGAGCCAAGCTTAGGAGCTTGGGCAGCTTATTGATTATTTTTAAGTTTTAGTTTTGGACAGTGTTTTTGAGTTAATTGCATTTTAGGATTGTAATGACTTAGATATTATTTAGATATGGTTTGACGTTACCTTCGGATATTAAGTTCAGTTAAGTTTTGGGTGATTGACTTCCTTGCTAAGTAAATGTTATGGTTGGTTTATGTAATCAAATGATATTTCCGCAATGGGTTCATTCCGCAAGTATAACTTTAATACGTGTGAACTGTTTTAGTGGACTCGGTCCACACACACCTATGGTTAGCCAATTAAGGACCGGTCTTTGGAAGCTCGGACTTAGCTCGTGTCGTGGCGTCGCGTTCTCTATCACTCTTTAATAGACTCTCATTTTTTAGCGAGTAAAAAAGGGCGAGGCCGTCACAAAACCTTTGCGTGTTTGGCTCTAGTTTTTAAACGAGGCGGTTTTTCAACCGATTTCTACAAACAATGTATCAAAATTCATGTACTCTAAATCTTATGAACTCCGGAACTAATTTTAAGTGAAAAATGGTATAGTTTTGGCTTCAAAACTCGTATCCAAAAAATTAAGAGAAAACCCATTTTTTTCTTAATTCTTTAGATACGATTGTTTAAGTCCAAAATTATACAATTTTCATTTAAAATCAGTCACATAGTTCATAAAATTTAGAGTAGATGAATTTTGATACTTTGTTTATAGAAATCGGTCGAGAAATCAACTTATTTGAAAATCCCTCTCCACAACCGAAAAATAGAAGAAACAAAATGTTCTGCATGAAAAATTGTTTGGATTATGCTTAAAATTCTTTCAAACTATGTCCAAAAAAACGTTTGTGCGTTCAGAGGGTACGAAAATGAAAGGGCAAATTGTAATACCCTACCCCGGATTAGGCGTGTTTTAGCTTAATTTCCGTTTTTAACCGGTTGATCTCAAGGTTTTCAGTCAGGGCTTTGAGGAAAGCCCTAGCGAAGCCCAATCCGAGCTCGTAAGCTCAGAGATCCAGCCCGTTCAGCTGGAGGGGTATTTTAGTAATTTACCGCTTGTTGTGTATATTTCTCTAAATTGTGTGATTTGGTGATTATTTTTGGTGAATAAATACTCTCCTTAATGAAGGATTTGCATTTATTATTTCAAAATGATTTAGTTTATCGACCGTCGGAACCCCGAAAGAGAGTTTTAATTATTTTAAATAATTTCGGGAAAGAGATAAAATTTGAAAATGATATATGATGATAGACCATTTTAAGAGTGATCTAGATATCTCATTTCACTTGAAAATGAGGTTTATAAAATAGTTAATTTCACATTTGTTTAAATGAGTAATTATATATAAAATATGATTTTTGTTTAAATCAAGGGTTTTTAATAAGAGATAATTCATGAAATTTCTATGGTGACCTAAGTTTTAAAAACCCAACCCATCTGTAAGGTTGGATTAAGTTTTTGAGGTCTTAAATTAGTACTTTTAGTTTTAAAAATCAAAATTTCTTAAACAATGCCCTTTCTGCAAATTAGAAAATAATTGGGAACTGATCTGCAAAAGCAGAGCAGCCTGCACACGCCATACCGCGTGCACTGGCCGCTCGGCGGTGATGATTTCCTTCAGCCGTCCCGTCCCATCCTCCCAGCCGATTTTCCAGCCAGCAAGCCTATAAATTCAAACCTCTTCCGATCGTTTGAAACTCCAAGCAGATTTCTGCATTTCTTCCCTCTCTAATCTCTGTTTAAATTCCATCCGAGAGACCTGCTGAGCTTCTGTTTTTCAGTAATAGTAAGCTAAGTGGGAGATTTTCCAAACACCCGAATTTCAGACCAGGAACCTCAACCAAGGTATCCATTGCATTCCTCTCTGAATTCTAACCAATTTAGAATCAAGAAAATCAGATTTTGACCTTGTTTTCACTGAGAAAAACCAGTTTTAAATTTTAAGGAAAACCATGGGTTTCTTGTACCCGTGAGGAATTTACCTTAAAATCGGATGGCCCTTTGAGCTTTTGAGCTCCAAACCAATCCCTGTGGAAAGAAGACTCCCAGAGGAGTCCATCAAACCAGACCGATGTGAAAAACGAATCCGGGAAGCCCTCCCTTTTTGGAATCGCATTTCACCCTGTCTTCCGCCGTGACTGTCTGCTGTTGCAGACAGTCGGAGAAGACGACTCTCGGAAGGTCCGAGAGCCGATCTTCGGACGGTCCGAGCAATGACCCTCGGACGTTCCGAGCTTCAACCCGAAGCCCAGTCCGCCCGAGGCGAGCCAGACCCTTTCGGAAGGACCAAGCCATCTCGGAAGGTCCGAACACCTTCGGAAGGTCCGAACCAGCCTTCGGACGTTCCGAGCTCTGCAGACCCATCAAACTTCTGTTTTCTGTTTTCTTCTTGTTCGGATGGACTTCGGACAGTCCGAGACCCAGTCTTCGGACGATCCGAAGTCACGCCTCAAGGTCCGAGGCCAGTGACTCAGTTTTAGGTGGTTCGGATGATCCGAAGCCACTGACCCAAGTTCCGAAGTGATGTTCCGAGGGACCCGTTTTTGAAAATAATAAAATATTGTTTGATTACCATTTTAATCTTGATTATTGTTTAGTTAATGTATTTGCTTATTGTTGTAATTTATACCCCCTCTGTTAATTAAAATTGTACTAACCCATTTTCCTCTTAATATTTATAGTCTAAATACTATTGTATACGCTTTCAGTCCGACACTAGTCGGGAACTGAGTGATTCACTTTCAGGCCGACACTATAGTCGGGCACTGAGTGACCTCGAGGCCTACTCAAAATGTCAGCTCTGGTCCTATCCAGAAGACAACCGAGAAGTGACCCGAGGATATAGACCTTACTCAATAAGTCAATCTGGTCAATGCCCAGAAGACAATATGAGTTTGGACTGAGCCCCTTATGTTTATTATATTATTATCTTGTGGATAATTTAAAAAGGATAGAAATCAAGTAGGAGACTCATTTCCATTAACCCTATATATTTTGCGGGAAAACGTGTGATTTCCAAATTCTACGTATATGTACGTATCTGATATGTATATTGATTTCGCACTTGTATGTTGTTTGACAGAGACCGCGAAACAACACGATCACGGTGAGGGAACTTAACTCTGCAGATTTTGTAAACAGGTGTTATATTGAGCAATGAGTGGTTTCGGTTTTTATGAACCCACTCATGTGCCTATACATGATGCACTATGGTAAGAGTGCTGTGATGATTTGATATTACGGTGTTGACCGTATGTGTATGTAAGACTGCTTCCACGTACCTGGGCTATTGAACCAATATCGGCCATATGAGAGATGGTTTATGTCTACTGGACCATGGGCGGACCATGCTGTCGTCAGTTGCTGACTCGAGGGTGTCAGTACCGGCTACGTTTAAGAGCCGGAGATGTACTTGCAAGGATGTATTTTGACCGTGTCGGGACTTAATACTGGTCTCAGTATAGTCGGCAGGCGTTACGGTGGATAATGGCAGTGATTGATAGTCTGATGGTGTTATTATCTTATTTGAAATTATGCTTACTGTTATCAAGCATGTGATATTGAACTGTTGCTAACCTGTTTTACTATTTACTTAATGTGCATTGTTAATTATCCTCCACTGGGCTAGTTAGCTCACACCACTCACCTTTCAGGCAACGAACCCCGAGGAGGAGGACCCTCTCTTTCAGGCTTAAGGCGTTTGAGCTAAAACAGTGTTTTGGGATTTTCCCCGGAGCGGAATGCCCTGATCTCTTTCTGTTGGTTCTTGGAACCATTGTTTTTGTATTAAGTACCGGATGTGGTACTTAAATTGTATTTGACCATTGTAACCGGCTCTGTTGCCTTTTGAGACAATATTATGATTGATTAATCAATGTTAATATCGGTTTGATCATATATTGAGTGGATGTAATTATTGTGTTGTATTACCTTGTCTTTGGGACAGGCTTATGGTACATGTTTGAGTCCACTCAACGGGCTGATGTGTAACCGCTGGGCCTAACTGTTGATCCGGCCCAGTCAGAGTGCTTGTGGTTTAGTGTACTTACCTTATCTTTCAAAAAAAAAAAAATCAGTCGCGTTCCGGGCCCACTGGTCGGGTCGGGGCGTGACACAAATGATAATTTCCAATAAAACATTAAAATGCGGTGTCTGCTAATAAAAAATAGTGGTGTCTATATGGCTAGACTTTTTAAATTTCTTATAAATGGTGAAGATAAAAGGACTTACCTTATTTGATGAAAAAAAGATGTACATGAAAACATCTTCCTTCATAAATTGATTACTATCTTTTTGAAAAAAAAAAATGATTAGTGGACTAAATGCTTGTGTAATACCCTGCTCCAGACTAGGAGTGTTTTAGCTTAATAGTCTTGCTTAGACCGGTTAATCTCGAAGATTACAGTTAGGCTTAGTGAGAAGCCCAGGTATGGCCCAATCCGAATTCGAATGCTCAGTGATCCAGCTCATCCAGTTGGAGGGGCAAAATGGTAATTTACCACTTATTGTTAGTATTTTATAATTTGTGTTTATTATGTGATTATTATTGGTTGATATTATTCTTCTTAATCAAGGATTTGTATTTCTGAATTTAAAATAATTTTATTTTCAGAAAATGGTATTTAAAACCGCTCGTAAAAACCCTGAAAGGGAGAAATAATTATTTTAAATGGTTTTGGAAATGAAATAAATTTTGAAACAAGTATAGTATGTTAGACCATTTTAAGTATGGTCTACTTATTCTTTCAAACCCCAAAATGAGGTCTCTAAGTTGTTTTATTTAACATTTGTTTAATTAAATAAATAGTATTAAATTGTGATTTTTATTTAAATTAATGGTTTTTAGCAAGTTTTAAATCCCCAAATTTTTATGGTGATTAGAGAGTTTTTAAAACCCAACTTATCTATCTAGTTGGATTGAATTTTTTAGCCTTTGAAATCACGTGTTTAGTTAAAAATCAGATTTTCATCAAATAAAGGACTTATTCGCAAAATCAATTTTTGTAGAGGATTGAATTGCAACCAGACTACCGAACAGTGTAACCACTGTTCAGGACGTCAGCTTCGGCTGCATGCAGAAGCATGCAGTGGCCGATGGCCCCCCTTCTTCAGGCTAAATTTCTATAAATTGGCCTCAGTTCTGCTGGATTAACTCCCTTCAAATCTTCATCTCTCCCTCTCAGTCTATCTCTCAGCTGAAACCCGACCCTGCTGACCCTCTCTGCTTCTCTCTGTTCTTCCCAGTTTTTAGTTACCGTAGCTTAAGAGGAAAGTTTTTCAAAAGATCAGATTTTTAGTCCAGGAACTCGAGTGAAGGTAACCACTGTGTTCCTCTTTCAATTCCAGTCGGTTTAGAATAAAGAAAAACCAGTTTTGGCTAAGATTTGAGTGTGTAAAACCATTTCAAAGTTTAAGGAAAAACCCGATTTTAGTGTACCAGTGTGCTTTTAGTGCTAAAATCGGATGGCCTACCGAGCTTCAAAGCTCCAAACCTCTCCCTATGGAAAGAGGACTCCCAGAGGAGTTCATCGGACCGGCTAAATGTGGAAACCGAATTCGGGAAATCCACTGTTTCATGATTCGTACTTCACATAGTGTCTGCCGTCGTGCAGACAGTGAGGAAGATGACTCTCGGACGGTCCGAGAGTCGATCTTCGGACGGTCCGAGAGGACCCCTTGGACGCTCCGAGCTTCACCTGAAGCCCAGAAACGCCTGAGGCTAGCCTAACTCGCCCGGATGATCCGAGCCGAGTTCGGAAGGACCGAACCCCACTCGGACGATCCGAGCCCTACTTCGGATGTTTCGAGACACTAGACTCACCGAGACCAGTTTTTCTCTGTTTTAATCGGTTCGGAAGGACTTCGGATGATCCGAGACTCAATCTTCGAACGATTCGAAGTCAGACCTCAGTCCGAAATCAATACCTAGTTTAGACAGTGGTTTGGATGATCCGAAGCCACAGTACCTGATTCCGAGGCTCGTTCCGAGGGACCTAGTTTTTGAAGTGTCAAATCTTGTTTGATTGTTGATGATGCATGTGATGTTAGTACCCCATTGTTAATATAAAAATGTATTAATCCTCTTATCTTATTACTATAGTGTATATGCTATTGTATTCACTTCTAGGCCGACTCTATTGGTCGGGCACTGAGTGATTTCACTTCCAGGCTGATGCTATATTGTCGGACACTGAGTGATCTCGAGGCCTTACTCAAAATGTCAGATCCGGTCCTATTCGGAAGACAACCGAGAAGTGACCCGAGTATCTAGACCTAACTCAATAAGTCAATCTGGTCAATGCCCAGAAGACAATATGAGTTTTGGACTGAGCACCTTTTTATATTATATCTTGTGGATTATTGTAAATTAAAAATTATAGGAACCAAGTAGGAGATTCAATTCCATGTACCTTGGATATTTTTGGGAAAACAAGTATAATTTCGAAATATACTTGTGTGTATGTATTTGATGCTATGTATGATGATTTATAATTGATTGTGCACTTGTTTGCTTGTTGAATAGAGACCGCGATACCACACATACGGTGAGGGAACTTAACTTTGCAGTTAAAATGTAAACAGGTTTTGTTATTTGAGATGGATCTTGAGCAATGAGTGGTTTCAGATTTGATGAGCCCACTCATGTGCCTAGACTTGATGCACTGTTGTAAGAAGTGCTTATGGTAATGGTGAATGATATGATGTTGATCATATGAATTGTGAAATACTGCTTCCACATGCCTTTTACTATTGAACCATCACCGAGGGTGTCGGTTACATCTACTGGACCAGGTGGGTCGGCAGTGACTGGCAAGGTGTGTCAGTACCGGTTTTGAGGTGTATACCGGAGATGTACTTGTAAGGAGGTATTTTGACCGTGTCGGGACTTAATACTATTGATGTCAGTATAGTATCTGGGGGGTTACATTGGATGACAACAATAATGGAAAGATGATGGAAATAATGATGAGATATTACTTAATATTGTGAATTTATTATCAAGCATGAGATGTTATATTGCAACTGTTGATTATTTGCTAACTTGTTGTTTACTTAACTTCACTGTTATATTTCCTTCACTGGGCTAGTAAGCTCACCCCACTTACCTTTCAGGAGATCAACCCGATGATATGAAGCTTAGGGTGGATAAGCTGCGGCGTTGCTTGGGGATTCCCACTGAGAGGAATACCCTTGTCTTTGCTCTTTGGTTCTTGGAACCATTTGTTTTTGTAATGTACCAGGTGTGATGCTTAGTCTGTTTGAATGTTATGTATTGAAGACTACCATGTATCTGTAGTTACTCTTATGATGTTTTAATGATAATTCAGTATTAGAATTATATGATTATGTTATGTGTTTGCTGTTGTGCTTTTATTGGATAGACTTATGGTATATGTTTGAGTTCACATGTTTAGATCATGTGTGACCTTTGGGCCCAACTGTTGATCCGGCCTACTTAGAATACTTGAAGTGTTGTCTTAGCTTTAAAAAAAAAAAATCAGTCCCGTTCTGGACCCACCTTTCAGATCAAGACGTAACAGCTTGGGTTGAAAACATGGAGTCCTTTGAAGCGCTAGGTTAGAAGGTGATCATTCTAGGATTTAAGGTCCCCAATAGTCATGGCCCCAGCAAATGCAAAAAGATGGGAACGGCCCCCACCTATTGAGCAACTTACCAAAAGTCCAAAACGAACGCGTGGAGTGTACGGCAGCCGCGTTACCAAATGGAGGGCGAGAGACTAAAGCTGGAAATAGAAATTAATTATCTTCTAAAGTAAATAAAAGTTAAGCTCGCTAGGTTTTGACTTAGTTCTTGATTTTAATTTACAATTTAACTCTTTTGGGTTATTTTTTTTATCGGTTACTCTCCATCCACTTATTTATTGTATCTGAATTTGGAGATTTATATATATTTGTAAAATTAGTTTTACCTCCTATATAAAATAAGAATACTTATATTAAAAAATATTTTTAATAAAAGAATTAAAAGTTAACCATAATATTTTTAGAATACACATTTTCACAAAAGAGAATTTTTTTCATTTAACACGAGAATTCAATTTTTTTTTTTAATTTTTAATTTACCTTTCCAACCAACACAAAAAGTAGAAAGGTAAAACAAAAATTTCAAAATAAAATTGAATTCACTTGAACTCCTTAATTATCAGGTAATATTAGTATTTTCGAATTCAGATACAGTTGGACTGAGAATAAAAAAAAACTCTTCTCGGAAACAAATATCCACACCATTTCTCATGAAGTTACTAGTCATGTTCTGAACCTAAGAATTAGTCCGATAACAACTCAGACGAGTGGACACCTTTCATCGTAAAATAAAATATTATTATTTTTGTAAAAGCAGCACATGCATGTAAAGTGTAAAGGGCATCTCTCAGACGCATCTATCAGCCTCTCACTTGGTGGTAATAGCAACGACTTTCGGCCACAACAAGACGACGACTTTGAAATACGAATGATTGAAGAAGAAAATAATAATTATTATTATAAACAAACGATTAAACGAAACAAAAGGAGACGTAAAGAACGAGTGAAAAAAGAAAAATACCAAAGCAATGGAAGTGAAACCTCCTCCCGTTGATGGCGGCCCTTCTTCCTTCCCTCTTCCTTCAGTCAAACCCATCTCTCCCTCCTTAAGTCCAACCAACCCCCAATACCTTAACCCTAATCCCAAACAAATTCCTTCTCTCTGCTTCTCTCGCTCACCTTTCAATCCCAGCCGTCTGTCATGGAACCAGCTGTCCAAGCCCTGGTTTCAGCCGTCGCTAGCTTCATCGGCATCACGCTCATCTTCGGATTAATCATGTTCCTCTGCCGTAGAAGGAAGCCCAGCGGCCGTTCGATAGAGCAGCATCCGTACGCCGCCGCCAGACGCAGAATTCCAGAACCGTCATCGGCCGTGTCCAACGGCTTGGATGAGAGTGCTTTCTTCGATCCCTCCATCAGCCGCATCTCCATGGCGGAGCTTCTCGCCGCCACGAAGCACTTCGCCGCCGAAGGCATCATCGGCGACGGCAGCTTCGGATTCGTCTACAAGGCACGGCTCAACAACGGCGTCACGGTAGCCGTCAAAAAGCTGAACCGAGAGGCGTTCCAAGGCTTTCGAGAGTTCCGTGCCGAAATGGAAACCCTAGGCCGGATTCGTCACTCCAATCTGGTGAAGATGCTCGGCTACTGCGTGGCGGGAGAAGACCGCGTCCTCATATATATGAGTTTGTCGCCCGAGGCAGCCTGGACCAGTGGCTCTACGACACGTCATCGTCTCGATCCGGACAACCGCAGTCGTTGGATTGGAAGCTGCGGAAGAAGATCGTGAAAGGGATCGCGTCTGGGCTCTGCTATTTGCACGAGGGCTGCGAACCTCGCATCATACACAGAGACATAAAGGCGAGCAACGTTCTTCTGGACCCCGATTTCGAGGCTAAGATCGCTGATTTTGGATTGGCGCGTCGGATGGACGGGTCCCACTCACACGTGTCAACACAGGTGGCGGGGACCATGGGGTATATGCCGCCGGAGTACAGGGACGGGGTAACGATTGCAACGGTCAAAGCTGACGTGTACAGCTTCGGGATATTGATGGTGGAGGTGGCGACGGGGAAGCCGCCCAACTGGCCGATTAAGGTGGAGGGCGAGAAGGGGAAGGAGGTGTGCCTGATCGTGTGGGCTCGGAGGATGGTGGAGGCGGGAAAGCATATGGAGATGGTGGATTCTTCCATCTTTCCGGAGAAGGTGGATTCGGAAGTAGAGACGGAAGTGAAAGAGAGTATTTGAGAATCGCCTACAGATGTACCAGTGAGAGCTCGAAGGACAGGCCCACCATGGGTGAGGCTGTCGCCATGTTAAATGCTCTGTAGCTCACTGGCGCTTCCATGTCGGGTAAGTGATCGAATTCAGGGTTTCTCTTTTCCCCTTTCACAACCACAGAAAACTATGGAGTCTGGATTGAGGAAACAGAAACAGAAACCATGGTAAAGAATTGCCACTTCTTCTCTCCATTCTTTGGTGGTACTCGTCGAGGAAAAAAAAATGCAGCAGCAAATGGATGGGTACTGTTAAGTGAAGGGGCTGAAAAAAATATTTTTTTTACTACAACTTGCAAAAGTTTTGGCAATATGTGATGGATGGTAAAGACTGAAGTAGTGGGTGGGTAAATTTCCACTCTGTATATTTATATTAACTTTTTTATTATTTTTGTTTTGAAATTTAATAATATGATGCCGAGCTCACACAGACAGAAAGTTCAAATGAAGAATAAATGTTATACTCTTTAAATGTTATGCTATTTAATTTTTCTTTTCGTGCAGAATAAGTGAGAATACAATTAATTAATTTAAACAGATTTTAAATTAATTAATCCCGTCCCGCTAAGCCGCCCAGTGCTCCCACAGGTCGTCCGTCGGGTCGGGTCAAAGTACTCTCATGGAGTGCAAATTATTTCCAGGCCACTGAGAATTGCTGGTCCAAATTCCATTTGAAAATGCAATTATAACTGAGGCAAAAAATGCGGTTGATACATTGCTTATCGGCCATAATATTGCAGGGAAATGAAGAATGCAGCAAATTGACCGGCAGAGACGGATGACGGAAAGATGTAAATAAGGTGTGTTGGCATGTAACAATTGACACACTGCATTGTGTCTGGGTGTACTCTTCTGGATGTGAATACAGTATTGTCTGGTAAATGCAATTGGATCGAGTTCTTTTTTCTCGTTTTGCAATTCAATTTTTCTGAGTTCTTTATTTCGATTTGAGTGAGACCTTCAGCAGCTTTTGAGTATTGCAAAATTTTGAACCGTTGCATTATCTGTTTTTGTTTTAGGCGTGTCAGATACAGTTGGAGTCAAATTTAACTTACAGCCTTAAAAATAGGCTCTTCCTACGCAGAAAGGATGGCCATCCTAACACTGGAATACTCTTTTAGTAGATACAGATTTTTGAATTTTCCACTTTGTCCTCCATTCACAGAAATCGGCTTATTTTTTCAGTGAATCGGTTCACTCATCGATGCATTGTCCGATGCAAATAAGTGAACCGATTTCCTGAAAAGTGAACTAATCTATGTATAAAATGATCCGGTCGGTGCACCGATTTAGACTCTCAAGAAATCGGTGCCTCGGTTTCCAGGTGATCTGGTCAGTGCACCGATAAGTGAACCGATTCACTGAAAAGTGAACCAATTTATACAGATGGATGATGGATAAAATGAGAAGTTTACTAAAATCTTTGCCTCCTAAAAAATAATGCTGATGTTAGGATGGGCACCCATAATAAATTAATATTTTGTATATATTACTATGTATTACAGTTATAGTGTTTTGTCCTATAATTTTTTTAAGACAAATTTAGTAGAGAAATGAGTTCATTTTGTCATTTTAACGGTAAGAATAAATTTCAAATGATGCTTCTGAGACAATATACGACCCACTTCTTAAAAATTCAAAACGTTTATTCATTTTTAAACATAGAAATACATGAATAGATAAATAATTTAGTATAAAATATATAAAAAAAAAATCATTATTTCCTAACAGTATTTCTCATGAAACTTTCATGTGAACTGTTAATGAATGCTACCTAAGTCCACATGGATTAGTAGATTTGAAAGATCTTGACTTGCATGTGATATATCTATAGAATGTTGTCATGATTGTGTAAGAGAAGGTGTGTTTTTTAAGATCATTATAACTTTATACTTATCTAATGTTGAAAATTTATTAGATTATATGAATAGATTTTAAAAGTCAAATTATTATTAAATTGAATCAAGCGCAATTCATAGAGAGTAGGTGATGTTAGAGAGAGGAGAATTGAATAAATTAGGTCTACTGTTGACACCAAACACAAGCCAACAGTTCCTTTATCATTATGATGATGACATAGTGTATGTTTCTTTTGGTTTTATAAAATTATTTAACCCCCAATTAGATAAATCAAATGAGATAAATGTGATAAATTTTATATACTTTCTAATCAAGTACCTTTTATATTTCCATCTAATGATGGGTGTGAAACCCTTCCCCAGCCGATGTGGAGAGTCCCACATCGGTTAGGAAGGGAGAGAGGTGAGGATGTATAAGAGGCCAAGCCCACTTAATTAGTAAGACGTGTTTTGGGCCCCGCTAGCAGGCTCAGGCCCAAAGGTAAAACCGTGCGGGTTAGTTGCGTGCAGGGGTAGAAAAATCGGCCGGGCCGAGATCCCCGCCGATTTTTCATATCGGCCGATATATCGGCCTAATTTTTTCTCTCTCCTACCTGTTTTTTTTTTTTTAAAAAAAAATTTCAAAAAAATTACAGTAAATGCAGATAATTATGGGCTTATTGAATATGTAATTTTTTCATAAAATATCGGACATTTACATCTTCGAATATATTTTTGAAGTTACGATAACGGGAAATTATATAATTAGTAATAAAATTGTGAAAATTACAAGGAAAATGATATAAATGAGGAAAATTTGTAGAAATAATTTCATAATTTATTTTCTTAGTCAATGAGTGTTATTTTAAGTTAGGATATCCCTAGGGTGTGCCGAAAACACAGTATTTTATAAATAAGGGTACCCTAGGGTGTGCCGAAAACACATTTAGGAAAGTCAAAAGACCTTGAAGTCTTAAATTATTTTTATCAGGTTATCGTAATTAGTCCGGATATTCAATTTGAGAAATTTTGAAAATACACAGTGCTTAAAAAATAACTTTAAAGTTTTAAAGGAGATTTTATTTTAATACACTATGCACATTATTTTTTAAGCATCGTGTATTTTCAAAATTTCTGAAATTGAATATCTGGACTAATTATGATAACCTGATAAATATACTTTAAAACTTTAAGGTCTTTTGACACTCCAAAATGTGTTTTCGGCATACCCTAGGGATACCCTTATTTGTAAAATCTGTGTTTTAAATATTTAAGAGTGTCAAAAGACCTTTAAGTTTTAAAGTATTTTTATCAGGTTATCGTAATTAGTCCGAATATTCAATTTGAGAAATTTTGGAAATACACAGTGTTTAAAAAATAACTTTAAAGTTTTAAAGGAGATTTTATTATTTAATACACTATGCACATTATTTTTTAACCACTGTGTATCTCTCTCTGTTAAACCCTAGCAGCCGCCCGCCAGTATTTTTCCCACTCTCTTCATTTTTTCCATCAACGAAGAAGAGAAAGAAGAGAAAAGAAGATCTGAAAGGTGTGCGATTTTTTTCTTCAATCTTTTCTCTATATTTTCTTTTTTCTCTTTCCATTCTTGTCTGCTATTTAAAAAAAAAAAAAATCGAATTTTTAAAAATCGGCCGATACTATGACCGATAATTCGGTCAAAAATTCGGCCATATCGGCCGAATTTTTTTTTTGTACGGCCGATACTATACGTATCGGCCGATATAATTCGGTGGTCAAAAATCCGAATTATATCGGCCGATACGTACAGTATCGGCCGATATTTTGACCCATGGCTGCGTGCGAGGCCCCGAGCGGACAATTTCTTGCTGAGTTGAGCCTTAAGCCCTGTATGTGGGTCAGGTCGTTACAAATGGTATCAGAGCCTCAGTTCAACTCTCGGACTGTGTGGGCCTTTCCTCCTTGCCTGGTGTTGTTGAGCTAAGTCGAGTCGATCCAGGGGCGGCTCAAGGCTTAGTGGGGGTGATTGTGAAACACTTCCCCCAGTCGATGTGGAGAGTCCCACATCGGTTAGGAAGGGAGAGAGGTGAGGGTGTATAAGAGGCCAAGCCCACTTAACTAGCAAGACGTGTTTTGGATCGGGCCAGGCGGGCTTGGGCCCAAAGTCAAAACCGTGCGAGCTAGCTGTGTGCGAGGCCTAGAGCGGACAATTTCTTGCTGAATTAAGCCCTAAGTTCTGTATGTGGGTCGGGTCGTTACAATGGGTCTAATACTTTCACAAAATTTGAAATATATATATCTTTATGTTTAGAAATTGATGAACAATGGACCATACATGTCTTAATTACTAACATTTGAAGTCATCTTAATCATTATGATCAGGGGTCAAAAAATCGGCTCGGCCGATATATCGGCCGATAATTTTATCTCTCATACCGATATCGGCATTTTCTCTCTCCTCCAATATCGGAACCGTGAAAAAATAGCAAAAAACCGTGATGAATAGTGGTGAACCGTGACAAAACAGCAAAAAACCGCAAAAAACCGTAAAAAACCGTGAACCCCCTGAGAACTGTAAACCCTGAACCGCGGAAAACCGCTGAAAACCGCATAAAACCGCGAAAAACCGTGAATACCCCCGAGAACCGTAAACCGTGGAAAACCGCGGAAAACCGCGAAAAACCGCGTAAAACCGTGTAAAACCGCGAAAAACCGTATCGGTGTTTAAATTTTTTTTTTTTTTTTAAATACCGATATTTATGAATATCGGCCGATATTGTGACCGATATTTCGGACCGAATATCGGCCGATATTCGGTATGTACGGCCGATACTTATCGTATCGGCCGATATTACTCGGTTTAAAAAAACCGATATATATCGGCCGATATTTAAAACCTTAGATTATGATGACAACATAGTATCATTCATCTATTAATTGATGTTATATATTGGTAGTTGATACTTCAAATATATATAAATTGATATATTGAATGTGCATTAATATTATAAGATTTCTGATTTAGGCACTTCTTTTTAATAGAGAAATGACTAAATGTAAGCATAGATTTTGCATATTTACTATCTACGGAAAAAGTTTAATATTTTAAAATTTCAAATTTCATCAAAAGTACTTAGATGGACTTGACTCTAATTTCTCTTTAAAAATAAGGATATTTTTTTGTCTTTTGCATTTATGCATCATTTAAGTAATGGAAAGCATAATGTGTATCTCGAAATTGAGAGTGCTTACAGCATATCATGTTTTTACGTACATTTTTCTCATTCCAAATGGTACAATTAATCTTAGTGGGCCAATAATTAGACTTCAGGTCTAGCCGTTGATATGTTTGAGCCGCAATGCTTCAATCACAATCCCTGACTCCAACCTAATGTGTCTATCACAATCTTCCACCAAGGAACGGAAGTCCTATTCTAGACTTTGATATCATCTATAATGATCTGGTCCACCTAACATATTTTTTTTCGTTCTTTACTTTTATCCACGCGGTTTTGTCTCCCTTTAGGCTCTGACTCATCTACAAGAAAACATCATATACTAGATAGAGTGAACGTGAATATTCCGCATATATGTCAGGATCTGAACTATCTTCTAAGCTACGTGGGACAATTTCTGCACACCACCAACTAGAACAAGTACTAATTCTAACCTGTTGTGTCCATCCATTGTTGGCTTGTTTGGTCATTAGATCCCTCACAATGCATTGCAAATATTGGAACCCTTTTTTTTTTGTGATCTTGGGCACAAATCTTCAGCAAAATTGTGGTACTATTTCACCAATCAGCCACCAATCCATTTAGATATAATTATACAATGAGGGGTTGTAGATCACATTGGATATCACTCAAGTATATATCTCTGCAAACATTGAGATGTCACTGCTAAAGGTGATCTGCTTCTTAGCTTCTCTCCTAAAAAAATCTTCGTACAAAGATAAAATTTGTAGATATTGGAAATATATCAACGATATATATCTGTCAATTTTGTTAAATATTGTTGATTTTTTTTTTTTTAAATTATTTTAGTGGTGGGTTCAGGCTGATATCTCGACCGATATTAATGATTTCAATTTTTTTTTTTCTTTTCAAAAGTGACTCTCCTTTTATTTTAGATAGATCTCGATTGATATCGGCCATATCTGTCGAGATCACCTTTTACCAATATTTTGATCCTGCTCCTAATCTCTACATCTTCTTCTTCTGCTACTATTAATTTTATTAGTGGGGTTAACCGAGATTTTTTTCCTTCGTCTGCTTTTCTCTACAAGACAAAACCCATTTTATCATATCAACTTTTTATTACCCGTAAAAATCAATCTTCCACTGTAGAAATCAAGCTTTTCAATAGTCTTTTTTTCTTGAACATGAAATTTTCTGTACTATGTTTGAATGGAAAGAAGTGAAGAGATTTTTTTTGAGTAATTTTCTTTGATTCTCTCTGATAAGAGAAAGTGGACCTCAAAAGATGCTAAATTTTTATCTTTTAAGAGAAAATTCTGTTGTATACAATCCATCACTTGGGGCACATGGTAATATTTTTATTTATTTATTATTATTATTTTTTAATGTTGGATTAGTATATCATTCAAAAGAATACCCAAAGAAAAAATTTACAAAGAAGCTCACAGCCGGGCCAGGTCAAAAGCAGTCACCAAATGCAACTCAGAGAAAAAAGGATCATAGTCCTTTGAAACAAAAGAATAGTGGCCAAACCAACAGACACAAAAATGGCCCAAACGATAATTTTATTTTTTATTTTTTAGAGATTAATAAAATATAATTGATAGGATTGGAAGTTTATTTAAATCCCAGCATGTATACCAAATTTAAGTAAAAAAATCAAATCTTATTCACTAAATTTTGATGGTCAAACATCATTATCATTACGTGTTCTTGCTTTTTTGCTAAAGATGTACTTTGATTTTAACTATTAAGATTAAATGAATAAAATTTGAGTTTTCAACTAAAATTTAGTTTACATACCGAATTTTTAATATGTTTTCAGTCCCACAAGATATTTTTCTTTTAAAAGTTCATGATAATTCTAAAAAATAAAAAGATCTAACACACAACTTATATATTTTATTAAATTCATCACTTTAGTCTATTCAAATCATCAATATCCAGCTAATGCTCAAAAAAAAAAAATCAATATCCAGGAGAATTTTTATGACCAAATGTGTCCACGTGTCTCACTTGTAAAGGACTTTATCTTATTATTCTTTCGGAACATGTATACACCTCCCTATATAACAAACACACGTAATGGATTTAAGCGATGAAGAATAACCCACGAGAAATGGTCTAAAGAAGTTGGATGTGAATCGAATTCAAAACCTGCCTTAATGAGAAGAGTTTCTTAACTTTTAAACCAACCACTCTGGGTTCAGGAGAAAATTAATTGATAGAAGGTTTTCTAACTTCTGAGGAGATTTTTTTCTTTACTTTAAATTTTCTTTATCCAGACTCAGCAAGTTGAATACAATGAAAATGAAAAAAAAATATAAAGTGAAAAACATCTCTTAGTGGTCTTCACTTGCACAAATTTTGGTACTCCTCACTTACGTTAGTTCATGTTCTATAAACTTTCGTGCTCCTTCACTTCGAGTCATCATTTTAAAAGGGTTGAGTCAGCAACATCAATTGAAAAAGTCACTAAAGTAGACATGACTTGTCCCAAACAAACCTTGAAATTCAGCTTAAATCTAGTTAATATTTTATTTCCTCAAATCTTTATTTATTTAAAAAATAATAGTAGGGTTGTTAGTGGCTGAACTTGATCAGATTGAAAAATTAATACAATTAGATATGTCTTGTTCCAATATAAAGTTCTCTGTATAATCCTTTGACCAAAGATGAAATGTTGACTTGCACAAAGATGATGACATGTTTGGACAAGGTTAATAAAATTGACCGGTTGACATACTGATGCATTTTTTTAGTTTAACATTTTCGATCATTTTATAATTTTTTTTGAATTTCAGGTCTAAGGTATTGAAAATAATTTAATCAAATAATATTCAGTGCATATGAAATTAATGGAGATATTTTAATGTGATTGACATAATTTGTAAAGTGTCATATGATTTTCTAAGAATTTTCTAAAAATATAATAAAAGTCGGGTTTTCTAAGATACTTTCCAATTTTGAGTTTCTTGTGGAAAAACTGAATGAAATGATATACAAATATTTTCACAATTAAATGAAGAGCCTTTAATGTGATTGATATAGTTTTTAAAGTATTTTTGTAATATCTTCCAATATTTTTGTAGAATTCAGAAATTTTTACAATAAAAAAATTATAAATTTGAAGAGCCTTTAATGTGATTGATTTAGTTTTTAGAGTATTTGTGTAATATCTTCCAATTTTTTATAAAATTCATAACTTTTTACAATAAAAAAGTATAAATCATAATAAAAATATACATGTCACTGGGGGATTCTTAAAAATATAAATTTCATAGTAGATATTTCTTGGTGTTGGTTTCTACTTTATCAAAAAATTTAGTCATTTTCCAACTTTTTAGGATATTTCTCAAAACTTTTAGACATACTTTATTCGTATTAAAACTTCGACTTTCAAGGTTTAATACTTCATAAAAATGATAGCCATTAAAAAAAAAAAATGCTTATCTCATGCTTGCCATTTTTTCTATTTTTCATAAGGATTTTTAGTATTGCTGATATTGGCTGACCATTTTTTTTCACTACAACTAGTTTGGAGAGTGATTTTAGGTATTTAGCTATAAAAATATTTAAAATTATAATATTGGCAACCTATGAGGGTCGGCTTTGTAGTTAAAAACTCGTTTGGATTGCGGCTGGCTTAGTGGTGAAAAACTCACATGAATTGTGCGATGTTCAAATCACTCTCAGTATAAAAGAACCACTCTCCATAGAATTTCTCCATAGAATTTAAATGCAAGGACTACTCAGTCTTAAAAAAATAATTCTGATATTGGCTTTAAGATTTTTTTTTTTCATATAACCACTTGAAGCCAATATCAGTTTTTAAAACTTATATATATATAGACTAATACAATGTGTATCGGTTGTATTTGAAAGATATTAGGTGATATCTGATATATATCACATATATATATATATATATATATATATATATATATATATATATATATATATATATATCAGTGATATCGACTGTTTTAATTACAAATTTTATTTTTTGGATAAATCAAATTTGAAACCGCTGCTTGAAACCAAAAAAGAAGTAAACCACACCGTATAAAATAGGGGTCGAAATCTCAGCTGATACGCATAGTATCGGTCAAAGATAAAAAAGTTTGGTGGAATATCGACCAATTTTTTATTTTTTATTTAAAAAAAATAAATATCGGCGTAGGCCAGTCGATATCTCGGCCGATATTCGTCCGATACGGATGAATATCGGCCCAGATTTATATTTTTTAATTTAAAAAAAAAACAGTCTTTTTTCATTTTTTTAAATGATTTTTTTTTTTAAAAAAAAAACCAGAGAAAAATCTTCTTCGTACAAATCACAATGCATAGTTTCTCGGGTGAGCCGGGCATAGGTTCGTAAATCGTAATATTCTAAACACTCAAACCCTTGAGACGTCGGACCCTTTAATTCTACCCCTGTTCGTCCCTGCCCCTCTCCGATAAATCCGACCGTTGACATCTCAACTCTCGTCCCTTCGTCTCTCTGCCATCTCCGACCTCAAGACACCAACTCTCCTTTCTCTGGGTCTCTCTCTCTCTCTCTCTCTCTCTCTCTCTTTACGTTCTTACTATGTTCCCCAAAATCGGATGAATAGCTTAAACTGGGATATGTTCAAGAAATTCATACCGTGGATTGTTTTTAGTTTTTCTCTCAATTGAATTGTTTGAGACTTGAGTGTTGTTTTTGCTAGCTGATTAAAACTTGCGGAGCTTTTTAATGATGTTTGAATCCATCAATTTAGTAAAAGGAATGAAACTGGAATCAGTCAATTTCATTCAGATTGATGACAAACGGAGAAAAAGACATCTAACATTTACAGAGAAAAGAGCACCTAAAGTTTGGGAATGCTTTAGTTATTGTGAGAAAGATGAGTTGTATAAGCTATTTGTTAGTATTGCAGCGATGAACTTGCGGCTGGTGGTTCTAAGGATATCACTCATTTGACTCTGTACCAATCTATGTTGAAACATATTGAAATGTGATTGTGTGCTCGTTACAGGGATCCATCTATCAGACCCACTAGAGAAGAAGAAAAGCAAAAATGGGAAGAGAAAAGATGGTGATGGGATCAGCACCTTTGCCTGTCATTGTTCATGACACTTCAGATGCTTTCACTCGGCGGGAACATTCAAAACCAAAACCATTTTCATCCAAAGGCATAATTTTTTGGTATGTTCATCTACGCATGGTGCTAGTTTATTATTATGGGGCATGTTAATTTCATCGCACCTTTTTCTTTCCCATTTTAAGGGATATTTAGTTGCTGCAATGTCCAGTCTTTGTGTTTTTATGCTATGTTATGTGCATAATTATTTAGATCGTGATAATTGAGTTGCCATACAGTGACATTCAATTGTAATTACACTTCTTGTTGGGTTTTAAACAAAAAAGTGAGTGCATTGAAATATTATCATTTCTAGTGGAGTCACTTTTTGTGTGTGCATAATTCCTATTTTTTTTTTGAATTAATTATTGCAATAACACTGATGTTTAGAGTCAGTTTTTATGATTTTAATTGCATGCAAAGTTAGCAACTCCAGTTTGAAGCCTTTTTGTGATCATTTAGTTCCACTTTTTGATGAATTACTTATGCAATGAAAGTGATAGTTGGAAACTTTTTGGGATTGTTTCGTCCATACTTATATGACTTAGTTACGAGAATGAAAATGAAGAATGGCATGTTTCGAACATACATACATACGTACATACATATACAGACACATGCATATATCTTTCTCGAGCATTTGCCAAGGTATAGAGCCAATTAGATTGCTTGCTTTGAAATTCAATATGCAAAAGTATACTTGATGTGATACTTTTGAATGCACACAAGCAATTCTCATATATGTATATATATTGAAATAGTAACTTTATTGAAGTGCACAAGAAGTGCACAAAAGGAAAAAAAAACCCCCAAGAGGAGACCTCCTGTAATGCCCTGCCCTGCGATGAACCAGTGACACCGACAGGTCACGATCCGCCACGTGGTGAGCACGTGGGATTCTCATTTAATATTCAAATCTCATAACCACACACAACGGGGGAGAAACTAAATTTCTATGTTCTATTAATGTCTGAAATTTTCTTGAAATTTCGGCAACATCTCCCCTAAAACTTGGACATTTGGAAAATTTTATTTCCCTACATTTCATTCCATAATCACCTGTCACGAGTACAAAGGTTACAAGTCCAGTCTAGTCACCATTCCCATAGGAAACAATTAATAAGTTGTCTGCCTGAGTGGTTGCAATCATATGCAATTTATCATACATAATCCATAGTGTTTATTCACATACGTCATTCATGACAATCACTAACTAAACACACATCCAATCTCAATGTTTAATCACATTACCCACATCTTGTTAATTATCATAATTCATATTAAACAAGACAATTAGGCTAGTAATCATGGGCATGTGTTCATGTTCATCACATCATAACACACAAATTCATCAATCACATACATCACATCATATCATGAAATTTCATCTAGTTCTTTATTAATTTCATCACATGCACCACTAAGAAATTAAAATGCAGTAAATTAAATATAGATTAAAGTGTGTTCGAAACCCTCACCTAACTGTCGTTGTGATGTACATGGGGGCCTATCGGTCCAAGGTGAGCTTGGAGGGCAAGACCAACTTCCACTCATGATAATGGAACTTTCACACCTCTAAGAACTTGCAGCTAGGATCTCAACTTGTCCTTTGTCAACATGTTGTGCCAGTAGTACCTAACGCAACGCCAAAGTACAACTTGTCTCTGGAAATGAAAAAGGAAATCTTTGATGTTTTGGGATTTGATGGACGAATGGGTAAATTGAAAACAAACTTTAAATGAGATGGGTTTGAAGTGGAATGCAAAAAAAAAAATCCTTTACTTGTTTTCCTTTATTAGGAAGTTTGAGAACTTTATTTGAATTATGAGATATTATACTTGAAAATCATGGGTTGTAATAAGCTTTTTGGGTTAGTACGTAACTCCAATGTGTTTGAGTGGAGTACGTTAATATTTTTGATGTCTTTTCTTGAGTAAATAGTTTTGCTATGGTTTGACAGGTGTTAAGAAGTGAAATTTAGGGAAATAAAATTTCCCAAATGTCCAACTTTTAGGGGAGATGCTGTTGGAATTTCAAGAAAATTTCGGGCATTAATAGAAATTTAGTTTTCCCCATCGTGTGTGGTTGTAAGATTTGAATTTTAAATGAGAATCCTACGCTTTCGTCACGTGGCGGATCGTGATGTGTCGGTGTCACTAGTTCGTCGTGGGATGGGGCGTTACACCTCCAAACACCCAAGCTCCATAAAATAAAAACGGGAAATAGAAAAAAGCCCCTTGAGAAACTCTCTAAGGGAAAACTACATCAAACCAATGCATTCATTCCACGCTCTAGAAAGATCGAAGATGGAGAAATCCTGGAAATCCTTACGGGTAAAAGCTCATGCTGCACATTTCTCTTTAACCCTTCAATTGACCTTAGAAGGGGTCTCCTCTTTGTTCTGGAAGACTTTATTGTTACATTCCCACAATTAGCTCTAGACAGTGGCAAAGAGGGCCAACTTCCACATAATTGAGAATCTCGAGGGCCCTTTGAAAATCATTGAAGTGTAGGAGAGAGGAGCAATAGAAGAAGACAACACACACTAAACACAAGCACTCATGGCCATCCACATGCTGGAAAGAAAAAGTCTCAAAGTAGAACTCCGAATTTAAGAGGAGGAAAGGCAATGGATGAGAAGGTGAACCACATCTTTAGAGGCTTGAAGGCAGAAAGGATAGGCACTAACCATGACTTTATGTCTTTTCTCAAAGATTGTCTTGGGTAAGGATTAACCCAAGACTTGCAGTCTAAAAAAGGCTAATGGCCTGCAATGGAGCTTTCGAAGACCAGCTGACTGGATTAACTAATGAAACGGAATTACAGTGGTTTGCTCCACACAAAAAATATTTCATCAAAAAACATCTTGAAGAATTTGGGAACCAGACATTCACGGGAAGTTTAGTGTTAAATCTTTCTGTAGGAAGTTAATGTGGACTGGTGATGCTCCTCGTGTCCATTCAAACATTTGGAAGAGTGTTGCTTCTCTCAGGGTAAAGGTCTTTTGTTGGCTTGCCGGATTAGAGAAGTGTTCGACAATTGATCACTTTGAGGCACCAGAGGATGATAATTGTAATGCCTGTCCTCTTTGCATATCTATTGTAGAGTCAGTTAATCGTCTTCTTTTTCATGTCACTTTGCACACCTTATCTGGTCTCATTCTTCCAATTAATGGCATGGCTTTTTGTATGCCTTCCGCCTAGCATGAGTTGTTGGAATGAGGCGGTTATCATGGGAAGTAACTCTTTCTGCAGGAACCTCTGGAAGGTCACGATGTTAAGCATCATATGGTCAATCTTGTTAGAAAGAACAAGAGGGTTTTCCAGGGGAAGTCATCTTTAGCTGGCCAAGTTATTGAAGCATTCAAATTCGGAGTTGCTTGGTGGATGTTGGAGGATAATCCTTGTTAGGAGTTCGCATTTTTGATATTGCAGGTATTGGACTTTTGTTGACTTTCGAAAGTTGGATTCGCCGTCCTTGTTTTTGGCTTCCTGGCATCCCCTAAGTTGGGGCTTGTTAAGTTAAATTTCGATGGAAGTTGTGTGTGGGATCGCAGGTTGGCCGGGTTCGTGGTGTGATTAGGGACCACCTCGGAGTCTCCCAGTTTTCCTTTGCAGGCCTCCTCTCTAGTTGCTCGACTATTGATGGAGGGGTTCTTGAAATGGAGGAGTTGGTTGCTTCTGGGAGCACTCTAGAAGGGGATTCTCAGATTATTCTGGGCTGGGTATCGGGTTCGCGTTGTCCTTGGAAACTTTTGGATGAAGTTTGACTTGATTCGTCATTTTATCTCTTCTAATGGTTTTATGGTTTCTTGGGTCCCTAAAGCTGTGAACTCTGCATTGATGATATGGCTAGACAGGGTCTTATTTCTACTACTAAAATTGTAAACAGATTTGTATAACCTTTATGGTTTAGGGGTGCTGGGCTTGGGTTGGCCAGGTTTTGTGGCTATTGTTTTGTAAAGCTCTTCTTTCTTTTTGTGAATAAAATTGTTACCTTTCATAAAAAAAAAAAAAAAAAAGAATTAGTCCACCAAATTCTGTAATCTTGAAGATACAAATGATGTTAAGAAGGTGAAGAAGAGATGTAAAATCTTTAGCTTCCTGGTTTGATAGGTTTCTTTAAAACTGAATGTCCTATACAACTTGGTCCCAACTAATAGAATAACAACCAGCTGCTATAGCATCAGTAGAAGTCGATAAATGGAATAAAGAAGGTAAGCGGGGTAGCAAGAGTAAAAGAGCCTCAGTAGTTATCTTTTCAGAAATGAATCATGTTGCCTTGACCTGCACGGAAACAACTGTTTGAACTTATCAATGCAAGCACTCATGGCCCTCCACATATTAGAATCCTTCAGATGAATGGTGTTGATTTCCCAACTAGATTTACCTATGTTCTAAGTTACATGGACACGGCATGCTAGAAGGAACTTGGATGAGATTTCTCTGTTTCAATGCCGTTTGTTAAAAAACTGAAAATGCAGAGGGAGGGAGGGATAGATTATATTAATATATGTAAATAGACTATTTTGCCATTTTTGTAATTATGCTATATATAAGCATATGAAATTAAAAAATATACAAGGATATTAGATAATTTTTAATACAACTATAAATGTCATTTTTCTATATTTTTAAATATTTATTTAAATTAAATTATTTTAAAATTTAAATAGGGTACTATGTCCTTGTGTCCTTTTTATTTTGGGGTTGCCATGTCTGACAGCACCCATCTTGGGCACCGACACTTGTATCCGTGTCTATGCAACTTAGCCTATGTGTACTTAGCAGAAAGATTTCCAAGGAGCTTCTTTGTCAAAATTCAAAACCAAGCATCTAAAACCATTTGGTAAGGAGAGCTTCATTAATGCCATCTATGAACCTCACTTCAAAGCCACCAACTTTAGTAGGAGACAAACTTGTTGCCAATTGACAAGGTGGATCTTGCACAACTATGATATAAGACATTTAGTTGGAACTCTACAATGTATAATTTGTAACCAAACGAAAGTAATATTTGATTGGCTTTATAACTTTATGAAGGTTTTTTTTTTTAATTTTATTATTTTAAATGGTGGCCAAAATTGTATTTCAAAAAGGCCTTGGTGTGCAAGATGCATTTTGTGAGGTGAACTTACAATGAACTACACTAGAAAAAAGTAAAAACACAGGGCCAATAAGATGCACAGCAAACCTTCAAGTAAAAATTGATGCAGTAAAAGAAAGAATCATCAAGTCACCATCGTCATAGTTTGTTGACCATGACACGGATCGTGACGGGTCAAGTAAACTAGGTAACTCAGTGGGTTGACTGAGTAGGAGAGTAATTAATATCTTCAATACATATATGTATCTTTTGCAATATTAATTAATGACAGAGTATGTACGAACAAATTTTTCGATTGGTGGGTCAACTAAGTGACTTGGTGGTTGACTAAGCGACTTCAAGGGTTGACCCGAACTTGGCCAAACTCATCTAGAATGAGTTTACTGAACCACTAAATAATTGACATGACTGAGTTCCTAGTAGACTTGCGATGTCGGCAAATTATGACCACCATATTTGCACCAAGAGTCTCCTACCTAAGTTGAGGTCTTAGTTTAGTTTTGATTCTTACAAGTCATATCAGTATCTAGTTGTTTAAGATGATAGCATTGTATTTCCTTATTTTTGAGACATAATAGCATCAATCTCCTTTAGGGTGATGGTTTATTTATTCCATGCTTTTTATAGGATTAAATTTCTCATGAGGCATTTTTTTGGTAGCATACAAAGGCCTTTGATTGATGAAAACTATGTAAAAGGTATAGGGGATGCTTGTTTCTATCAAAACAAAGAGTGCATAAATTGCCACCATCACCATTGGTACAATAGAGACAAAATAAAGAAGATCCATTTGTAATTTTTTATATATTACATTATATGTATTTTTAAATTTTCAAATAAATTTGCATAGCAAAATTAGGTTTGCACCTAGGTGTATGCCCTGCACCTTAGGCTTTGGGTCCCTTTTGTACCATAAGTACACCTTCTACCTTACCACTTTGGATGCTATAAAGGATATATACATATATATAGTGGTAGGGTGTGGGGGTGGGAGGGGATGTTGGTTTGGCTGTTTTGGAAGAGTCTCATTTTTTAAAAGATGTGATTCCATCTTCGTTCTTTGAAAAACATCATCCTTCAAAAGGGTGTAGTTTTTTCTTAATTCTTCTCAATTTCCATTCCCAAGCACCACGACCATCTCCAGTCGTCGTGTACTTGGAAAAGGGGCTTGGTGGATTTGATTAGCAAGTTGCACCCAGAGATTAATCTAGTGATGGGGTGGTTTTGAAGGGGAAGGAGCCTATGTGGTTGGCACAGGTCAAGCTTTGATAGACCAATGCTAGAGATCAAATTTCATGGGGAAGCTGGTCAAGAACATTTATTTTCAAACTTTTAGCACTAAGAAGTTTCTAGGGCTTTACGAAGTAGTCTTGGGATTGTAAGTTAATCGTATTAGAAGTTCCTTGGTTGGGGTGGGTTGAAGACTTCCTTTAAAGCCTTTCTTCTTATTCAGTAGCTAGCACAGAAAGCTTCAACTAATATTTGTCTCCTTTAAGGGGCGAATGAAATGTAGATGTTCACCATTGGGTTGTTCGGTAGAACTGTTTCTAGATAGTATTAGGCTGCATTACATCAGTAAAACTTTCCACTTCCCACCATCATTGAACTGTATCTCCCCATCTATAGCGTTCACAATCTCTTTCCATTTTTGTCTGCTGTAAACGATTCTTCTTAGTGGCTTGTGGTATCCATTGTAATACCAGTCAGTTGATTGCTACTGATTATATTTTTACTATATTATGTGCATTACTTTTACAGTTCCAAAACCCCAAGGATATATATGAGATTGCTTTAATTTCTTATGACATCTTTCTAGAAGGGACTTCTATGTTGTTTTGTTAGTTGGCTTACCAAAAAAAAAATGCAATCTGGGTACCATTTATACCTAATGTGCCTATGAGCAAGCTTAAAATTGGACTCGATTCAAGTATGTTTTTGTAACTATTTTGGATATATCTAGATTATTGTTTTCAAGTTTTTCTGTAATTTTTGTGTAGTCTAGATCAAGATGCTCCACTACTTGTTGTGGTCATCTGCTACTATAGGTGTTTGGTAATGATGTTATGCATTTTTTGTCTATTACTTTGTAGTCACCAAACCTCAAGGACATGTATGAAAAACCAATCAGAGGAGCATCAACAGACCATCTGGATCCCAAGGATGATGAAATGGACATAGAGAAACTGTTGAAGGATATTGAGTACTTGGGTAACATCTTAAGATTCACTTTTCCTAAATCTCAAAATTGATCTTTTTCATATCTTGAGTTATGCAACATGGATTCTTTGTTGCCATCTTCATTTTGTTGTTTTTACTTGAAGTCAAATCGTTCTTGTTGTTATGCTGTATAGTTAGGTTGTAGCTGGAATTGAGGTAGGCAGATTTATCAAGTCTCTACTGGTTTGAGTCTCAAAATTGAAAAAATAAAACAATGTATTGAAAAAAAAAACAATGTGTCAGTGGGTGGGGTCCACTGGCCTCCACAAGATGTAAGTAGTAGTGATGTCATTTTGAGACATCGAAATGGAGGGTTCTATTTATTTCATTTCTACTGTTCATTATTTTGGCTTAAGATTGGAGGATTGAAAAGACCAATACCATTGGGGTTTACCAAACCCCTGCCCGGGTATTTTGAGGCCAATACACATTACCAATTGCTGCTGTCAGAACTTAATAGGGAGACCTACCTAGTCTCCTTAAAGTTATCCATCTGGTAGAACTTCCTTGCATTATAGTCAGAAATTCTTGGTTTTTTTTGTCCATATGATATGTACTATTCTCCGATTTGTTTGCCAAGCCATGGCATAATCTTGTATCGAACTTGTTTATATCATTCTCTATAACGACCCGTCCCGTTAGCACAATATTGTCCACTTTGGGCCTACATACGGACCCGCACGGCTTTGCTTTGGTGAGCCAACCCACTGTTGTTCCTAAAAGGCCTTGTGCTAGAAGAAGGAAGGCCACTACTTATATACCAGGGAACTTCCAATGCCACTAGCAATGTGGGACTTTTTGGAGTAGGGTATTACAATCTACCCCCCTTAAAGCCAGAGCCGCCTCCGGCTCTGCACACACAACAACCAAGCCCACACCCTCAGGCAGAGAGTTGAACCATGCTCTGATACCATTTGTAACGACCCGTCCCGCTAGCACAATATTGTCCGCTTTGGGCCTACACACGGACCCGCACGGCTTTGCTTTAGCGAGCCAACCCACTGTTGTTCCCAAAAGGCCTTGTGCTAGAAGGAGGAAGGCTACTACTTATATACCAGGGAACTTCCAATGCCACTAGCAATGTGGGACTTTTTGGAGCAGGGTATTACATTCTCTACTTCTACTGAAGCGTAGGAGAGATACTAAAGAAACATACTTGCATTAATGAAATTGTTTTGAGAAGTATGTTACATCTAATAGATGGTATTAGCCTCTATTTAGTTTTAGATGTTTCTTAAATGCTATAGAAGTTTGTTATTCATCTTTTTAGTTAGGCTTCTTATACTATTCTAGAAGTTCTCTCTGCTTCTCCCCTCTTTGGTTGTCTTTAATGTCTTGGATTTAGGATTCCAAAACCTAAACTATCATTGCTGTATTTATTATTTCCATTTACTTTCATGTAAAGTTATAAAAATGTACAGAAGTCTCAATTCTTTGCAAACAAGTGCCAGGACAATCATCTGTGTTAGCCATTGTTAGTGATTGGGAGCATCTAAGTTTGTCAACTTGCTCGATGAACTGGAGAATCTTGCTTGAATGGAGAACTTGATAAGATAGATTGGGCTCACATATGCACATAGAATTTCAATGGCAATGTGACATTTTTAATGTTAGCTAGTTTGTTCCAGCATTTCCCTGCTATGTGATTATCCTAATTTTCATGCCAATCTAGAGAATGGCCTAATTCTATTATTAAAAAAAGCCTAATTCTCATAGAAAGCAGCCTTTTCCACACTCTTGTGTCTTTGTTTAGGGTGTTTATGACTGAATGCCCCTCTAAAAAAAGGGAATCTATAAACCCATATAGTATATACTCAACCTCAAGAATCATCACAACAATATGTCAACACTTTGACATTATAGGTAGATGGTTAGGAGAAATTAAATCCCCCAATAATGAAACGATCAAATGAATCACTCAATTTACTTTTTCTCCTTTGGACCTTGATTATGGATCCCTTCCCAAAGATGTTGGTTTCACTTGATTGATGATTCATCTGCAATGACTTTAGCCCCTTAATGTGTTACCACTATCTTGAAGATTGTTGGCTAGTGGATCAGCTAGATAATCTTTTGATCTAATAAAGTCAACAGTGATTACCCATTGGCTTGTTGTTGCTTTGAAATACGATTCAGACAAATGTATACATTTTCATTTATATGTTTTGTTAGTTCCCTTTGCTGTAACGTTTTTTTAAAAGATTAAAGACATATAACTTGAGTTGGCTACACAAGGGGATCTCCAAGTGAAATTCTCCATCCAGGTCACTCCTTACAAGTGGTCCCTAAAATAATAGATTAGTTTCTGAGACGGGAGCAGCAGACATGTTTATTTCATTTGATTTCTAATCAACAACTGCACCTCTTGGATTAGGGGAAAAAATCCTCAGAATTGAATATCCAATTTTCATTACCTTATCATTTTAAGACAGCAAAATAACCTTTAAAGTCCATTTGTAACCATTCAAAAACAAAAGTCTAACTCATTTGTAATTTTTTTATTAAGATATTTCAAATTCATTTGAGAGATTTAGTGTTTCATTAATTTTTAAAAAGGAAAAAGAAAAGAAAAGCCACAAGTGTTCCATTCCAATGGCTACTTAAGTTACCAGCAAATTTACTTAGCTTTCCCATTCTGATAACAATATCTGGTTATGCAGTTTATTTAAATGTTCTTGAGTATTCATTTGAGAAATACATCTCTGGTTCTTTCCCAGATTTAACATTCATTTTAAACAACCACTTGGAGTCATATCCCAACATACAAAGTTACTATTTTTGTCAAGCATTTGTTTTATTGTTTTGTTCAGAAACTAACTTCCTTGGTCATAAGATAACTAGTCTTTTTTTTTCTCCCTTCTCCACAGCTTTAGAACATATGGCACTTTGTTCAATTTGATTTTTTTTTTTCCCAATATGACAAGAACCTGTAGTACCTTAAAGTATTTGTTTTTGCTACCATGAAGGTTGTGGGTTTGATTTACAATCTCAAAAAAGGTGAAAATTTTCTAATAGTGAATTCCAATTTCGTCTACCTTTTTCCTATTACTTTTGTGGTACAGAATTGCCTATTAAAAACTCCATCTCTCTCCCATCTTCTGATTCAAATGCACATCTATTGCTACAAATGTGTTTGGTGGCACCTTGTCCACCTACCAGTCCTACTTCACATTTTTTTTTTTGAGATTCACTTCCAATACCAATGTTACAAATTTCCTTCTACAATGCTTGCTTCTTTCTTGCTCTTGGAACTATCATTTGCTACTTTAATATGTAGGGACCGACCATGGGGAAGTGATCATTTTTCTCATAAACCAGAAAAATTGTCTTGTTGAAGATGGAGATCTTGAAAAGCTTCGTTTTGTTTCTATCGCCTTTGGTTTTTTCCTCCCTAATTTGGATTCCACCAAGTTTACCCTAATAGCAAATTTGACATTCTTTTGATTCCTACTGCTTGCTTTCTCTTTACTTTGAAGCAAATCCAGTCATGTAACCAGAAGTCCGCTTTCTTTTAAAATATTCTTGTATTCGTTTTGTGCTAGAGTTGACTTTTCAATAATAGCAGCAACTTGACGGGCTTCATCCACATAAATGAATATTGTAGATTTAATTTTATTTGACGAGGAATTCATGAGGTTAGGTCAATGGATCGACTCAAATTTGGTTCACATTGAGTAAGGATCCAATTCTTAAGATAGGTGGTAGAAGGCAAGGGAGGTGGAGGTGAAGGGGGAGGGGAAGGCGTGTGATTGGGGCCACAGTGGCCCCCACATGGCCCAAGAAACAAGTTGTTATTTAAGGCCTTATTTAAGAACTCTCATGAACACTCCTATGTGAGGCTCACCTAGGGCCATATAGATGGGTTGGTTGAAAGGTCTACGCTTGAGAATAGTGTCTATAAAAAATTACCTTGATCGGATGGTTGAAGCCATTTTTCAAGGGCCTAAAGGTTTAATTTAGTCTGATGGTAGAAATTCACAAGGTTAAATTGATCGGCTATGTAATTGATGTCCAGATCAACCGTGGCAAGGATTCAATTCATGTGGTTTGGTGGGTGTGATTGGGGCCATAGTGGGTCCCACATGGTTCATGCTGCAAGTTGTTATTTGAGGATTGGTGCTTAGTGATCTCTGGCCTAATAGCGACACTTTTTTTGGAGCCCCATGTGGGCCCACCTAGGCCCCACAAATATCCCTTACCCCTCACATGACCTATCCTTTATGAATGGATCCATCCCAATTTGGTCCTATTATGAGTTGATCTACCATTGGATCAAAACCATCCAAAACTAACTACATTTTAACCATTGATTTTTGGACCCTTGGAAATCATGGCTTTTGAAATTTAATGGACCTAATTTCTAATGTGATGTCTTAGAGGAGAGAATGAGAAATGTTTCTGAGGAAATTTTATATATCTTTCTTATCCTTGAATGTATTAGAGCTTCTTATTTTAAAGAGGAGAAGACTACACCATATATATTGTTTTCTAAAGAGGAGAGTTGACCCTACATATAATGTTCCAGATGACCACACTAAAAATACACATTTATACAAAATTACATGCTAGTCCTTCAACTCTCCCTCTGATTTTGTAGAGGAGAGAGTGATGAGGAGAAATGCTTTTGAGGAAAATTTATTGTATTTCTCGTATTCTTGAATGTACAAGAGCTCCTCATTTTGAAGAGGAGAAGACTACACACCGCTTGTTGCCTAAAGAGGTTAGTTGACTCTTCAATGTTCCACATGTCTGCATTAAAATATACACCTTTATACAAAATTACACAAGTGTCCTTCAACATGGTGGAACCAGTGGAAGCATCTTTCAAAATAACCAATCCTTGTGTATTGGTGGGGCCCACATGGCCCTCTGTGCGTGCATGTGTCTGTGCACGAGCTCTTAGTCACAAAGCATGTGCATACTTAGCTGCAAGCACTATTTCAGGTTGTTGCATGTAGGTGAATGGTTGGCTTTGTTTTCACACTTGAAACCCGTTAGTAAAGAAAACCCCAAAGGCAACCTACCTAGTGATTTGATGAAATCTAGCAATGATTTTTGCACCTATACCAGAATTGAGGGATCAGGATCAACATTAACCTTGTTCAAGTCCAATGCCAGCCTCAATTGGAAGGCGTTATCTTTTACTCTTCCCCTCTTTAATGATTCCTCAATAAGTTGCTTGAAGTGGTCATTAATCGCGGTAGAACAACAAGAAAGCCTTTTTTCTTTTTTCTTTTTTAAATTGGAATCTACAAAGATATTAAAAGGAACCAAGTGAATACAAAAGAAGGGAGTGACCAAGAAAGGTACTACCCACAATGGATGAAGGGGGGAAAATACAATCATTCTAAAGAGAAGTCCAAAATTAAACTAGATATTGAAATCCCAGTTTTGGTGAGGAAATTAGCAACACCATTTGCTGATCTTCAAATATGAATGAATGACACGTCCAAAGAGTTGGACAATTGCTTGATCTCTCTAAGAACTGAGATGAGCTTCCAAAGAGGATCTTTCTTTTCTCGGGCCCACCTAATGACATTAGAAGAGTTGGCTTCCATGATAAGCTTGCAATGAAAATGTGCACCAAAGAACCTCAAAGCTTCCCTAATCGCTAAAAGCTCTACTTCATTGTACTCCTTATTGCAATAGGACTAGAGAATAAAGCGAGGACTGATGTTTTAAAGACCGAACCATTAGTTAAACTGTTTTATATAACAGTTTGGTTCAATTAGGTTCAAATTTTCGTTCAAACTACTTTAAACCATTTTAAATCATGACGTTAATATATCATTATAGTAATATATTACGACTATTATTGTGAACAATAAAACTGGCAGTTTTTGTGAAAGGGGAGAATAAAAATAGAATAATTTTTGGACAACTTGAACCATCTTGAGGACAAAAACGCCTTAAGGACTGGTTCAGGTCCAATAGGTCTAATTGCACAGTTTAATTCGGTTTTTAAAACACTGGAGAGGACCTTGCCCTCCGAATTGTGCAAGATGCTCAATACCAGATGGCCCCAGCTTACTCCTAGCAATGCATCAATGTTGAATTTCACAACATGGGGTCCCAGCTCCTTCCACTTCTCAAAGATCTGTCTTCTTGTTGTGATCTTCCTGAATAGTCTTCCAATCCCCACCAAGGAGGCAACACCAAAAAATTCTGCCCTCCTAGCCAAATAGTCACTCTAGCTTAGCGATCTCAAAAGTTTTAGAAGTCATAAAGACTCTTTGCCTTTGAAGACCTTACTGTTGCTTTCTTTCGAGGTTGACCAACAAATAACTGCCGGAATAAGCTTCCAAAGAGTCATCCCCTTTCCAGCAAATGGATTGCTTTCCCAGCTGCAAACGTGGTCAATGAGGCTGTTGTGAAGAACTCAAGAGAGGCTACAATGAACCAAGGAATTTCAAAGTAGTTGGTGCTAATTGTTGCAACCATGACGTGTTGTGCATTCGAGCCTTGCTACTAATTCACACACACAAACTGTTGTGATGTGGAGAAAGTGCAATTCAAATATTGCATTAGGAAAAAAAAAACAAATAAAATTAAATCAAATCAACATGCCACACAAGGCCAGACAAGTTTAATGTGGTTCAACGTTTGATGCCTCCGGCCACGAGCAAAAGGGATGATGGCTTCACTAATAACAAGAGAAATTAAATGAGAGAATTACAATGTGCTTAGAACAAACCCAAAGGCTTACCCTCTCAACCTCTAAAACAAAGAACTCTCAAAATTACAAAAGGGAATTCCCACAAATCTCTCAAAAATCCTCTCAGATGACACTCAAAGGAAGAACCCCAAATTTCTATATGTTAACTGAAGGCCTTAAGCCTCCTTATATAGATTTTGGATCTCCAAAATTAGGAGCGTGAAATAATTATATTTTAATCCATGGTTGTTAAAATTTTACGATACACGATTCGTATCTTACGATTCATATGATATGATAAGAGGAACGATTTGAATCTATCAACAAATCTTAATATTTGTATAAATAATAGAATTATGGGGTTATTAGGAGTGTGAAAGCATGAAACATTTCGTTTTAATGGTTTTTAAGGCTTGAGTTGATGAGCATTTAAGACCTTTCGATTTTTTGAGGTTTTTTTTAGTTCATTATTGACTTTTCACAGTATAGTTGGATTATATACTTGTCTTATACTTTTGGGAGTTGGAGCATTGAAATTTGAGCTCCAATGAACTGATTATATAGAATTCACTTAATATTGAAAGAAAATTAGAGAATTACTCAATGTTATTACATTTTAGATATATTTTACGTTATTTCATATATTAAATATTTTTGAGGGAAAACACTTATGAATCTTACGATTCTAAGATTTGCGATACACGATTTGCAATTTAAGATGTATTAACGATTTACAATACGATTCGGTTTTCACAACATTGCTTTAATAAAAAAGAGGCAGTGGAGAGAAAAAAAGGATATCAAGCCACAATCATGGCCATCTTCCCCAAACCAAGAGAGCAAATTTCTTGTGGGAGAGAGAATGGAAGGAGCGAACTAGCTCCCATCGACCTTACGAGTCTTCTAATTTTAACCATCTCCACTTTTGGCAAGAGTTTCGTCTAATCTTCTGATGCTCATCAACCCCTTTTCTATACACCCACTGGGTGCCTAGTGCTTTTGCTGAACATTGATCAAGTCCTAGCAACGTTATACTAAAGTGGAACTGGTTTTGTCATCATGTTTGCGTCACTGTCTCTGGTGTGAATCTTTTTCAAAGAGATACTGCCATCTAAAATCACTTTTCATATGTAGTGAAACTGCACATCTATATGTTTGGTCCTTGCATGGTAAACCTGATTTTTCACCAAGTGTATTGCATGCTTTTGCTGAACATTGATCAAGTCCAAGCAACGTTATACTAAAGTGGAACTGGTTTTGTCATCATGTTTGCGGCATTGTCTTTGGTGTGAATCTTTTTCAAAGAGATACCGCCATCTAAAATCACTTTTCATATGTAGTGAAACCGCACTTCTATATGTTTGGTCCTTTGCATGGTAAACCTGATTTTTCACCAAGTGTATTGCATTTTGATTATCGCTGACGTCACAATCTTGTGTCAAACCAAGCTCACCAATCAAACCTTTTTAACCATATGACTTCTTTAATTGGTTTTGTGGCTGCAATATACTCACCTCTGTAGTAGACAAAGCAACTGTCGATTGTAGCATTGACTTCCAACATATGGGACCACTTGCAAGAGTGAAAAGATAGCCTGTTGATTTTTTATCGAGCTCACTTGCAAGTTGGAATCCGTGTAACTGAGAACACTGCCTTTCTGACCATTGTTCCTGTCAAACATTGGCACAACATCCTGTGTACCTTTCAAGCAGCGTAAAATCCACTTAACAGCTTGCCGATGACATTTTCTTGGATTTGCCATATAATTGCTAGCCACACTCACTACATGTGAGATGTCTAGCCTGGTATACACCATATCATACATAATGCTACCAACTGCACTCAAATATGGAACCTTTGACATGTAATTTTTTCCATCATCAGTGCTTGGTGATTGTGCGGCAATAACTTAAAACGGGCTGCTAATGGAGTACTCACTGGCTTACAATTCTCATCAATTCCAAAATACTCCAGAGCTTTCTCAATGTACTTCCTTTGAGACAAATACAACCTGCCCAAACTTCTCTCTCCTTCAATATCCATACCAAGGATTTTCTTTGCAGAACCTAAATCTCTCATCTCAAACTTACTGTTAAGTTGAGCTTTGACTTGATTTCAAACATGTTCTTTGCAACAATTAGCATGTGATCAACATAAATCACTAAATAAATGAAAGAATTATCTGGAAGCTTCTTGAAGTAAACACATCAGCCATACTTACTTCTTGTGTAACTTAGCTCGCTCATAAACGTGTCAAAATGCTTGTACCACTATCAAGGAGACTGCTTCAAGCCATAAAGACACTTCTTTAGTTTGCATACATGATCTTCTTTACCTTTAACTTTAAAATAGGTTGGTGCATATAAATATTCTCCTTTAACTTATCGAGTAAAAATGTTGTCTTGACATCAAGTTGTTCCAATGCGAGGTCATGAATGGAAGAGTACTTTGCAACTAGTGAGAAGATTTCATTGAAGTCAATCCCTTCTTGTTGTGCATAACCTTTGCCACAATCTATGTTAAATAATTGACAAATAATTTTGTTGAACAAATTGAGGTGATCATGGATAGATGCTTTCTAATTTCAACCACATTTTTTTTTTTTGGAACATTGACGATTGATATCATTAAAATAAGAAGAGAGTACAAGAGAAGGGATTTGAGTATAGGAGATATATACCTAGAGCCGATAAAAGGAAAAGAAATAAAAGAAACAGCAAGAAAGAGTAAGAAATAAAAATACAACAAAAATTTGCCCAACACAAGATCTAAATGAAGCCGCCCCCCCCCCCCCCCCAATCCAAGATATCAAGACTGGTGAAATGAGAAAAACTCTAAGGATGGACTTTGTAAATGAATGCCAACTTTCCCCTAGAAGTCTACAACACAGTTTGTTGATCGAGGTGTATGAGTAAAAGAGGCGCCACCTAGCCTGCACAACCTCCAAATGTCCCTAGCATTACCAATCCACTTCCATGGGGGGGATTTTTATTACTAGTCCAAGAGATGGCATTAGCTGAGTCACCTTTAATAATGAAGTTACCACTTCTAAACCCAGACCAAACCTGAAGGACTCTCCTAATTTCCCTCAATTCAGCCTCATTAGACTCCTTCAACCCAACTGATTCGGAAAAAACTACCAACATTCTACCCCTATCGTCATGTAACACACCTCCAATTTCAACCACATCTTTACTATAAATTTTTCATTAGCGGCGTTGAAAATCACACCATCCACTAAACACAATCAGATGCTACTAATATCCCTCATATCCATCTTTTCCCAATCTCTGTCAATAATTGAAGAATTGTTTTATTTGCCCTTCAAACCTTGTGTAGACCTTGTTGAACTAGCAAATCTTTGACTTTAATCTGTCACAATTCACAAATTAAAATGGTTTCTCGTTTTGAATTCCTCTACTTCAAACTTTACATTCGACATTTTAGCAGCCATTGAATAATATCGCGATATCGAGAACAATAAATTCCTTCGTGTTATGGGACCCAATTGCATTTTTTTTCTTGATGAATCCTCTCACTAGCCTCAAAACTTCATCGTATGTTGCAACGTGGCAGAGGGAGTGAAGCGCTTTTTTGAGATCTTGAGGGCGTACAACGTCATCAGTGGTATGATGTTGAGTGACGCTCCTTTATCCACCAATGAGTGCGGTACGCTGAACCCCTCGATTTGGACTGTGACATGCAACAGTCTGGACAGTGACGTGCAACGGTCCGAACCGTGACCCTCCTTTGGTGAGGTCATCTTTGGTGAACTGGCGGGTGAGACATGTTGAGAGGCTACAACATTACCCTTGCACTACACTATAGAATACTAGAATTTGATTTAATCAAATACGAGCCAAACGCATGAACACTAGAGCGGAAGAAAATTCCCAAGCTGAATCAAAGCTCTGATAACAATTGTTGTGATGTGGCGAAAGTGCAATTTAAATATTACAATAGGGAAAAAAAAGAAAAAGATTAAATCACATCAACATAACACACAAGGTCAGACAAATTTAACGTGGTTGCCTACCTTTACGGGTGAAAGGGATGATGGCTTCACTAATCAAAAGAGAAAAAGAATGAGAGAATTACAATGTGCTCAGCAAAAACTTTAAGGCTTACCCTCTCAATCTCACAGACAAAGAACACTCAAAATTACGAAAGAGAATTCTCACAAATCTCTTTTAAAAAACCCCCTTTTAAAAGAGACCCAAAGGAAGAACCCCAAATTTATGTGTATTACTACTGGAAGGCCCTAAGCCTATTTATATAGATTTTGTATCTCCTAAGTTAGGAGCTTGAAATAATAATAATTTAATCAAAAAGAGGCTGTGGGGAGAAATAAAGGGAATCGAGCCACAATGGTGGCCATCTTTCCCAAACCAAGAGTGAGAATCTCTCATGGGAGAGAGAATGGAAGGAGCCAATTGGCTCCACCACCTACCCTACATGTCTCCTAATTTTAACACAAAAAATCAAACAAAAAAAAAACGAGGGGGAGGAGGGAGGGTGGGGGATGCTTAGATAATGGTTTGATTGTTAACAACTTTGGATGTTACGTGCAATGAATATCACATTGGTATTTTTCATCTTCTTGGATACCCCGATATTGCCTATGAAAAGGGTGCTTCCTCAAAAGATGTCCTTTCATCATTTCCTGTTTCTTTTGCTAGTTTGTGTTTCCAATATGCAGTGATCGCCTTTTACGGTGTCTTTGGCAATTGAGGTTTTAATATAGAAGACTCTGAAAATAAGAGGGAGTAAATTTACCTATATTATAGTAGATTAAAATATTCCGATAGATTCAAATCTTTACATTTGCTAAAAAGGTTGAAGATTTTGTTAAATTGAAAATTTTGACAAATTAAAAAAATAGTGAAATTTTGACAACCAATATAAAAGTTTCATAAATCTCATAGATAAGGAAACAGTAAGTTCATTTCAATCCCATTGAATGGCACACTCATAAAGTAAAAAAAAAAAACAGATATTTATATGACAAAATACACATTCAAATAACACAAGATTAGTATAGTACAAATTAGTTTTTTATAAGTCAAAAGATAAATTAATATAAAATTTTAATTTTGAGCAACAAAAAGACACTTCGAAATTATGCAAAAAGGAAGAAGCCCCAAATTAGAATAAAAAAAATTCTCATGTCACATCAACAAAAGAAATTCCCAATTAGATTCACAAAAAAGCCTCAAATTGAATAAACGAAATAATCTCCAAATCAAATAAAGAACCAATAATCTAAATCTCTAATATATGAAAACCCAAATCAAATTGAGAAATAGTGGGAGTCCTTGAGAGAAGAGGAGAATGATGGGGATGAAGGTTGAGTTTTTGTGTTTAGATAAACAAGGAGAGCCAAATCTCCTCTTTCGCATAGATCGTCTTGTACAGGGGTGCACCTAAACTGTAAATCTCCTATTTTTTAGATGAAGTGAATCCACTGTTACTCTTCCTAAATGCAGAGATTAGGACTTCAAAAAATCAGTGGATTGAAATCTCAAATCTTCAGAGATTATAGGTTTCCAAACATGTACGGGGGTGCACCGAAACTGTAAATCTCCTATTTTTTAGATGAAGTGAATCCACTGTTGCTCTTCCTAAATGCAGAGATTAGGACTTCAAAAAATCGGTGGATTGAAATCTCAAATGTTCGGAGATTATAGGTTTCCAAACATGCACTTACACGCCAGGGAAACCACTCGCACATGTAATAACCCATACTTTCGTGTTAATTGGTTTAACAAGTCATGCTGATTGCTAAAGTGTGGAACATTTATGACATTTTATAGCAGAAGTATGATTAGTTTTTTCGTATTCATTTATTTGTTTCTAGTGGCTGACTTTGATGTTTCAACCTCTAGGTTCTTCAAATATGAGTTGGAAGGAGAGGAAGAAACTGGAGAATCAGAAGGTAGTTTCTTTGGGTGGGAAGGTAAAGAAATTAACCCCCTTGTTCTAGCTCATAGTACTCATTGCCTACGTCGTCAAGTCAGCAGGGTTAGCTAGCAACTTACATTTAATGTTCTTGTTCTTGACAGCCTCCTAATAATCGTCGAACCCCACTAAGTATGGCGAAAGCTACGATGAAGAAACAGAGGAAAAGAGAGGAGAAAATGCTACAAGAGGTAATTGTCTTCTTACTTTATTGTGTTGATGTTTGCATGTTGGCATCTCGAGTTACTATTGTGCAGTTAGTCATGAAAAACCCAACTGCTTTTGGTCATATAGTAATTACTGATTCTGCACTGAATCATTACTTAACCTTTATTGTTAATACTGAAATGGGGGTAGAAAAGACCTAAAAAACAGGTAATGTATAAGCTGATGATGCTCACATTTCTACCCTATTCCAAATTCATACAGACATTATGATTTGGAGTACATCCAATCAAATCCTTGCCATGCATTGAAAAAAGATTATGATTTGGGGCACATTCAACAGCATCTTGCCCTCCAATTTCACTCAATGTATAGTTCTGACTGGTTATTACTAATATCAGGAGCTTATTATTGGTCGGTTTAGAAAGCGTGGAAATAATAGTAACAAAGTGGAGAAGCGTAAGACTGAAGACAGAGTGCTGAAAGCAAGTGAGGGTCGTTTCAGAAATGGCATATTAAATGTTAAGCATCTGTTGGGAGCAGCTTCATCATCTACAAAGGATGATAATATGCGTAAGGTCAGTAATGGAAATAAGAAGAGAGGGAAAGGAAATAAAAGTAGAAAGAAGCACTAAGAGCTAAATTTGTATCCCTTTTCCTCTTTAGAACTACATCTTCTTACATGTTGGTCAGAAGTCATTTAGTGGGTTCAATTCTAAATATGATTGTGTAGACTATTAATATTACCTAAATTAGATGCATTACTAATTGTAATTGAGAAAGGCCTCCCTATGGTTTACAACATTGCGTAGGTTACCAGCGTTAGATGTGACCTAGCATTTTAATAATAGATTTGTCCCACCATAGCCAGAGAACAATTAATGACAAAGAAGTACACATTATCTTTTGGAAAAGGCTTGGGGTTTTTTGTTATTGGTTCTGTGATTACGAAAGCAAATTTGGTTGAAATTGAAAACAAATTTTCTGAATGTGCCTTTAAGCTCTTGTTTTTTTCTCTAAATCATGTGTTTAGATAGGCAAATGAACACTTTAGGCTCAACTAATAACTTCTATGAGGGATTTACTTGGATGATCTTTCTGCTGTTAGTCAATGATCCAATGGTTAAAATGCATTTTAAACCTATCATATTAGTTCCTAGATTTTGAGGGGAGAGAAGTAGCATGCTTGAGGTGAAAAATACTTGGTGCAGTAACCTTGTCTCTCATTTTTTTTTTTGTTCAATAAAACTGAGTGGAAATGGTAATTCCTTTCCTCTTCTTAGATTTGGGTATGAGGAATTTTTTAGAGGACATTGTAGTTGTTCCTTCCTTTTTTCCCCTTATGTTTTAAATCCCCAAATTTCTTTGCTGAAGTTGTGGTACAGCCTCAAGGACTTTGAAATGGTTCCCAGAGGGCACCTTCAGGGCCTGTTTGGTATTATGAAGTGTTCTTGAATGAATTTGGAATTCTATAGACTAGATTTTCTCAAAGAAATGCTTGTTAAAGTTGCAAGTTAAGAATGAAGTGTGAAATCCCACAAAATTTCAACTCTTGTCATGATCATCATTGCCGATATCATTCTCTCCTATTTTTTTTTTTAATTTCTTGAATTAAAAAATAAAAAACTGAAAAACCTGCCTTATGTTTTTTAATTTTTGAAAAATTTAAAAGGAAAATATTGGCTGATATCGTGGCCGATATTAACCCGACCGGGCCCACAATTGAAATTGATTTTTTTTTTTTAAAGGACGAAATTTAATGATATCGGTTGATATTTGTTTATTCATATTAAAAAATAATTTTTGATTTCAATTCATCAATTAAATCTTAATTAGTAATTTACTATTATTTATAATATCTATATTAATTGCATGGATTTGACCAGGTTTGACTGTGGTTAAACCTTATTTAACCCAATCTTTTATTTAAACGGTTCGATACAGGATCCGGTTGTGATAACATTGGAATGAAAGCAAAAAATTGCATTTGTTTTTTACCCCCGCGTGTGTCCAACTTCTCATTTTCCACAGAAAATTGGTGTATTATGCAGGCAATGAAATTCTTGAAGAGATTCTGAAATGGGTGTTGATCTAAGTTATGCATATAGAAATTTCCAAGAGGAAAGCAATTCCATGGAAAAATAACATTTACATTCGATCACGTCATCTCATGGGTTCTATGAAAACCAACTTTGTGACGGGATATGGAAATCCAGCATTTTTATTATTTACATAAAAAAAATTATTTTTGTTGAAAGAGTAAAACATTATATTGGTGAGCAAGGATTTTTTTTTTCTTACTAATTTTTCTTATCCTCTATAGGAAATAGATTCTTTAGAAGAGAAGGTAATTTTTCTTTTATTCTTGACAAAGAGCCTTGACAAAGAGCTCGTATTCTAGGTAAGAAGGAAGTGTTTCATTTTCTATATTCTTCATTTTACAACAATATAAAATGACCACCAACTTCTCGTAACTATGAAAGTAAAGAGTAAGGAAAATGAGACCAATCTCTCTACTTTCATAGAATAAAGGTTCTATGTCAACAAAAGAAAAAATGGGAAGGAGTTCATTTCTCCAAGTACGCGATAGGGAAATTTAATGAGAAAAAAAAGTTTTTATTTTTTACTTGCTATTACAACACTTAGTTCATTTTCAATGAAGATAAAATATTTTGATGCTGAAAACAAAAACGTCATATTTTCAGTGTCCAATATGAAGCTGGTCGAATTTATTGAATATTTTAATAGAACCTTAACATAATTTCTTTCGTAAAATTACTGCCCTAAAAAAAATAGACAAAGAATTCTGCACAAATAAGCTTACAGTAATCTGTTTTTGTACTGAAAGTAGTAGTTCTGTTAATAACAAGAATTCATCAACATTCGACAACCTTGGAAATACACCATATGCTCCTCTTCTTTGATCCCACACGCTATCAAGTTGGGCTTTTGTTTGATTGAGATTGGTTCCAGCTTGTAGATTTGCAGAAAGAGTGTACGTCTTATTTTTAACTAGATTTTGTTGGAGTGCAAATGAGAGTCTTACATCGATTATTAGAGAAAAATTCTATAAATTTATAAGGGATTGGATCATTCTACCTATCAGACTGGTCTTTTGAGTTGAAAGTCTAGTCTAGTCCAGTCCAGTCCTAACAGTGGTATTAAAGTTAGGTCTCTAAACCACAATATTTGGACACAAGGATCCCCTAGCCGAACGGGATTGTTGGGGTGTGAACTAGAGTCCCACACCGGTTGTAAGGGAGAAAAATCTAAGGACTTATAATGGATTGGATCATTCCACCTATCAAACTAGTCTTTTGAGTTGGAAGCCCACTCCTTACAAATTATAAGTGTTAAGGACATTCACCACAGTGGGTATGCAAATGGATACTTGAAATTCGAGAACTTAAAAATCATCTTAGTTGAATAAGTAAAGTTAGATGGAAACTTGGTTGTTTTAAATTTATGGACCTGAATTCAAATTTAAATCTTAAATCTGTTTGTCTTTTTATACAGATTTGGTTCTACAGAGTACAGACAAATCTAGAGAACCGTAAGAGATTCGTTTGGTTGTAAAAAACTGTCATTGTCTGCGAGAAATCTTAGAACAAAGTCCCCCTCAATACAAAAAGAGCTTCTCTCATTTATTATGCACTCAGTGTGTGTGGATTGGGAAATTTATACATGTTTTAAGAATTAATATGGTGAGACGCCTGAATACCTTCGTCTTGAAAAAATAAATCTAGAGGCCTAATTTCATTTTGTAAGGTACAATAAAGTCTAAGGACATAAGAAGATAATATCGGCCAATATGTATCGATTTTAAAACCTGTATATATTGGCCGATACAATACGTATCGACCGATATCGAGCGATATCCGATATATATCGACCAATATATGGCCGATATAGGTGGGTTTAAGTAAAAAAAATTAAAAAAATAAAATAAAATTCACTGCCGATATATCGGCCGTTTCCGTTTTTCAACCCGGACATTATCCAACTAAAAAAATTCCAACTTCATAAAGCATATTTGAATTAGAACAATTTTTTTTTAATTAAAATTGCACATAAGTAAACATAATTAAAAGTTTTCTCTGTCTCCTCTAAAGAAAAATGAACATAGCAAAAAAAGAATTACAAGCGAGTGTATAAGATCAGTCCTTTCACCAGATGGGTTGTCACTGCATGTGACCAAATAGTAGGTGTGCACGTGGTCTTAACTGTGGGTCACTGGGGTGTAAATATCGGTAGATACATTTCGTATCAATGATATATACCGGTTTTTAAAACTTTTATATATCGGCCGATATCCGATATATTTCGGCTGATATTGGTGAATTTTGTAAAAAAGAAATAGGAGAGAAATATATCAATTTAGATATCCGCCATAACGAGATTTTTATCCCTGTGTGGGAGATTTTGGAAAAATTATCCGATCACAACAAATTGAGGTGAACTTCCAATCTCAATCATTGAATTGAATTGAAACAGTGAATGAATTTAAAACTAAAGGGTAACTGCTCTTAAAACTAAATCGACCCACATGGGTGTAGTAAAACTGGTTGTCTCCCGGTTCAAGAAGTGGAAGGTTGTGGGTTCGAGCCCCCATTGCCTAACTTTGGTGTGCCTTAAGGGTAGTGGGCTCATCCGTGGGGGTTTTATTAGAAATGTGTTTGAATTTCCCACACGTTAATTAAAAAAAAAAAAAAATTATAAATCGGTTCACAAAGGATAATTTTGAGCTCTGAACACTGAATATCCATACGTGCAGATTAGTAATAAAAAACATCATAGTATTGGCGGCATTGAATAAGAAAAGAACTAATATTGGATAGCTACGACGTTCAAATATTTAAAAATGCTGTGAATATATTCATCTAAGGTAGGATCCATTGTATCAACAGTCTGGATCAACAAACCATCTATACTCTAGGAAGTACTCTATAACAGGCTTACACAGTAACTTTCTCCGACCTACATACACGAATAGATAGATGGTACAGTGACAGAAGATATGATTTATAATAAAATAAAATGAAATAGTCAGACTCTAAATAGATAAAAAGTGGCGAGACAATAAGATGATGACAAATTACATTGTTTATCTGTTACGAAAAGAGAGAAGTTCTAAAAGTTGAAAATTGTGTGGGTAGAGAGATTTGCGTATATTCTTAAGATTAGTTAAGTACTTTAAAAGGTCAAGACACCTTCATAAAAAAAATAGAATATCGGAACTTTAGACATGAATGATATCATATACTTGGCAGCCATGTACATATCAACCATGTAAATGATACAGGTGTGAATTTTGATTTTTGAAAAGTAGAGTATTTTCTTAAAAAAAATTCCCATCATTAGTGTAAATTGGAATAGGGCTTAGAAAGTCGTCACGGGTTGATAAACTGATACGTAGGTGAGACTCATCATTGTAACAACAATGGGTCTTAAAAAATAAACAGAATGGTCAAAAAACTCACCTCATGAGGTTCTCAAGAGATCACTCTATAAACTTAATCGGTATGTGAATTGAGAGGTTTACATAAGCCCGTAGAATTAGTCTCACATCTAATATGGAGTTGAGATACTCATATTTATAAAAATTAAACAAGAGTATTTCTTTGCAAAGTTGTGCTCAATTTTATAAATAATGATTAAGCCAAAATCTCTTCGTTGGTTGAGGGAAGAATCAACAGGACTTGAATTCTTCGAGGAACGTATGTAGAGAGAATAGCCTCAAACATACTAGAATCCTAATGCATCGGTCTAATGATGGAGCCTAATGTACATGGCTCATCAGTGAGAAATAGAATTCCATGTAGCACATGGTACATATTTTCTTATAGCATTCTAGAAAAGACATATGTCGTGTGTAACTTTTTTTCCTTTTGAAACAAATGGTGTTATAGTTCATTACGATGAAAGAAAACCTGTAGACCAGTTTTTAGTACCTAAACCCAGCCCTCTACATTTCTAGGCTTATAATATAATTTTTGTAGTTTCATTGTCAACTGTGCATTTTCATGGGCTTTAATCAAATGATCCAAGAACTGTTCAATTCCCTAATTATGTGGATCAACAAGTTCTTTTGATTTGGTATGTATGAAGACAAGAATTGAAACAAATGGCAGTAGGATTCCCCGCCTATTATTGGTTCCATTGTAAAATGAATGACAGCCTCAGCATAGGAAACACATGATGGTAAATTATATAATGTGATCAATACAAAAAATGTGGTGATATTAACAAATTCATCACTTAAGGAACTCCAATCTAACGCTTCAGTTCACCAACGGCTTCCCCTCAAAAAATTCACCTAGCATTCGATCAAGATCTTCTACATTGTACCTTATGTATTTTTGAGGATTCTTTCCATTCTCGATCATGGGCCTGAAACATAGAAACCTCATCATATGCAGGATCATGGTACATACGAGAATTGGGTGATGAAGGTAATGACGGATGATCTGTCAAAAATTACAGACCTTAGAATCTACATGGATGCAGGGACTTCATACTTAAGAAAAACTTCTGGCAAAGTATATCTGACACTCATTATATACAAGTTCTTATCAAGTATATCTTACAGTTCATGCTCCAAACATCCATTTGATATAATGGACGACACTGCGGATGGAGCATTTGAAGAAAATTCTACCAGATTGGAAGATCCCAGAGAACAACTCTCAGACCTACGTATCTCTTGAATGAGGACAGCAGCTCAATCTTTTTATAAAAAATTGTCCAGTTGCCGGTAAAATAAGTACTGAACTCTTGCTATTTTAGTTTCTGAAGGTTTTTAATATTTGGCATTAGTCATTGTGAAACCTAGATTATAGTAAACTAAAAGTGACTATATTAGTCAGTTTTTTATCTTTAGTTATTGGAATTTCACAAACTAAAATATCACAAATAATTTACTAGTTACTTTCCATTCATCCGATACTCATGTGGTTTGTAGTATATTTTCTGTAGATATAATAGTAAAATCATGGTTCAAGATATAAGATTTCTGAACAACAGACTACCATGAAATATTTACTATTACTACTAAGTTGTTCATTTGATACCCCTTCTTGCTTCTCCTTCTATACTCTCTCTCTCTCTCTCAACCATAAAAAGGAGCAAAACTTATGATAAATGTGCCACACCCAATTGACAATGCGCATTAGCTAGTCCCAATCCTTTGACAAATTTGTTCTAGTCCTCTACAAGTAGCTCTCAAGTTGGGGTAAAGGATTCTTGAAACAATTGGGACAAATGGAAAAGACGAGGTTGCAGTGAACATTTTTGTAATTAATACAAGAGGAACAATCATTACATAGATACCTATTGGTTGCTCCATGGGACACCTCCCTGCCAATAGGGAAATTGTTGATGTCATGGTCCACATTCCTCATTATGATCCCCTTGTTCAAGATGTAGCGTAATTGAAGATAAGGGTGTATGATCAATGACGTGGCATAATGCCAACCAGAGAGAAAAATTGTAGACTTGGGCACCCATGGTTTGTTGAGGTCCAATGTATCTTGTCTCGAAAGAAACTATAAATATTAAATAATGGTCTTGGGACACCCATAATCCCAGATTTGAGGTGTGATTTTTTTTTTCAACTCCTTTTGTGTGAGTTTGTCTTGAGAATTCTTATTACTTTGTGTTTCTTGTCCATTGAGTGTTTGATTTGACTTCCTTTGAGAAAATCATCCATTTGAGGTGCTCTTTGGCGAGGGTGTGAATTTCGTTGTTAGAAAAATCATACTAGACTCCACTACAGAATTTTGAGTTCCCTTGATTCAATTGTGACCATCTTCTTCAGCTTATTTTTCTAAGTGGATCTTGAGGAAGATTCCTTAAGCCATTCCAATAAGAGCTTTGATTATGGATTTATCTCAATTTTAATTGGGGCAAAGTTGATTCCATGGATTTAGATCTTGTAAACTGTCTATATCCTAAATTCATAAGTTGTGGTTCTAAATTTTAAGGTTCCAGCAATTTGAACGTAGTACTGCATCAACATCAGGCAATAATAAAAAATCATAGCTCTTCATTTTTATAACAATGTTTGGTGCTGGATACATCTTTCCATGGAGAACAGAAATCTAGTCTATTTTAATTCAAACATAAAATCCATTTATATTTTAAACATAAAGTACAAGTGAGTACTGTGTGCATGCACAACCACATATAATGCACTCGTAAGCATGTGTTATCAACTTGTTATACTAGGGTATCATGGACATATAATTCTAAAAAATGCTACTTCAAAGATGCACCCGTCATTTTTTGACAGTTTGTCCAATCTTGAACCAATCCAAACCCAAGGAATCCACCTTTTTAAAAAAAGTAGGTCTGGATTTTTGCGTGTGCAAGCTGGGTGTCTGGCTGTAGATTGGCATTTATGTTTGCTTATCTAATAATTGTCAAGGGCATACACATTTGGCATAAAAATATATTGATATTAGCATCATATGTTCAAGTGGAAACTAAATAATAGATAGTCTAAAAGTTGGAAGCATACCCAAACCGCTTAAGGAAAGATCTATATGCAGGTAAGAGAACTTCAGCAATTGCAAGTCTCAAATACTCTCGCAATTCACTGTCAGGTACCGACCATTGAGATTGTCTTTGATGAAGCTCCTCAAATTGCATATTGAATGTCTTGAACCTAAAATAAAAGCATTAAATCTAGGAATCACAGGTGTATAGGTGAAAATACAACTGAAGGAAGATGCATATTTCTAACCTGTCTTTGACCATTGCCCTTGACATTACAGTGGCATCACCTCCAGCAGAACCACCACCCATGGAAGGTGCACCTTGAACAGATACACATTGCAAAATCTGCAAGTTACATAGCTTAGAGAATTTCCACTTCTTTCTCTCTCTCTCTCCCTCTCTAAAATGTCATGAGCAGAATATGTATGTTTTCTGGATCTGATGAGCAGCACTTATTTTGTTGTCTGGGACAGTGCAAATTCCTCCTACAAACCTTTGGTTTCCACAAATGCTGCTTGATAACAGCAAGAACTAACATGCAAAAGGAGAGATACACTATGATCAGACCTACTTCCTAGGTGATGCAGGACAACTAATAAAGTGACCCTAAATGCCTAAATGTGGTTTCCTAAATATTAGGAGGGATGAAAATAATGCACCCTAAATCTAAAATGGGCTGAAATTAAAAACTGAATTAATATATGCAATTAATTAAGATAAACTTATCACAAGTAATCGCACAAATTCCAAGAATACAATGAGTTGAAATGGATTTAAATGGGTGGGATGAGAGAAATAGCATATAAAGAGGGAATAATAAGTAAATAAATGAGAAAAACAAAGGTGAGGTTATTAAGTTATGACCTAGGCACATGGGTAAGATGGTAACAAGGGTTAACTAATAAAAGATAAGGGAAGGGTAGGGTTCACGATAATCAAAAGAAACAAAGGAAATGCTCAGTTGTGGCGGCGGCAAAGGGAAAGGCTTGGGAGAGGAACGAGAGCTAGGGACGAAGGCTTGGAAGGGTAGATTAGGGGAAAACGACACCAAGGGTAGATCTGGGCTGATTTGGCTTCAAGGGAGAGTTCTGGCAGCAAGAGGGAATCAAGGAAGAGGGTGGAAAGAAGGATATGAAGCAGGGAAGAGAGCGAAACTGGTTCTGCAACAAAGGGGCAGCCAAGAAGAAACGAAAGGACGAGAGAGAGAGAGAGAGAGAGAGAGAGAGAGAGAGAGAGAGGACAATAAAGGGTACCTGAAGATGTATGGCCTCACGCCAAGCCGCACGCTGTAACCTCACGCTCTTTGGAATCACTCCAACAATCAATCACACCTTGCAAAGGTATCTTGCAAAAAATCTCAATCTTTATTCATCAAAATCGTATGTAATAATGCTTACAAGAGAGGGCTTTTATAAGAGATACCACCTTTAAATAAAGAAACTCCTAAAAATAGCCTAAAACGAAAATAAACTCACTTAAAATAGGAAATCCTAATTTCTAATTACAACTAAATCGAAAATAGAAATAAACAATAAAAAGAAACTCTAAATTCAAAGGTAAATCCGTTGCTCCGCATCAATCTCCCCATCTGAAAAGAACTCGACCTCGAGTTCAAACAGATGAAAAGACATCAATCTTCCATGCACGCGTCTTCCCAGTGTGGGGTCTTCAATATGCATCACGCGCACGTGAGGTCTTCAAATGTCATCCAATGGAGTCATCATCAAGCCACAATATTGCTGGAGTGGCTTTCTTCCGTCGTCGCTGGAATGCTCGGATATCTGAATTGTCACTGTGGTAACATGCTGTAAATGAGAAGAAGATGCCTCTGGTGATACAAAGCTGTGGTATCTCTCCAAAAGAGTCGGATCATGTCGCTGAAGTTCATCTTCTTTCAACAATGTGAATTTTGTCTTCGGCTTGCATGTGGGAACCACTTTCTCATTCAGTATAAGCTCTACCTTCTCTCTCTTAGGTGATAGGGAAGACTTTCTAGGTTCAGGCCAAGGATTAAGAAGTGGGCTAGATAGGACAATATGTGGGTCATGATGAGGCTCATATGAGGTGGGGTGTAGCGGTAAAGCTGCCGGGGCATGGAATGGTGTAGGGTATGATAGGAAATACACACTGGGTCCAATTTGCCTCAAGATTCCTTGTGGGAATCTTTCAGGCCTCATGTGGATCGGCTAGAATCACCCACATCGACATCCTGAAATTTACAATAAGAATCTGCGGCAAGCTCATATTGTTCATTGCATGTATTAATTTCACTTTTAATTTCAGCATGTGATGCAAGTGTATGTGGTGTAAATGTAGATGCAGACTCAGGCAGCTTGGCTGACACTGGAATTGGACTAGGGTCTATGAATGGGGATGATATGGGAACATACCTAACCAACGCAAGGGAATATTCGTCGAAATCATCAATGCCCTCATCACTTTCAGGATGTTCACCTGCATATAACAATTCATTCTCAACGTCCTGGTTAGTCTTTTCATTGGACTATTTTTCCAACACAAGGGTTCTTTCCTTATTCCGATTCTTGGTAGGACATTCGTGAGCGAAATGCCCATAACCATGACAATTGTAGCATTTGGTTCCTTGTTTGGAAGAACTCGCACCAGAAGTTCCTTTTAACACTTTTGGAATGGAGCATTGGTGGTTGACTTGGTTTGACTCACTGTATTTTGCGGAGCTCCTGGCAGAGCGGGCTCGAAGTTGATACCACGAAGGTCTAAATGCCTTGGAGGATTCAATTTCAGGTAGTCCTCATATTCATGTACAACTTGATATGATTCATCCAAGGTAGCAACATGATGCAAAATGAGCTCACGCTGGAATTCGGGACGAAAACCTAATCTGAACCTAGAGAGGGTCTGACTGGGGTCCTCTTCGATTTTCGCATTGTATGAAATACTCGTCAAACTTAGTGATATACTCACTAATAGTCTGACTTCCTTGGCGTAAGGAGTTCCACTGATCAAGGAGTTTGTCCCAATACCTGTGGGGGACATATTTTTCCTTCAAAACTTCTTTCATCTCTTCCCACTACAAGTTTAAGGAGACATCTCCTGCTTTCCTCATCTTCTGTTCCGCAATGGTCCAGAAGAACCTAGCTGGTCCCACCAATTTCATCTTGGCGAAACGGACCTTACAGACTTCAGACATGTCATGCCACTCAAAGTGGTGGTCCATGTCCGACAACCAATCTATAAAAACCTTAGGATCTAGTTGTCCATCATAGCTGGGGGCTTCTACGTGGACATTCTTCAAGGCACGCTCATGGTCCTCGATAGGTTCTCGTGGCTTATGTGGCTATTGGAATCTACCACAACCAATTATGCGGCTTCGATGGTTTCTATTCCTAAAATTCCTATCATGGTCAGTATCCGATTCACCCTCATCGGTCTTAGGGGTTTCTAAAACTGCAACTCTAGTTGTAAATGTGGCAACATCAATTCTAGTACCTCTAGGGTCTTCTGCATTTCGTTCAACTGGGCGGTCAAATGGTTGAGCCACGCTGGGGGTTGTTCTCCTGATCTGTAGAGTCTGATTGGTAACTAACCCCGCTTCTAGTGGTCATATACCGAAACACACTAAATGATGTGACTTAACTCTAAATGCAATGAATGAAAGAAACAAAGTGATGCAATTTTTTTTTTAATCTTTTTAATTAATTAAATTTTTTTTTTTAAATGCGACCTAAGATCTAGAAAGTTACAAAACTCTCCTAACTTATGCTACTGATACCAAATTTGATGCAGGACAACTAATAGGGTGACCCTAAATGCCTAAATGTGGTTTCCTAGATATTATGAGGGATGAAAATAGTGCACCATAAATCTAAAATGGGCTGAAATTAAAAAACTGAATTAATATATGCAATTAATTAAGATAAACTTACCACAAATAATCACGTAAATTCCAAGAATACAATGAGTTGAAATGGATTTAAATGGGTGGTATGAGAAAAATAGCATATAAAGAGGGATAATAAGTAAATAAATGAGAAAAACAAAGGTAAGGTTATTAAGTTATGACTTAGGCACGTGGGTAAGATGGTAACAAGGGGTAACTAATAAAAGATAAGGGAAGGGTAGGAAGGGTAGGGTTCACGATAATCAAGAAAGGAAAGGCTCAGTTGTGGCGGCGGCAAAGGGAAAGGCTTGGGGAAGGAACGAGAGCTAGAGACGAAGGCTTGGAAGGGCAGATTAGGGGAAAACGACACCTAGGGCAGCAGATCTGGGCTGATTTGGCTTCAAGGGAGAGCTCTGGCAGCAAGAGGGAATCAAGGAAGAGGGTGGAAAGAAGGATATGAAGTAGGGAAGAGGGCGAAACTGGTTTTGCAACAAAGGGGCAGCCAAGAAGAAACGAAAAGGACGAGAGAGAGAGAGAGAGAAGAAGAAGAGGGATAGAGGAAGATAAAGACTACCTGAATATGTATGGCCTCACGCCAAGCCTCACGCTGTAGCCTCACACTCTTTGGAATCACTCCAACAATCAATCGCACCTTGCAAAGGTATCTTGCAAAAAATCTCAATCTTTAGTCATCAAAATTGTATGTAATAATGCTTAAAAGAGTGGGCTTTTATAAGAGATACTACCCTTAAATAAAGAAACTCCTAAAATAGCTAAAACGAAAATAAACTCACTTAAAATAGGAAATCCTAATTTATAATTACAACTAAATCGAAAATAGAAATAACCAATAAAGAAACTTTAAATTCAAAGATAAATCCGCTGCTCTGCATCATTAGGGTTACAATAAAAAAAGGTTGACTTTAACTCTCCCACCCTAATAACAATCAACAGCACGAAAAGTTGGCACTACTTCAGCAATTCTGTCCACATTGGTTTTTGCTGTCATTCTAGAGAGATCAACAATGAAAAAAAATTGGAACAGAATAAAGAGATCATATGAGGAAAGTAAAGAATATTCACAAAAATAAACAAATATAAGAAGGGTGGTCCATAAATTAAAAGAGAACAATTTTTCTGTACCAATATATTCACCATATTGTTAGCCAAAGTACTAGCTGCAAGGCCTAGCTCGGTCCTAGAGGGTTAATCGAGGAATCACAGGGGCTTTTATTGAGGGAAGACAGATCTGTGACGGAGAGTATTGATAGTGAATGAGATTATCCACACGAAACATAAGGATGGCCTAAGGGGTGTGCTTTTAAAACTGGATATGGAGAAGGCTTATGATCATGTTAGGTGGGAATTTGTGGACTATCTGTTTTGGAGGATGGGGTTCGGCACTAGATGGAGGAGATGGTTGAGGGCTTGTGTCCAAGAGTCGTCCTACTCAATTTTGGTGAATGGCTCACCCACGGAACCAATTTCTGCCACCAGGGGCTTACGTCAGGGGGACCCGCGTTATCCCCATTTCTCTTCACCTTAGTAGCTGAAGCACTTAATGGTCTCATGTTTCGGGCCAATCATTTAAATCTCATTAAAGGATTGGAGATCTCACAGGGTAATTGGTCAATCAGTCACTTACAGTTTGTAGATGATACATTACTGTTTTGCGAAGCATCTAGTGAGGAGCTATTTGGGGTGAGAGCGGTCCTAAGATGCTTTGAACTCGTATCGGGATTGAGAATAAATCTAGGAAAGAGTAGCATCATTGGTTTGGGGGTTGAGACGGAGGAACTTGAGGGATTGGCAAGGGAGATAGGGTGTGGTGTTGGCAAGATTCCTTTTATATATCTTGATCTTCCAGTTTGTGGGAATCCGAGATCAAAAGTGTTTTGGGAACCTATTCTAGAAAGAATATCAAAAAAGTTGAATGCTTAGAGTAAATCTTACCTCTCAACTGGGGGTAGATTGACTCTAGTTAAATCATGCCTGGTGAATCTCCCCACTTACTATCTTTCCTTGTTTGAAATACCTAAAGGGGTGGCAAAAAACTAGAAAATCCAAAGAGACTTCCTTTGGGAAGGAAATGAAATCACGAGAAAAATCCACCTCGTCAATTGGGAAGAGACTAGAGACACAAGGGAGAATGGTGGGGTGGGGTTGTATAGTATCAGAGATAGGAACCACGCCCTCCTTAGTAAATGGTTGTGGAGATTTGCATCGGAGAAAGAGGCCCTTTGGATAAAGGTTTTATCAGCAAGATATGGTTTGGATGACCTTGGAGAATGAAAATTAGGTAGTAGAGCTGCTAGAGAGGGTTCATCAGTAGTGAAAGTCTTAATGAAGATTGGGAATGGTGAAGGAAAGATTGGGGAAACGTTTCGAAGGGGATTAGACTGCAGCTTGGCAATGGTCTAAGGGTAATGTTCTGGAAAGATATCTGGGTGGGGGAGTGTCCATTAATGGTACTTTTTCTCAGACTATCTAGGGTGGCTCTTAATTGGGAATCTTTGGTCAGTGATTATTACAAAGAGGTCAATGGTGCAACACAGTGGATCATTCCCTTTAGAAGGACTTTGAGGGAATTTGAGATGGCCTCCCATCAAGAGTTGACTAGAATCCTTAGATATTAGGTTGTGGGTTGAGGTGGAGGACAAATGGATCTGGTCCTTAGAACCGTCTGGCTCTGAAAAATAGGATCCTTGTGAGGAGTAATCTTAGGAGAAGACATGTTATACTAGAAGAGGCTACGACAATTTGTACTTCGTGTGAGGTTGAAGAGGAGTTGGTGGACAATCTATTTTGTAAGTGTCGATTCACGGGAGTTGTGTGGTTTTTGTTCCTAGGCTTGTTTGGTTGCTCGTGGGTTTTTGGTAGTGGAGTGGAGGACTTATGGGTGGCTTGGATGGGGAGCCCTTTTACAGGTAGACTTAAAATGGCCTGGAAAATGGTTCCGTTCGCCATTTTTTGGCAATTTGGAAATAGCGCAATGGAAGGATTTTTTAGGATAAGAGAGGTAGTCCTAGAGATGTTTTTAAGAAAGCAAAATGGCAGATGATTGATTGGTTGTCCGTGTGTAAAGAGTTTCAGGGTTTAGCTCCAGAGGATTTTTATTCATCTTGGGATGGATGTATGAAAGGGATTGGTAGAGGGTAGCAAGCGCTCAGCTAAATGGGTTGCGCCTCCCATGGGATTTTGTAAATTCAATGTGGATGGTGCAGCTAGGGGCAAGCCAGGGCCGGCAGGATTTGGGGCCTGCAGGATTTGGGGTGTGCTACATGATGATAGGGGTAGAATATTAGCAACTTTTTTCCGAATCAGTGGAGTTAATGGAGTCAAATGAGGCTGAATTGAGAGCAATTAGTAGAGCACTTCAGATTTGGTCAAGTTTTAGGGGGGTGACCTCATTATCGAAGGTGACTCAACTAATGCCATCTCCTACACTAGTAATAGGAAGTCTCCCCCGTAGAGGTTGGTCTGTATCACTAGAGACATTTGGAGCTTGTGCAATTTGGATAACATCACTTTCACTCATACACCTCGTTCAGCAAATAGCATTGCAGACTTCTTGGCGAAAGCGGGTGTTCAGTTACAAACACCGGCTCTGGAATTTTTTTCCTATTCAAGCCTTAGGATTTAGGGGTTTTATTGTTAGGGTGGTATACTTGTTGTATGTTGGATTATTGTTTTTCTTTCTTTCCTTGCCTTATTTTGTTTCTTTTCCTTCTTTTTCTTCATCGACCTGAGTATATCTCTCCTATACTCAGTGCCTTCTTATGTACTTTCCCTTTATTTTAATGGAATCTATCAATTAATATTTCAAAAAAAATAAAAAATATTCACCATTGTTCAACTTGCTAACAGAATTCCTAGTATTCTTCGGCACTCCGGGCTACTAAGTACTTTCAACTATAGAATCAGAAAAGCCTTCATGTATTTCTATAAGAATTCCTGGGATTAAACAATACGCATTCCTAGATATACAGAAGTATCTGTTTCTCAACATCTGCTTCCAAGAGGAATACTGTTTTAAGACCAAGAAATTAACTATACTCTTACCTGTTCTCTTTGTTTTTTAATTAAAAAATTCTCTTACTGCTCAAAAAAAGAAAGAAATGTAACTATTCTGTTGAAACATGTCCATTCCCAAGATGAAACTGGTAGTGTAGACTCAAATTGTATAATGAAGTCCTAGCAAAGAAATTAAATGCAACGGACCCAATTAAGAATTAATGAGAAACAGGCCATTCCAGAATCATGTCAAATGTGGCTATATGGAGCTTGTGCAATGTATTCAGTCAAGTTGATTGAACAAACCTTGCCCCAGGCAATCCTTTTATAATGATTCGCATGCTGCTGTACTGTCCTCCGATGTCTTTGCACCCAATCTGTCCCCAATATGTCATTTGCTTCACATCTAATGACAACACAAGAAATCAGTGATGCCAACAAAATCTGGATTAACCAACAAGTGCAACGACGTACTTGCACACTGATTTACCATGTAGTGTACATTATTCATCAGAAATAGTGGAGCCAAAGCAGGATCTTTGTATTGCTTCGATTTTCCATCCAGGTTAGTCTGAAGGGCTTGCAGTATTCGCATTGTCACAGAAGCTAACTGATCCTCTGTTTCACTTCCATTGTCAAATTCTTGGAACAATTGCTTCAATATTGGTTTATAGCTGTTCATGTTCAGAACATAACATTGTTGGATCAATATTAAGCATTGAATGCCATATGTGCTCAGCTGACATACCAATTGCAAGAGATGCAGATTTACAGAAATCAGATCTAAGGTCAAAATAACTTAAAAATCATTAGAGGAACGGTAGATCAGTTTCAAAGCATAATTGGATGGAAAAATAGAGAATATTAAGATGCACGAATAGGAAGCATTTTAGATAAGAGCTATCATATACCAGCTGATCCATGAAATGTATGTTGAGATATATTTAGATTAATTCCTGATTTGGTGCTTACCAATATTGTCTTTACTAAGTTTAGGGGTTCGGAAAGGTAAGCGTGCATGTACCGACCATCCCCTTAACGTTTTGTGTCATATCACGCTGTGTCTCCATCTTATCACAGTTTCCTCACTTCTCTTGACAACATTAAGATTGAAAAGAGGATTGATATTGCTTTGTGTGATTCCTCCTGGAAAGTAGCGACAAAAAAGGAATTGGAAGCACTTGAGAAAAATAATACTTGGGATATGGTTCCTCTCTCTCTAGGAAAGACTCCAGTTGGATGCAAATGGGTCTTTACTATGAAGCACAATCTAGACAATTGCATTGCCAGATATAAAACTCATTTGAATGCCAAAGGCTTCACTCAGACGTACGTGATTGATTATCAGGAAGCCTTCTCTCTCGTGGCTAAAATGATAGACTTTTACAACTCTTTGGAGGGTTGTTTAAGAAGAAGCTCGAGGAAGATCAGAGCTCAAACCTCTTGGTCTCCTCCTCAATCCGGAACTTACAAATTTAATGTTGATGGGACAACAAGGGGAAAACCAGGTATGGCACGTATAGGTGGAGTTATTCGTGATCGCAATGGTAGAACATTCATAGTCTTTTTAGAGCTGGTAGGGGAAGGGATTCAAATGAGGCAGCACTTATTAGTATTAGGAGCGCTTCGTCCTTATGGTCTTCATCGGGGTAGGGGAAACTAATCAGAAGGGGATTCGACAAACATGATCAAATGGACAGGGGTCAAAACTGCCACCTTGGAAATTGATCACAATTGTAAAGGAGATTAGGGCGTTGTGTTTGGGTTGCAAGATTCTTTTGCATTAGTCAGGAGAGAAGAAAATGGAGTGGTTGATTTCTTTGCAAAGAATGAGGTGGACTCCACGATTGCAGGTGTTTTCTACCTTTGAGCTCTCCATCAGGGGTGGAGAGATTGGTTGTCATGTTATATAGTGTTTTTGATATTTGGATAGATGTGTTATTCTTTTCCTTGTAGTCTTGGGTTTAAGCCTCTTCCACCCGATGTTGCTGCCTCCTGTCTCTATACCTTTTCTATTAATATTCTCTATCCAAAACAGAAATGCTTAAAATCCTTCACACAAGTCTAGGATGCCACACTAAACACTCCATCTCTAGAACATATGATTCCTCATGGGCATGTCAAAATGTTTATGTTAAATATCAAAGCTAATTATTGTGGCAAGATCGCACATGGTGAATACACACGCCTAGGTAAGATGCAGCCGTGCAGGAAAATGGAGACCCCACTGCTACACCTACATGGATGAACGGCTCTGATCTTGACCAAAACACTTGAGACAAACTTACAAGTTCAACTCATTGTTCATTCTTAACCATGATATGGATTGAATGAGTGGATGGTGTGGAGAACATAAACATGAAGCAGAACACAACAATGGTACCTTCTCCATCTAAGGGGGTGGGGTGGGGGCTGTCCTCTTTCTTTTTTCTTTTTCTTGTTCTCCTTGTTGTGAGAGACGAAGGAAAATCTATTTTGAATGAGCCTTCCCAAATTGTGGGCCTAGCTTCATGCACTAGGCCCAATGGACCAAGCCCAAGTCCATATTTGTCCACAAATGACAGTGAGCTCTAATTCTAACTTAGGCAATCTTCATCTAGAGCAGGTATTCACTGCTAAGCCTCCATAATAGAGGTTCACAAACTCCGCTACACACATTAATGCAATAACATGCTAATCAAAACTATAAAATAATTGCATTATTCCACTAGAACGCAATTATCATGCCATTTGCAAAATGGATAAAAATATTAAATAAACAACTTATGATACATGAAAATATTAACATTGTAAACCTAAGATTACTACAAAACTAGAAAGAAATGGCCAAGAAACTACATGCCTGTATAAAAAAGAAATGATGCAAAAAGTGGAACAACTGCTCAATGAACTTACTCAAATAGAAATTTCACATAATTAATTACATAACTAGTGAGTGGATGAACAGTCCCATCAGCAACCATGGTCTTTGTAGCATCTTTTTCAATTGCTTCTTCAAAATCACCAAAAATTTCTTGGGCAGTCTGTGCTAGCCGCTTTGTCAAAGTCAATGCAGATTCTCGCATTTCAGCGCAAGCTCTACCTTCAAAAATAGTTTCAATCTACAAAATATAAAAAAGGAAAAAGGAAATATGGATAATAAAATTATCCTCCACAAAAATTAACGAGAAACCCATCAAATAACCAATAACTAACCAAGTGTTGTTTCTAAAAATAAATGGATTGATAATAACTAACCACGAATCAAATGTTACGTCAGAATTTAGAACAAATAATAAAAAGCCACCTAGACTGTGATGCCTCACATACACTCTATGCTAACCACATCTTATAAATTACAAATTCGAAAATGGTAATCTCAAAATGATAGCTTGGAAAAGTTGAAAATGAAAGGAAAACATATAGATGGTTAGTATAAGAAGAGACAAGAAAGGGGGATAAAGGAAAGAAGGAAAAGTAGAAAAAATATATTTATAGGTTAGAATCCACCACCACTCCGATGAATTTTTTATTATAGCATAAGTCTAAATTTACATGGACCACCTTTATGACCAGGTAGATTACATAAAGGCAGTCATACAAATATAAAGGATCTTATACAACCACATATGCTCCGCATTAGGCCGTAAGCATAGATATAGATCATGCGGAACTTGTTCATTGAGTCTTGAAGCTTGTTTCTCTCCCATGTGCCTTTGTAAAATAAAAAAGTCAATTAACTGATTCTAAAACATCACTTGCCAAGGTTAATCATATTGGTTTACACCTCTCCCTTAACAAAGTGATAATGAACCATGATATGCTTACACACTTGGTATGTTATATGAAGCATGGCTTTATGCTCCTTTCTATGCTTGGGAAAGCAATATCAATGACTCTCGCTCCTGTCCATGTTAAATTTCCTCCATAAAGGAGAACACTGTCACAAAAACTTATCAGTTTGGCAACTTAACTTCTAACTCAGCTATTTCTAAATAATCCTTTTTGTAGAGATGACTTTCGATACTTAATTATATTGCAGATAGCCTTTAAATGTATGTATGCATGTATGTATGTAGGTAGGTAGGTAGGTAGGTAGGTACGCATGTATCTACATATGTATACACAATGTAGAAAATAAGACTAGAAAATAAAGGAAAGAGAAGATGGAGATGAAAATCTCTGTATTGAATTGTATTGAAGGTGTATTGGTTACATGTATAAATAGAATCAAAGGAGCTAATTTAGGTTTCTAAAATAGGAAAACAATATAATAATACTTATCTACAATCAATTATACAACCAATAAGATATCTTTCCAAACGTGGATCATTTTGGTTAACTCTGTCCTGAAGTGGATCCCGCAACACCTTACGTGTCTTGAAGTGGGTCCCACAACACTCCCCCCTCAAACTGGTTCGAAGATATCGAGCAATCCTAGCTTGCTAACAACCGAATTGAGTTGAGTTCGGAGAACTGACTTTGTGAAAATGTTTGCAAGCTAATCTTCAGGCTTCAGATGAGGATTAAAAAGTCGTCCTTCAGAAATATGTTGACGTAGGAAGTGACAATCAACTTCAATGTGCTTAGCCCTCTCATGGAAGACTAGATTGGAGGCAATGTTGATGGCCGCCCAATTGTCACATGACATGACGAGTTGATCGGCAGGGGCAAATTCATGGCACGATATTTGGCCTCAGCACTGGAACGAGCAACAATTGACTGCTTCTTACTTCGCCAGGCAATTAAATGTGAACCCAAGAAAACACAATAGCCGGAAGTAGAACGGCGATAATCTGGAGATCCGGCCCAATCAACATCAAAATAACCGCGAACTAGACAAGTAGGCTAGTGTGCATAGCACAAACCTAGGCCAGGATGAGCCTTAAGATACCGAAGGATACAGAACATAGCATGGAGGTGAGTGTCTTGTCGTTCATGCATGAACTGGCTGACGACACCAACAACATATAATGAGTCCGGTCTCGTGATGGTGAGATAAATGAACTTACTGACGAATTTTTGATAAAAACTTGGTGTGTCAAGAAGATTACTATCAGATGCAGATAACTTGGTGTTCACATCCAATGGAGTATCAACGGGTTTGCAACTAGAATAGCCAGCTTCCTGGAGGAGATCAAGAGCATACTTCCGCTGAGAGAGATGAGGCCATGAGAAGACCGAGCAACTTCAATGCCAAGAAAGTGCCGGAGGAGCCCCAATCCTTAATATCCAAAGTTCGTTGAAGATACTGATTGAAGGAAGAGATGGTTGCATCATTGTACTTGTGAGAATAATATCATCAACATAAACCACCAAAATCATCACGACTGAGCAGAGGCGGTAGATGATGAACGAGTGATCCGACTGACGAGGAGTAAAACCATAAGGTAGCAAGACACTGTTAAACTTCTCAAACCAAACACGGGGAGATTCCTTAAGACCATAGAGAGCCTTCTTGAGTCGGCAGACAGAGTAAGGCTCCCCCTACTTGACAAACCCCAGAGGAGGAAGCATGTACACTTCTTCTTGAAGATCACTATGGAGAAAAACATTCTTCACATCTATAACTGGTGCAAGGGCAGGCATAAGTGGTGGCAAGAGAGAGAGATGCGACAGACGTAATCTTGGCAACAGGTGAAAAAGTGTCCTGGTAGTCGACCCCATATGTCTACATGAAGCCTGTAGCCACTAGACGTGCCTTATATCGGGCAACGGATCCATCTGGATTATGCTTCAAGGAAAAGCCCATTTGCACCCAATTGGAGTCTTGCCCGGAGGTAGAGAAACCATCTCCCATGTGTTGTTCTTTTCAAGGGCAACTAATTCTTCATCCATGGTTACTTTCTAGGAGGGATTTTCAAGGCCGTGTCGATCCTCTTTGGTATCTTAATATTGTCCAATGCTGTGAGAAAACTGTGATAGGAGGGTGAAACAGCGTGATATGATACAAACCGATCAATGGGAGGAGTAGTACAAGAACGCTTACCTTTGCGAAACTCAATAGGAAGATCAGACGGGTCAAAGACCAGTGGATCTGAATCACTGGCAGATGGGTAGGTGGAGTCAGCCGCAAATGACAGTCAAGACTGTCGCCGTTGGTACACCAGAAGAAGCTTAGTGGGAAGAACTAAGATCTGTAAGAACAAAGGGAAGGACAGGAAAGAAAAGAGGAGAGGGAGCAAAACTAGGGGTCCCGCTAAAAAAAATGACATCCATGAATGTATGTTTTCTTAGTGAGAGGATCGAGGCACTTACCTTTCTGAAAAGCTAACCTAGAAGACACAGCGCACTGCCCAGGGAGAGAGAGTTTATGGCCAAAGAAGTTGTGAACAAAGCAGAAACCCAAAGACATGTAAGGGAATATGAGGATTGTTTATGTAATGAGAGATTGTTTCTGGGGGACTGATTTTGTAAAATGCGGGATGACATTCTGTTGATGAAATAACAAGTAGTTAACACTGCTTCGGGCCAATCGGACGGTGGGACATGCATAGTAAAAAGAAGAGACCGAGTCATCTCAACAAGGTAACGGTTCTTTCGTTCATCTACACCATTTGGTTGAGGTGTAGAAGGACATGAGAATTGAGAGTTTGTACCGTGTTTTTGCAAAAAGGTAAAAAGGAGTGTGACAAATATTCCCCCCCATTATCACTTCATAAAACCTGAATTTTATACCCAAATTGATTATGAAACCACTGGTAAAAATTCTTGAAGTAATAAAAAACCTCAAATTTTTGTTTCATCAAATATGTTCAAGTAATTGGATAGTAATCATCTATAAATGGGACAAAATAATAAAAATCAGTGCAACATTGCCAAACATCAGAATTAATAAATGAAAATAAAGTAGATGAATTTTTATTGATAGACGGGGGGAAATGAGATCTAACATGCTTGCCATATTTGTCAATGTTCACATTCAAAATGAGTAAAAGATAAACTAGGAACAAATTGTTAAAACAGAATCTGCAGGATGTCCCAAACACAATGCCACAGCCACACATTTGAAGAGGAAGAGGTCAAACACGCTTTGAAGTTGCCATGGCAAGAGTCAAGAAGGTAGAAGCCACCTGCTTCACGACCACCACCCAACACCTGCTTCATGGTCAACCTGGGGCGTAAGGAGGGGCGAATCTGGTGGTGAACAGCCATGTGGCAGAAGGACCATATCCTAGCAAATCTCGAGGAAAAACTAAGAAACTGGGTTTTTCAAGGCAGGAGTAGTCCTGGGAAGAAAAGCAGCAAAAGGGGGGCCCACCAGTTATGGAAGGTGGGACCTCCAGGTGCGATGGAAAACAAGAGTCAAGGGCGACACCAGTGGGAGGTTCGAAGACCAAAAGAGAATGGAGCCTGTCGATCGAGCCAGAATTCCTGCTGTAGGGGCGAAACTGATGTTGGGAGAAAACAGGAACCGTGCCCACCAGTCAAGCAGAGATGAAATCCAACCAGTTAGATGAAGTGTCCACCAAAAAACAACAGTGAAGGAAGAGAGTATCGCCGGAAAAGTTTTTCGGCACCGGATCGAAGGCAGAAAAACGACAGTCTGCAAGAGGGCACAGAAAAATAATCAGATTTGTGCAAAGCCTGCAGGAGACGAAAGTGGTCCTCCTTTGCTGGTGTCGGTGGAACTAGCACAAGGAATGGGGAAGTCTCGAAGGTAGGTTTCTCTTAACTCTACTAAAAAATCAAAACCCACAAAAGGATCAAGAGTCCTACACTGATACCGTGTAAAATAACACACAAAGAATATAGTATCTTCCTTTTTCAAGAAGAGACCCTATGATTTATATTTATAAGGAAAACAAAATACAAATAAGGTAAAATCAAATAAAAAGGGAAAGCCCTAAACTTGATAAAGACAATATTGGCAAGCACCAAATCAGGAATTTATTTAAATATCATAATCTAAATATATCACAACAATTGATACCAAAAATTTCACTCTCTAGGTAGTTGATACGGGGAGGATGATAACTCAACCATCTAAGCATGGATCGAAGATTCATAGTAGCCTCTTCGTAGCCTCATAGAAAATGATGGTGTCATCCACAAACTGTAAATGATAGAGCTGCACCGAGGAATCACCAATCCTAAAGCCATGAATAAGGGAAAAGTTTGTTGCTTTGCTTAGAAGGAGACTCAAGGACTCTACCAGCATGCTGAAAAGAGTTGGAGAAAGGGGTCACCCTGCTGAATACCTCTAGAACTCTTGAAGAACCCTCTTGGAGATCCGTTGATAAGGATGGAAAAGTAGGCTGAGGATACACACTAAAAAATGCATAAGCACCATTTACTACTAAAACCCATGCTGGACAAAATAGAATTAATGAAGTACCAATCCACCATATCATAAGCTTTTTCCACATCAAGTTCCAAATTATTCCTTTTCGGCGAGACTTATGTTGGGAATCAATTCAATGGATGTTATTGATCTCTTTGAGATAGCAAAATGGAGACTTTGTAGTGGCTCTTGTCAAGCACAAAGTTTAAGGGTCTACAACCATTGGATCTTCTTTTGTCTTGGAAAGGGTGTATGAGCAATTCTAGGTGGAAAAGGAGATCAGATGAGAGTTGGGTTCCACCAGATCAGGGTGTTATGAAGTTCAATGTGGATGGTGCTGCAAAGGGGAAACCAGGGCCAACATGAATAGGAGTAGTTCTAAGGAATCATGAGGGTCGAACAACAATCATGTTTAATGAGTCGGTTGGTATTGGAGATTCAAATGAGGCGGAAATTCTTAGCATTAGGAGAGCTTTGACCATTTGGAAACTCCATGGGCGGACTCGGCAAATGCAATAAAATGGACCTTGGAAAATGATCACTACAGTGAGGGAGATTAGAGCTCTAGTGTCAGGGGTTGATGTATTGTTCCTATTAGTTGTTCAACTAATGGCGTGGTAGACTACTTTCCTAAGATGGGAGTTGATAATGTCTTTGCAGGAGTCTTCTTCCTTTGAGGACATCCATTTGGTTGCATGTTGAATTGAGGGGATGTTGGTTACCAGCTACTTTATTTGTTGTTTATACTTTCCTTTTGTTGTTCTTTTAGGTCTATCGCTTTTAGACCTGTTCTTGGTTTTGTACTCTCTTTTTTATGAATGAAGTATCTTTGTTACTGCTTAAAAAAAAGATTGGTGGCCAAAACTTAGAAAATTCATCAGTCCCAACAAGTAAAACCATTGCTTGCAGGCAATATGCAACTGGTGAAAGTACCTGAATACTTTCAACTTATGCACAATTGACACTATTACATCTCATCAATGGATTTTCTAGCCAAAGAGTGGAGAGAAATGAGGCTATTCTTGGCTTCTTATGATGTTCTTTGTGATGTCTTTGTATTTTTTCTTCTTTTTTCTATGTACATATCTCCCTTCTTCTATTCCTATCTTGTTACATTTCTCTTCTTAATGAACGTCAGTCATCATTAAAAGGGAAAAAAAAAAAATCTAGACTGCTAATCAGGTCTATAAAAGAAACTCATTTGAAAAAGGTCTAAATTTAGTAGCATTCTTTAGACACTATAAACTTCTAAGTCGCTCAAATGGAAATTTTATCTTACCTCTGACTGAAGCTCCCGCATTATCTCATACATGTCTAGAAGCACAAACAACTTTTCTGGTGACCTCTTGCTTTTAGCAATAGCTTCTCCAAAGCTAAGTAGAACTGCCACACTATTCATAGTTACTTCAGCAAAACAATGATCCTTCATAGAATCAATACCTTCAAAAATTTGATTACAAATTTTATGCTCTGCGGCAAATAGCAATTTAACCTGTTTCAAGAACAAAATAGTTGAAAGGCGAAAAAAGGCTTCATCTTTGCATCTGAGTTGAATAGAATCCTTACTGAAATCCACATAAATTCAATCCAATTCCCTATTTTAGCCTCCAAAACCTCCCATTGCATCTTTTGCACTTCATCTTTACTAAGCCGTTCAACACCTAACTTCCGAAGGGTCAGTTCTAAAGAAGAAGCACGAATGTCCCTAAGTAAAGGATCATACATTAGTGGTCTATCTTTGAACATATGAGGAGAATTTTCAATGAATACGAACAAAATGCATGATAATAATGTACAAATACATGGCCATGACACTACATTAAGATTTTTTTTAAAATAATTGCTTCATTGAGAAAATAAGAATGACAAGAACCTCTAGCACAATCGGTAAGTGCTAATTGTTGAATCATAAAGGTTGTGGGTTCAAGTCATGTCGTCGTCAGATGGGCAAGCAGATACAATCAGTTCAATGCAAGGAAATTTATTTCAAAGGATGCATTGTAATATAACAAAGTCAACAACTCAAATTTAGATTGACATAGATGCAACCCTTTCAATTTTAATTTTCTTTTTTCTTTGAAGTGACTTGTTGAAATCCACCCAAGAGGAAGAGGAAAAGACTAAAGTAATAGAAGAGAAGTATTTGATGTACTCAACCATCATTATAACTCCAATGCTTTCCCAAAGTGACCACCATCATGGTTGGCACTTCAAGGAATGTGATAAAAGAAACCAATAATAACAAAATCAAAGTTCCAACGTCTTGTAGACTAAAACAAATAAATCGTCATGGCCATCCTTTTTTCTCTTTGATGCCCTTTTTTCATGTTCGTATGATGCTTTTGAAAAAAAAAAAAAATCTGCGAAATACCTCTGAGGTATCCTTAATTCTCCAAAATAGCCAAAACCACTACCTTGTTTGAAGTTTTTACACCCCTATGTTACATAATAAGACAAATGCTAAAGCTTGCACTATTATTCCACAGTGGTTATTGTTGATGCAGTCCCAACTCAAATTGTGTAACAGCCCTCTTGGTGTGATCCCAAGGCCGAAGGCACTCCAAATCAGTGGAAATTGCTGTAGAGGTTTCCTAAAAATTTCAAGCTTGTCGCCCCTCCAAAACCCAAAAATACTCTAGGGTTTTGCACCTAAGCAGCAGTTGAATGGTCCTCTAGGGTTTGCTCCTCTTTGCCACTAGTTACAAGCCAAACAAAAGCAAGACTTTGTTGCCAATACCAATCCCAACAATGTGTTGGTCAATTGTCGTTTTATCACTTTTTATAAGTGTAGCATTATACAACCCTAACGTAAAACATAGAATGACCCAAGATCGATTACGATAAAGAGACAGCTAAATGAAGGGGTGGAAATTGTCTTACTAATGTCTATGGACTGAATTCAGATATGGAGAGGGAGGATCTTTGGGTTGAGTTGGAAATCAAATCATGGGCTATAGACTTATGGTGCATCAGAGGCGATTTTAATGTGGTCAGATTCCCATTGAAAAGGAAAGGAGGAGTTTTCACAAGGGCGAGGATTTTTCAGAATTCACAAGGAAAAATTCTTTGATTAATGATCCGTTACTTGGGGGATTCACTTGGTCCAATGGGCGGGCTTGATTTGCAATGAGCAGACTGGATAGATTCCACCTATCGACAAAATGGGATGAACACTTTGCACATGAAAGCCAAATCAAACTGTTCAAGCTGATCTCCGACCATAGCCCGATTCTTCTTAACACTAAGGAGACAGATTGGGTACCAAAACCATTCCGTTTTAACAATACTTGGTTGGAGGACCAAACATTGATCCAACAAATTAAGCTTTGGTGAGACAGTTGGAGAGGGAGTTCACGGAACAAGAAATTAAAGCATCCCTAGGTAGTAGTATTGAGGGAGAGAAGGCACCTGGCCCTAATGGTTTTACCTTCAAGTTTATCCAAGCCTATTGGGATGTGGTGGGCCCAGATTTTCTTAAGGTCTTTAAGGAATCCTATGAGCATGGCATTAAAAATAAAGGCCTTAAGAACTCATTTGTCACCCTTAACCTAAGATAAAAGGACCATCGGAACTGACTCACTTTAGACCAATCAGCCCAATCGGTTGTGTTTATAAACTTGTGGCGAAGGTTTTAGCAGATAGATTAAAAGAGGTTCTAACTGAGATTATTGGGGAATCTCAAGGTGCTTTTGTGGAAGATAGATAGATCACTGATGTTGTGCTTATTGCGAACGAGCTAACCCACATGTGCCTTAAGGAAAGGAAACATGGCATGTTATTTTAAAATTGACATGAAAAAAGCCTACAATTACGTGGATTGGTCTTTTGTGTGAATTATCTTTTCGACATAATGGGTTTTGGGTCTAGGTGGAAGAAATGGATGAAAGCTTGCTTGGAGGATACCACCTACGCCATCCTTGTTAATAGATCACCAGCTGCAGCTATAGCAACCAATAGGGGACTTGTATCGTTAGCAGGAACTGGTTGTAACTCATCTGCAATTTGTTGATGATACACTTTTTATTTTTATTTTAAACCATTTGCGGAATAGATTATGGGATTTAAAGCAATACCCAGATGCTTCGGACTTGTATCAAGATTGCGAATCAATTTAGGAAAAAGTACACTTATCGGAGTCAGGGTATAGGAACGTATGGTGAAGTGAATGGCGGATATGGTTGGTCGTTCCACAGGAACAATCCCTTTTAAATATCACACTACCCGGGGGGGGGGGGGAGACCCAAGATCGAAGGCCTTTTAAACACCGGTGGTGGAAAGAGTGGAGAGAAGATTAGAAGGGTGGGGTGGAAGGTATTTATCGCTAGGGGAGACTTACGCTCATAACGTCGGTACTTATGAACTTCCCCACCTACTAATGTCAAATGCCCAAAGGAGTCTCAAAGAGACAGGAGCATTGCTTTTGGAGGTTCCTGTGGGGTGACAAACAAGATAAGAAGAAGGTTCATGGTTTCATGGCATGAAGTAACCAAACCCAAACAACAAGGTGGCCTTGGAATTGTTCCCCTTCATATTAGAAACCAAGTGTTGCTATGTAAGTGGAATTGGAGGTTTGGGAGAGAAGGAAGCGCTATGGGTAAGAGTCTTAACAGCCAGATACGGACTAGGGGGCAGGGGTGGCTGGTCACTTGGAGACAAAGTTGAAAGGATAGGCTCTCAACTCGTGAAAGGATGGTGGAAGTTAGGAAAAGGAGAGGTTACGGTGGGTAGAGCTTTCAAGGAAAGTCTGAGACTCCTAGACTGTATAGGGTGGCAAGAGACAAGGACACACTACTTAGGGACCAATATAGATTGGAGGAAGGTCGAGCACAATGGCACATTGACTCTAGAAGAAACCTTGGGCACTTTGATGCAGGCCTAGGGTCGAATTGTGCCAATTTGCCTGTAGGCTTGCTTATTTCAGAGTATGGTCACTGAAAGACCCGTGAGTCGATTACGTATTCCTAAAAGGATTTTGCCTTGGTAAGGAATTGCTCAAACAATATCTCCATCGATTGCACAAGTTTCCCAGGAATTCGAATTAGTCTATGGATTTCGTGAGATTAGGCTTCTTTCAATTAAACATGATATAGAATCGCGGAAGCAAACTAAAACAGTAAAATGATGAATTCAAATAAAGCACATACCTAATCAAAGAAAACCATAAAGAACTTGTTGAATTTAGAAATTAAATTGGTACTTACTTACAAGATAGAATTGTCACAATCCAAGGACCTGGCTTTCGCCAAGGGTCGAAGCCCGACGTGAATCCACACGACAATTCTCAAAATAATTTTATTCAATTGTGTAGAATTCTAATGGGGTACAAGCCTATTTATAATAAAAAAAAAATGTAAAAAGACAAAATTGGCTCTGCCTCTCTAAGAAACTCCTAAAATAAGCAACCTACTTGAGATAGAATGTAGTTTAATTTTGACCATTCTATCTCAACCCTATAAAATGTCACATGGCTTATTGAATGAACAAGATTAAATCCTAAAAAGCAAAACAAATAAAGTAAGGAGGCCAATTGCCCCTACTCTTTCCACCTACTTTACTTGTCAAATCCTCTCCTTCCCAAAAATGTGGGCTACAATCCTGTATGGAAAGGTTTTGGGTAGCAAAACAAGCCAATTGGGGCTGATTTAGGTGAATTTGACCCATAAGACCAATATTGGAATTTGGGCCAAGCCTGGTAATATTTGGGCTTGGGCTTACAAGCTTAACTAGGTCATTCGGGCCTATTAGGTAATTGGGCTCAGGCTAACAAAGTGTTCAGGTTTATTAGACTGAGTCCACCAATGAATAACTTAAGCAATTTGGGTCATGAAAGCCAAGTCAATTTTATCAATGGTCCATTAGACTTGATGCCTCCATCAGACTTTGAACAGCAGAGCTTGGAAAGATTGCAAACTCTACTGAGCAACTTCCCATTATCTATAATGGAGGAGGATGAATTAATTTGGATAGAGATTTCCTCGGGAGCTTTTTCGGTCAGATTAGTTGTGGAGGAATCTGGCACCACCGAGAGTACAGTCCTTCGTGTGGAGCGTGCTTCAAGGAAAGATACTCACCAGGGAGGCCTTATGATGCGGGCATCTATGGAGATAGAGAAAATTATGTCTTTGACCCAGGCCCAAAGGCCCAACACAAGGCTGGCTCCACAGCCAAACTGTTGTGTTGTAGTCACACACAGTTCTTGGAGTTTGTCAGTTACAATATTGGTCAGTTACAATATTAAGTATGTTTTAAGGTTAGTCAAATTAGTATGACAGTTTTTGCATGTAAGGTTTTTAATATTAGTTAATTAGTATGACAGTTTTGCATGTAAGATAAGAGTGTTTCTGCTTATTTAAAGGGACCTGTATTGGTGGTTTCTTCACCAACTATTAGAGCATATGATGAAATAAAAAATGTCTTTATTTTTCCAATGGAAAAGGTGGAAATTCTAAGCTGCCATTGCAGCCATACAACCAGTAGTAGTTGCTTGAAGTCCTGCAAGCCAGGAACTTGGGTTAATTCAAGATTCCTGTAAGAGTTAGTGAGATCTGATCGTAGCACGTCCAACAGTTGGACTGACGAATCTACTGAGTACAGGAGCAACTCCAGATCAGCACGGATCTGTTTGAGAAAAAGATCCAACCAGCGAACTGTCTGAGAAGCAGCTTGGTCTGCAGGCCCAGATTGGTAATCGTTCTCCATAAACTGCAACTGCAGACTGTCTGCAATTTTCTCCAAGCCTCAGCGACTGTTGCTGACTTGCAGAACAGCCAGGCTTCAATCCCAATTCAGTACACAGAGCGAAAGCAGCTCTGGTTTGATTCAGATTTCCTTGTTGTTAGAAACAGCTAGCCAAACCTTTGGTACAGGCCCTATTGCATTGCAGCCTCAGTTAGTTTGCAGTCTTTCTACAACCAGCCAAGTTTTACAAGGTTCGAACACAATCAGATCCGAATACGACATCGGGTATTGTTGTTTAAAGAAATCTGATAGCAAATCCAATCGTGTTGGGATTTGTATGCACTCGAAACCTATATCTGACCCGACTAAGAATTCAAGCTTCCGCATTTGGACTGAGAATAGGGGATCAGAAGCCCAAATGGAGACACTGCACTTGGCTTTTATCCGGAAAAAACTTCACGGGGTCTAGGATACGGATTTTTATTAGTCATGAGAAGGTCTATGTCCGGAGTCCCTAAAAAAACTAAGAAATTGATCACTTGGTACCACCCCGCCCCACCACCCCCACCCCACCCCCACCCCCCCAACAGCCCGCATCAAGGTCTTTTCAAGTTCAACGTGGGTGTGTGCTAGGGGAAAACCAGGCCCGACTGGAATTGGTGGCATACTGTGTGACCACACCAAATAGACATCAGTCGTTTTCGTAGAATCGATAGGAGGAAAGAATCCAATAAGGCGAAACTATTGAGTATTAGGACTTAGGAGAGCTTTGACTATTGAGATCTCCCTAGTGCTAGGCAGATTGGTCATTGAAAGTGACTCTACAAATGCAGTCAAATGGGTCACGGGAGTGAAAAAACCTCCGTAGAAACTAATAACTGTGGTTAGGGAAACTAAGGATCAATTTATCAGCCAAGAAATATCTTTCTCTCAAGTTTGCATATTGGCTAACGAAATCACAGATTTCTTTGCAAAGCAGGGAGTTGATTCAACCATCCAGAGAGTTTCATTTATGACTCAAAAGATGGAGTTTTAGGGAAGGGAAGCCTATCTTCTGTACTTTTGGTTTTATGGTCATTATGATGCTTTGGATATCTAGGGGCGGGTAACTTTGTATTTGATTGTTCTTTTTCTTTCTTTGGGTTCACACCTCCTGAACCCTCTTTTTTTAATACTTTATGTACTTTCACGTTTTATTAGTGAAACTTTTTCGTTACTCCTCAAAAAAAAGGTAGAGCATAAACATGTAATGATTGATTGCTTATGGAGTTATTAGTGCCTGCAGGGGCAGAGGACGCGGCATAAGAATCCGAAGGATGTAGCAGGACATGGGGGTGCAAATCGGAGCCAAGAATGGAGGATATAGTAGGAGGTCCATGAGAACGCCTATAGTGGTTCCTATCAACCATATCTAGTGCAAAGATAAAAGATAAATGAGACATGACTGCTGCATGTAGCTCCCTCTTCCCTTCCACCCTTCCACCCTTCTACCATTAACCACAACCACGCTCATAGTATGGGCCAATGATCCAACACGGATCATCTCAGTTTCACCTATGAGACATCTTTGAATAACTCTTCCCAGCTAAGGGACAATAAAAATCTATGTAACCTGCTCATGGAAGGTCGATTCTGCCTACTTGTCCAAGTAAATCATCCGCCACTCATTGGGAGGTCAAACAGTTCAGAGGAATTGATACAATCGGAGAAACATTCTGAGATATTGGCTCTACCTGATCTACCTCTTCTTTCTGAAGGGAAACGGATGGCATTATAGTCTCCTCCGATGCACCACGGCCCTGGCCAGCTGATCTTCAGCCTTTTAATTTCTTCCCAAAAAAGATCCCTCTCAGACACTAGATTCAGACCATATACATTACTTAACATGACCTCTACATCCTCCTCCACCAGTTTACCTTCACTAATAGAGTTATGTCACCCACAAGCACAAGTGTGTCCACAGCTTCAAACACCTCTGTTTTCCACAAAATCAGTAGTACCCCCGAGTTTCCAGTTGACGGTTTGAATTTCCAACCTGCTGTTCAGGCTCCCCAAATATCTCTAATGTCACTTTTGATGATTTCCTCCCTTTTTGTCTCCTGAATAAAAACAATTATCAGCCCTATTCTTCCATAAGATTCTTCGAATGAGACTCCTTTTCAGGTCGAGTACGAGCCCTCTCACGTTCCAAGAGACAATCTTCATTTGGGGACCTGTTTTTACCCCTCTGTGACGCCTTTCTTCTGGAGGTGTAAACCTTCAAGAAGGAAGATGTGCCCAGCAGTCCCTGTGCTCTGGCTGTAAGATTGGAATTGCGTGATTCCACGTATAGACGATCGTGTTCATTGATCCATTTCAGTGTTTCCTTTGCAGAGCTCAAATCCAACAACCTCACTCCCATCCTACTCCCTGCTAATAAAATTTCCGGGCATCTTCTTTACTGCAGCCCAGTTTTGCGGGCAAGACAGCTTCCCCTACCCTGAACACCTTCTTTTTACTGCTGGTGTTTTCCTCAGTAACATGTAAGGGCTTCTCAGCATCCTCACCAGTCACAGATTGACAGCGGACTGGGGATGTCCCCTACTGTTCCTCAACTGTAAAATCGATCCCACACTGTAAAAGGGAATCCTCGTCATCGCCAGGCAACCCCATTCCCAGTTCCGGCATTGACGACGATCTGCAGATAGCGTTGGGTATCCCTGAGTCTCGTCGAGACCCAACCACCCGACTGGTATCCATCAGAAACATCGTCCACCCCTTTTTCTTGGTCTTCTGAATGAGCGTCACCTACTTCCTCTTCCGTTGTGGAGTCGTATCCCCCCTTCAGTTCTATTTCTTTCTTCTTCAAAGGAGATTTTCTCCCATTATCTTTCACAGGTGAATCGCCATTATGCAGAGAGTGGGATCCCTCCTTTTTCCGAAAAGGCTGGGTTCAAAATTGTGGGCCGCTGAAATCTGCGTTGACATTTTTTTCTATGGGCCTGGGACTGTTATGGGCCTCGTTCTGACCCATTGAACTTTGTTGGATTGGGTCCTCAGTTCTGTCTACCGCCCCGTGTCCTTCAGGGCCCATGTTCCGTCCAATGTCACTTTGTTTTCCTGGCCCAGCCCAGCAGAATCCTGGTCCAGGACCCGCAATTTCGATTTTAAGTTTCTTTCTTTTACGAACTCTGCCTTAGTCAAGTTTTTAACAATTACTATTTTATTTGAGGACCTAATCTAATCTACGAAGTAATTCAACCACAATCTGACATAGTTGCCTTGGCCCAATTAAGTCTACTAGTAACTTTTAAAACTCAAGTTCCATATACTTTGAACCTACCCAGTGGCCATATTTATGATCAGGTTGGGTTGACTCAACGAGTTAATCAACAATTTGGCCTAGTCAATTCAGAACATGATCCAACCAATTTGGCCTTGCCCAATGACTAGGTTTTTTACTAGGTTGAGTGGACTTGGCAGGTTAATCATGAACGCGACCTAGCTAAATAACTATGTTGGGAACCATGATTCAAGCCTCCGTACGCCTTTAATTTCACCAATTTCATATGATATTTTTTCTATTTCTAAGGTTATAGCACTTTAGTTTTTTTTTTTTTTCATTTTCTATTTTGTTCTTGCTTATACCCTTTTTAGAATGAGAACATCCTTGTATACATCTGATATTTGCATGCCAAAGATAAAGTCATTTATGATTGATGATATTGGTAACCAGGCTCTAATATGAAGCAGACGAACTACTAAGAACTATGACAAATTATAGGACAAACTACTATAAACTGAAAAACTACGAAAACTACTAAGGCTTGTATATAAGCCACTTAGAACTGACTAAAGAAAGAACTCACATGAACAAAGATGTAAACTCTGAACACCAAAACTTAAAAGGTTTTTTTTTTTTTTAAGATGCCTCATTCATGTAAAGAACATGCTTGTAAAAGGTATAACATTAAAAGAGATGAAAATGAAACTGATATGCTAGGAAGAGGAATCTTTTCTTTAGAAAAACACCACTGCAAATATTGCACCGATACCTGAGCAATAAAAGACTAAAAGAACACATGCATTGAATAAAACGTGTTGTATAAATCTTCTTCCTTTTTTAAAGACTAAAGTATTCAAGCGTCCCACCTGAATTTTCCAAACGTCTCACCTGACTAATCCTTGGTGCATGTGTACGTGTAGGGCTGAAACTCGGGTCGGACGGGTCGGGTTTTGATGAACCCAGCCCTAACCCATGTCAATAATGTCTGAACCCAACCCGACCCGACCCGAGTTTCCAACCCGAAGTACAGAACCCAACCCGACCCGACCAAAAGCCCGAGAATCAACCCGACCCAACCAAAAGCCCAAGAATCCCTCTCAATCAGGTCATTCCTTAACCTGTAAATTTTGTGATGTAGTGCATGGTATTACTTTGATGGAACTCACTTTTTGTGTCATGTTACCATATCAAGAAGCAGGAACAACAGATACCATCTTGTTTTAGACTAATGCAATCATGACCTCTAGTGTCAATTTGTGAGTTCAAAGTGACTGTCCCCATTTGTAATGAAGCTTGGCGGAAACTTGATGGATGGTGAAAGGGATCTGTAACAGCAGATTCAGAGGTGAAGTGGGGGCGAAAATCAGATCTGAACAAGAAAGAGATGGTGGCGATGGTATAGGACAGGGATAAAAGTAGCAACAACGGCACTTAGTGAAGGTAGATGGGTTTCACAGCAAGGGGGAAAAGGGGAATCAAAAGAAAGTCTTCCATTTCAAAAAAAATGATTGTAGTTTACAAAAAAGAAATCAAAACCCAAAATCCGAACCCCTTTCAATTACAACGGGAAAACCGATATGTGGTCGCTTAGTGATGGAGGCAAGACGTCGGAGATCCTGCGACTGCTGCGATTAAGGGCGAAAGGCTATGCACCGGAGAAAGAAGAGGAAGAATGAGAACTCGGAGAAAACGACAAGTGCGATTAGGAATAAGAAAGGGGTGAGCGAATGGGAAATGTAGGGTGAAGAGAGAGAATGGCTGCCGTGTGAGAGAATAAGAGAATTAGGGTTACAGAGTTAAAAGAGTGACCTTTTATATTTAAAAAAATTCGGGTCGGGTCGAGTTGAAAAATCCTCAGCCCAACCCGACCCGAATTTCAGCCGGGTTTTTCTTTTTCTAACCCAGCCCGACCCAAGACCCGAATTTCTATAACCCAACCCACACTATTTTCGGGTCGGGTCAGTCGGGTCGGGCCAAAACCGAACCCAAGTTTCACCCCTATGTACGTGTTACCTACAACCCTTGCAAAAATGCTAAAGTATGGGGGTAAAAGTAATAATGGGTCTTGAATCAATCCCATTATCTGTTGGCATTACAAATTTCCTAAAACTGACTTAGGAATTAACTCAAAAATAGAGTGACTACAACACTGGAACAAATATTGGATAAAATGAAATATTATATAGACAATAAATATATAAGTATCCTTTTCAACATTATTAAAAAAAAAAAAATTCACCTAAGAAATGACATCAAATTCAAAAGAAAAATTTAGTGAAGACCAACTAAAACTATGGAAAAAAGACATTGTAACAACACACCATAAACTTATAGATCCTAAAAGGATATTTAGGTTTAAACCTAAAATCTATTATGTAAAAGAATATAAACCACAAATTTAAGAACTTCACGATAAGAAACTCATAAAATAATCTAATTCATTGCATAGCTCTCCTACAATTATGGTAAAAAATCACTTAAGAGATAAAAACAAAGGTAAGCTAGAAAGGTTGACTATAAGGCCCTAAACAAGATCCTTAAAATGAGATGGATATCAAAACAAGATTAGATTTACTATCAATTAAATTCAAGGAGCAAAATATGTCTCTAAGACACTAGAGTGGTTAGTAACTCCATCTGGTTTATGTGCATGAATATTTAAGAGGAGAATGGATAAACTCTATATAGACATAAAAGAATATTTGATGATATAAAATTCAACATGAGCACATAACATGTCTCATGGCTTGCTAAAAAACTCAAGGATCATATGATGTTAATTTATCAAAAGCAAAAAGATGGAAATCTAAAACTAAAAAATAAACTTGCTGAGAATGAAAATCAATGGAACAACAAAACTATGTTTTGGAAAAAATCAAAATGTTCCTAGCAAAATTTAGGATTCTAAGCAATTACAAAGATTCCTAGGATGCTTCAATTATGGAAAAAAGTTCAGAAAGAACTTAATTACATTAAGAGCTCCTCTTTGAAGAAAAAAAAAATACTGAAGAAAAATGTTAGTTGAACGTAGATTGAAGAAGGTGAAACAACTATAAAAGATAAAAGAATGTCTATAAGAAATCCCAAATTGAAAATGCCTCAACAAGGTGACTATATAATATTTGAGATGATGCTTCAGGCATGGTAAAGAGTGCAATCTTAAGGCAAACACATGACGTTATGACACTTAAGATAGATGCTTCAGACACTGCAAACCCTCCTACAGTATTAGGAGAGTTGTGTGCTTATACAAGTGGAACAATCAAAGGTATTGAAACCCAGTATCATTCGAATGAAAAAGAATATTTGGATATTAAAAAAGGTATCACAAAATTCAAACTGCATTGAGCTCCCAAAGAATTCTAAGTAAGAACTGGCAATAAGAAATTTGTACTCATTTATCAAGAATAAAGTTGGTAAATGCATGTAAGAACACAAACTCTTATATTGGGATAGTTCAAGGGACTGCCCATTCTGGGTGAAAAGAATTGCTTGCCAGATGCATTGACTAAAGAGTTTGCAATGATACTACAGGAAAAAGGAAGGATGACTTCCAGTAAACAGCTATCCTCTTCCAAGGCTGTTCCAACAAGGTTTCCAGCCAATCTTAAACTAAATCCGGAAAACCAGGTGATTCCCGATAATCTATTGAAGGCTATTGTTTTCATTAAAAAAAAAAGTCCAACAGGCTAGTTCTCAAACAGCCAAAAATCAAAAAAAAAAAGGAACAAGATAGTGCAGAATAAATATAAGCTAAGCTACTACAAATTATAGCGCTCCTAAAACCAAGGGTCAAGACTACTTTAGATTGATAAGGTGTAAAAAGGCTGAAAAGATTTGTCACTTAAGCAAAGAGAGAGCTCAAGCACTGGGCTTTAGGGCAATAAGCACTAGGGCTTTAGGGAAGAGAGACAACTTAAGGAAGTAGAGGACTCCAACAAGTATGACCCTGAAATTTAAATAAACCTTTATTGAAGAAGTACCACTTCTAGAGAAATACCACTTAGAGAGACCACAAAAGCATGCAGTCTTTGTAGATGGTACTTCTTCAACTATTTTATACATGTCTCTTCAAGTGGTTATTTTTACAAGTCCAAACATATGGTACATCACTACAATGATGACGATGACGACGACGTTATCATCTTTGTCATCTTCATTATTTCTCTGCAACAGATTGGCCTGTATTACAACCAGAAACAGTAACAATAACAATGTAGATTGTTAAAACCAGAAAGGTTGTTGGCCCTGATACACAATGCTTGCGGGTGCGTCCATACACCAGAGGGATTAAGTCTCACCTCCAATGCAGGATGGAGATACACATGTTATAAAAAAAACAATATAGATTTTTTTAGTATGAAAAAAAACAATATAGATTTTAGTACCTATACAGTTTAAAGCACTGATGTTGATGACCAGCTTTAACCATTTGGTGAGCTAAATCATGCAGCAATGGCAGAACTCTCGGTGGGATTAGAGTCACTGCAGGTGGGCAAGTGGCATTTGCTAAACTTTTGCCTTGATGTTGAGATTGATTTCTGCCACTCGATTCATCTTGTTGTCCACTTGATCCTGCCGAAGGACGTACACGATTGGGAAAGCTATCATAAAGGCAATCAGCTTCCACAGGTTTGCTAAAATCAAACAGAGCCATAGGTTTAGTAAAGGTCCAAGCCACTTGATAACTGAACAAAAATAATATCTGTAGATGCAATTTGTGGTGACCAATGGCAGCATGAATAGTGTTAAACATTTTCAACAAACAGATAAATCACATGGAATAAGTCATGCATTAAATTAAATAAAAAACTATAACAGGAAAAAGTCTACATGCTAGCATGAAACACAATAAAGAAAGATGAGAAAAATTCTCTCACAAGTTTTACATGTAGAGTGTAATTGATTCAACACAGTTACAAAATTGCCAATAGGTCTTCTGTAAAATTGGTTTGACATGAATAAATAGGAAAGGGAAATGGGAGAAACATCAAAGGCCCATTTTCCACAATATTAATGCAACCACATAATGATATGAAGGGTTTTTTATTCATTTTTAGTAATTGCAATAAAGAAACTTTAATTAGAGAAAGGAAACAACAGAATATTGAAAGGATTGCACCAGAATCTAATGAAAGTATCATACGCAAGTAGAAAGGGTGGAAAAACGTAAAGAATGGCAGTGCCTGTTGTGGACTATTATTGTGTCAAGACCTGCGAGGAGTACCATTTCATGTACACCTATGAGTATAAGAGTCCATTCTATATGTAGTCCATGCCACAAAATGTCCATTTATCACATGATGTTTTGAAGTTGCTCCTTTATGATTCTTCCATTGAGAGTTTTCATTCTGGTTTCCTTCAATAACTAAGCCTAGAAACTCTACTCTATTTCTTTAATTAATTCTGATGGTTGGCTCTGCTGTGCTTCCTAATGGCTTGAGATATTATGTTAGTTTTGTTCATGATGCTTCTCAAATGACATGGGTGTAACTTATAAAAATGAAAGATAAAAGTACTTGGTCATTTTAAATCATTTCATAAATGGGTGACTACTCAGTTCCATGTTCCAATTAAAGTTTTTCGCAGTGACAATGGTGGGGATACTTCCAAGCCTTTCTTGCAATATCTTCGCAGCTATGGCATTAGTTCTCAAACTTCTACCCACATACTCCTCAACAAAATGGAATCACTAAGCAAAAACACCATCATCTCTTAGAGGTCGAATTACATACATAATGGACTATTATACTTGAAGGAGTATATGAAATGATACTCCTTGCAGGTTTAGACAGAATAATAGTCCATAACAATGCCTAGACAAGAAGCAAAGGCAAATTTGCACCACAACATATTCTTCCAATTTATAGGATCTCTCTTGTTTAGATGCCAATAAGTCACTTCTAACGTAGAAATTCTACCTTATTATTTTTATTGACATCTACCATTACTTCAAAAACGTTAAGCCACATTTCTAAAACTTCTATTATTTTTTGCCATTTCATTCCCCATAAAAATAATTTAACAAGAGAGAGTATTGTCCAAATGTCATTACTTCACTAGTACATGGTCCTGAGGACCATCTTCCATGGTCTTATATGGCAACCACTTATCATCATCAAACATTGTCCTATCTATTTGGGTTGGCTATTTGAGTTCTACACTTCCATCCTACCCTATCAAAGACCACTTTTTTTTAGCGATAATTAAAGACCACTTTTTTTAAATAAAGACTGAATAACTCTATTAAAAGAAACACATATACATCAACAATCACTCTAATAACAGCACAGGAGGCTTACGCCTAAGAATAGAAGAAATCAAAATGCTAGTCAAAAGGACAAAACAACTCTATTAAAGAAACACAATATACATCAACAACTACTCTAGTACCAGCACACAGCACAGGAGACCTATGCCTAAGAATACCGAAAGAAATCAAAAGGCTAGCCAAAAGAACAAAACAAATCAAACTCCCTAACCCCACACACCCAATTACAAAAACTCTACAAGCCCTTGTAATCCAATGCTCACATTCGCAAGGAAGTTTGTCACACCGCTTGATGACCATTGGACATGTCAAAAAGTAATCACCCTCTTCATTTACGTCTTAGGTATGTCCCTCATTACAAGGACTAATTTCCATGGAAGCCTTTTCCTACCACTAGCCAAGGTTAAGGCATTAATGGAACCACATCCCTATCAAGGAGCGGCGAACCGCTCTATCGCAGATTCACACGGATTTGGGGAAAAAATCTGAGAAAAGATGAGGAAATTCTGGGAAAACTTTGGGGAAAATAGTGGGGATCGTTTTATGAGAAATCCAGGGCTATTTTCCCAGAAAACCTTGGACAATTTTTAGAGAACTTTTTTCTCAGAATCACAATCCATCAAACCTTGGGAAAATCATACTAAAGCCCAAATCCAAGGTAAAGGAGAAAAGGGAAGAGAGAAATGTTAGAGCCCCGGTTCATCCGTGTCTCCGTGTTGTCAATTTCATAACAAATTGTAAGAACCTTGCCTATGGAAGATGAAGATTATTGGAAGTCAAACTACCCGTTGGGATATTTTTTCTATAAATTCAGATCTCATTTCAGATGTCTATTAATTGTGAGATTTATTCTAAGCATCCCAGACCTTCTGACAAGGTTCTAAACCTCTGGAAATCAAGAAGAACCTTTGATTATCTTCTTTAATCACCATCAAAAGTCAATGGGGTATTAAAAGTTATTTTAGTTTTTCACTAGTGTGATTATGGAGATTATCCTTTAGGGAAAAATACTGTAGCATCTTAACCCTATCCTAGATCCAGCCTCTCCTATGGTTGCAAATCAATGGAGCATTTCAAGCATCAAGGAACGAAACGAGGAGGCATCTTTCAAGAACACTATCAAGATCGTTTGGGCCAGAAGGGCAAGTGTTTTTGTATTTTCATTTATTATTCTTGTAAGGTGAATTGGAGCTTTATGATCAAAACCATAAAAAAATAGGTGCCAAGGAGTAGACCTCGGTGGTCGAACCTTTCAAAACTAGGTGTGTATTGTTTGGGTAGGTTACCCATTCATAATGAGTTCCGAATAGCCCAAGGTTGGGTAAGTCCAATAGTGGATGTAGGTTGATTAACCGAAACTATAAATCTTTGTCCATGTGTGGTTTGCTTTTATTGCTTGGTCATTTGCTGTTTTCATTATTCCACTACACATAATAATTTCATTAATTAAAGAGGGTAATAAAATCTGGAAATTTTGGGGATTTGTTAGAAACCCTAGGGCAAAGTGCCCCTTTTAAAGGCTGGAAATGGGTCGAGTTTTAGTTGAGCCAAAACATGTCTCACTTAAAAACTGGGCTTTCTGGCATAAAACTAGATTTTGATGTTTAGGACAAGAACCAGGTTTGAAACCAAATCTTCTTTGATTCCCAAGCAGAACCCTCCTTTTTTCTGTTTTTTCCACAAGCACCTAGCCTCCCACCCCTTCCACACTATACTTGGCCACTAACACCCTTCTCCACATAGCATTCTCCTCCTTACTAAATCTTAATAGTCATTTATACCGTAAAGCCTAATTCCTGTCTAATATACCCACAATACCTAGGCCCCTCCCCCGCTTCCCCCTCTCTCTAGGTTTCACCACTTCCTCCCACTTAACCAAATGCACTCTTCTCCTTTACACTCCATAAAAAATCCCATTGCAGCTTTTCAAGCTTCTTCACCACACCCTTAGGCATCTCATAAGGGACATAAAGTATATTAGTACATTAGACAAAATCAGCTTAATTAGGATTCATCTACCTCCTAGAGACAAGTAATTCCTTCTCCAATATGACAGCCTCCTAGGGTTAGCGCCAACACAGAGACCTATGTATGAGAAATGGAGCTTCAGAACCCCACTTACAAACTCCACTAAGAGCTTAAACTTATTGTCCTCCATGCTAAAAGCACATTGTCATCCAAAACAATGTTACACTAGCATTGAAAATAATCCATTAAAATCTTACATGTGTAACAGAAGAACCCATGAAAAGTTCAACAAGGAGATATGTTTGACATGGCTATGTTGCCTATTTCAAAGGATCCATGTAACTTTGAGGCATAAAGCTTACGTCTCAAGCAATGTCTATCTCATTGAATTAGAAGAATTTTAGATCCAACACTTTTATCATTCCTTGCTCATCAAAAAAAATTTAGTGGCGTTGAACATTTTATGATTTGGCAAGTCTATCTTAAGGTTGCATCTACATCAAATAAATAGAGGCATAAATAGATACATAAACATATTTTGAGAGAGAGAGAGAGAGAGAGAGAGAGAGAAAGATTTAGTAGCAAAATATTTATTTAAAAAAAAAATGCCTACACATATCTACATGTAAACAAACCTATAGGTGGATAAAATTTGCCTAAACTCTTCTTCTAGCTTTAAGATGGCTTTGGAAAGCAAACCATTGTAATGGCTAAGAGCTCCTTCACTTGTCGTGAAACTTCTATTAGAAGTGAAGAAGTTGATATTACTTCTCAATTGATCAATTGCTTCTAGGTAACTTTCCAAGTCTTCATGTGGTCCCCTTCGTATTTTTGCCTCTGCCTGCATGTTGAGAGGACCAATGTATCAACATTACGCTAATGCATTACAAATAGAACACAACGCACACCATACATTGAATAGATAATGGCTGGCTTTAGATACTAAAAACGATCAACGAACTTGTTTTGTGAGTGTAGGTGTCGCTATGGGTGTGTGGATCGGAGGGTGGGTGGGTGTTGGTCTGGGGGAAGGTGCCATTTTGACACAAATCCAATGGCACAATCTCAAAGAAACAAAATGAATTGAGAAATAGTTCTTCGTAGCCCAGATTGTTGGATTGGCAAACCCATCTTTGATCATTGAAATTGACGGGATCCACCAATTAGAAAAGGTAAACAAAGGGGAAAAAGAAACCAAAGAAATAATGGGTGAAAATCAAAGAACAAAAAAGATTAATGAAAAAAGAAAAGTAAAGGCATCTGACCACATGGGAAGTCAACCATGTACTCATCTCATTAGATCCTTCTTCTTTCTTGGATTTTTTGAATAGTTAGTCAAACCTACTTGGAAGCGCCCCTTAAATTTTCTTGGAGAAGTGCTACAAGAAATTCTTTCAAGCATATTTAGAAAGAAATCTAATAGGGACTGCATTATATATATTAAATAGGACCAAAGCAGGATGGGTCAATTGTAGACCAATTAGTGGAGTATTTTGTGATAAAAAGTAACATATCTTTTAAAAAGACGAGTTTATAAAACAATTATGACACCCACAATACTTTATGGAACAGAACATTGGGAGATGAGGAAAAAACAAATAGACAAAGTAATTAATGGTAATAGAGATGTGTATTCAAAGATGGATGAATAGAATAATGTTAAAAGACAAAATTAGAAATGACCCGATCAAAGAGACCCTACAAATAGCCTTAATGGGTGAGAAAATGGGACAAATTCATATAAAGTGGTTAGGTCACATTTATAGAGGACAAGAAATAGCCCTAGTATGAAGAATTAAGAGGTTATAAGTTGAAGGTAAGAGGAGAAGGAGACCATTAAAAACTTGGAGGGAAGAGACAAAGAAAGACATGCTAGATTTTTCAATGACGGAGCTTATGGTTTATGATGGGCTTAAATTGAAAGAGAACTTCAAGAGTTGACCCTAGATAGCTGGGATCATGGTGACTAATGTTGGCAATGAGACTTTGAAAGAAACCTCAAGGGACTTGGAGAAACTCCTGAAGAGAGAAATTTAGGAAAGTAATTACTTTTTTATTGACTACGAATTTTTGGAGATTTTAATCCTTGGAGAATACTTTGAACCTATTTGGGATCTAATACTCGGATAAATTCTTTAGGGATCACTTCTTGGAGAAGTACTTGTTTGAGATTTTAACCTCCTTGGTATCCCAAGATTGGATTTTCATAAGTGTAACAAGTCTCATGACTCCAGTTATGATCCAATGGGTTTTCTTTGAGATCCTACATCTCTTTAAACAGCCTATGTTTCCAACTTCAACAACTAGAACAAGTTTCGTACCCACCACTACAGGAAATTTCAACTTCCATGTAACAAGTTGCACCACCATGAACTTGCAGAGCTGAAATTTTTACTCTTGTAGTTTCAATATTGTAACTTGGAAGTAGTAATTTGTGCTCAAAGTTCTATACTTGTAAGTGGGTGTTGAATAGTCACCAAAGAAGGAGCCATTTACTCAATGCTTAGAAACCAGTGCACTCATCCACATTCAAATTCAATACAATTTGTGGATTTAAACTTTTCTAAGTTTCTATACGAAATAGTATATGCAAACATGAACAAAAACACTAGACTATTAGAAAAATGTATTACGTTTCTACTAATTGACACCAAAGTTGAAAAAAAGGTCCACTAGCATCTAACCTGTGACACCCTGCCCCGATTTCCCGAGTGTGATATTGTCCGCTTTGGGCCCACTTTTGCCCGCAAGGTTTTGTTTCTAGGCCTGGCCCACCAAGCCAGGTCCAAAAGGCCTCACACAAGGGAAAGGGTTGTCCTCTCTTTTAAATCCCATCACCCAAGTCCACAACCGATGTGGGACTTTAGGTGGGTGGGTATTACAATCCATCCCCCTTAGACCAGAGCCGTCCCCGGCTCTATCATGTCACACTGACAAAGGGTCCACAAACATAGGCAGGCAACGTCACGCAAATAGAGCCCACACAGTCCGAATGTTGAACCGTGCTCTGATACTACTTGGACTCCCCGCCCCGATTTCCGTGTACTTGTCCGCTTTGGGCCCACTTCTGCCCTCATGGTTGCCCCCTCTTTTAAATCCCACATCACCCAAGTCCACAACCGATGTGGGACTTTGGGTGGGTGGGTATTACATAACCACCAAATAACAAAAGAACTACCTAGATATAAATATACATATATATAGGAAAATATTCAAGAGAGACCTTTGGGAGAGACCTCTATGTAGGGCCCTCCAATAATCAACCCAAACCGTTCACACGCACCTACCAAAAAATTGTATTTATCTAAGGCCTATAAAATCATTAAATTTTGAAATCTTATATTTTTGTTCACGATGATGGGATGGTAGAGACCTCTTCTTTTTTTAATTATAAGACCTACCTAGATGCATGTCAATCAGTAGATAGTAGATGAATAGGAAGATCATTAGGTGAATTAGGAGTGAGCAAAATATTTAACAATCCCATCATCATGACCAAAAAAGTAGGAGTTCAAATTTTAATGATTTTATAGGCCTAAAGATAAATTTAATTTTTTGGCTAGAAAATTCAATGATGTATAAAACGTGGACAAGTGCCAATTTGGGATATAAACCAATTCATGTGAGCAGCTAAGTGTGAACAGTTCAGATTAATCATTGGATGGCCCCACATAGGTCTCTATGAGGTTTCTCCCAGAGGTCTCTCTTGAATATTTTCGTACACACAATCTAAAATCCATTAAAGTTCTTCCAATTCCACAAGTAACAACTCTCTCTCTCTAGGACCAATATGATGGATGTTAGGAAAAAAAGACCCTTCATGACTAAGGACTCAAACTAATATTCCTCAAAAGCTCCTCAAAGTTCTTACAATTCCGTAAGTCTCAACTCTCCATATACCCACGTGATGGATGTTAGAAAAGGAGACCCTTCATGACTAAAGACTATGAATATAAAACTTCATGAGTAACGGATATTGAAAAGAATAACACTAAACAAGTTATTAAGCTAGATAGTAAAAAAGAAAAGATTTTCACAATCCATGCATTTTGTATTCTAACCATCAATATTTATGACCAACAAAATGGGAATCGACACCAAATGTATCACTTTTTTTTTTTATAACCAAGGGGGAACCCCAAGCAACACCTTCGGCATAAGCCCTCCTAATTCCTAAACACCTCGGGGGGATGCCCCATACCCACACAAGACACCTCCGGTTTACCACTTGATTGCCATATATGTTAATATCGATCAAGATGACAGCCAAAACAAAAATCTCATGTATTTGGAATTGTTGTTCCATGTGATCATGTATAGCTTAAACAACAAATGCTTTGAAAAATTGAATTGGATCATAAAGGAGAAATCAGATTTTAGTAAAACCCACAATTAAATTTAAAATGCTTAGGGGTAATTTGTAATACCCTGCCCCGGATTAGACGTGTTTTAGCTTAATTTCCGTGTTTAACCAGTTGATCTCAAGGTTTTCAGTCAGGGCTTTGAGGAAAGCCCAAGCAGCGAGACCCAATCCGAGCCCGTGAGCTCAGTGATCCAGCCCGTCGAGCTGGAGGGGTATTTTGGTAATTTTACCGTGTGTCGTATAAATTTTCATAATTAGTGTGATTTGGTGATTGTCATTGATTGATAATACTCTCCTTATTGAATGATTTGCATTTCTAAGTTTAAAATGAATTTATTTTTCAGAAAATGATATCTAAATATCGCCCGAAAGAGAGTTTTAATTATTTAAAATATTTTCGGGAAAGAATTAAATTTTGAAAATGATATTTGGTGTTAGATCATTTCAAGAACGATCTAGATATTTCATTTCATCTCAAAATAAGATTTACAAATTAGTTATTTTTACGTTTGATTAATTAAGTAATTATGAGAAAAATATGATTTTTGTTTAAATCAAGGGTTTTTAATAAGAAATAAAATCTAAAAATTTTATGGTGACCTAAGTTTTCAAAACCCAACCCATCTGTAAGGTTGGATCGGATTTTTGAATCTTGAATTTACCACTTTTAGTTTTAAAAATCAAATTTTCTTAAAATAAGGCCCTTTCTGCAATTGGTGAAATTAGCAGGGGCTGATCTGCAACCGCAGGAAAACCTGCCAACGCCATGCAGGCGTGCTCTGCCCACTCGGCCGGATTTCCTGAATTTCGGGCCATCATGAGATCCCGGTGTGCCGTCCCATCGACCAGCAAAATTTTTCCGGCCTTCCTTACCGACAAATGATGATCGGCATTGTTACATCCCATCGCCCTGCTTGTGCAGCGTTTTTCCGGCATCTCTCCCACCGTGAATTCCTATAAATTCAACCCTTCCCCTGTCGGTTTGAAACTCCCAGCAGAATTGCATTTCTTTTCTCACTCCTATTCTCTGTTAAACTCCCTGATAAATTCCGACGAGAATCGTCTGCCTGTGCTTCTGTTTTTTTTCAGTAACAGTAAGCTAAGTGGAAGATTTTCCAAAAATCCGAATTTCAACCCAAGAATCGAAACCAAGGTATCCATTACATTCCTCTTTCAATTCTAACCGATTTAGAATCAAGCAAAACCAAAATTGACCCTGTTTTGATAGAGAAAAACAAGTTTCAAAAACTAAGAAAAACCATGGGTTTCATGTACCCGTGATGATCTACCCTTAAAATCGGATGGCCCTTTGAGCTTTTGAGCTCCAAACCAATCCCTGTGTAAAGAGGACTCCCAGAGGAGTCCATCAAACCAGACCGATGTGAAAACCGAATCCGGGAAGCCCTCCCTTTCTGGAATCGCATTTCACCGTTTTTCCGCCGTGACTGTCTGCTGTTGCAGACAGTTGGAGACGACGACTCTCGGAAGGTCCGAGAGCCGATCGTCGGACGGTCCGAACCTTCGGACGGTCCGAGCTGTGACCCTCGGACGTTCCGAGCTTCAACCCGAAGCCCAGACCGCCCAAGGCGAACCCAACCTCTTTCGGACGCACCGAGCCGAGCTCGGAAGGTCCGAGCCCCAGTCTTCGGACGTTCCGAGCCTTGTAGACCCACCGAGACCTCTGTTTTCTGTTCTTCCTGTTCGGATGGACTTCGGACAGTCCGAGACCCAGTCTTCGGACGATCCGAAGTCACGCCTCAAGGTCCGAGGCCAGTGACTCAGTTTGGAGTGGTTCGGATGATCCGAAGCCACTGTACCCTTGTTCCGAAGTGATGATCCGAGGAACACAGTTTTAAATGAATAAAATATTATTGATTACTGTTTTAATCTTGATTACTGATTATTTGATGTGCTTGATTAAATGTTGTAATTTATACCCCCTCTGTTAATTAAAATTGTACTAACCCATTTTCCTCTTAATATTTATAGTCTAAATACTATTGTATACGCTTCCAGTCCGACACTAGTCGGGAACTGAGTGACTCACTTTCAGGCCGACACTATAGTCGGGCACTGAGTGACCTCGAGGCCTACTCAAAATGTCAGCTCTGGTCCATATCCAGAAGACAACCGAGAAGTGACCCGAGGATCTAGACCTTACTCAATAAGTCAATCTGGTCAATGCCCAGAAGACAATATGAGTTTGGACTGATCCCCTTATGTTTATTATATTATTATCTTGTGGATAATTTAAAAAGGATAGAAACCAAGTAGGAGACTCATTTCCATTAACCCTGTATATTTTGCGGGAAAACGTGTGATTTCCAAAATACTACGTATGTGTACGTATTTGTTATGTATATTGATTGAGCACTTGTATGTTGTTTGACAGAGACCGCGTAGACCACACAAAACGGTGAGGGAACTTAACTCTGCAGATTTTGTAAACAGGTGTTATTGTGAGCAATGAGTGGTTTCGGTTTGATGAACCCACTCATGTGCCTATACATGATGCACTATGGTAAGAGTGCTGTGATGATTTGATATTACGGTGTTGACCGTATGTGTATGTAAGACTGCTTCCACGTACCTGGGCTATTGAACCAATATCAGCCATATGAGAGATGGTTTATGTCTACTGGACCATGGGCGGACCATGCTGTCGTCAGTTGCTGACTCGAGGGTGTCAGTACCGGCTACGTTTAAGAGCCGGAGATGTACTTGCAAGGATGTATTTTGACCGTGTCGGGACTTAATACTGGTCTCAGTGTAGTCGGCAGGCGTTACGGTGGATAATGGCAGTAACGGATAGCGATGATGTTATTATTTTATTTGAGATTATGCTTACTGTTATCAAGCATGTGATATTGAACTGTTGTTAACCTGCTTTACCATTTGCTTAATATGCATTGTTAATTATCCTTCACTGGGCTAGATTGCTCACACCACTCACCTTTCAGGCGACGAACCCGAGGAGGAGGACCCTCTCTTTCAGGCTTAGGGCGTTTGAGCTAAAACAGTGTTTTGGGATTCCCCCGGAGCGGAATACCCTGATCTCTTTCTGTTGGTTCTTGGAACCATTGTTTTTGTATTAAGTACCGGATGTGGTACTTAAATTGTATTTGACCGTTGTAATCGGCTATGTTGCCAATTGAGACAATGTTATGATTAATTAATGATGTTTGATTTTGATTATGTTATGTGTTGATGATTGTTTATGTCCGGGTTTTTGGAGGCAGGCATATGGTGCATGTTTGAGTTCACTTAATGGGCTGATGTGTAACCGCTGGGCCTAACTGTTGATCCGGCCCAGTAAAAGTGCTTGTAGTTTAGCTTACTTACCTTTCAAAAAAAAAATTAGTCGCGTTCCGGGCCCACTGGTCGGGTCGGGGCGTGACATAATTTCCACAAAATTAAATTTGAGTTTTTCAAAATTTCATTTATTTTATAAGCCAAGTCAATTTTCAAAACATTGGCCATATAATCTATACATGATCACATGCAATTACAAGTCCACATGAGTCTCTTTAGGGTCTTGAACAATGTTAACATATATGGAAATCAAAAGTTTTATACACCAAATCTCCTTTACTAATTGTAAAGAGTTTATCCCCAAACCCTAAACTCACTTGGAGGGTATCTGATGCAGGACAACTAATAGGATAACCCTAAATGTCTAATGTGTTCCCTAAAAATTAAAAGGGATAGAAAATAATGTACTCTAAATCTAATATGGACTGAAATTAAATACCAACTAATATATGCAATGAATTAATATAAAATTATCATAAATAATTATGCATAAATTTCTTTGAATGAAATATGTATATGTAGCCTTAAATGAGAGTACATATGGTTTTAAATAATAAGATAGGAAATGGTTCGTGGGGGTCGCGGAAGTCGCATGGAATGGTTGGAAGAAGGTGGCGGAAGACAAGGAGGCCAAAGGAGGGCTGTGGCAGTAGATCTGGAACTTTGGAAGGGCTTAGAAAGGATTCAAAGACCTTGGAGCAGCAATAGAAGGCTGTATGAAAGGGACGAAACAAGATTGGGACAAGAAAAGGCAGCGGCAGCAGTTAGAGGGTGAATTGGAGGAGTATTTGGAGGTGGCAGCAAGGAGAAGAGGGACAACAGGTAGGGGCGACACTCAAGGAACGGGGAAATAGAAGGTCACGGATACTGAGAAGGGTGGTTTTGTGGGCTGTAAAGAAGGGGACAGATTTTGGGTTTGGGAAATCAAAAGAAAATGGGGAAGGAGAAGAAAAGAAAAAAGAGAAAAGTGAAAAAAAAAACTCTTATCTGGAAGAAGATGTAAGGATGGTAGTCTCATACTAGGCTTCACACTAAAAGAAAGGCCTCACTCTAAAGAATCGCTCCTAAGTATTTCGTTGCACAAGCGAAAGAAAACTTCAATTTCATTCATCAATTGATTCCCTAAAGAGGCTCACAATGTATTTATAAAAACATAATAAAATGACAAAAATACCCCTAAATGTAAAATAAAACAAAATATCCTCAGATAAATAAATAAAAAAATATATCAAACCAAAGTAATAAAAATAAAAATGATAGAATCATATGCTCCGTATCAATCTCTCCATCTGAAAAAGAACTCGATATCGAATTCAAACAGATGAAAAGACATCAATCTTCTCACACACGCGTCTTTCCAGTGTGGAGTCTTCATAGTGTAATCACGCACATGTGAAGTCTTCACGTGTCAACCAAGCAGGGCATCAATCGAGGCACAATGAGGATTCAGGATTAGCTCTCATTCGCCATCGATGGTATACTCAAAAACCAAAGTGGATGTCACGAGCAACACTGGGCGTCGGCAGCAGAAAAGTGTGAACAATATACTCCTCCAATGAAACAAGACTCTGAGATCTCTCCAGTGGATTTGGAGCAAGTCGTTGAAGCTCTCTCGCGGTCAACCAAGTAGCACCAGTCATGAACTTGGTATTCCGCGTCACAGGATATAAGTGGTGTCCTGCAGCAGTGATAGAAACATCTTCCTCTCCCACGATAAATTCTATCTTTTCTCTCTCGGGTGGCAAGGAAGGTACAGACAGAGTAAGTTGTACAGGTGCAGACCATGGGTCATCTACTGGATTAGGTAGGCTAATAAGATACTCAAGACAATGAGGTGAGGTTGGGTCTAATGGTGTAGTTGTTGGTGGGTCCGAAAGGCCAATAGGTTGGCCAGGAAGGACAATATGTGGGACATAGTCATGCTAATGTGGGGTGGGGTCTAGAAGTGAAGGTGTTGGACCTATACAAGGTGTGAGGTCTTCCACATGATCATCCACATCAGATTATTTGGATCCACAATGATTATCTACAGCAAACTTATATTCTTCATTGCTTATATTAATTTAACAGTTAATTTCAGCATGCAATTTGTAAGTGTACTGTGTAGATGAAGGTACTCTAAACTTTATTTTCAAATCAGCCACATCAGTCTTTAAGCCGGTCATACCTTTACGGATTTCAGCTACTTGGACAAGGAGTTGAATAGCACAAGGTGGCATTGGTTATCCTGACATAACTCTTAGAGGATTCTAAATGTTGTATCCTAGATTCTATATGCCATGATAACAAAATTGATTTTTTTTTAAAAAAGAAAATTGCAATTTTTTTTTTAATTTTTAATTTTTTTTTTAAATGCAATATTTTTTATTATTAAAAAAAAAAAAAAAAGATGCACTCTAAGACTGTGGGTGTTTAAGAAAACAACCCAACCTTGCTAGACGCTATGATGACAAAAAAAAAATAAAAAAATAATATTTTTTTAATTTTATATATATATATACTAAATGTAAAGTTAAGACCATGGATGTTTAAGAAAACACTCTAAACCTTGTTCTGATATCAATTTGATGAAGGATAACTAATAAAATGATCTTAAATATCTAATGTAGTCTCTAAAAATTAAAAATGATGAAAATAATGCACTTTAAATCTAATATGAAATTAAATACCAATTAATATATGTAATGAATTAATATAAAATTAAATGTCCTTAGAATCTGAGATTTTAAATAAAATATGTATGTGTAGCTTTAAATGAGATTACATATGACCTTGGAGGGTTCAGTGGGTCACGGGAAAAAAAAAAGGGGAAAAGTGGAGTAACGGAAGTATAGGAAACAAAGGCACGGGAGACTCGCAGCAAACAGGGAATGGTTCGTGGGGTCGCGGAAGTCACATGGAATGGTTGGAAGAAGGTGGCGGAAGCCAAGGAGGCCCAAACGAGGGCTGCGGCAGTAGATCTGGAACTTTGGAAGGGCTTAGAAAGGATTCAAAGACCTTGGAGCAGCAATAGAAGGCTGTATGAAAGGGACGAAACAAGATTGGGACAGGAAAAGGCAGCAGCAGCAGTTAGAGGGTGAATTGGAGGAGTATTTGGAGGTGGCAGCAAGGAGAAGAGGGATAACAGGTAGGGGTGACACTGAAGGAACGGGGAAATAGAAGGTCACGGATACTGAGAAGGGTGGTTTTGTGGGCTGTAAAGAAGGGGACAGATTTTGGGTTTGGGAAATCAAAAGAAAACAAAGAAAATGGGGAAAGAGAATAAAAGAGAAGAAGAGACGGAAGACTCGTAATAGAAGAAGGTGTAAGGATGGTAGTCTCACGTTAGGCTTTACGTTAAAAGAAGGGCCTCACAATAAAGGAATCGCTCCCAAGTATTTCGTCGCACAAGTGAAAGAAAACTTCAATTTCATTCATTGCCCTAAAGAGGCTTACAATGTATTTATAATAAACACACAAACAAATTGATGAAAATACCCCTAAATGTAAAATAAAACAAAATATCCTCAAATAAATAAATAAAAAATACATCAAACCAAATAAGTAATAAAAATAAAAATGATAGAATCATATGTTCCAAAATGCTCCGCATTAGCATGTTGATTGAGCTTATGCTCATCTCCTACTCTACAGAGTTTAGAGGGCTATTTGAAGTGGATTTTCTACAAGCATAAAACTCTTGTTTGCTTCCTTCACAAGCAACGAAGATCGTTTCTCGCTGAGAGCCTCCAATGTCAAGAATGTTGAAGCTTAGGTTTGGTGCTAGAGTGCAGAGGAGGCACAGGCAATCTTATTAGAGATAGCTATGCTTCACCAATTGCTTCTTTTTTAGAATCATCCATTGAAGTCAATGCTAACGTGTTGATAGTTAAACACTTTTTAGAAGATGCAATTTGCTTCTCTTTGGACTTCACCATGCAATGGTGGAAGGTGATATAAAAAGTGTGACTAACTGATTTCATCATTCGCGTTCCCTTGGAACTTCTCAAATTTCATTCTTGAGATGGGAGAAATTAACTTTTCAAGAAGGTTGTTTGTGAAAAGCATTCGTCGTTGAACAAATGAAAAGGCATATCAATATCCTTGAGTAGGAACTATTCCTCTATTATTTGGTTCTTCATTTTGTTTCATTTACTTTTCTGTTGCTTTATTTTTCTTAAATAAAAGACTTGCTTTCTTGTATCCTCTGCAAAAATAGAAGCTCTTGTCCTCTTGTATCCTCTCATTTCTAATCTAATTCTTTTTCAATTTTTTTTGAGTGGTAATCCTTTTTTAATCTTTCATAATAATTATAGCATTTTCCAAAACTTTTTTATGCGGGCATTGAAACCTCAATTGTGATTGGTGAAGAGGAGGGGGTTCATGAGATATTATTTGCTGAATTTCCACTCCAAATGCATCAAAGAACAGATGGAGGTAGAAGAGGGCCTTGTAAGCTTTCCAACACATCAAGTTTCATACAATCGAATCCGGATGAAGAAGTTATGGACCTTAGACCATCACATGGTGTTTAGGGATTGAAAAGACCATCAATTGAGACTCATTTCTTATGTGGCAGACACACAGACGAATTTCACATATCATCAGCCACCTCACAGCCTACATGACAGCCACATGGCATGCGAACTTGGCAAGGAATCCAAACAAGGAAGTAGATAGGCGCATGGAGCTTGTAGACCACATGTTCCATTAAGAAACTTTGGATTTGGAAAGAATATCATTGGCAGAAAATGTGGTCTGACTTTGCAGACATCTTTGAGGTACCAAACGATATCGGATTTTCATAAAGTTGGATTCGTTGGAATTACCTTTTCAACAAACCCAAATTTGCACAATTCCAATAATACATAGACGAAGTTATGACCATTGAGTAACCTAGTGTCAGAAAATGATAGTAAACTATAATTTTTATAAATCTATTTTTTTCAACCGTGAACGAACCTCTATAAATTATAGGCATGGACCCATTTTTGTACGCACAACTTGAAGTTCAATTTAATGAAAGCTTAAAGCTTTGGGTCTCTCCTTTGTGGTGAGTGTTTTCCTTTGGCTTTCCAGTTTGCTTCTAATTAATTTTCTTGTTCAATTTTTTAAGTTATAGTTCGATTTTGTCCAGTATTGGGTGAAACTTTTCTTCTAGTTCTTAGATCTGTCTCAAGAAAATTAATTCTAGATTGTTATAATTCTTATTTTCTTGAATGAGATTTGAATGGTGTTAAATTTTGCATAAGGAAGTCTTGACCTTATTCCGTTCTTCCAGTGAAAAGTAGGAGTTTTGATTCATCAATTCGAAGCTCTATTTGCCCATACAACAGGGGTGAGTGATTGAGTGGCATCACTCTGTCAAAGTAGATCTGAGGAGTTGCTTAGACTTGGGATTCTTTGAGTTCGGGTTTTCTTGGATTTGTATTGATTTTGAGCTAAATCTTGCGGGATTCTACTTTCTTAAAGTATGGAGGCATATGTAGATGTTAAACCCGATCCTATCCTTACTTCACTTTTTAGGTTAAAAATCATATATAATATTAAGATTCATATCATAAATTATAAGATCTTAACATCTACACCACCCACATGTTTGAATTGTTACTTTGGGCAATCTGAAAATTAGTGGCACCAATTCATTTAAGTAACGGAAGCCATTTCTCAAATAAATAAATAATGGATGCCACATGATCACCCAAAACTGCACATCTCAACATAAGGTATGTGCTTCAACAAATTAGTCACCTTCAGAAACCTAAATACTGTCTTGTATGACTACTATCTAAAATTTCTTGAATATGAAGCTTTCCATGTCGATATGTTGAATTTCCCAAAATCTGCCTTTCAATTACAAGAACCCCTTACTATGCTTCTCAAAGCTCCAATGCTATGAGCAACCAACTGTTTAAATATTTGATCAACACTAACTTTGAGCTGTCAAATTTCTTGGGCACCTCCAACATCATTCTCTTCCACGCGGTTGAAGATTTTTTTCTCTGTTTTGGTGTGCATACTAACTTCTTAAACTCCTTTAAGACGTTTGGAAGAGATTTTCCACAAAGTTAGGAGGAAAGAATTCCATACTGTACTATCTCCAGTTTAATGTCAAGTCTTGAGATACATACTCTTGTATCTCTATCATATGCCTCATCTTTGAGGCTGCTAGGCATAATGCAATGACGAAAAGAGTTGAAGAGGCTGCCTTTGCTAGGATCAACTCCAAATACTTTCTGAGTCTCTTTCTTAAGAATTAAATGGTTCCTCATGTCAATATTTTAGTGGTTGTTTCACGCATGAATGTGAAATGTCTCTCTAGTGCTATTGGATGTGGTTTATCCAGATGTTGTTGCCCATTTCATGACCTTGGTATCCCATGACGCATGGGAACAGCATGGAGGCATCTTTGCATATAAGGTTCAAAAGGACGTTGAGCTATGATACCAACTAATGTAGGCTACATTTACTAAAAATCAAACTTCACAAATAAAAAGAAACTTTGCACCCAAAACTAGGTTGATCCCTAAACTCTTGACAGAGGATAAACCAAGCAATAAAATATAATATAAATAGAATCAGCGTGAGTAGTAGTCAAAAGAACACTAACCTAACCCTAGAATTGCTTTCAGACATCCAAGATAAATATTCTGAAACAATAAATCAAGCTAGTATGAAAATAAATAACAGTAAATTAAAAAAAAAATCCTGTTCTCCAAATGCCTAATGCAAGTATAGTACTTGCCAAAAGTATAACTGAAACTAGAAGAGGGAGAGATCAAATCTCAATTAAAAATGAACAATGACTTCTTAAGGTTAGCAACAAGATCAGAACAAATGTCAAATCTGTACTAAACATGTGGCTGCATAAGGAGACAAGAAGTGTTTCAATGTGGAGAATAAAAAAGTACTGAATTTTAAACAAAAGTACAGTTCTCTCTCACAGAGAACCTTGATGCAGGTGACTTGCTCCTTTTTCACAGAAACTGCAAAGCTGAATTAAAATGGGGGAGGATGCCACAAGTGGAGAACTTGTAGCTTGAAAAACGTGATTTCTCCTCTAAATACTGCATCTGAATGTGGGACTGCCAATTCCCTAAATAACTCAGAGCTGTACACCCACTTCTCCACATTCATAAAGTCATTTGCTTTTAAATTCTTCCATACTGAATTTTTTATCAAGAGTCCAGATCACCTGTCATTGTCACGACACCAAAATGTCAGTCTGACCAAATGGAACTGAGAAGGCTCCAAGTCACCCCAAATGGGTGTTTTTTGTAGATTAACTATGTACCCTCTTTTTCTGTAAATGATAAACACACCTTTCTGGAGTGATTTGGAAACTGGTACTCTTGTCATTGGGAAGAACAACATTTTGGTGTTATGACCCTAGATCATCAGAACTCTAAGCATCAAATTCATGTTTCATCCAGGCAAGGAAAGTTTCATCCAAAACAATAAAAAAAATGTCAAAGAGAACCAAGAACAACTGGCCTGGCGTGAGAGGTCAAATTGGACGAGTATAAGATCGGCCGACTTGATCACCTTGTCAATGTTCTCATGCGCTTTCCGTATAGAATGCGTCCTCTCCTACAAAATGAAGAATTGTTGCTTCAGATAAAAGAAAAATAGATTAAGAAAATGAGTAGAATCAAAGGAAGGGGTTATTGGGCCCGCTAATGGTTTGGACCTGGGTGGGACGCATGGCGGCTTCGAGGGCAGAGAGGCGGTGATCAAAGGAGCCAAGGATGGTGACCATGTTGTCTGTGATGGTCTGGCTCTTCTGTAAAGATTCTCTCACTAATGGCACTCTCTCTGCTAGGCTTTCCATGGTTATTGGCTTCTTTGTCCAGTTTCTTCTTCTTCTTCTTCTTGTTTCTGACTATCAACGGGAGCGTATTACGCATTTAAGCCGGTTTCCCCTCCCTCTGTTCCAGAAAACGGTTTTTGCAGGTCCCACCCTTTGGTGGACCCAGCAATTTTGATCGGCAGTTAAGGATCCGGACTTGGCGGAAATTCGAAATAGGGACATGGATGTAGAGTCAGCATCAGGACTAAGACAGAAACACGAGAGACTGACTCTACATCATTTTTGTTAAAAAGTTCAAAAATTCCAAGAGATTTTCTATAATTAAAAAGCACTTTGTATTTTTAAAATATTTAATGAAATTTTGAACCATGTTTTCAAAATCAAATCAAATCAATGATTCTACCTAGTTGAAGCCGAACTCTTCTCTAAAACAGTTCGATTCTTATTTAGTTTATTTTTTCCGTATTTTTTTCTTAAAAAATGTTATAAAAGCAATTAAACTCAAAAGAACTTAAACTCGTCCAAACTTGGAAAGAACTTCAAACCTTGCTCGAATTCGATTAATGCTCAATCGAATTGTGTGTCTTGAACAATGGCCAAACGCATGTATTTATAACTTCTCCTAAATTGTAGAAAAAATAATAATAATAAAAAGGTTAAGTCTCCAAAAATTGAATTCCTAAGCTGCAACTTGATTGATGAAATTTTAAGACCGGCGATAATCGGATCTAAGGATAATTCCAAACTCGAGTTCCAATTGAGAAAATCCTAAATTTGAAATTAACTCACGATTTGCAGATGAAATCCTCAGATTTTGAACAAATCAAATCTTATCAATCGAATTTCACTCTTATCGAGCAAACTAAAACTCTGTACCAAAGACTAGGTCTCTCAATGTAGAATTAATGTAAGGCTCAAATCTCATTGGGTGTTAACTTCAAATCGAAATTGAAAACACAAAGCAAACAATTCATGAATTAGAAATAAAATTGCACAAAATTAAATGCAAAATTAAAATTTGAACATAAATCAAATGGATAAAACTCACCAATTGGTGATCCACATGAACTCAAAATCGAAACCCATGCAGTTCTTAGGGTGTACAAACCCTCTTATTTATAGTGTTTCTTATAAAGACATTTCTATCACTTTATGACACCTGTTAGCAAAAATGGTCATAACTTTATCTAGATAGGATATGGATTGTCATGGACTTTTTCATCAGAAACTATTGGACCTATCATTGGATGGATCAAATGAGAGGAAGTGTGACAAGCTTTATAATTTTTAATCAAGTACTTCTCTTTTGATCTATCCAATGATGGGCTCAACAATTTCACAAAGGGAGCACTTACACACACCCGGAAAATCTGCCTCTACACACCTGAATCCGGATTTTCGGGTGAAATTACGATTCTGCCCCCGCATTTCCATTCATTCGAATGAATGCCCAGTTCATTTTGGCATTCATTCGAATGAATGGCCAGTTCATTTTGGATTCATTCGAATGAATGGGCTGAACAGTAACACGGAATACTGTTCAGCCCCATTCATTCGAATGAATGGATGATTCATTCGAATGAATAGTGATAAAATAAACACCATTCCTTCCATTCATTCGAATGAACCCATCATTCATTCGAATGAATACGGGTTCGTGCATTTCATTCGTTCCGTTCATTTCATTCCATTCGCGCAACTGCACATTTCATTCGAATCATTCGAATCGTTCATTCGAATGATTCGAATGAAATGTGCAGTTCAGTCATTCATTTAAATAATAAATATTTTTTTTTAAATTTTAAACTTATTTTTTGAACACTGTGTATTTCCAAAATTTTTCAAATTGAATATCTGAACTAATTACGATAACCTGATAAAAATACTTTAAAACTTCAAGGTCTTTTGACACTCCTAAATATTTAAAACACAGTATTTTACAAATAAGGGTATCCCTAGGGTGTGCCAAAAATATATTTAGGAGTGTCAAAAGACCTTGAAGTCTTAAAGTATTTTTATCAGATTATTGTAATTAGTCCGGATATTCAATTTGAAAAATTTTGGAAGTACACACTGCCTAAAAAATAATTTGCATAGTGTATTAAATAATAAAATCTCCTTTAAAACTTTAAAGTTGTTTTTTAAATATTTTGTATTTCCAAAATTTCTCAAATTGAATATCCGGACTAATTACGACAACCTGATAAAAATACTTTAAGACTTCAAGGTCTTTTGACACTCCTAAATATATTTTTGGTACACCCTTATTTGTAAAATACTGTGTTTTAAATATTTAAGAGTGTCAAAAGACCTTGAAGTCTTAAAGTATTTTTATCAGGTTGTCGTAATTAGTCCGGATATTCAATTTGAGAAATTTTGAAAGTACACAGTGTTCGAAAAATAAGTTTAAAATTTTAAAAAAAAAATTATTATTTAAATGCATGACTTAACTGCACATTTCATTCGAATCATTCGAATGAACGATTCGAATGATTCGAATGAAATGTGCAGTTGCGAATGGAATGAAATGAACGAATCCATTCATTCGAATGAAATGAACGGAACGAATGAAATGCACGAACCCGTATTCATTCGAATGAATGATGGGTTCATTCGAATGAATGGAAGGAATGGTGTTTATTTTATCATTATTTATTCGAATGAATCATCCATTCATTAGAATGAATGGGGCTAAACAGTATTCCGTGTTACTGTTCAGCCCATTCATTCGAATGAATCCAAAATGAACTGGCCATTCATTCGAATGAATGGATTCATTCGAATGAATGCCAAAATGAACTGGGCATTCATTCGAATGAATGGAAATGCGGGGGCAGAATCGTAATTTCACCCGAAAATCTGGATTCGGGTGTGTAGAGGCAGATTTTCCAGGTGTGTGTAAGTGCTCCCTTTCACAAAATCTAAAAAGATACAGGTGTGTATCATTGCATTTAGAAATTAATAAACTGTTTAGATTTGTAAGAGGTGAACTCTACATATCCCAAATGCCAACATTTAAAGTCATCCTTACCACTAAGATGACAATATATGATCATTCCTCCTTGTATCTTTTTAGATTTTTTAGAATTGTTGGGCCCACCATTGGATGGATTAAAATAGAGAGGTGTGACAAACTTTATAGATTTTTCAATCTAAGTATTTGTCATTTGATCTTCCTAATAACTATTGCACAACCTTTTCAGGTCACCAAATTGATTTGTTAAATCATTTTTCTATGTTTATCATGGTTTAGAAAACCAGAATCAATGATTTTACCGGTTCCTAAAGGTTCACGGTACAAATCAGGTGACATTTTTAAATATGGATGAACCGATCCAAACCGATGTGAAATTTCAAAATCCCATATAAAATTTGATTAAAGATCTAAAAAATCTAGAATATTGAAAAATCATGGATTGTAAACTTCTTTTTTAATCTCACTCAATGTATGGAAAAATACCACCCTTTTAAAACAAGTATATTTGAGGTCGCTGACTCAGTGTATGATCTTGAACCTAAACTATGTTACTTGTGAAAATTGATATATTTTCATCATTAAAATAAAAAAATAGTAAAATGATAAAAATTTCTTCATAAATCTTAGATATAAGTAAGATAGGTTGTTAGTCGTATCAATTATGGAATTAAGACTAAACCATGGAAAGTCATATTCAAAGGTGGAAAGGAGGGTACGGAAATTGGATGGCTCTTCTAGCATTTGATGTTTAACGTTCTTCTTCGTCTTTTTTTTTTCTCACTACCCTTTCATTGTTCCATGGTTCCCGTGACTATCGGAGCGCACTGAGCCACAGACAGACGATATTTTGAAACTTTGACATAATATCAACCACTATATTCAATGTCAAATCCATTTAGACGTGGGTGTACTTCAATTAGTTGACTTTTGTCTTATAAAGTGAGAGGTTGTACGTTTGAGTTTTCATATCTTAATCTTGGTGTGCCCTAGCAGTAGTGGGCTCACCTGTAGAGGTTTTATGTTCGGTATACCACAGTTTTTCACATATGTATTGAAAAAAAGAAAATTGAACATAAATCTGACAAAAGATTGTACCTGTCTAGACTGGTTCAAGATTCGAACCAACAAGTTTTTTAAACCATGATTTTTATCCTCTTTGAAAGCTTTTTCTTTTTTAAATGTTAATACGACGAAGTAGGTCAAATCTTTTCAATTTATCAAATTTAATTGACATTTTTTTTCTATTTTTATATAAATTTAACCTATTTTTATTTGTTGATCTAATAAGATTAAGATCTAAGTCAACACACTCATGAAAAAAATTATTTTTCTATTTTAGAAATATGAGTGAAAATAGTGATACGCATCTTGAGGAAGTTCTCTAGGAACCATTATAACAAATATCTCCTATATTTTCATTTTTATCACGAAAATATCGGCAAAATAATTTTTGCGCGTTAAAAACTTGAGTTTATCGCATCTTCCTTTTTTAACAGTAAATTCTCATTAAAAATGCGTTTTTATCTCAAGAAACGGTAAATTTCCATTAAAATCATGAGATTTTACTATTAAATTTCCGTTAAAAACACTTGGGCCAAATATATATTTTTTATTTTTAAAATATCATTTATATTTTCAAATTCTGGCCACATTATTTATTTATTATATTTATTTTTATTATTTTTTAAATATTTTATTTTTCATGAGATTTTTCTGTTAAATTTCAAATAAAAATTAAAGAATTTAAAAATATCTCACTATTAATAATTGTCATTAATATTCTGAAAATGAGATTTGTTATAATGCTGAGAACCTTGAGGAGATAAGGTAATGAGTGAAAATTTTAATCTTTGGTACTTCATAGATTTAAAAAGCTGTCTGAGTTGGGAGGTACTCGAGGGATTACGAGAAACCAACCTCTTATGACATATTAGTCCAACGATGTGTGCACACATAAACAATTTCTTGAAGGATTCTTCTTAAATAAAAAATATATTTTAGTTGTTTAAACATAGATGGCAATTGATGAATGGGTGTCTTAGTAGATGATTAAAAAAGGTTTGTAATTTGGACAATTGAGAAACCAACCATGATTTAAAAAAAAACTCATTTTCTTAACCAGTTACATTGTGACAGTTCGTAGTTTTTTTAAAAGATTTATTGTTAGATGTCAACAAATCTTTGGACATTCTTAGAAGCTTTCTTCCTTCTAAAATATACAAATTTTAGATTCTTACTTTGAAGAACTAATTCAACTCAAGAAATTTGCATCCAAACTCTATAAAAAATCATTGTGGGACTGACAGTAGAGAGTCTAAAAGACTTCTATTTTTTTTTGGGTGTGGGTGTGGGTGAGGGTGGGGGAGGAGGTAAAGGGCTAGGTTACATGAAAGAGATCTTATATCTATTTTTTTTTTGTTTTGTTACACTTCTGTAATTAGTCCTTGATGAATAGATTTGGCTTTTCTTGTCCTATATCATGTTCATCGGGCCATCCCTACTAATCAAAGGTGCACTTCTCCATCTAAAAGTTCAATTGGGTCAAGTCTTGATAGGTTGAGATCAGTGTGGTCTTGAGATTTCAGAGATTTTATGCGAACCCTTAAATAGACCTTTTATACACCCACAAAAAAATTATACATTCTTTTTACAAAGTGTGAAACATCTAAATAAAATATCTTAATCAAATTTATAACAAAATATTATTTAAAATTTATTCTTCTTAGATTTTGAGATACAAAATTACTAATTAAATTACTATATTCAAGATTTTTTAATATATCTTTTTTAATAGATAAGATAGTTAATCCATTCAATCTTTCTTCTTACAAATTTAATTTCCACTTGTGTATGCATGTTGATTTTTTATTTTTTATTATTATTTTATTGTATTTAAAAAGATTAGTTGACATACTAAAGTATATAATGCATTTAAAACAACTTATAAAGTAAAATTATATTAAAAAATTATCACTCAATTATAAACTATAAAACACAAAATAGTCATTCAATTTAAACCCATTTTTTTCATTCAACCATGTATATTACAGTGAACACTAAGTTTCCTCATTTAGAGACTTCTTTAGGTGACACTTTTATTAAAATTTCTGAAAAAAAAATAAGAATAATGATTAGTTAAAATTTAACCTTTTTATAATCATTTTAATATTGTAATAGAGACAATTAATCATCTCAATTCTTAACTTTTAAAAGAAAAATAAAACTACATGATAAATGTTTTTTTATCATGGTGTTTAATTCATTTTATTAGAATTATAGATTTAAAATTTGAAAAAAAAAATGGCCAAATCAATATGAGTTGACTAAACTCGATAGGAATTCGAGTCAACTGAGTTAACAAGTCTTGTCAAACCTTTTGTAACGCTCCGCCCCTTTCTACAGTCTAAACGGGTCGTGGCCCGCTTAACTGTAGACTGAATGGGCTTCACCCAACGCGTCACACATCTAATGGGCCTTACATCACAGATTTGTGGATGGGGAAAAATAAGTATATATTTTTTTAAAAGTCATAGGTAAAATAACGAAGCCATCAAATCCTTCAAGCCCAAATTTACACATCGCATACATCATAATTTCATCAACAATATAAAATAATAACATCTATTATCAACATCAAATCTAATATCACTACTCACATCCCATTCCATAAAATAAAATCAACAAATAAATCTCAAATTTCTCAAATTATTTGAATCAAATAATCAAGTCTCAAAGAATAAGAAGCATCAAATAATTAACTCAATCAACATAGTCTAACACCTAGGTAGGAATTTAAATATTCATCCATAGTAACTTCTAATTTTCAATGTCGTCCTCCAATCTTAAATCCAGAGGGTTACCTGCAATATAAGGGTGTGAGCTCTAAGCCCAGTGAAGGAATACAATAGCATATATCCAAAATGTGATATCTCCAATATACTCAATTTAATACAAATAAAGAAAGATTAAAAGCATAAGTAATTGAATATGCATTTAATGTCCATACTTTATGCTATGTAATGCACAATGTACAATACCCAATGCCTCGTTCATCTACAACAACACCTACTGTATTTGGTGGTCTACCGGCCGAAGCGAGGCTAACACAACAACACATGAAGTGGCCTACCCGCCGAAGCAAGGTTAACACAACACCACATGAAGTGGCCTACCCGCCGAAGCGAGACTAACACCACCACCAAATAACAGTCTACATGACCTTTCATGGCTTAATAATCCAAACCTACCACATACGTGGTACTACTCACTAAAAGCGAGACCATACACTACCACTGTCGTGGTCTACATGAAAGATCACGGCTCACACCTCCATACCCATCGCATAAACATGAAGATGACATACTAAATGACATGCCTACCATGCATTATCTCTATCATCATACCACATGTTATATATCATATTAACATGCCATGAATTTCATCATTCACGCTATACTCCAAGCAGGATTATATGATCTCAAATTAACATAAATATCATGTACACGTTTTAAAACATCAAAATCAATCTCAATAATATCACACATGCATAATAATAATTCATATCACAATATTATTACTATGACAACACTATATCATAAATCCATCTTAATAACATAAAAATAACTCTATAACAGACAATAAAACATCTATCCAATACGAACATAATGATTGGACCTTTCAACAAGGTTAGTTGCTAACTTCTTACTATCCAGGCAGACTGAGTCCCTCACGGCCATTAGAACATTTAGCATATCCCCTTACATTACTGTGAGTAAGCACCGGATTACAACCACTATTCCTACATACATAGGTCCAACATTATATTCCCAAAACACGTTACATAATGCAATATTTTTTCATTGCTCAATCAAATAAACAAAATATAGAATATCATGCATAACAAAATATAGTGTATTATTTTCCCTCACTTAAAAAGCTTGCGAAGTGTAGGTGATGGGTGATGAATCCTCACGCATTCCAACTTAAAATCAATCAATAGGACGTTCGAGAAGTGCTGCATAGAGTTCGTTTGAAGTTTTGAGTATTCTTAATATTACTCTCAACTTGATCTAAATAAATGTAAAAAGGGGTTTCTAAGGTCAAAAGTTAAGGTTGAAAGTTGAGTCCACACATTATATGGCCGAACCATGCATAATCCCACTTAGCACTAATAAGGCAATAAAAACCTTATTCATGAAATAAGAAGAGTTCTTTTAAGTTACCAAGTAAAATAAACAAAATATTGAATTAATTGACACCGACTACAAGAGCAGTTGATCAAATGAATGAAGACCCTAAGTACCTTGTAAAGATAAGTACATAGGTTTAAAACATACAATTGAGCCTTATAAAAAATTTAGGACAGTAATAGTAAACCATGATATAAAAACATTAACATTGTTTTCCTATGGTAGTTTGTTTCCTTCTCTTAAAATAAATTTAGGAGAGACTACATGAAAGTTGAAATATATATAAAGGTTGAAAAGTAATAAATTGTAGTAATATAAATAAAAGAGGGGAAATCAAATAAATTGACTAAATAAGATTTGTTGTTTGAAGCAAAAGAGTTGGTAAGGTGAAAAGTTTATAGTATTCACTTAAATAGAAAAGAAAGGAAGAGTGTTTTGTAAAGATGGTGATAACACTAACACCTTAAATTTGAAATATGTCTTTTATATGTACATATTTGTGAAACTCCTTGCATCATTAAGGAAAAGAAAATAATTATATAACCCAATGAATAAATAATTTGGCTAACATACATGGACTCAAATCTATTTCAGAATTTTGTTTATTACATACTATAGACTTTACAGTTGGGCCAACATATACCCTCAAACATTTAAAGGAGCTGAGTTATTAAATACCTTAGAGAATTAATGACTATAAGGTAATAAAAATCTTAGGATAATAAGATCCAAGGATAGTTTGAACAATTTTCAAAATAAATTAATTGAACAGGAAGGGGGTACTTTATAAGAACAAATTATCATTCTAAAAATCTGAACCATTAAGTGCTTTGATTACATGAAATGGGTAACAATAAATAATAATAAAAACTAGGAAGGGCCAATTGAAATATTTGGCAGAAATCCTCAGGAAAGAATGGTGAGAAATAAAAATAAAATAATAATTAGATATTTACTGAAAAACTCTCAAAATCTTACGTCATATAATAATGTAATGAAGTTAAATAAAACCTAACTGGCATAGGAAATCATACAGGTTCAGATTATGTATTATTATAACTTAAGTAAAACCTTTCTTAAACAAGTTTAAGTAGAATTATGAAAGTTGTAAAACAACAACTGTAATAAAAAAATTCTAACTCATTAATTATTTTCGGTCAATTAGGGTGAATTAAAATAAAATAAAAATAGATAACTAGATCTAAATCAAGTTATTTTAAACAATTAAAATCAATGACCAAAATCCAATTTAATAAAGTGGACTAAAATAAAATCACTAAGATAAGTGAACACAGCAAAAAGGGGTCAGCTGAAAAAAGAGGTCAAAGTATAAGTTTTGTTTTGATTTCTTTCTTTATTTTATTTTATTTCAAAATAAATTGATACTAAAAGCAACAGATAAATAAAAGTGAGAAAATGTAAAACGATGGAAGAGGGAATAAGGGACAGCAAGGAGTAATGAGATCTAAAATTTGTACATGGGCTTTGTGTTAATGAAGATATGCATTATTTTAAATAAAGAATTAAAATTGAGAGTCTAAAATACATTCTACATATTATTATTATTATTATAAAGAATTAAAATTGAGAGTCTAAAATACATTCTACATATTATTATTATTATTATATTTCTTTGTAAATGTACTGCAAACTCCAATAGGTCAATAAACGATTAAGGAAAATTTTGATTGAAGAAGGTTGCAAGGCTGATTGCTCAGGGTTGAGGGACAGCCATAACTGGCGAGATAGGGAGGGTTGATACATGGAAGAGAAGAGAAAAAGAGGCATACCTGGAAGATCTGGTTGGGTTCCTTGTCTCAATTGCAATATGGATGCGAATGGAGGTGAAGTGCCGGAAACCACAGCGCTGGCTGGTATCACAATGTCGACTGGCGTAGGTTGGAGCAGCAATAGCAAGATATAAATCTGAAGGAGATACCTCTAGATGGAGATCAAGTTTTGGGAGAAGAAATTGACTGCCATCGCATGAATTTAAAGGAAATAGAGTCGGCTGGTTTCTTCCGAGGAGGATTCAGATTTGAGGAGTTAAAAACGGAAGGTGCACCGTGTAGAGCTAGGATTTGTGTCCGTTTTGGAGAGGTAAAAGAGGGAAAAGAATCGAAATTTAAGGATTTGGGGTAGGGAAGGAAGGGAAAGAATCCCATTTGGGGAAAAACCTGATAGATACGGTGGTATGGGTTATGTTTCTATCGAGGGTTAAGGAAAAATTGAGGAAACGAAAGGGTGTGGGTTCCGAATGACCCACACGGCTTAGAAAACTCGGGTTTTAGGGTCGAGTTTCCCTTTGATTAATTTGTCAAACATTATTAAATTTAGTTAATTAAAGTTAGAACTCATTCTGTAGAAATATAGATCACATACCACAAAACATTATAACACCGGATTTGCGTGGAAAACCCATTAGGGAAAAAACCACGATTGAAAGAGAGTTTATTATTTCAGTGTAATTTTTCTATATACATCGGAGATATATTTATAGGAGAGAAACTAGAAGAATGAGTTCTAAATAGAACTCTGAGACCCGATTGAGTTAGGACTCTGAAACCTAATGGAGTTAGGACTCAGAGTCCTACCCCTACTCTCTTTTCCATTTCAACACTCTCCCTCAAGTAGGTGCGAAAATGTCGATTGAGCACAACTTGGACAAAATATCTTGGAATTTAACAGCAGAGAGACTTTTTGTGAAGATATCTGCTAATTGTTGATCACTGCGAACAAACGGAGTAGAAATAACATTAGCTTGCAAATTTTCCCGAACAAAATGACAATCCACCTCAATGTGTTTGGTTCTCTCATGAAACACCGGATTTGAAGCAATGTGAATGGCAGCTTGATTATCACAAAACATTTGCGTTGGCTGATTAGAACTAAAACCCAAATCTTGCAATAAGGACCGAAGCCAAATAACTTCACTGGTGGTTAAAGCCATTGCATGATATTCTGCTTCTGCACTTGATCTTGCAACAACACTCTGCTTTTTATTTTTCCAAGTTACCAGATTTCCTCCCACAAATGTACAATATCCTGTTGTAGATCGTCGATCAACTGGACAACCTGCCCAATCAACATCAGTATAAGCAGTAATGGAACTATTTCCATTCTTCCGCATCCATATTCCCCTTCCTGGAGAACCCTTCAAATATTGTAAATTCGATTAACAGCATTCATGTGAGTAAACTGTAGGTGCATGCATAAATCTGCTGACTAGACTGACTGCATAGGAATATCTGGCTAGTGATCGTAAGATAAATCAATCGACCAACCAACCTTTGAAACTGACCAATATCAGATAACAATTCTCCATCATTGTCAAGCTTACCTCCACTGTCAATTGGAGTATCTGATGGTTTAACTCCCATCTTTCCAATATCCTGCAACAGGTCCAGCACATATTTTCTTTGATTAAGGAATATGCCCTTCTTTGAGTAGGCAACTTCTAATCCAAGAAAATATTTTAACACTCCCAGATCTTTGATGGCAAATCTCTTGTGCAGTAGAGTCTTAAGTCTTGTAATTTCATTTTTGTCATCACCTGTGATCACTATATCATCAACATATACTAAACAACAGTTGTACCACACATACCTTTTTTTACAAACAACGAAGAATCAGCCGCACCTTTTAAGTCCATTACTCATGAGAACAGAACTGAGCTTAGCATACCACGCACGGGGAGATTGCTTAAGTCCATATATGGCCTTTTTCAGCTTGCACAAATCCAACTTTGGATTCTTGTGAATGTCCTGGTGGAACACTCATGTATACCTCTTTCTTAGGTCACCATGCAAGAAAGCATTTTTTTACATCCATCTGAGATAATTTCCAACCCTGATTTGCTGCTAATGAGAGAATCACTCGAAAAGTGTTCATCTTTGCAACAGGTGCAAAGTCTCTGTGTAATCTTCTCCATATGTTTGTGTAAAACCTCTGGCAACCAGTCTTGCCTTGTGTCGCTCCACAGTTCCATCACTTTTATATTTGATTTTGTATATCCAACGACACCCAACTGTCTTCTTTCCGATAGGTAACTTGACTATATTCCAAGTTTTATTATCATCAAGTGCTTGCAATTCTTCTTTCATTGCCTGTCGCCAAATAGATATGGAATTAGCTTCACGAAATGTCTTTGGTTCTTGTTCACTGGACATTGCACTCAAGAAAGCCAAATGAGACGGAGTAACATTATCATATGTCAGAGAAGCCTCCATTGGGTATGATACAGCATGGTAAGTGAAGAAATCTTTCAATCCTTTTGGAGGACGGGTCTCTCTACTCGATCTCCGTAATGGAAGAGGAGGAGCCGGTATGTCAGTTGGTGGAGAAATCGGCTGAATTACTGCAGATGTAGTCTCAGTAGAAGCTGTTGGTAGTTCAATTGCTGCAGACATTGGTTGGTTATCTGGAGATATAATCACTGTATTTCTGCTACACGAGATATCATCAGTTATAGTAGGAAGAGGTACCAAATCAGATAAGTTCTCCCCCTGGGACCGATTCCCAGAATCACTATGAACTGAGAAATACACTTCAGATTCAGCGAAGCGCACATCACGGGAGACAAGGAGCTTGCGAGATGCTGGGTCATAACAAATGTACCCTTTCTGTGAAGAAGAATAGTCGAAAAAGACACATCTGACAGATCTGGCATCTAACTTGTCACGATGAAGAGGTTGGCGGTGGACATAACAGACACACCCAAACACACGCAGATGCGACAAATCAATCTTTCTATTCTTCAGCATTTCCAATGGTGATTTAAAATTGTTAACCCGACTAGGAAGTCGATTAATCAAATAGATGGCCGTCAGAACACCATGGGACCAGTACTGCTTAGGAATATGCATTTGAAACATAAGAGCTCGTGCAGTTTCTAAGATGTGACGGTTTTTCCGTTCTGACACACCATTCTGTTGTGGTGTACCCACGCAGCTAGTTTGGTGAATGATGCCTTGGCTATGAAAATATTCGGCGAAATTAGCATTAACATATTCAGTGCCATTGTCAGAGCGGAAAATTTTCACTTTGGCATGAAACTGGGTAGTGATCATGTTGTGAAAGGCTTTGAAAGCAAGAAACACCTCATTCTTAGATTTGAGTAAGTACAACCATGTAACACGAGTACAATCATCAATGAATAAAACAAAATATTTATAACCATCATAAGAGGCAACTGGAGCACTCCATACATCAGAATGAATCAAATCAAAATGTTCAACAAATTTAGAACTAGAAGAAACAAATGGTAAACGAGTTTGTTTAGAAAATTGACAAACATCACAAACACTAGACGGAACAGAAATAGAAGGAAAAAGATAAGACAAAATACGACTTGAAGGATGTCCAAGCCGTTGGTGCAGGATGTGACTCTCTACTAAGTTCGGGGCTTTGTAGGCCTTAGTAGGTGAATGTAGCAAGTATAACCCATTGGAATACGTGCCTTTACCAATCGTCCTCTTGGAAGTTCGATCCTGAAAGATGACAGAGTTAGGAGAAAAAATGACATCACAGTTCAAAGCATTAGTAAGTTTTCCAACAGACATGAGTTGAGTTGGAAAAGAAGGGACAACAAGAGCAGTAGAAGAGACGCTATTTGAAAAAAAATCAATCTGACCACGGCCGGCCACAGGAACCACAGTGCCATTGGCTAGATAGACATCATGTTTACGGGATGATGTGGAAAAATCAAACACAGAAGAAGGAGAATTAGCCATATGATCAGTAGCACCAGAGTCAATAATCCAAGAATGACCAGTACAATGGGAAGCAAAAGACGCATGAATGTTACCTGTTGTATGAGACGAGGAAGACGGATTTGTAGAAGGCAAAGACTGACGTAGATCGCATAGGATTTGACTCAACTGATCTAGAGTGGTGGAAGTATCTGCGACATTAGCCTTGGCTCTCATTTTTGCTTCAAAGTTTGGTTTGAGATGAGGATGTAACAACCAACAACGTTCTTTGGAGTGCCCAACTTTCCCACAATGATCACAACGAATAGTGTCCCGTCGGCCTTTATTTGGAACATGAACCTTCTTCTTCTCAGACTCAGAGGAGGGTCGGCGCTCATTTTTATGAGTCACAAAAGCACTGGAAGAGTTCTCAGAGGATGGAGCAGCATTCATAGTTTCTTGTCGCGTTTCTTCGCGTTGAATGATAGCACAAACAGCGATCCAAGAGGGTAGCGGATCAGTCATAAGTATGTTACTCCGCAAATATTCATATTTTGGCCCCAAGGCCCGAAGTAAAGAGAAAACTTGGTCCTCTTCATCTCGGTGCAAAAGAGTCTGTGCATCAGTGGTATGAGGGCGGTACAAATGTAGCTCATCCCATAGCCTTTTCATATGGCCAGTAAGATCGCAAAATTTCTGTTCGCCCTGTAGCGCAGTCGCAATCTCATTTTGAATCTGAAACACTCGAGCAATATTATTTCGACTACCATACATACCTGTCACAGAATCCCATAATTCTTTTGCCGAATCGGAGAATGTAAAAATTCCAGCAATTTGGGGTTCCATAAAATTAAGAAGCCATGATCGAACCAGTTGATCATTAGATAACCAATTATCATAAGCAGAGTCAATATCGGAGTCTTCCGAAGTAGTCGCTGAGGCTTTAGATGCGGAGACAGGTGCAGGAGGCACAATCTTGCCATTGATAAAACCCAACTTTTTCTTTACTACCAAGAGATAAGTGAACAGCCCGAGACCAGAGGACATAATTATTTGTATTCAAGAGGACAGAAGAAAGCTTCAGAATGGGATTGCAGTCGGAGTCACCCATCGGAAGGCCGAAGAGGGGGCGGTGTTGGTTGCAGATTGAGCAATAATCTTCAGCAGAAAAAGGATTCGTGTCCTTTTTTTTTTTTTTTTTTTTTTTTTTTTTTTTTTTTTTTCTTCCTAAGCGTGTGGGTACTGCTGACGGAAACCAGAGACGGCACAGCAGCAGGCTGATGTCGATGGAAACCAACCGGAGCCGGCGACAATAATCGGAGCCGGGAAAAAATAGGTACTGCTGACGGAACCAGAGACGGCGCAGCAGCAGGCTGGGAGCTCAAGCGGCGGACGGCCAAGGGGCAGTCAGATCTGAAATCAGAACTGGCGGAAGAAGGTGAACTGCCCAGATCCGGCGTCGGACAGCAATCAGACGGCGGCAATCAGATCTCAACCAGTGGCAGTACGCGTCGGCGGAATCGGAACAGTAGCCGAAACAGATCGGTAATCGCTGGCACTCTCTGACAGTAGCGATGGCAAACAGCTACGGCTGGCCGGAGGCCCTCGTGAAGAACTGGCAGAGGAAGTCGGAACAGCCGAGGCAACAGTAGAGATGATCGGAGCAGCAGGTCGCGCCGGACAGCAGAGGAATCCAGATCACGACGGCAAGCCAAATCCCGTCTGATCACAGCAGGATACGGTGAGTGCGGCACAGGCGACAAACGGCAACAGAGACCTTCCAGATATGGACGAGCAGATCTGTGCAGATCGGAGCACCGTCGGAAACCCCTCTTTGGGGCGAGCAGTGCTGAAGCGGAGCGATGCCGGCAGCGTCACCGAGCATCAATCAGAGAGGACCCTGAGATCTGGAACAGAGCAGCGAGGCTGACGGTCTGGAACAGAGCAGCGAAGCAGAAACACCTACCTCTCCGTGACGCCGGCGGGGAAAGTAAATCGGAGCAGAAGCAAGTGATGCAGATCGGGAAACACGGCGATGGGCGGAGACGGGCTGCTGTGAAAAACTGCTGCAAGGCTGACGGTCCCACACAGATCTCTGATGAGCAGAGAGGCTCAGCGGCAACCAGATCGAGAGAGAACTTTCACAGCCAGTCGGTGCAGAGGATCGTGATACAAGATCCGGCCAGTAGCAAATTAGAATCAAACACGGCAGCAGCAAATGGTCCCTGTTTCGGTCGCCTTTCTCCCATACACAGCCAATATGAGGATTATGATTCCTAGCAGATCAGATCGGAGAGGCTGAAATTATGATTGTGGATTCGGATCGAATTCTGACTGATACCATGTAGAAATATAGATCACATACCACAAAACATTTATAACACCGGATTTGCGTGGAAAACCCATTAGGGAAAAAACCACGATTGAAAGAGAGTTTATTATTTCAGTGTAATTTTTCTATATACATCGGAGATATATTTATAGGAGAGAAACTAGAAGAATGAGTTCTAAATAGAACTCTGAGACCCGATTGAGTTAGGACTCTGAGACCTAATGGAGTTAGGACTCAGAGTCCTACCCCTACTCTCTTTTCCATTTCAACACATTCATTGATTTTAAATTCTTAAGAGAATAATTCTAATTAAAATTCTAACTTAGGGGAATTTAAAAGTCTAAGTTGATAATTTATTTTCCGGTCACTTAATTTCAACTTGAAGGTGATAAATTTGAAAATTCTAATTGAGGGAAAATGTGTGTGCATTGGAGAACCTAAATTAATAAAATTCTATATTTTTGTGTGTTTATTTATTTTATTTTAAACAATAAAAAAAAAAGAAAAAATAACATATAATTTCACACAACACAATCAATAGACCCATTTGCTATTTTAGTTTTACCCGATTTGATTGACCTGCTATTCAGGGTTGGGTCATCACACCTTTTCAATACTATCCAAGTTATTTAACTTAAAGAAAAAATTTGTATAAATTTATAAGAAATTGCAAAACGTTTAACATAGACACTCCCCAAGTTATTTTATTTAAAGAAAAATGATGTCTAAATTTATAAGAAATTGCAAAAAGTAAAGTTATTTTACTTAAAAAGAAATTATAAATTCTGTTAAGTTATTTTAATTAAAGTAAAAGTTATATCTAAATTAATAAGAAATTAAAAAACTGAACTCTTCATGATTCCAACACACCACCTCTAAATTGAGAGTTAGATGCATTACCAATGCTCCACATATCCAATTTCTGTTAAAACATACATAAACATAGATTTATAATATATAAGAAGGTGCGGGAACTTAAAACTTGAACCCAACTTGGGGGCCCGAGGTGGCGGCCTAGTTCACCTAAGGCCAGGGCCGGAACTTGGTTAGGATGTAGTCGGGATTTTCGCTCAGAAAATCGTGGAATAGTTGGACTTAATTTTATTAAACTGTATGGTAAGTGGGAAAATTTTAGGAGAACAAAAAGAGTCTCACCAACGTATGTACTTACTGGCATGAGATTTTTTGTTTGGTGAGAAAATCTCATGGACATTGACGGATAAGTATGGCCTTATTTTTGGGAAACTATCCAGCTAAGAGATTGTTGTATTTGCTGTTTATGAGACATGCACATCAACGTGTATCATTGAGAGAGAAAATCTGTAACGAGTACAGAGGCGTGAGGTGCAGATCTGGCTGATTTTTGCTTAGACGGTGTATTCTTCTACAGAGGTCTGAAGAAGCAAGCAAACAGATTGGGAGTAGTTCAATCTCGACAACAAAGGAATGCACTCGACAGGCAGCCAGATCTGTGTAGCAGAGGCCATTGCTGGTTGAGATTGGAGATACAACAAGCATCGTGTGTCCACTGATTACATATCTGTGATGTCACCTGAGAACAGAAGAAACATAGCAGGAGTCAGCGGTGGAAGCAGCACACCAATCTGATTGGGTATGATACGCGGTTGAAAGAGATTGAGGTGATCGGGTTTCTCGCATGTTCAGATTTGGGTTTGGTTTAAATTCAATAAATATTATCTCTTGTAATTGTGTTTTTTTATTTCTCTCGTAATAAAATTATTACCACTCTTCGTGGACGTAGGCCGGGTGGGCTGAACCACGTAAATTGTCAGTGTTCTTGTGCTTGCTTTTTTTTTTTCGTTAATTATTTGGTGTGATTATTGTGCTAATAATCCTAACAAGTGATATCAGTAGCTTTGGTTGGAGACCAGAGAATTGTGGGTAAACATCATATAGCATAGTGAGAGGCTTCGGGCTGTTTGAATCATCGGAGATGGAGCTCAACACATCCCACATGGTTAGCCTCAATGGCGCAAATTACTTTATTTGGAAGGCCTAGATGGAAGACCTATTGTACTGCGGAGACCACTACAAACCAATAGAAGGGAGACAGAAGATGCCAGAGCCAGAGTCTTCTGATAAGAAAGGGAAGACAAAATTGAAGGACGAAATATTCGATGATGAATGGAATGCTCTTGATCGAAAATGTCTCGGTTTTATTCGACAGTGGATGGATAAGTGTGTTTCATCTCGTGTCTACTAAGACGACGATGCAATCTCTCTGGAAGAAATTGGAGGGATTATACGAGAGAAAGATTGTATGAAACAAGGCATTTCTAATAAAAAAGTTGGTGAATCTTAAATACAACGAAGGTACTTCAATTGCAAAATATCTGAATGAGATGTAAAGTATAGTAAATCAAATCTCATCCATGAAGATCGTGTTAGATGGTGAGTTGCAGGCTCTACTACTTCTCAGTTCTCTACCTGACGGTTGGAGACCTTGGTGGTATCACTCAGCAATTCAGGCCAGACGGTGTTGTCACTATGAGATCGGTGACAAGAAGTTTGCTGAATAAGGAAACGAAAAGAAAATCTTTGGGTTCTTCTCAGACACATGCTCTCATTACAGAGAGTAGGGGTAGAAATAAAAGCAAAAAACCTGAAGACCATGACAAGTTCAGGGGGTCAAGATCAAAATCCAGAGGGAGAGGTGGATGAAAGCATAAGTGCTTCTACTGCGAGAAAGAATGTCATAAAATGATGGACTGCAACAAAAAAAAACGTGATCTAGACGTCAGATCGTAAAGTTCAGATCAAACAACTGTGTATAGGGTGACACAAATAATGATGAATGTGTTATTGTATCTCTATCAATCACCGTAGATACGGATAATCCAACTGATAGATGGATTCTAGATTCTGGATGTTCTTACCATATGTGTCCACGTAGAGAGTCGTTTGACATATACAAACCTTGTGATGGAGGATCTGTCTATGTGGGCAATGGTGAGAGTTGGGAAATCATTGGAGTTGGGACAATCAAAATCAGGATGTTCGATGGCATGGTGAGAACGTTGGAGAATGTAAGACATGTTCCTGAGTTAAGGAAAAATTTAATTTCCTTGGAGAACACAGATGTTGGCCCAGAACACGACTAATTTTTTTTAAAAAAAACAATAGTATAATGATTCACTAACACCATAGACATACAACCCATGTGAGTCAATAGATAAAACTGCAAAAATAATAGTTATCTACTAACCCTCTATTAATAATCTCAGATGCCTATGCGAGATACATGTATGTTGGATATTACTAAACACAACTAGCAAAATTACCCGGATAATTTTCACTTAAAACAGACAGAAGCAATATATTAAACATACCAACATATTACATAGAAATATCAAACTTACAGACATAAGTTTTTATGTTACAGGAGACATATTTATTATCAAAATACATAAAATAGTCCATAGATTCATATTGTTTCCTCGTGCTGGAAACTACTAAAAACATCCAAGTTTGACTCTCGGCGAAGTACTATTGGTTCCTCTATTCCTTCCTCTGGCTCATATCCTGACATGTAAGGGACGTGAGCAACAACCCAGTGGGGAGAGCTCACCATAAAATCCAATATACAATATACATAGAATAAATAACAATGCATATTTCATGAATGAAATACAGTTAATCCACTTAACCCATTTTCACCTTAGGATCACTTTCTTAGGTGTTTTACCAATTTTTACTGGGGTCAGCCCCCATTTAGCAACTTGCAAGTGTATAAGGTCTCCACGACCCGACTTACTAGCACGTCCAACCCAATGGTTCGCAAACGGCACTCAGCCTAATATCACAAGGTCTCCACGACCCTGTCTACTAGCACATCCAACCAAACGGTTCACAGACGGTGTTCGGCTAATCTCAGCAATTATAACCCAATGGCCAATATCAGATTTTCCAAAGTTATTATCTTTCACATATTTAACTTATAATCTTAATTCTCACATGCAAATGCAAATGTCAAATGCATGATTTCCAGTACCCTCCTTACATAGGGACTTATTCTGAGAGAATCACCAAATTCCAACCTTACACTTCGGTACATCCAACACCAAATACAATGATCAATAAATAACCAATATTCACACAAACATATAAACTGGATTTAATAACACGAATGTCTTCACTCACTTTTTACCTGACAAATTCCCAGACACTCCATGAGTCCATACTGCGTTAGAGCTACAAAGTCCTCGAGTGCCCGACACCATTTTTAACGTCCACGTTCTAAACAGTTAAAACATTTATATCCCTTACATGTAGGCAGTGTCAGGTCTCGTATTCTGGACATATATAGCATTTTCCATCTTTAAATGACCATGGTCCCATTTCAGTCTCGTTTAGTGGGTTTAACATATAAGACAATACAAGTGTTGGTTCTAGTTTCCTCACCTTATCCGCAGTGTTATCACACAATCAGTAAGATAAAATAATAATATAAATTTCAAGTCGATAGAGTATTTACGAATTACCTCCCATCCCCCGTGCATTAGATTAAGTCAGCAGTTAGTTGTTAGTCATCCAAAACATCATATCAAAATAAAAATATAAAGTACTCAGTGCCCGGTCTCGTATTTTTTTCCTGGCCAAGAAAAAGTATTGAGACGGAGTCCAGAAGGTACAATGCAGAAAATTAAATAAAAGTACTCAATTTCCAACCCCTTTTACCATTGAGCGGTGTTTCCGCTGTGCTATTGATGGTCATTGAGCGGCATTTTCTGCTGCACTATTGATGAGGGACTTCAGCCCAGAGGGTACAGAGACAGTATGTAAATAAAGAACTCAGTGCCCAAATCCGTTTACCACCGGGTGACTAAGGTCGTCTCACATGGCCATCAAGCGGCATTTCCATGCACTACAAGTGGAAATTTTTCAGCCCAGAGAATACAATGCAAGTAATGTAAAAAGTACTCAGTGCTCCATTTCAAGATCACTGAGTGACTAAGCGTTTCCTTATATGGTATCACCGAGTGACTAAGCGTCACTACTGATGAACCACGGAATGACTAAGTGCCTCCTCAGATAGTATCATCGAGCCACTAGTGTCACTACAGATAATAGTGTGGCCCACATGTTAAAATACTGAATTTAAACACACAATGCGTAAAGATAAAGACACAACTGTTAGATGGGGTTTTTCTTTTCCCCTCTTTTATTTAAAGGCTGAAAAACAACTTTTGAATGTAAAATAAAATGATTTTAAAGGTATGACTTAAAATTTATGAAAGAAGCCTACCCTCCCTCTATTTTAAAAAATTTAATTTTAAAATTCAATATTAAGCTACTCTAATTTTAAACTACTATAAAGTTATTAAAATTAAAAATAAAATTATTTCGGTATCTCACACGTAAATTTGGATAACTTGGAACGCCCGAAGAAATGCTCGTGCGGGAAAATTCAGAAGTTACTGCTGCTTCCGGTCTATTAGAACATAAGGAAATGAAGAAGAAAAGAATAAAGAAACAAAGGGAAAGGGCTGGCTGGGAAAGGGAAAATGACTTGAGTCGTCGCTGTTAATTTTTTTTTTCTCTTCTTCTTCTTCTTCTGTTGCCAATGGACGAACAAAAGGAAAAGAATAGAAAAGAAAAATAAAGGAAAGGAGCGGACGTACAAAAGGAAAGGAAAAGAAAAGAAGAAAAATGAAGGAAAGGGGAGAGTAAGCGATAGGAGAATTGCTGCTGAATTTTTTTTTTTCCAACCGCACCAACCTCCTCCTTTTATAATCGTATGGAGTCACTGCCCTCCTCCCACGTTGCACATCTACGGTGGTAGTCTAGCTTACGTTTGATGTAATCGAAGATTTTTATAATATTTTATTAATATTTTCTTTCTAATAATACCATTTATGTCTTATTAAACTTAAACATTCCAGGGTCTGACTAAGCTAATTTAATTAATCCACTAGGTTAGGTATTAATTAATAAATATAGTACTAATTTTAGAGAGAAAACTCGATCGAAACTCAATGTTTTAATCGAAAAATATCGATTTGACAAAAAAAAAAATTTAAGAATCTTCTGGAGACAATTTAATTTTATAATTAGATAGATTAAATTAGTCTGATAAAAACATTCTAAAGTTTCAAAATAAAAAACCACTCCATTTAAGCGACACATCATTCGATGACTCATATTTCTCGACGTAAAATAACTATTAAAAACTTGATATTTGAAACTTTGAAGATACAAAAGGCTCCGTTATATTACTGATTGAATATTAACTCCCTCTGTATATTTTTAGGATTCTGTCTTCCTTAACAAAGTGAGGTTTTGCCACCTATGAAATTTTAGGCCTTAAAAATATATAGAATTAGGTCGAGATTGGCATTCCGTTAAGTTCAGAATTTAAAAATAATGTATAAACTAAAAGTTTGGGTTGAAACGAGGTTAAATGACTGAGTTTCCAAAGCAATCAAGTTTTAACTCTAAAAAACTATTATTATATTCATAACTTGCTATTATACCTTTAAAATTCAATTTGAAAGAGTTTTCGGACTCAGATCGAGTCAAACTCAGACTTATTGAGAAGATCATTTAATATTCTTCATGATTAACGGAACAAAAATTATAATTATCAGCTAAAAATTATTTAATTAATTAAAATTAATCTAAAGTAACCTCTAATTTGGGCTGGGGTATTACAACACAATGGCGGGAAGTACAGTGATCGACGTGTAGAGAGATCCTATTAGTCAGGCTGCAGGAGAAGTGAAGAAGCAAAAAGTAAACAGTCATGTATGGCTTAAAACGTAAAGTTTCTTTTGTATTTGATGATTGTAGTATGAAAAAGCAAAGGAGACAGAAGAATCACATAGAGAGGAAGGTGGCGGGTCGGGCAAAGCTAGTGACTGGCGTCAAGTTCAAGCGAGGCTTGGGCTTGCAGGTGGAGCAAGGCCGTGAGTGGTCAGTGTGCATGGAGGTGCAAAATTGCAGATGCCAGTAGAGATGGAGTGGAGGACGTTTTCACAGTTATTTATGGAGGATGATGAATTCTCTTGAAGGTGGAGATTGGGATATGACTCGATTCATCACTCGCGATTTTCGTTCAGAAGATCATGGAATAGTTGGACGTAATTTCATTAAGCTGTATGGTGAGTGGAAAGATTTTAGGAAAACAAAAAGGGTGTCACCAGCTTATGGACTAGCTGGCGTGAGATTTTTTGTTTGTTAAGAAAATCTCATGGACATTGATGGATAAACATGGCCTTATTTTTTGGTATAGCAAGAAGCCAACTTGGGTTTTCTTGATATAGGAATGGTAAAACGTGCTGACCTGGATTTTCTCTATCACAACACGTCAGAGAAAATGGAAAAAGAAAGCAGATCAGCAAGCCTTCTTTTTGGACGTGTATCACATTATATATACAACAGATGGGCAAGATAAGGAAGCCAGAGTGTGAGAAGATAGTGAGACAAAGGAGATTATTGAGAGAGAAATCTGTAAAAGAGTACAGAGGCGTGAGGTGCAAATTTGTTTGGCTTTTGCTTAGACGGTGTATTCTTCTACAGAGGTCTGAAGAAGCAAGCAAACAGATTGGGAGCAGTTCAATCTCGAACAAAAGACTGCACTCGACAGGCAATCAGATCTGTGTAGCAGAGGCCATTGCTGGTCGAGATTGGAGATACAACAAGCAGCGTCTGTACACTGATTACAGATATGTGACATCACATGAGAATAGAAGAAACACAACAGGAGTCAGCGGTGGAAGCAACACACCAATTTGATTGGGTGTGATACGCGGTTGAAAGACATTGAGGCGAACGGGTTTCTCGCGTATTAAGATTTGGGTTTTGTTTAAACTCAATAAATATTATCTCTTGTAATTGTGTTTCTTATTTCTCTCATAATAAAATTATTATCACGTTCCATAGACGTAAGCCGAGTGGGCCGAACTACGTAAATTGTCGGTGTTTTTATGCTTGTTTTTATCCTATTAATTATTTGGTGTGATTATTATGCTAATAATCCTAACATGACCTTAGACAAATGGTTTTTGCTTCAAATTCACCACCCCTTCCTCCAACTCAAAGTCAAACTGAAGAGATTTCCACTCCTTAAGTAATTCACATTGGCACCCCAAGCATTTATCACAACGAGCAAATATTTTAGCTACTTGCCCACAAAATCTTCCACCACAATTTTTCCATTCTCTCAGACAACAAATGATTGCACTTGTTTTTTTTTATAATGTCCCATAACAAACATTTCTTGAACGAGCTACTTTGCCTCAATTTTCACACATCTCTGGTCTTCATGCTCAATACCAGTTTGTCCATTCTACCCCCACTTCATTTGCAATCTATTGTTGCAATCAAGGCTTACCTTATGTCCTTCATTAATGCTTTATTGGACAAAAGTCTCACTTGTTCCTCGAGGCCCACTTATCTAAAGCCTTTCACTTTAGATGTAGATAGAGAGCCTCATCTCCCATCTTATAAAAGGCCTCGCTTCCTATGTTTGACACGAAGCTCATTTTGCACAATTTAAGGTTATATATATTAGATAACATGAGTATTTTTATTTTTTATTGGAAGCGGAACTAATTTCATAGATATACGAAACCATTCATAAACCTTATGTATCATATAAGTTGAAGAGAAGTTGAATCCAAAATCTCTTCTTGAGAACGAAAGTTCTTTTTATAAAGAAATTTATCTTGTCCCTCACGAGTTTTGCTTTTGAGTGGTTTATTAAGTTACTATCCTTGTCTATTTTGTCATGGAAAATTTTACAACAGGTGGTTTGTAGATATTTTTACATAATCAAACACTTAGTGAGGCTCTATGACTAAAGAAGATGCACACAAAATATTGGGGAGAAATTTGATGATTATCTATCAAGGTGTAGAGACTTGGCAGCTAAATTGGAAATTAAAATATCCGAGAACCTTGTATTTATGTGCTTGGAGGGATTTACCTTAATTAAGGAAATTTGTTATGGGAACAGTTGTTGCTACCTTTGACTGGTCTCTAAAAAGAGTCAATGCCTTGAAGTCGTTTTGGCTAATAGTGAATCTCATGTTTTGTAAAGAAGAGATGCCCTTGCTCAAGAGCCAAAAGTTGCTAACTTTGCCAAGACCAACAAAGAAAATGTTGGAAGAGGTGGAGGCCGTGGTCGAGGTAATTGAGACCAAGGTGGGAGAGGTGATCATCGTGGAGGTGGTGCAAACAAATATTAACAAGAAAAGTTTAAATAGAATTTCCATTTTAATGTTAAAGATACAAACAAATCCAAAGGTGTGAAGTGATCAAAAGTCCCACATTAATTAATTTGAAGAACTACTGACTTCATGTAACACTCGATTGCTAGCTTTTGAGAGTGTTTACTACCTCAAAAATGTTATTATGTCATGATTTTTTAACATGTATCAGAGCAGATTTTGTGTGCAGCCGCAGGGCGTAACTGCACGTGAAAGCGGATTTGAAGTGACAAAAAATCTCACATTGGTTAATTTGAGAAACAATCGACTCTATATAAAACTTGAGACACCCTTATCTCAATTATTAGATTTTGAGAGTGAGTTTTATCTCAAGAATGTTATCATGTCATTATTTTATAGTAGAAGGCATGTGAGAGCAATTGCGAAGTGACAAAAAGTCCTACATCAATTAATTTGAGAAACCATTAACTCCATATTACAGTTGAGACACCCTTATCTCAATGGTTAGCTTTTGAGAGTGAGTTGTACTTCAAAAATATTATCATGTTTTGATTTTATAATAAAAGGCAAGAAATCTCATTGAGTTACTGACCACGACACATGCTCCAATGAACATAATCCTACAAGATCTAAGTTTTGCAAATATTAGTATAGGTTGACCTAACTAAAAAAATGGACTCTTTGTTAAGTATTTTTTTTACTAGAGTTGGGTTGGATAAGAATTAAAAACTCAAATTAAATTTTGATCGGACTTGATTCGACTTTTAGAAAACCATCTCAACTCGAACAACCCCGATTGAATACATAGTGGCTAGTATGGATATTTTAAATTTTTTATGAATACTTTTTAGGTTATGATTTAATCAATAATCATGTTGTTTATCAATTAAATTTCATTCATTTCTATTTTGTTTGCCCTTTTTCTCGAATATTACTTGTATGGAAGTATGGTTTCTTTTAGAAATGAAGAATTTTGTTTATTTGCAGTTTCTTTGTCATTTTTCTAGACGTTAAATGTGTGAAAATATTATTTTTAAAAAGTAAACTATGTTAATTTCGATGTTTATGAAAAACCCTAAATCAATCCAAATTTGGGTTTAGAATCGGGTTGGGTTAGATTATAAAATTTGAGCTTTTAAGTTGGCTAGGGTTGGTCAGGTTTAACTAGGTATAATATGGGTTGCGCTAGGTTTAAAGTTGAATATAATTTTTTAATAAGATACAATAAATTGACAGGAACCTCTAAATTAGCTAAAATATCAAAATTTTGCCTCATATATATATATTTTTAACCACCAAATGAAAGGTAATGAATTTGATAATCCAATTTAAAAGATCAAATAATTAGAAATATTAAATTTCTCTAAATTTTGAACTTTAGTAAATCTTAACTTTTATTTGATATAATAAAATAAAGCCTATAGCCATTCTCAATTTCAAACTTGGAAAGCAGATTAAAAATTCATCTAATATGTGTTGACTTTAGATAAGGAGCCTTTTTTTTTCCTTCTAATTTTAAAAGATTCAGATTTTATAAAATATAAAACTTTAATATTTTTTAAATTGAACAAAAATATTTTAAAACTTCTTCCAATATCTCTCATGGGGGTCAATAGTTTAATCCATCAAACGATTTACCGTGCATCATCCATACGGTCGAAAGTGCATGACTACGTTTTGACGGAGTAGACCACAGGTGTACGGAATCGGTAGGCAAGCGCAATAGGAGGAAGACAAAAATATCTGGGAGCAAGAGAAGGCAAAGGAGGCGCGGGAGTGGGCAGGAAAGGGCCAAGTAGGCCAGCCGCTTTGCCTCGGCAGCGAAGCTTTCGATCTCCTCTTCTGCTTACGTGGAGATACAATCTCAATGGAAGATATTTCTCCTCATTCGGTGGCCACACATATAACCGCACGTGCCACTCGAATCCGTCACTCCCCCCGCGTAACAGGGGAAAAAGAAATAACTCACTCTGTTTTCTCTTCTCCTTCTTCTTCCATCATTATCTTCTTCGTCTCTGCTTCTCGTATCTCAGCGATCGCGCGATGGATGGCAGGATAAGAGGCGCAGCCAGAGCCACCGAAGCATCGGACTGTGTTGCGCCGACGGAGCGCCGGATAAGAGGAAGGGAGAAGAGCAATGGGGGGTCGTCGAGTGCAGGTGCAGGGGCAGGGGAGGCGGAGCAGGTGATTCGTTGGGAGCGATTCCTTCCTAGGCGATTCCTCAGGGTTCTTCTCGTCGAGAGCGACGATTCCACTCGACACATCGTCGCTGCTCTCCTCCGCAAATGCAGCTACCAAGGTACCATCACCATCGACTTGACTTTTTCTCCAAATCATCACATAATTGTTCTTATGTGATCCGGAAAAACTAAAATCAAAAGCTTCCATATCATCCGTACATAGGGGCAACTTTTCGTCATTCCACTCGATGAAATTAAAAGATTAAAGCTGCTGAAATTTTCCATGATTTTGCAGCTTCTCTTTTAAGTTCTCACAGAACATGAGAGAATCGTGTCTCTGTAGATTTTTTTTTTTCATCTCCTTATATACCATAATAATCTATTAGCGTCTTAATGATTTCCCTTCTTTCTCTAATAATTGATTCTTTTTTGTTTTCCCTTCCTTCCTAGTGTTGAATTTTAGTTAGAAATTGCGATTTGTTTGTATTCTATTTTCACATGGAGCGGTTTTATGTTGGAAGTGAGAAATTAGGATACTCTCAGGCATGGCAGATTTGTTGCTACAAGTTTGAAAAGATTCCTCCTTTATGATGTTTTAGTGTTGTGGAAAACAGAGTATTGAATTTTCATTGGAATGAAACAAATGGTTGTTGTATGATGTGGATGCACATAATTGGAAATTGGAACTTCAACTGGGCCTCTTCTGGAATTATTTGTTTGGAAAATTGGGATCAAATTTGAATTGGTCAGCACAGCTAAAAGTGCTTAATCAGGCAAGGCAACAGAGGGATCATTAAGTGTTTGTGGTGAAAGTGGCTTCTGGGTGCAAATTATATAAGTAAAACAAGGTGATTGGAATTATTTGGTTACGAGTGACGTTAGTCTATAATCAGTCCACAAACTATGTACGTGTCTGTGTAAGACTGGAAGCTGCACCAACCTGAATAGTTTATGGATTACAGGTTTCCCTGAAAAGATCCATAAAGGATAAGTTGAAGATCAATGAATCCTTGGAATATACTAAAAAGTGTCTAGGGTTGGAATGGGAACTAGAGATTTTAAAGACAAATCTGATGGCCCAAAAGCACGTGACAATGCTTCAACAATGACAACAACAATGATGGTGATGTTGGTGGTGGCAGTGATGGTGAATGAGATGATGATTTGGCCTAAAATTGGGTGCACAAATTTCTTAAGACATGACTTGGCTGTATATATATATGCTGCTTGTATGGCCGCTGAATTAGAACAAATTTTGTTTTATGGAAGAGTATGCAGGCTAATTCAAAGTCTAAAGTAAAGGAAAATGGAGAAGAGATGAGAATTCAGGATAACTTAACTATGCTTCTTGTGAATAAGGAAATCTCCAAAATTGTCTATGGCCTCTGTGTCGAAGTAATATTAATTTTTTTTAGGGCTGAAACTTGGGTTGGGTTTTAGACCGACCCGCATGACCCAACCCGAAAAATCGACAGGATGGGTTACATATTTTCACATTTCAGGTCGGGTCGGGTTGAAGAAAAAGAACCAGGATGAAATTCAGATCGGGTTGGATCAAACTTTTAAAAAGTTAGCCCGACTCGACCCAACCCGACCTATTCAAATAAGTTAATATATAAGGTAATTTATACATGCCCTAAACGTGTAGCCCTAATTCTAAAGCAAATCTTTAGTTTCTTCTTTTCCTTTTTTCTCTTCCTTGCAGATCCTCATAACCCTTGCCTTCTCTCTCTCCCATCACCATTGTCTTCTCTCTCTTCCTTTCAGATCCTCATCATGGATTCTTCATGAACTCTTTAAATACTTCTTAAAGTTGTTTTCCAAGATGACTAAAACATTAACACATTTTTCTCTTGAAAGCTATTCAATATCAATATGTTTGTCACTCGATTGTTTCGTGTAAAATTTCGCATCTTACTTTCATTTAAAATAAATTCAAATTTTAATTTTAAATTTATTTAAATATGGTGCCAAGTACCCGAGTCTTTTTTTCTTTTCGGTTTGTTAGAGTCCGACACCTCCCACCCATGTCGAACCCAACTCTTGCACCCGTTCTCATGCAACTTTTATCCATTGGGCTATTATGCGGGCTTGGGCTCAAGCATTGATGAGCCAACTTGAACTTGGCCTTTGTTCAACTCTAGTATCTACCTTTTTTTGTAAAAAGAGACAAGTACATTAATAGAAAACAGTACAAATATCAAACTAATACAAAACACTCTGTATAAGAGAATTATTGGAGCTAACAAGAAAAAGAGAGCTAGATTGCATCAATAAAAACAAAAACCCCTTGAACTCTATACACCCAACCATTAACATTCCACATAGGCCTCACTTCTACCAACACCAGATTTTGCTAAAAGGTCTACAACACAATTAGTCAATCTCCTGATATGTCTAAAATGAACTATTTTTTCCTTGTACATTTACCTGATGTCCCTAACTACATGAATCAGCCTCCACAAAGGTCTTTTCCTACCACTCGTGCAAGCTATTGCATTCTTCGAGTTCCCTTCAATAACCAAGTTACCTGATCCATGATAACACGATAGACTGAGAGCCTCCTAATAGCCAAGAGTTCAGCCTTGTTCAATTCCTTAATCCCCATCAACTCTGAAAAGAACAGACAAATTTTCCCCTAATCATTATGTACTACTACTCCTATGCCCACTAGACCTAGATTACACCTAGCCACTCCATCCACATTGAATTTGAAAAAAAAAAAAAGAGCACTGAGAGGTTTGACCCAAACCTCCAAGAAATGTTTCCTACTTGCCCCTCTCCTCCCCAACATGCACTGATCCCTAGAATCCAAGAAATCAGAGATGGTGTACTTTTCAAAATCCTTAGACAACATTGGCCAACGTGCTAACTTCCTTTATGACCCCAACTTCCTTTGTTTTTCCCTCAAAAATCCTTTGATTCCTCTCCTTCCATATGAATCAAAAGACAACCATTGGAATGAGGTTCCATGCCACTTTCCTTGAAATATTGTTATTGAAGACACATTCACCACCCATCAGACTTAGAAAGAAATTTCAAATTGCGCCCGTAAAATACAATAAGTGGTCAACATATTCCTCCTCTAAACCACATAAAGTACACAACAAGGTCCCCACGGAAAAATACCCCTATTCCTCAAATTGTAACGTACTAAAATCTTCCCTTTAATTGCAGCCCAAGAAAAACCTGCACTCGAGGATGATATACATGGCTACAGAACTTTGAAAACGATTAGCTTGTTGGTAAACAGTACTTGTCTTTGGGTGTTAGTGTTAATCATTATGCTCACATTATTGAAGTGTCACAGACATTATTTGGCACCCTAGTTTTGTGCCAAGGGAAAAAATCCAAAAGATTTGAAAAGATTTCCTCTAGGAGAGTAAAGGGGATTGCATCAAATCATGTAGCTAATGAGAGGATGTGAAATTACCAATTGAAATGTGGGTATTGGAGTGGCATTCATAATATGAAAAAATTGGGCCATTTCAGCAAATTAATGGCAAATTTTTGTAATGGAGTGAAAATATAACACAGTAGCCCCTTTGAGTAACAGGGTGGTAGATATTAGGCTTGGAAGAGGGTCTGTCCCAGAAGTCTTCTTTCCTTGTTGATTCACTGTCCAACTTGCTTTTCTTTTAGACAAAACCCTAACCATGTACTGTCTCAAAAATTGTAAATTTGCTACAATAGACATTATCTCATGTACGTCTCAGTTTCAGGTGTTGGTTGAGCAATGAAGTACTCAATTCTCTCTTTGTTCAATGTGCATTAATTCCATTTATTTGAAGTACTTCTTGTCTTCTTTTTGGTAGTTTGATGCAGGACAACTAATAGGGTAACCCTAAATGCCTAATGTGGTCCCTAAAAAGTAAAAAGAATGAAAATAATGCACCCTAAAACTAACATGGGCTGAAATTAAAATTAAAATTAATATATATAATTAATTAATTAAAAACTAGCCACAAATAACCATGCAAATATGGAGAATTTAATGTGTGAATGGAAAGGATGGGCTCAAAGTATTAAATGGATGTTTAGTCACGTGGGGAACTTAAGGGGCTTAGGGCAACCATTCGAAAAGGAAAAGGATACGGCAGCAAAGAAAAGAGGTAAAGGGGACGGCAACAAGGGAAAGAGGAAAAAGGGGTAGCGGAAGGGGTTTTGGAAGGACGGCGAGGTGAATGGCAGATTTGGGAAAAACGACAATGAGGGAAGGCTCTAAAAGGGTAGGTGATGGCTGTATGGGTTTGGGATGGTCTCGAAAATCCAGGGATGGCTTTGAAGAAGAAAAGAAAAGGAGGAGGAAAGGAAAGAAGAGAGAAGAATAAGAAGATAGGAAGAGAAATACCTGAAGAAGAGTATGGTCTCACACCAATGCCTCGCGCCGTAGCCTCACGCTAAGGAATCACTCCCAATCTGAAAAATCGCACTTTGCAAAGGTTTTTTGCGAAAATCTAACTTTTTATTTCATTCAATCGTCGGTAATAATGCTTAGAAGAAAGGGCTTTTATAAGAGATGCCTTCCTTAAATAAAGAAACTCTTAAAAATAGCTTAAAACGAAAATAAACTCCCTTAAAATAGGAAGTCCTAATTTCTAATTATAACCAAATCAAAAATAGAAATAAACAATAAAAGAAACTCTAAATTCGAAGGTAAATCTGCTGCTCCGCATCATAGTTGCCCTCACCCTAAAAGGTATTTTAAATATTTTTCATTTTATAAGAATTTATTAAGAGCATAGGATTAGCTTCTAACCTCTAAGGAGAATCAACTTCTGACAGTACTTTGGAATTGTGGAAATGGGGTACATAGATAATGATCCAATCACTTAAAATGACACGACCGAACATCTTTTGGTCTTTGTTTCTTTAAAAAGAATGGACATTTACGTTTGCATTCATTTATTTCCATTCTTATCTTTAGCTATGGAATCCAAATACTTTAACCTATTTTTTCTGTCAGTGCTTAGTTTTTGGTTGACAATGATTTCCTTTCTGGTTCAGTTTAGGTTTTAGTCTTTTCCTGTGCTTGGTTCTTGACATGCTTAACTTCTTTGTCTTATTAATCTGCTTTCTTGTTTTGGGAGACGAGCAGTTGCTGCAGTTGCTGATGGGCTTAAAGCTTGGGAGTTCCTAAAGGAGAAGCATTTCAATTTTGATCTAGTTTTAACTGAAGTCGTGATGCCTTCACTTTCTGGGATTGGTCTTCTTTCCAAGATAATGAGCAATGAAATATGCAAAAACATTCCTGTCATCAGTAAGTAATATATGTATGAGGTGCTGTTTTACCATACCTTTTTATGGTTGCATGGCTCTTTGGTTTCTAAGCATTCCATTTCAAACAGTGATGTCTTCACATGACTCCATCAGCATAGTATTCAAATGCATGCTAAAGGGTGCTGCAGACTTTCTAGTGAAGCCAGTCCGGAAGAACGAATTGAGAAACTTGTGGCAGCATGTTTGGAGAAAATATACTGTATGCTACTTTCACTTTTAAATCTTTGATTTGTTGATTTCTTTATTGATGTTATTATTGTTATCTATCTTTTGAAGCTAATTCTTATCAATGTAAATCTCTGACATCTGAAATTGAACTTGATTGTATTGTTTTTGCAGTCAAGTAGTTGCAGAAATGGATCCGATAGCCAGATAAGATTTGAGGGTGTGTCTGAAAATGATGCTGCCAGCAATCATCCTGGTCAAAGCGTTGGCAACAAATCCAAGACAAGGGATAGTGTTGAGAGAGAAAGTGACACTCAGGTAGATCTTCATATTGATAAATCATATATGTCTTGTTGTTGGTTTTGTTTTTTAGTATTTTTATTGTTTTTATATTACTCTTGAACAAAATCTTTTTCAAAGAAAAAATTGTGTTGGTATTTACAGTTCCACCTTTCTGAATCTGTATTTTTCATATTAGATGTCATGGCATCTCCCATATAATGGTGATGGAGGGTTCTTCAATATTCTATTGGTAGTTTCCACTTGAAAACTATCGCCAATCACAGAAAAATCAAATGCTTTTGGTGCATCTAATGAAAGAGATATTTAGTTATCTTTCATCTTCATTACATCCAATCATTTAAAGATTTGGATCACTAAGTGGGCCCACATAGATATTACTGGGACTCTATGAAAGTGGGAAGAGACATAAAACATTTCACTTTTCACTCCAACTACAATAGTTACAAGTTTGCGAAGGAGCTGATTACCATCTTTTATAACATATTTGTAATTTATTCATTTCATGAAAGCATTTTGGAATTTCATATTCTGAAATTCTGTTTTCCAGTGTGCCCTTCACATATCTCCTTGAACATTAAGTTACCCATCATCATTGTCTCAAATGAATATGTTTGTGATTGATTTCTCATTATGCAATTTCTTTGTTTATACAGAGCTCCTGTAGTAAACCTGAGACTGAAACTGAATGCAAGCGAAAGCAAAGTGAGCCTCTGCAAACTGAAAACAGGAGTTTCCCCAGGGGAATTGAGTCTAAAATACAGAAGTATGATATTGATCCTGGAGTGAATGAAACAACATCCTCAAATAATGATGGTGGCGAAGAGGAAAGAGGTAGCAATTCCTTGTTTAGTACATTGTTTTATAATATGGTCTATAAGGTTGGGAATTGTGATATAAGCTTGCTCTTGCAGATAAACTAACAGGAATAGAAATCAAAGTACTTTATCTATCCAAGCAGCTGTATCAACTGATAGAACTCAAGAGAACAGTCCCACTGTTAGATCATCATGCAGAGATGACGATGAATTCTCTTTGAGATGTAAACAGGATGCTAATTTCAACCCTGAATCTGACTTATTTTGTCAAAATAAAGAATCTTCAAGAGAGTTCATTGATTTCATTGGGACGATAGCCACAGGACAATGTAGTTATACAGTATTGGAAGATAATGCTTACCGAAAGGATGTTATATATGAAGCAACCAAACCTTACGACATGAGAAAAGGTACATGCAATTCCAGTTCGCCATTGTGGGAGCTTTCTTTGAAAAGGCCCCAGGCTAGCAGCTTTGATGAGATTGGGTTTCAAGAAAGGCACATATTAAACCATTCCGACTCCTCTGCATTTTCTAGGTACTTTTCACATTATTTGTCTTCTTGTGTATTTTACCTGCCTGAATCTCATTGGTTAAGATGCTGTTTAACTTCACTTCTAATTTTTGAACTGTAAATCAAGCTCTGTGACCATATGGAAGTCCTTTTTAATCAAGTTCAGTGCATCATCCTTGTAATCATGACTCAGTGGTTACTGCACCCAGCAATATTTCTGAACAATCATTTTCCCAAGTCTTGGGGGAGATCCTTGATTCATCCACATATGCCATGGCTCTCACTCAAGAGGCACTTATAGTCACTGTTTGGTTATATTTCTTCTTGTTGGAGACTAGTATTGTGGCACAAGGAATTCTATCTCTAGCTGTTGATTTCTTATCAACACCGACTAGTAGTAGTTCTTTGCTAGTCAAATGAATTTGGTACTTGATGAAATCTTGTAACTTCAGTTCTATACGAAACTCGAGGAATTTTGTATCTTAATTATGATAGTTTATGAGATTCCGTAAATCACATTGACTAGAGTAGTTCTTGGCCTGCCCAACTGCCCTGTAAGGATGTTTTCACCATATAATCAATCATGACAATGGTATTTACAAATGAAAACTAGTAATTTAGGGGACTCAGATTAGAGACTATCATGTCTTGGCACAGTACTCTTGTCACATGCTACTCCCAAAGCCCAGATAAAGCTTGGTAGGCGGTATCAAAAGGATAGTGGCTATAAAACTTTGCCAATCCTTAACTGATAGAGAGACTCATATGGATGAAATAACCTTTAGTGATGATGATGACGACAACCGTGATAACATTTACTAAAGACTGTCAATTCAAAAGCATCTTTCCAAAAACGGACTATCGATTCAAAATGTGCCTACAGCTACTTATTTAGACTCCAATATTATGGCCTTCATAGGCCGTTTTCACCTTGCGGAGAATCACCAGAATTCTGAAATTTGGATGGAACCGTTGAAATCTGGTTAAAATCCTGAAAAACCATTTGAACTAGGATAGAGGCAGAAGTTATTTATTTACTCAGTATCCTGAAAATTGGAGAAAAATTTATGACAAAAAAGTACTAAATTGTATAACAATAAAAATAGTGATGATGATTACTATAACCTGCTTTCTTGTCAGAATTGATATTCCATTATTGTATTTATAGCATTAAAATGACACAGTTGAAAGAGATCGGGACATCGTTTTCTTGGTGGAAATACCTCAAAGTCCTTGTAACAATTTGTCGCAAGAATAAGGGATCTCAGAAGAAATAAGGGAGGTTCATTTTCTCAAATCAAATTTACATTGTAAAATTCCTAAGTAAATATATATATGAAATTTATGAATTCAAATAATGTACAAAACCTTATACTGTTATTAAAATTTCTTTATCTAAAGCTTCCTAGAATTCCACAGTTGAAATTTCTAAAACTAACGGTTTTTTTTTTTTCAAAAAATAAAATGAACACTGGAATTTTTTATAACAAAACCAGATTCCTAATGCACTGGAAAATAGGAAAGCAGATCCTTTTTTGTAACATCATGGGAGACTATTTAGCATCACTCTTACCCTATTAGAAATTTAGTATTTATATCTAAATTGTGAGGTAGACAGACCCTTGGACAATTGGAACATCTCTGGCAGTTTTCAATTGGTTCCTTTGTGCTCCTTAATCTTGACTTCGTAATTATACTTTTGTTGTACCAATATTGGCTTTGTTATGAGGTTCGCTAACTTGTCACTCAAAAAGAAGACAGTAACCTTTTCAGAAGAAGAAATAATATTTCTTTTTTACATTTGAAATAGAACATCCTCTGTCATATCATGAAATCATGAAGTGTTATAAAACGTATGCATGTATGCATGCATGTACCTATGTATGTATACACATATTATTGCTATTAATGTCGGTACCATTTTTTTAGTTGCACTAGCTGGAAGGGAATCAGATAAACTCAATGAGTTTTTCTTTGTCACTGTATAAAATTGAAATAGCTACGTAATCCAACTTCTTAACTGTGCAATAGTACCTGCAACCCGATTTCTAAATCTGTTGACACACAAAGCACCTGATTTTCTTTCATCTCCTAGCTGCTTCCCGCATATATTTTTCATCTGCATTGATGGTCCCATTTTCTATTGAGTATGGCTATGTCAAGGATAAATTGGAGCTTGTGTTTACTGTTTGCAGGTATGGTAATACTGGACGTCTTTCCAGTCCTAAATCAGGATCATCTTTTCCCAATATCTGCATCAAAACCAAACAATGCGGTGATAGTCATTTCACGCAATCAGACAGGGATGGAACTGGAAGTAAAACTATTCCGTTCTCTGCCAAGGACAAGCTGGCATCTGCTATTGATAAGGAAGAAAAAGCCCCATTTGCTGTTGGTCCGTCAAAACTGTACACTAACTTAGGTCATTCTTCTACCGAGGGGATAGTTTTTCCTCACCCTCAACTCGGGGTTTTACCAATGCAGATTCCCAATGGAGCATTATCTTTCCAGGGAATGAATGCAGGATATGATGCCATACTCCGCCCTGTTTTATACCCAGAGCCTTCATTTTCCTTGCGCAGCTCGGCTGCATTTCAAAATGTAGTTGAGGTATTTGCTTCTGATCAAACTGGCCATGGTGGCAACCAACATATTAATCACGTCCAATATAGTAACTGTCACCTCCTTGACCAACATCACTATCCTCATGAGCTAAAAGAAGGGATGAAGGACCAGAAAATTAACGAAGAATCATCAGATCCTCAACCTATGCTGCATGGTAGAGAGAACACCAACCAAAGTGGTAGTTATAACCAAGATAAATACAATGGCAGTGGGAGTAACAGAAGTACTGAACATACAAATGCAGCTGTTAATATGGAAGCTGCAATTGAGAGTGGGAATGAAGACAGGTTCCAAAACTGCACTGGGAAAGGGTTGGACCATGACCGTGCTCGACGTGAGGCTGCATTAATGAAATTTCGATTGAAAAGGAAAGACAGATGCTTTGGAAAGAAGGTATTTACTGACCCTACTTCATTTTGGTTATGCATCTTGTCATTCTGTCCTTATGGTGTATGTTTAGTATTGGATAGAGCAGTTTAATTGATGATGATTGACCTCTTATACACAGACATACCTTGATTTTTAGACCATTTTCATAAAATTTCCAATTCTAATTTAACAACCCATTGTTGAGCGTAATCCAAATGAAGAAAATGGGAAAAATAAAGAGAGCCTATGAGGGTCCCTATTTCCTCCAGTATCAAGCATGAAATTTATTCAAATAACCATGGTTCATGCCTAAGAAGATTATATAAGGCCATAGGAAATTAGCAGAAACAAACACAACAGTATCCCTAACCCAAGCAACAAAAAGAAACAGATCTTACATTTCTAACCCCTGCGCCCCAACCCCACCACCCCCCACCCCACCCACCCCCCACCCCCACCCCCCCACCAACCACCACACACACAACAACAAAAAAAGAAAAATACTCCACCACCAACACAATCTTTTGTACTCCCATCTTTGCCAAGAAAGTCAGGTACACTGTTAGCTGACTTTCTCATATGATTAAATAGAACAACCCTATTCCTAGACAATCACCTGATAAGAGTGCTCTGCTAATAACTAGTAATTCCGCTTTATTAGACTCCATTATGCCTGTAGACTCAAAGAAGGCCAAACAACAATCTCTGCTATCACCATGAATGACACCCACTATCCCTTCGGGCCGGCTTTCCCCTAGCAGCCCCATCCATGTTGAATTTAAAGAACCTGGGGTTCGGCTTTGTCCATTTAACTTCCTCCCTATCCCTCTCTTACCACCCTTCAAGCATCCATCCCACGAAAGATAGAAGTCATCTATGGAGTACCTGAAAATTCCTTGCTCAAAGCTAGCCACCCGCTGATAATCCATTTCGATTTCTCTAAACCCCCCATGGTTTTCTTCAAATATCCTATTATTCCACTCCTTTAGATTAACCAAAAAATTGCAGCCAGAATCAACGTTTCAAGCAACCCTTCTCTTCCCTATAAATTGCACTCCCCCCAATTTGGTTATGAGATTTCTATCCCTTTATTAAACACCCAAGCACTTCCCATCAATTCCAAGAAACAAACCCATACAGACAACGAAAATTGATATTCCAAAGATGAGATGATTGACCGATTCTCTCCCTCTCAACGTAGGTGCAAGTCTCCGTAGTGCCTCTTGTACCCTAGGGTGGTATCTTGTTGTTCCAAGCTAAACTGAAGGAGAACTTTGGTTTGATTCATATAGACAGCTTTCATAGTGCTTAACCAAAAACAGACTGATTTATCTGTTACCCAAATCTATTTATCCTCCTCGAAGAACATATGTCCTTGGGCCTCAATGTTACAAATTAACTGATATAACCATCTGAGTAATTTGAGGCCCATAATGCATCTACATTTGTCAGATGAGCCCTAAGTCCCTAATGTGGATGCCCCAAAGAAAAAATAATAATCTTTGGTTAAGAAGATAGTAGACATGAGGAATATCCATTGTGAAACTTCATGCCAAATTATGGTAGAACAGTTTCATGTTTTTACAATGAGAGAGACACCTGACCCTGAACTGGGTAAAGCACCGGAAAGAGAGTGCAATCTGTCTATAGTCTTCTTTCAGTTGCCATGATTGGATAAGCCTTGCCCAATATGGCCTCAAAACCATCCATTTTAGTCTCTTGGTAAATTGGGATTATTTGAACAAGGTTATAATTGTAAGAGGGAACTTACTGAATTGGTCGTGGCTTTATGTCTAAATAGGTCTATGTGCATCAAATGTGCGGTCCACTTTCTAGTGCAAAGGTCTTTGTATCATCCATGGAAGATTAGAATCTTGGTTTTTTACTTGTTTTCTGGGTGCATGCCATGTTATCAATATTAATTTCTATTTGTTGGTACTTGTTTCAGAGATGTGCAGTTAGGAAATTCCAATTGGGGTTAGTCTTCATGAACATGAACCATCAAATAGAATGTCTTTTTTTTTGGAACATTGACGATTGATATCATTAAAATAAGAAGAAAGTATAAGAGAAGGGATAAGTATAGGAGATAATATACTCAGAGCCAATAAAAGGAAAATAAATAAAAGAAAGAATAAGAAAGAGTAAGAAAAAAATACGACAAAAATCTGCCCAACACGAGATCCACACAGACAACCATCAAATGACTTGCCATTTTGTCCTCTCAAACACGTCTCTAGGGTCACCCCTCTTTCCTTCAAAATTCCTCCGATTGCGCTCTTTCCAAATAGCACACGAGACAGCAAACAGAACCATTTTCCAAGCCACTCTTAGCCTCCCTCTAAAGGGAGCCCTCATCTATGATTCAATTAAAACCTCCACACCACTACTTGGAACCCACAAACACTCGAACAACCTCAAGAACGAGTACCAGACCACCCATGTGAAACGACAATTGCATAATAAGTGGTCAACAGTTTCCTCCTCGACTTCGCATAATGGACACACCATAGGAGCCTCAACTGGAATAACCCGCCTTCTCTTAAGATTGTGTCTGACAAGGGTCCTCTTTTTCAATGTCGTCCACATAAAGAATTGGATTCTAGGGGGGATCAAGTTATTCCAAGCCAGATTGCAAACATGAGATGAGAACGAATTTGCTGCATATGCCGAACGTAGAATTGATTTAACTGAGAAAGACCATGACTGGTCCATGAACCAGATCCACTTGTCCTCATCCACAAGCCACAATCTGGTATCACTTAGGATTCCGATTAGAACTTGGTGGATACCTTCTTCAAAATCCCACAAAATCCTCCTGAAAGAGATTGACCACTATGGTGTATCATTGATTTCTCGTAGTAATCACTGATAAGAGCTTCTGGGTTTTGAACCACTGTAACTGGGAAAAACTTCCAATAGAGGCCTCTCCCCTACCCAAATATCTCTCAAAAACAATACCCTTCTACCGTTACCCAACATCCTAATCCCCCTTTGAAAAACTTCCCCCACCTTTCCTTCCCTACTCCCAATCTTCATTAAGGCTTTCACAACCGACACAACACATCCCTAGCAGCTCTACTACCTAACCTCCAACCCCCAAGATCACTCACACCATACCTCGCTATTAAAACCTTCCTCCACAATGCCTCCCTTTCCGAGGCGAATCTCCACAACCACGTACTCAGAAGGGCATGATTTATATCTCTAATGCTGCAAATCCCCAATCCTCCCTTCTCCCTCATGTCTCTAGCCTCATCCCATTTCATTAGGTGAATTTTTCCTCGAATTCTCTTTCTCTTCCCACAGAAAATCTCTTTGAATCTTTTCCAACCTTTTTGCCACCCTTGTAGGAATTTCATACAAGGAGAGGTAGTAGGTGGGGAGACTCACCAGACACGATTTAATAAGAGTCAATCTACCCTCCAATGAGAGATAAGATTTGCTCCAAGCATTCAACTTTTTTTATATCATTCCAGTACAGGTTCCCAAAACGCTTTGGATCTCGGATTCCCACCTACTGGCAAACCAAGGTATGTAAAAGGGATTTTGCCGACACCACAACCAATCTCTCTAGTCAACCCATCAAGCTCCTCCACCTCAACCCCCCAAGCCAATGATATTATTTTTCCCTAGATTAATTCTCAGACCTGACACTAGTTCAAAGCACCTTAGGACCGCTCTTACCCCAAAAATCTCCTCACTAGATGCTTCACTGAACAATAACGTATCATCTGCAAACTGTAGGTGAGTGATTGACCGACTACCAGGAGAGATCTCCAATCCTTTGATGAGGGGTGACTGCTTGACATTACTCATGAGACCATTGAGAGTGTTTCGGCTACCATTGTGAGAAGGAATGGGGATAGTGGGTCCCCCTGATGTAAACCCCTAGTGGCCCTAATTGGTTATGTGGGTGAGCCATTCACCAAAATTGAATATGAAGACTCTTGTACACATGCCCTCATCCAACTCCTCCATTTGGTGCCAAAACTCATTCTCCAAAATAGAAAGTCAACAAACTCCCATCTGACATGATCATTGGCCTTCTCCATATCTAGCTTTAAGAGCACGCCCCTTAGACCATCCCTACGTCTTGCGTGGATTAGCTCGTTTGCTATCAATACTCCATCTAGAATCTGCCTTCCCCCAATTAAAGCCTGTGTCTCTCTCTCCGATGAGCTCCCCAAGGACCGAACTCAGTCTCGCAGCTAAGGCCTTGGCCAACAACTTATAACACACACCCTACTAAACTTATAGGTCTATAGTGAGACAGTTCTGAAGCCCCTTCTTTTTTAGGGATTAAGGCAACCAAGCTATGTTTAAGACTTTTGTTCAAAACCCCTCCTATGAAATTCCCTAAAGAATTTTAGGAAATCCTCCCTAATAATAACCCAACAACTCCTAAGGAATTTCAAATTGAGTCCATCGGGGCCCCTTATCCCCATCTACACTATGTAGAGCCTCCACCACCTCTTCCTCAAACTCTCACTCTAAACAAGATGCCTTCCCCGATTCAAGAGAGCCGAAAGTAACCCCCCTCCAAAATTGGGTATCCAGACCCCTCCCATCCACCAAACCTCTCTCTCACGGTACTACTTGGAGACAACGGATGAGGCCTAAGATTAAGAACAGTAACCCTCTCTCTAAGTGACTCAACCCCAAGTCCCGCGCTAGATCTAGGCCAGACTCCCCCATAGTGTGATAGGCATAAGAAGGAACTGAATGGAATAGTGCAAGAGCATGTATAGGACCTGGTCCGAGTAGAGACGCCTCCGAAAGATGGTGCTGGTTCGCCAGGCCCTCGCCAACTGCTGAGAACCATGGCCGAGATGACAAGGGCCCCTGAAGGTAAGCTGGTAACTGACGCACGCCCCCCCTGATATGAGGCTCCACTGATGAAGACTCGAATAGAAGATGCCGAGAACTCGTGACTTCTTCAACACCAGGGTGATGAGGCCAAAGACGCCGAGAGCCCAGATGCTGAACGGAAGGATGCCAAGAAAGATTTGCGCCAAAGGACGCTCCCGCCGAAACACTAGCCTGAAAAGGATAAAAAATGGACCCCAACTTGGAAGAGCCAGGGATGACAGGAGCATATCTATAAGAAGAAAATAACAAATGAGAATGTCTATGATGAGCCCAGAATCTTGGGAGTTGGATCTCTCAGAAAACTTTGCATTTTCATGGGCTTTGCTTTACAATTTTGTCTTTTGACACTGACCAAGTAGTTGAATAGGACTTGCTGTTTTGGTAAACCACAGATGCTGAGTGTCCTTTGTGTCTATTGTCATATAACTAGATAACTTTAACCTGGCACCTTGAAATGAAAAAGAATTCACTTTCTGCAACTGAATCTTCATAAATATTTGTATTTTTCTCAACAGGTTAGGTATTATAGTAGGAAAAAGCTTGCAGAGCAACGACCACGACTAAAAGGGCAATTTGTTCGTCGAGGTGTCATTGAGTCTACTACAACAGGCACAGAAACAGATGATTGAGTCAGTTAAAACCAATTTCAATTTTATCAAGTTGGGTAGTTCACAAGTAGAAAGAGGTAAAGGGGCAACTGCTTAGAAATTCTACATGTATTTATCTTTTATGAAGCCTGGTGAAACTATTAGCTGACTCTCAAAAGATATCTTCTAGGTAGGATGCAGGGCCTTACTCCAATATGGTTTCTATATTCTGTTGTCATTGTTTTCTAGTGAAAATACAAATTGGTATGTGCTTGTCAATGACATGCATACAAGATCATTTTTATAATAGATCATTTGTTTCTAACAGGCCCTTACAGTCATTTGTTTCTAGCAGGCCCTTACAGGACGGACTGATTACAATGTCGGCATTTGCATGTTCAAAGTTGAATTAGCTGCAGTTTGATGTTGGACTCAAGGAGCTGCAATGCCGAATTTAGTACATGAAATTTGACCAAATTTCCTTCTTATTTATGTATATGTGAGTGCATGCCAGCAGGCCAATATGCTTGTGTGATGGAGGAACCAAGTGGCAGTACATTTGTGCATAAAACACAGGTTTGAATCATGCTCCATTCTCGAGGATATGAGATCGAAACCGGCATCATGAACAAGCAGAGGAAGAAACAGACTGTGGTCTTGATTAAGTCCTGAACTGTGTCTTGAATAGCAGCCAGTCTTATTCATGGCTAAAGTTTATAAGTGATTAAAATGTCTCACGTTCTGCTTAAGAATTTGATATCATTTGGAAGGTGCCTGAAGCCAGTCATTTAAAGCATTACGCATACACTAGGCTGTTTGTATGTCGTCATAGTCTTGCATTGCAGGCCTGTTATCAACAACCTATGTACTTTGAGAAACACTGAATTTGAATAATTGATCAGATGTTTGTTTTGTTTGTTGTCAAGTCCAGAGTGGAAACTGAGATCTGATTAGGTTGGGATACTATTCTTCATAAATAGTTGGCCCCTTTTTTTTCTCTGTATATGGGTAATCCCCACACCATGTGGAGGTAAGACTAAGCACACGGATGCACAAAGCTACCTGCAAGAATCGTGTATCAGATTATTTTGAGAGGAATCAATCCAAAGACCTTTAATCTATTCTCAGAAGCTAAACTGAGCTACCAGCTCGGACTATTCTTCATAGATAGTCGTTGATGGTGATACATGGAAGAAAACTACAGAAGACCACTAAACTGTTGTAATTTGCTATTTCTGTAGTTGGTAGAATAGTTAATTATACATGTCCAAAGAGAGATGTTACACTTACTTTGACATTATACTTTTTTTATCCTTTTGTTTTTTGTGTCAAGTCACAGTAGGTTGAAATTTTACGAGTTAAGTTGTAATATTCTAAACAAATGATTTGCTACATCAGAATAAGACATTAGAAGGTATCTCAAATTGCAATCTAGTGATTCATGCAACCCTAATGAGTACTTAAAAAGTCTAATGTTTATAAAATTATTGACATTTATATTTCAAGGAAAATGTTAAACTCACTCTCTAATTTTATTTTATTTTTACTATTTGATGAGAGAGCAAATTATTTGATTTATATTGAACTTCTTAAAAGTTATTTTATACCTTTTAATGAGTAAAATTTTCTTAGTTTTGAAAATATTGTTGAACAGTTGAGACGAACGGAGATGAAGTAGAAGTAAAGGCTAGGATAAAGGTGGTTGGATTTTTTTTCCCCACTTGATGTTAGTGTTAAAGAGAGGTAGGAAAATTAGGAGAGTTTTGAGTGTCCCAAGGTAATTTGGGTTGTCAATGTGAGGACACAATTCATGCGTTAATCCAAAAAAAAAAAAAATATTCTAAGTGTCAAATATAACAAGTCAAAAAACATTTTAAAATCTCAATATAAATGTTTGATATTTATCGACCCTCGGCACTTTGAAATTTTTGTTGGTTTATAATAATTGAAGGTATTTTAGCATTGGTCACATTCGTTGTGGAGAATTTGCTCCTTTGATTTTTTATGTACTATAGATGATTTTTTTAAAAGGAAATGGATTAGATGTGACTTATTTTATATATTTATAAATTCTTTAGTATAAACAAAGAAAAAGAACACCCTCTGTTCTTTTCCAGCAGTGGATATTAATTGAAATTGTTTGAAAACTGAGCTTCTTTCAAGTTTCAATTCTCTCAATCTTTAGGCCAAAACCTCAAATCCTACCACATTCTTCGCTGCATTTTATCTTGCATCATCAAGTGACAATGACCCATAGATTTCGAGAAACTCCAAACAGTTAGATTTTATTTTTTTGAGAAGTTGGTCATCTATTGTTAGAACTTAGAACAAGCCTCTTGTTGCTAGGTGAAGTAAACTACTTAAAGCACTCCATGGATTGGTGAACTGTGAAAAAAAATTCTTTCATCTAATCACGATAATTTTATAAAAATATATATTAAAAAACAATAATTATAATAATAAATTTTTAAAATCTAAAAAATATAAAGATAAGATAATTGAAGGGATGCAAAAGTTATCGACTTTGCTTGAGTTTTTCTGCACCCAAATTTCTACTTCAAGAAAATGTAGTCCCTGTAATTTGGGAGACTTTCTTATTAAGAATAGAATCTAAAAATCACACGAGTCTTTTTATGTTTATTTTCAAGTAGTAAGTCAAAAACATTTCAATTTTTTATTTAAAACTAGTCTTTTTTATTGAAGTCCACGATAGATAAGATATTGGCCATCTATCATGAAATGGACTTCACTTAAATAAAATGTGTAGATAACTATATAGATAAAAACATGATTGGGCCATAAATAAACATTTATTTGCCAAATTTCATCCACTAAGAAAGGAGGTAACCAGTTGAACTACATCCATGTGAGCTATTAGATATTTCAAACGAGAAATATGCATTAACCAGTGTTTTTAATAATTTAACATCTAAAACCTAGTTTTTAACAGACTCATATTTCTAGTTTTCTACCGTACATATATTACCAAATTGACCTGATTCATCAATTTGTGCTGAACTCACCTAATATGAAACGGGCATGTTCAATTTGACCGGTTCATTAAACACGTTGGTTCTATCTGAACCCTTTTATCAATGGTTTAAGTTCAGGTTGACCCCTCATATCACAATTGTCACAGTTAGGTCAAGTGATAAGTGTTAAATAAATGTGTAAAATATGTTTTGAGTCTTAGTGGTTATAGAGTTTACTAGAGATATGTTAATGTCATTCACAAGATTTTTAGAGTATATGTGATTTTTCAAGATTTTTCTAAAAGTTCAATAAAAGCCGAGACTTCTAAGATACTTTACATTTTTGAATTTCTTGTCAAAAAAATAAAATAAAATTGTATAATATGTTTCTACAATTAAATGTGATTGGTAGAATTTTTATGAACTTCATCTAACTTTTATGAATATTCTAAAATTTTTACAGAACTAAAACAATTATGAATTGTAAAATATAAAATACATGTCATTAAAGGATATTTGAGAATATAAAATTCATATTAGGTATTTCCTGTATTGATTTTATTCCTTATAAATTTTTTAAACATTTTCCAAAATTTTAAAATATTTTCTAAAATTTTAAATTGTATCAAAATTTCAACTTTAAAGGGTCTAAAACTCCATAAAAATGGCCGTTACTTAAAAAAAAAATCACCTTAGATTTTCCATTTCCTGTATTTTTTCAAAAAAAGAAAAAAAAAATAAGAGAGGGCATATCGCTGAAACGTACTTTTAATCCCTGCCGCCTGCAATGCATCCGCTGACACGTATTGCTCCTCCAAATTATAAACCCTGATTGGACCTAAAATATCATGTCCTATCTATCTAATCATCTCAAATCGTAATTGAATTCTCCCAACTACTAACATGAACTAGTTTTAAGTCGAGTTTCTCCTACAAAGGATGCTTTTGGTTTTTAACGTACACTAACCATCTTACAACCAACATACCTTCCATCCTTCAATAAAACCCACATGTCTCTCGTATGTCCCAAATTAGTTGTCCTATATGAATTTTAGAATGGTCTCAAAATAGTTCTCTCATTTGTATTGAAGTAATATAAAGTATGTTAAAAATAAATGAGATCACATTGAGTGCTAACCTTATATATAGAGTTCCTTAAAAAATACAAATATTTCAAATGAGACAACTAAAATGGGACGGAGGGAGTAGTATTATTTTTCTTCTTCATCCAATTGTATAGTGCCCCGTACATACTCATTTCTAACCCGATCCTGCTCTACTTTATCCATCCATCTTATTAGCACAAGCACCTCAATACACATAAAAGTTGGCTTCCATCATTTATTGGCCAAGGTTCAGCCATTAAATAACAGTATAATCTGGTAACTCCAATGAAGGGCTAATCTCCGTGGATATGTACATACAGAGTAAGGTCCTACCATTTGAACTCGGTATACGTGCACATGCTCCGAAGAACTAGCCGGACGAGACACCTACACACCTTTGGTCATAAAAAAAAATTAAATAAATAACAGCACAATCCTGACCGCAATCTTAAAGAAGCTCTTTCAATCCAAAGAGTATTTCAGCAACAATCACAAGGCTTTTGCTTGTCTGTGGCGTACACCCTCCACCTTAGTCTGTTTTGTTAGAGAGAACATGGAAAGATGGGCAAAATCACAAGCCCCAACCTCTGAATGTGCAGAAGATCACATGCATAAAGATCTCATCGAATCAGTCTACGCTTCAAATTTCAACCTTTTAAAATTTAAAATTTATAGGCAACTACTTTCTCATGGTTTATCTCACAAGGCTAGAAGCTCCACAGTACCTAACCACATCATATGCTACACATCCTACTCAAGCCATTCTCCATACGCAATTTTAGAAGCCACCTAAGCACGTCCCTGCTTCACCAATCCCACATAAGAACTACATATCCTCATCAAGTCCATTTTGTTCTACAGTTCCCTCCAAATTACAGTATCACATGGAGAAACTAAATGATCATTAATTGAGACAAATGATTTAGCTAGTGTGAATTAAAACAGGGAGACAAGCTTGTAGTAAAGTTGGTGAATTGGTAAAGCGAAATTAACGTTGCCTATCATTTGAGGACAATGTTAATTTCACTATCATTCAAAAAACAAAACACAAAAAAGAAAAACAATGTTAATTTCCGTTACAAATGGTGAATTGGAAAAAATAAATCAAACAGAAATGAGTACAATCATCTCTGTTAACTGCCAAGTAAACCACCATGGAATTTTCCAAAATGTAAATTGTTCAGTTGATTATGCATTTGAGCAAAAATCAGATTTATTGAGTTTACATTCACTATGTACAACATACAAAATCCTATTAGAATACAAAAGTAGGAAAAAAAAAAAGGAATGACTATGAAAACCATTTGATTATGCTAAAAATTCAAATTGAACTTTGAATGCAAGCGGATAGGAAATCAGGTTAACTAAAATGACAACAAAAAAAAAAAAAAAAGATAAAAAGAAGATTGAAGTATTACCCACAGGATCCATGCTCTCACGATGACCGTCCAGCATCCTCAATCATCATCCCTTTGAGACTCTTCGCCAACCAGATTGCTGTCTCCCGTGGAGAAACCTTGTCCTTGCCAAAGGGCTTTAAAACAACTGAAAGCTCTTCCAATCTGCTTTGCTGTAGGAGCTCCGCAGACAGTTCTAGTAGCCCTTCTAGCGCCTCAGCTCTCTGCCTGAAGGACTTCACATCCAATGTTTCCTGTGCATGTGCCAGAGATTCCTCTTCCCTTGAGCTAACTACAGCCTCAGAACTATTGGGCTTCACAGGTTCTGTGGCATGGGTTTCAGAGCAGAAACTGCTGTATTTCTTATATCCATGTCTTTCATGACTGCATTTCTGAGAAATTCGATTTCACAGAAATAGGTTCAGAGCAAATTGGTGGTTTCTGAATGACTGGTGCTGTGCTTTTCACATCCACCTCCTCCCTCACCACGTTGAATAGCTTACCGACATCCATGTTCTGGACCCCCATTTCCACAGTTTCCATCACAGGCTGTTCACTGCCAACCCTGAAGCTGCTGTGCCGAATGACATGTATGACATCATCATAGGCTGGGGTCAAATGAGCACCAGGCGATTTCTCAAAAATAGTATGACTTGGCAGAGTGGATCCTTTCTCTGGAAGCAAGTTCCTTTGAGTATTCGGAACTGCAGTTAATGTAGAATCTGTTACAGATGTCAAGAGTTCTCTGACAGTAAACTTGTCATCGCCAGCTGGTATAGAAGCACGGTTCAACTCGGACATTACATCTGATCTAGGACCAGCTACAGAGAAATCATCTTTACATACATACTCCTGTTTGGAATGAGAGAGAGAGAGCTCCAGAGCTGGTTTTGAAATCCCTTCATCAGTACTTGTAAAACTATCCTGGTTACTTGGAAAACTATCTTGTTTACTTGGAAAACTATCTTGGAGATCCTCGTAAGTATCTGAGCTCTCAATTGAACATGACACAGATCTATTGACTTGTCCATGGCAGGCTTCTGACAGATCATCGGATGTGGCAGAGTGCCTGTAAGATGCAGTTGAACTGCGTGGTGCTGAATCTGAAAATCTGGAGGATGTGCGTCTCTCCTGATGATCGGGCATCTGGTTAATGGAGAACACATCATTCTGCTCCTTTGGGGTCGTTGAAGGGGCAACCTCCTGATGATGCTCATTATTTTGAATAGCCTTTGAAACTAGTTTTGAATTGCTTGATTCTGACTGGTTTCCTCTGAAAGTCTCCACAAGAATGTTTTCAGGTTCTTGAGTGGGCTCAGTTGGAGGCTTTTTGAAGCCACTGCCAATTGGTTTTAAGATCTCATCAGGTTCACGGGCCGTCTCACTTGTAGTTGGCTTGATGCCATTGCTTGTCGGGTTTGCAATGTCTAGTGCAGTTGGTTTTGTCTGCATTGGGAAGGACGTCCTCCTTGCCAGATAGGAGGGTGGAGGTCGTTGCCTTGGCTTACCAGAACTCCCTTCTTCTGTAACTTGTTTTGCAGGACCAGAGGGTGGTGTCCCTTCACATCTAGGTTTAGTCTTTGGTGAGGACTCAGCTACAGGCAGCTGGAACAGAAATAAATGCATGAAATATATAGTGAGAAAGAGCAAAAAGATCAAACAATAGCTTGCATTGTAATTCTGAAACTGCATGAAAGATACTCTCATAGCATTTGCAAGGTGCGAAAGTAGAATGCAAAGTATGAGATCCATGCTACTCGTCAAGTAGCCCTAGCTGCAAAACATGCTCTGGCCCAAAAATTAGGGCAAACAGGTAAAGGGAGAGGAAATGGATTCTTCTTCTTCTTTCTTGAGCAATCACAAGGAAATAATAATATTATCATAAAAGAGAAAGTAAGAGTACAACAAAAGGAGGTATAAAAGGCTTATAGCTCAAAACATGGAGACAAACCAAAGAGAACCATGCCCAAAAAAACCCCAATACAACAAGAAATGCACAGAAAAGATTACCAAAATTCCAAAATAGCTGATCCCTATCCACTCCAAGGTTAGCCAAGAAGTCTACCACACTATTCACTGTTCATCTAATGTGCTCAAAGGAAACATCCAAGTTTGAGCACAAGGCTGGAATTCCCTGACCATTTGTACTAATTTCCATGGAGAATTCTTTTTTCCCACACACCCATTTGAATCCATTCACTGAATCCCCCTCCACAATTAGCTTCCCCTGCCCAAAGAACCAAAACTCTTCTAACCCCCAATAGCTAAGCTTTGATGGAGAATCTAACTCCAATCACCTCAGAGAAAAATAATTAAATTCTTTGCTCATCAAGATAATCAAATCTCTTCCTTGGATTTAATCGAAACTTTTTGGGTAGCATGTGTTGATACATCCACCTTATGCTTGGAACAGTATTTACACATGCCAGTGTAGGGGCTGTTTGGATTGAGAAAAAGCAAGAGAAAGTAGGGAATTTTCCTCGAGTAATCTATTTGGAGATTCCTTGGCAGGAGACCCGGTACTGGATGCCATTGTGCCACATAATCATGTTCCCTAATTGAGAGAGATTCTACCATCTCCAAGTAGAAACCATCTTTCTACCACTTTGTACTAAAAAAATTCTAACACCCTAGAGGTAGTAGAATCCCCTGGACTCTCTTAAAAACTTTCTCCGACTCCAAACACACAACCTAGAGAGATTCTTGCATTAATAAATATTGTTCTTACAAAAAGGTGGACCAGACATGAATGCTAATTGCAAACCAATGGTTGATTTATTGAATTTCTAATCAATATCATACACACATGATGCACCGATGAGCAAGCTTGCCTCATGTGCTGGATTAAAGTTCACAAGGGACCCACCTAATAAATGGATCCTCCCTTGCACATGTAAGACATGCAAGCCATGAAACCTAATTTTAATTGCCTCACATGCTTAGTGGACATGTTTTCAGATACAATAGAATCGAATAAATTGATTCTCACCAGATGTTTCAAGGGATGTGAGCCTTGCACCCGTTTCACAGAGTCTCCGTTGGCCTTGGCAGGAACAGAAACAGGTGTATCTACATTGGCCTTGATGTTGGAAGGAGTATTGCTGTTGGGTTTAGGCAGCTTGGGCGATGCCTCTATGTTGGTTTTTTGGATGGGCACACCACCAGCCTTTACACGAGTGCCTCTCACAGGGGAGCTGTTTTCTCTAACTCTGCTCTCTTCTTTAAGAGCCATCAATATGCTCTTAATTTTGGGTTGTTTTGGTTCACTTCTAGGCTTCTGATCATGATGTACTGATCTTGTTACATCCTGTTCATCAGTTCCAACAAAAATGTCATTGCCACGTTCTTCATTTGGCAAATACTCATCAGCCACTGGTAACTGACATCTATTGTCACATTGAATGTTGTCATTCAAAGCCACCACATTGGTCTCAGTGGCCTTGTAATCACTATTGGACACCAATCCTGTGAGGTTTTCTCACTCGACTGCATGCTGTCCCGATCATTGCTGGAAACACTACTGTTTTGGCTATCTGACATGTGCTTCTGACCATTGCGTGGGATGGACTTCTCTGGTGAGGGGACCACCATTTGATAAGAGGTAGTGCGGTATTGATCAACGAATGGTTGTAAATAAGGATGTCTCAATATCTCAGATGCCTGACCAAGTGAACATGCAAATCATGACATGAAGGTGTGGAAAACAATGATGAAATACTTTCAAAATTTACCTAGAGTTCTTAAGAGAAGGCTTACAGTTGGTCGATGCTCAGGGTTCTTTCTCAGCATGCTCTTTATAAGTGTTTTCCTGCATGAATTAGCAGACCATCAGACTTGCTTAATTCTGTACATAGTTATGAAGATCATAAACAATCCACTAAATCAACATTTCAGACAACCAGACTTGCTCAAGTCTGTACATAGTTATGAGGATCGACAAGCCACTAAATCAACATTTTAAAAAATGGGGTCCAATAAATCAAATGATAGAGATCCTCCCATAAATTTTCTTGACTAGGAGTCACTGTGTTGTATACCATCTAGTCATATCAACCTTGCAAACCTCAACTTTGCTCTTCAACAATGGTTTTAGACCATTTAACTAGTAGACCATTTTCTTTATAAGTAAAAAATCAAAAGAAAATAAAAAACAGATTAGGGTGATCACTATGTTTGGACAGAAGGGGAACAGTCCCCAAAAAGTGAATAGATTGAATCTGTAGAGATGGTCAAAGATCTGCAACTTCTAAGTGTTAGCCCACCCAAAAGGTGTAGGAGTCTGGATTGACTCATACAATGAACAGATTAATGAGTTGGTACCATTTATCATATGATATAGGAAATTGACAAAAATAAAATGGATTTGATCCTGCAATTCTCTGATGGAAGATTTCAAGAAAGTATGCCATGGTACACTCATACTTACATAGAAGAAGAATAACAAGCAGGCAAAGGTCCAATTGAGGAACGATTAATCTTACTTATAAGTCCAGCCATATCCTGAAACCAAGAAATATGGGACCCATAAAACACATAATCAGAATCAAGTTAATAATGTAACTTGCAACTTTAAGCAAATGCAAATCTCAAACCAGTATATTTTCCCTCTCTTTTTTGAGAACTAAACATGAAATCACAATGAAATTCTCACTGGTGACATGTCCATAAGAATTTTGGATAGGAAAGGCTCGGCTTGGTTATACAAAACTAAGAGTGGGCTGAGACGGTTATTCATTTGAAAGCAATCCAAAGAGGGTATTCATAGAAAATATGGCAAGGTTACATACTTTCCTGTTGCATAACCTACTCCAAAACCACAATGTTATGCTCAACAGGTGAACCCTCATTTGTATCTAACTGTTTTAACCATCTGTTTTGACGCAGGACAAGGGGTAGGATAACCCTAAATGCCTAAATGTGGTTTTCTAACGATTAAAGGGGATGAACATAATGCAACCTAAATCTAATATATGTGTTGAAATTAATCACTCAATTAATATATGCAATTAATTGATATAAATTTAACAAAGATAATCATGCAAATACTATAATCAAATGTGTGAATGGAAATAATGGGCTCAAAAATTAAATGAATGGAAGGGTAAGATAATGTTTTAAATGAAATGGACAAAGAGGCTTAAAAGACATGTGCTTTAAAGAAAGGAAATACAAGGATAGGAAAAACGAAAGAGAAAAAAATGGAATAAGGGCCGAAAGAGGGTGTGGGGCACAAATGGACTAACGAAGGCTCTGTCTGGGGCTTTCAGATGCTACGGCAGCAAGGGTTGGATTATGAGGGGTCGCAGAAGAAAAAGAGGAGAGGTTTAGGGCTCATGAAAGCAAGAAAAGGGGTTTTGGATGGAAATGGCAGCAACAAAGGGACAATATGGGAGTGGCGACACCCAAGGGTGGAGCGGAAGGGGTATGGGAAGGTTACACATTACGGATGGAAGGTAAGGGGTCTAAGCTACAGATTTGGGATGGTTTTGGGATGGACATGGGACGGATCTGGGATGGATCTGGGATGGATATGGGACATATCTGGGATGGATATGGAGTGGCTATGAAAGGTGACGGCAATGGCTCAAGGGCTTTTTGTTCTTGGAAGAAAAGAAAAGAAACAAAGAGAGAGGTACGAGAGATATAAAAGAGAAAAGAGTACCTAGATAGATGAAGGCTTCTCACCTTCTTGTTCTTGGAGAGTTCTCACCTCCATGGCTTCTCATCAATTCCATTCGCAGGAGACAAGTTTTGCAGAGAAAACTTCAAAGCTTTTTTCATTCATTAAATGTCAATCACGTATGGAGGGGTTACATCTCATATATAATGACTTAAAAACGTGAAAAAAGACTAAAATACCCTCAAATAAACAAATACTAAACTACCCCCAATGATTAGAAAGCCCTAATTACACGTAAAATCAATAAATTTCCTCAAACAAAACAAAACTAATCCAACTAATGGACTGAACAAATAAATGAATGAAAAATACAATTATGAAAAGCTGGAAATCCTAAATCTAAATATAGAAACTCGTGTGGTGCTCCGCATCAATCTCCCCGTTTGAGAAGAACTCAATCTCGAGTTCAAACAGATGAGAAGATACCAATCTTCTCACGCACGCACCTTCCTAGTGTGGGGTCTTCATAGTGCAATCGTGTGCACGTAAGGCCTTCACATGTCAACAAAGCAGGGAATCAATCGAGGCACAAGGAGAATGCATGACCAACTCTCCTCCGCCATCGATGGTATACTCTGAATCCAAGACTGGCGTCACGATCAACTCTAGATGACAGAATCAAGATGTGTGGAGAATACACCTTCGATGAAACAAGACTCCTGATTCTCTCCATTAAATCTAGAGCAAGTCAATGTAGCTCACACTCAGGTAACCAAGTGGTATCTGGCAGGGCCCTGGACATCCATATCACCGGATATAGCCGATGTCCTCCTGCAACTGTGGAAACAACTTCCTCGACCAGGATAAATTCTATCTTTTCTCTCTTAGATGGCAAGGAAGGTAAAGAAAGTACAGACTGAGTGGGCTGGACAGGTGCAGACCATGGGTCATGTACTGGATCAGGTAGGCTAATAGGAGGGTCAAGGTGATGAAGTGAGGTTGGGCCCAATGGTGCGGTTACTGGTGGGTCCAGAAGGCCAATAGGATGGTCAAGAAGGTCAATATGTGGGACAGGGTCATGCTGATGTAGGGTGGGGTCTAGAAGTGAAAGTGTTAGACCTGGACAAGGTGTGAGGTCCTCCGCATGATCATCCACATCATATTCCTTCCAATTGCAATGAGTATTTGTAGCAAACTTATATTTTTCATCACTAATATTAATTTGACTTTTAATTTCAGTGTGCGAATCGTGAAAATGTTGTGCAGATGAGGGTACAAACTTGGACGACTCTACTTTTAAAGGCTCTTAATCCATATCTCGGTGGCCGGACTCAACATGAACGGTCTTCAGGATATGTTCGTCATTTTTGGTAAGTTCTTGATGACTAGGTGGTTGGAACTCACTACGACCAACTCTTCGGTCTCCATTCCTATGTCTTAGAGTCTTACGGGTTGCTACGACTCCAAACTTTGTTTTCAAGTCGGCCACACCAGTCTTCAAGTCGGCCACACCATTACAGATTTCGGCTACTTGGGCAAGGAGTAGAATAGCCCAAGGTGGGGTTGGTTCTCCTGACATAACTCTAGATGATTCTAAATGTTGTGTCCTAGACTCTACATGCCATAATGACAAAATTGATTTTTTTTTTAAATGCAATATTTTTTTATAAAAAAAATAAAATAAATAAATACGATGAAACCTAAGACCGTGGGTGTTTAAGTAAAAATCCAACATTGCTCTGATACCAATTTAACGCAGGACAAGGGATAGGATAACCCTAAATGCCTAAATGTGGTTCCCGAAAGATTAAAGGTGATGAAAATAATGCACCCTAAATCTAAAGCGTTTTCAAAATTCTTGAAATGCTGATAAAACGTATTTAATCCATTCCTGATAATAGAAATAGATTCCTCTTTTGCTGCGTTAGCCTTCTGTTCATTATAACTGTACAGGAGTCCAGCCTGTAGGTAAGAGATCTTTTCAGCTAAAAGATTTCCAACATGAAATAGATCTTTGAAATTTATGTCTGCTTCATGTTTATCTCTTAGAATCATATCTATGATTCCTTTCCACTCTTTTGTGGTTAACTCAGAAACTTTCTTTTTTTCTACAGGAACAAGCATTTCCTAGTCTTGGTCGTATGGTACTAGTTCAAGATGTGTAGGCATTTTTAAACTTGAAATAGTTCTAGATCTTGATTTCCACCTATAGCACTTTTAAGGGCTCCTAGTTTCATGGAAACTTTTCTATCGTTTTCTTTGATAGAAGTTTGTACCTCTTGCAATTTCTTTATGATCTCCTTTTGGGAGTCATGCAGACTATTTGATCTCTCGATTACTGCTTGTACACCTTTAGCGAATTCAGGAAGCATTCGCACTTTGAGGTGTCTTATGTCGGTCAATATCTTACCGATTAACTCGAGAATCCATCTTACACGATTGGCAAGACAGTTTCCTTGTTGTGCTATCATCTGAGCACTAACTGGCTTGTCTATTTTCTCTTGGATATACTCAAGGTATATCACATTAGAATCTTTTTCCCAAATTCCATTGGTTGGAATATCGGTACTTTGAGATGTAACTATCTTGTTCTCTTCTTTGATCCACTCGTATAAAAGAGGGAGAAATCCCTTTTTAGTTGTATTGATCATGGAGGTCATGATGGCTTTCTTGGGGGTTTCTTTGTTGCTCATTAAGATGAATCTCATTGAGCCTCCTTACTACATATTGTTTATAGTCTTCAAAGGCATCTAGAAGACCAAATACGCACTCTATGTAAACAGCATGAATATCTACATCGAAGACTCTGAAGTAGAAATTGGCTCGATACTCAAGAACATCGTTCCTTGCTGTTTGCTCTTTTAAAATCCTTTCTCGGATTTCCATGATTTCACAGTAGAATTCGTTCAAATCTCTAGTTGAAACAATTCGCTCTATTACTATAGGGCTTTCTTCATACTGGAAGTTCTCTTTTACAGTTTCAAGGACGTGTAGAACACTATCTCTGTTGTCGAAATAGGCTATATTTCCGAACCTTAACTGTTCTATTTACTGGGTGAGTCTGTTATAGAACTCAGAAGCTCTTGAATGGGCTATATGAGCCGCACGAATGGACTAACGAAGGCTCTGTTTGGGGCTTTCAGACGTTGCGGCAAGGGTTGGACTATGAGGGGTCGCGGAAGCAAAAAAAGGAGAGGTTTAGTGCTCACGAAAGCAGGAAGAGGGGTTTTAGATGGAAATGGCAACAACATAGGGACGATATGGGAGTTGCGACACCCAAGGGTGGAGCGGAAGGGGTATGGAAAGGTTACGGCAGTAAGGACGGAAGGTAAGCGGTCTCGGCTACAGATCTGGGATGGATAAGGGACGGATCCGGGATGGATATGGGACAGATCTGGGACAGCAGATGGCGTTGCTATGAAAGGTGAGGCAATGGCTCAAGGGCTTTTTGTTCTTGGAAGAAAAGAAAAGAAACAAATAGAGAGGTACGAGAGCTATAAGAGATAGAAAAGAGTTCTAGATAGATGAAGGCTTCTCACGTTCTTGTTCTTGGAGATTTCCCACCTCCGTGGCTTCTCACCAATTCCTTTCGCAGGAGACAAGTTTTGCAGAGAAAACTTCAAAGCTTTTTTTCATTTATTAAGTGTCAATCCCGTATGGAGGAGTGTATATATATATACATATAATAACTTAAAAAACATGAAAAAGACCAAAAATACCCTCAAATAAACAAAGATATAACTACTCCCAATTATTAGAAAGCCCTAATTACATGTAAAATCACTAAATTTCTTCATACAAAACAAAACTAATCCAACCAATGGACTGAACAAATAAATGAAAGAAAAATACAATCATGACAAGCTGAAAATCCTAAATCTAAATATGAAAACTCGTGTGGTGCTCCACATCATGTTTTCTCAAAACCTATCCGATAAGTGGACTGGCCTCGTGGATGAGCATATTCATGGAGGCCCCGCAAGATGAATTGCCCATTTCTAACACACACAACATACAATTAGCAACTACTTTTTTGTCTTCACATATGCATAGCAGACAACATTGAGGCATCTAATGGAAATGGTAAATAAAGAACTAAAGCTTTATTCTGGTTATAAACACACATAAGTATTCAAATGCACAGTGAAAATATTACAAAATGATTACTTGCAACCTGATCCCTTCTAAAAGAAAGATTTTTTCCATTCCAATGTTTGCTTCATTCTTTGATCGTTAGGATCGATAAGGTTACTAGCTAAGAGGACATGCATTATCTCAAAACAAGGTAGGATTATCTGCTACTCGTGCATGACTACTTATCATAGTTATCAATTTCATTCTGTTTCAACCGAAATGTTTCATTTCAGCATGAACGAAACAACCTCCAATTTTTCAGTTTGTTTCAGTCTATTTAGGTCATTTCATCCTGTTTCAGCCCATTTCGGGCAAAACAGATGGAAAAAAGGTGTATTTCGACTAGAAAAAAAAATGTGTTGCATTCCAATTGGACAAACATATTTATCTTTTCTTCTTAATTTTATCACTTTTTCTTCTTAATTCATAAGTATTTTATTTTTATAATTCTATGATTTTAATATAATTTATAATTTTATTATTTCAATTTCTAATTATTATATTCTATTCTCCATTGTTTATTTTTCTACTTTTTATTTTTCTTATATAAAATTTTAATATTTTCAAATTTGTCATAGCATTATATTAATATTCGAAATGATCATATTCACTTCTCTCCACTTCAATTCTCACAATCACACTTCCCCATATTAATCTTCAAACTTGAGACACACTCAAAGCATCTAAGCATAACTTTAACTTCCATTAACTCATTTCTTGGGTTTCAGAAAAATATCAGTAAGCATAAAAGAGAAATAATTGGCCTTCTCTAGTAATTTTGAATCCTTTAACAGAATTAAGGCCCTCCAATCCCTAAAAATTCCACCTCGATCGAATCTCTAATACCCACCGCCTCTGAAAAGAAAAGAGAAATTTGATCATCCGGATTTAGAACTACTCCCCCAATACTTTGCTAGACCAGGTTTGCCTGCCCCATCCAGATCAAACTAAAAATACCCATTGGTGGCAGACCAATTCCACCCTTGGCCGTTTTACTTTGGGTTATCCCTCAAACAACCATCCCAAGAAACAATGAAATCTGAAAAAGACATCCCATTAAATGACTTGATAACTGACACCAAGTGCAAAGCCTCCACTTGGCCCCCAAAAAAACACCCTTAATCTCAGAAGCCTCATTCTCAACGATTCTCAATTTTCTTTCCATCCAAATAGACCAAAGAATAGTCGCCGGAATTGATTCACAAGCAACCTTTGTTAATGATTTTTATTTGGAGATTGGGCAAGAATTGAGGTGGGAAACACTCCTCTCCTTAGGAAATACATTTGTTTACGATAAGCAAAACTTTCCACTTTGAGGTGTGCCTTGAACATGCTTGCCAGGTTTAGAAGCTGGCTCAGGTATTCAAAGAGAAATTAACATAACTGTAATTGTTCAACATTCCTTTGCCCCTAGAAAATGTATCAACTTGTAGAATAAGCAAAACAAATCTGGAGAGTTAACCCAGTGAACCAAAACTTAAAAACCAATGGAACCAATCAAATGAATTATCTCAACCTTCCGAGTGAAGTAAAACTGTTCTGCTGACATAAACTAAGAATTGTAATACGAGTACCAATTAGCCATAATTTTACCCGTCATGCAGCAGATTATGAATTTAGAATTCCAACTATCCAGCTAGAACCTTCAACGAGCTTCATGAGACAGTTTTCACATAAACAAACAAACATTAGCAAAAAAGTACATAATTTTTTGTAGCTCTGTCACCGATATAGGGAGCAGTCCATGTGGGGCATCACCCCCTTTTCCATCAAACACATATGCTACCCATAATTTGACCCCTACCAAATTTGACACCATTACAAGTTAAACCCATGTTAGAGGTCAAATCCAAAGATCTACGGCCCCATTGATTTTGGACCATAACTAGAGAAGTCCAATCAGGCTGATTCTTTTGTGGGCAGCATATTATGAAAAGACCTTTCATACAAACCCATTCTCATGCATTAGGGTCCAGTAATTGGACTACAGATGGGCTTGTTGTCAAAGTGAAACTTAACCAGCAAAAAGGGTTTTTCCTTTTTTTTCTTAATTTGAGACAGTGGATCCTTGTAATCGCATGGCAGATAATGCAATAATACAAGCAAATTGCATTTGAATTGTTCTATTTGGAAGTGACAGGACATAATGCCATGGAGAATAGATTCTTGATTTCTAAACCAACTATGATCCTAACCCACTTCATGTAACTATACTGTTGATACCAAGTTTGTTCAAGATAAGAATTTGAGCACTTCTGTAACTTTTGTTTGTTCCCCCTTGTTTGAGTTACAAAACACAGTCCATGCATCACATTATTATAGAAGACAGTGAGTGCAAAAATTCCATCCCTGAGTGACCTAACAATTTGCAGAACCTGTTTTGCAATCTTCTTTCGAACAATTCCAACTCTCATTCTTGTGTTGAATAATCATCGAGTCCAAGCATCACAATATGATTACATTTTGATAGGATTTACTTCATTTGTGATCAAACTACACTGCTATTCATATAGGCCAAAGTCAATAATGAATGAGAGACCTCTTTACTTGGGCATCAAATAGAATTTAGGTCGAATAGGTATTTTCTTATTGGAGCTCAAATAACAAAACTGATGTACAAAAGGAATAGATATCTTACAAATGCTTTAAATGCAGGGCGGTGAGCTGCCATCTCATAGATACAACACCCTGCTCATAAGAAATCAAAATGAGAACTAAATATAAAACCATAAAAGAAACGAAATTAAGAGTCATCATACCTAGTGACCAAATATCTGATTTGAAACCATAGGGAATATCAGCAAGCAGTTCTGGACACATGTAATTGGGAGTCCCAACTACCTGGAAAATGGTAGGTACAACAACCAGTGTTAGGATTAATGTTCGTAATCAATGTCCCAAAACATGAATTGCTCCATGATGTTGGAGAATAGATATTCCAACTATTAAGGGCGTCTTCAGTTGCAAAGAGTGCCTCAAAGTTAAATCACGTTTTTAATGCATATTGAACACAATTCAATTCAACATTACCCACTAATCCTCAAAAGAACCAGGATTCAAATCACACAAGATAATTCTTTTCTCAGAACCTCTGGATGAAAATCACCTTGATTCTTCAAGCAAAAAATGATGTCAAATAGCTATATAAATTACAACAACTATAATTCAAAAAATAGATATAAAATACAGCTAATGATTCAAACATCAGAGTAAGATTATTCATATTTTGAATGTAAAGCAGACAGCAGCATATATTGAACTCATGAATGGCAACAAATCCTACTGATTTTAGTGCATTTTTGTAGTAGACATTTCTTTCACTAAATAGTTTACATCCTGCTGGAGGTTATGCTCTGTATCTTTACCTCAACAAGTCCAACAGGTTTAGTGACACTGGTATACAACTTTCACCAAGGATTCTATAAATTACACCCAAACAATGACTAATCCTAGGGCCCCAATTGGTTCTTTGAGAATGAAAAAACAGGAAATCCTTTGTGGAATTTCAAATTATTCTAGAAGATAATTTTTACTTTAGATAAATTCTGGAATTCAAGAAATTTCAATTGCCACATTTATTCTGTTTGACACCTTTTTTCCTCAAAAAGGGGAAAGGGGGAGGGGAAGCCTGTATGGTACCTCCAGTCGTTAGATATTAGAATTCTTTTTCTATGATATAACATATTAATGACCCATTTTAAAGCACATAACATGTTCCAAAGAACCAAACCTACAACATGGTGGTAATGCCACTGCTAACATACAAAACACCAACATTAGACATTACTAGTAATTTGATCTATTGTAATGAGTGTGAACCACCAAAATCATGATTTTGCATTGATGGCCCTCAAAGACTGTAATTGATCAGACAACAATGCCTAACAGAGTTGATTTTGGGTACACCGGAACTTCCACAACCACCCTTTTTGTTAGTTTAGTAGCAATCCCCACCAACATGACAAGAATCAATGTCACATAACGTTCTCCACAATTCTCCACCAAAATGTTTTCCAGCTTAGTTGGACAAATTTTACATATGGGCCCATGTTTCACCATCAAAAACCAATGCAATTCCAAGTTCAAATTGCTGGAATGCAGACTCTACTTAAAAACAACATGAATGATTAGATGATGTTAGCCTCCTAGTGACTTTCAGTGAATTTAAGTTAATCTTACATATGGTTCATTTCATTATGAAAATGCACAAGTCCCTCAATGATAGATAATGGCCTCCAACATCAATCATACACGACAGCTGTAACAACCTGCCCTTTCAACACAATATTGTCTGCTTTGGGCCACACGTGGGGCAGCCCGCACGGCTTCGCATTGGGCCTGACCCACAAGACCAGGCCCAAAGGCCTTGTGCTAAGGAGAGAAGAGTACTCTCTTATAACCCCACACCCCCTCCACCTCATGGGCGATGTGGGACTTTTTCCCACACCCCCATGTGGGTGGGGTGTTATAATCCAGCCCCCCTAAGACCAGAGCCGTCCCCGGCTCTGTCACGTCACACTGACAAGGAGTCTACACAAGCAACACAACACAGAAGGATAGAGGGCTCACACAGTCCAAGTGTTGAACCATGCTCTGATACCAAATGTAACAACCCGTCTCTTCACCACAATATTGTCAGCTTTGGGCAACCCGCACTGCTTTGCATTGGGTCTGGCCCAAAAGGCCTTGTGCTAAGGAGAGGGGAGTACCCTCTTATAAACACACACCCCCTCCACCTCATGGGCAATGTGGGACTTTTTCCCACACCCCCATGTGGGTGGGGTGTTACAATAGCCATTCACCATTAGATTGAAAGTGACACTAAATCACCGATACCCCCATATTGTATCTCAATCCAAAGGCAAATGGTCCTCATACACGAGTGGTTTTAACACCCTCTCAACAATGGATGTTGAGATCTTAATATCTCCTATTATTAAAGTGAGCCTCCCACACGCATAAACTAGGGCACCTGCACTATTGCTGATATTGAGCTTGACCCCATCTAACCATTACCCATCATTCACTTTGCATGCTAGAGAACTCCGGAAGGAGAACATGTCTTTTTATAATTTTACAATTAGCATCTCTTATGCAGAATTTGTCATTCTCTGATTTTGGAATTAGGTTGAATTCGAAAAATTCCCATCTTACCAAAACACTGGTTTTCAGGAATTTGAGATATTCTACCTAATTCCACAATTCTTGGCCTAAGCAGCACAACAAAGTCATAACAAGAAAATATTAACTGAGAGAGTCAACTGCATGAAATTCCAAGGCCATCGTCGCCTTGATCAAGATCTTCTTAAACCACAATCGCCCAAAAGTTGAGTAAAAAGTTGTCAGAATGACAAACTACAATAAAACATGATAGAGACAGAGAACAGGCATGAGACAGACTTACAGAAGAGGCCAAGTCATCTGCCTTAAGTGTTTTTGCAAGTCCAAAGTCCCCTGCACAGATGACCGAGAAACATATAATGAAGAGAAGTTTAGTAACAAAATAAAAGTTCAATATGGGGACAAAGGCACCCACCAAGGCGAACATCCTGATCCTTTGTAAGAAATATGTTGGAACACTGCAGAGTGATTAACAAACAAAAATCAGTATCCATTACATTCTAACTAGTTAGTATCACAGCTTGGTCCAAATGCTACAAACCTTGAGGTCACGATGCAGGACATAGTTTGAATGCAAATATTCAACAGCCAATAACAATTGCGTGAACCATTTGCACAGTTTCTGATCACACACAAGGATTCATAAAAGCATATGTAAGATAAAATTAAACAACTTAAAATCAAGTATAATATAAGTGATAAAAGGAAATCATTGAACCTCTTCAGGGAAACATGCCCCATTTGATTTCTTCATCAACTCAGCCCTGTTAAAAATAGCATGCTATAAAAAATTACTTGAATTAAGACATAAAACCATCAAAGACAGCTTCAGTTCTTCCAATATCACTCACATGTCTCCCCCTTCACAGAATCCCGTGACAATACAAACATAGCAGCCCTACAAAATGATAATGTACTCGGGAATTACATGATAGAAACAATAATACGATAAAGAATTAAATGCCATATTACAGAATGATCTAATTTTTTTCTGACCTTCTCCACCCATGCTTCCTTGAATTCAACAATGAAAGGATGCTGAATTCGCGCAATGAGAGCCATCTACGATCACAATTTCCCAAATGTTATCTTAATGAGTAGACTAAAGTTTTAAAGAAATTCCATTACTAACTAAAAAAGAGTGTGTTTAAAATACCTCTTGATGAGCAGATCTCCTACACCGATCTGTCTGCCTAGCGAGCCGGATCTTCTTCAAAACATACCTGAAATCAAAAGATCCAAAAAGTAATAAAAATGGAATCCAAACTAAACTTACAAAATATATATACATTTTAAAAAACTGTTGTAAAAGTGGGAAATTTGTGCTACTTCTTCCTCTCCAGCTTGTGATTGACAAGAATAGCTGCTCCAAATGCACCTCGGCCGATCTGTTCCATGATCTCGTAATGATCCATTCTCGATTCCATGTTTCCAATTCGAAATTAGGAAAAGTTGATATCAAACTAAAAAAATGAATCAATGCGTCCTTTTTGTATATTCTTTGATTTTTTTTTCTACGCCATTGCACTCTTCTCACTCTGTTTTCACTAGAGAAAAGAAAATCTCCTTTTTCTCAACTGAATTCCCCTTCGATTCATAACACAATAGCGACTTCTCAGCAGCATTTCTGAACCAATACCTCAGATCGCCTCCAGGAGCTCAAAAATCGAGCTGAATAACCCTAAATTCATCCTTCTCCACCGCAAAAGCTGAGGAATCGCCAGGATCCTCTCCAACCGCTTCAAATGCATAAAAGTTCTTCGGATCTTCTCCAAGCCAAACCAAAAAAGAACTCTCGCACCTTAGCACTCTAGCTTCTCTACTACTGATCCAAATGCGGTGCACTCCTTTGACGTCACTCAGCTTCTTTCGGCCATTCCTCCCTTCAAAGGCTCCGAAATCCAAATCTCCGCTTCCAACAGTCCTCAGATATTCTGCAACTTCTCGATTCTCTCTCCAGATCTCCTAATATATATAGAAGAAGAAGAAGAAGAAGAAGAAGAAAAGCACAGAAAGAGAGAGAGAGAGAGAGAGAGAGAGAGAGAGAGAGAGAGTTTCGTCCCCTTCGGTGTTGCTTGTGCTCTATGCTTTTATTTTGCAGTGTTTTAAATTCGTGTGGAGTGTATAAGTCATAACCAGAAAAGAGTATTTGCAACTGATTATTCTACTAACCATGGTTGAGTTAGGATGTTTAAAACGGGTAGGTCTCGCATAAAGTTCGTAACGTTGGACTCGGAGACTTTTTCAAAACATTGCCATTTCCAAGGTGGGCCCCACTTCCAAGATGGTCAAATAAGATGAATGGCCAGGGAATCTTGTAAATTACGTCTATCCATATTATTATGAAAACTACTTTATTTAAATTTTTAAAATTTTAGACCGTTAAAATAAAATAAAAAAATAATTTTGTGGATGATTCAATTGTAAAGGTGATTTGGATGGATATCCACCCAAATCAAAATTTAATAGAGATAGAGGGTTCAGCTTGAGCAATTAATGGGTCCCACTGAGAGACTGAAACTATTAAAAGAAAATCAGTAAATGAAACACTGACTCGTACGAGTCAAATCAATTTTGTTTCCACTGAGCGAGTAATAATAAATTAATAACTAATAAATGTAGATGTTTTCTCTTCGTTTAATCTGATCGTTGTTGAGTTTGTGGCTTTGTGCTGTAAATATCATAGTTCAGATGTCTAATTTAGAGCTGTGTGACCTAACATATTGTGAATCTGAACCGTTCATATTCATCTCTTTTATAAATTAGACCTTATATATTAATGGAATAATTCAGTTATGGGACACATCATTAGATCAACCATTCACTTATTTGTGGGGCCTCATTTGATCTAACTTGCATGATTTAACAGATGCTCTATTTAGCAGTGGACAACTCTAGTAAAAGTTAAATGATAGTTTATGGGGAATAAATTAATGGATGAACGGTTGGGATTCAAGATATGTTGGTCCCACATAGCCCTATGGCTAACTTAGAACTGCACAAACAGATGAGAACATTTCCGGTGAGAGAGTAAGAGTACGCTCATGGGCATGTTCGTCGGACGCCGACAATTCCAGCTAGTCTCGCTAGAGGTGGACTTAAGACCTTATCTGTTGAAAACAGTTCGCTGCGAACCGGATATGATTTTATTATTTTAGACAAATCCTTTTTTTTTTAGTTTGTATGTAAAAATTTACAGAATATTCAACGAAAAATTTACACTTATCAACTTAGTTTTGAATAAATTATTTTAACTTAGTTTTTAAAGTTATAAGGATTAATGATACTTAATTTAAATTTAATCCATAGTGACTATTGAATGAAACAAATCTAATTAAAAAAAGAAGTCAATGACATTATAAAATCTAAAGAATTTATTTATCTATTTGCAAGACACTCATCCTCTAGTGTCGTCAATCTGCATATGGGCTGCAAATTATGAAATGAAAATTAATGGACATCTTCATTTTTTAAGAGAATGTATTTCTACTTTATTTTCACTTAAATGAAAAAGAACTTTATAATGATAAAGTTATCTCTATTATTAAAAAATAAATATCAAAAGGTATTTTTGTTATTTAAATATAATAAAATAAAAAGAGATGCCCTCTTAATAAAAAAAAAAAAAAAAAGGGAAAAAAGGCAAGAGAGTGCCATCTCCTTATCAAAAATGAGGGTGTCGGATATTTTCTCACATCAAAGGATTACGAGGGCTACTTATATATCTAAAGATCTCAATTTATCCAATATGAGCGAGAAATGTTGGATGATCTTCAGTATTTTAAAATAGTTTTTAATATTTTTATATTTTGTGACATTGAGAAAAATCAATTCTTAAGCATCATCTTTATTTATTTTGTGTTAGAATGAAAAATTGTTTTGACATATGCAATATGAGAAATTTGTCAGTTGGTTGCTTCCCATCTCAAGAAGTGGAAGGTTGCAGATTCGAGCCCTTATGGCCTAATCTTTGTGTGTTTTAAGGTTAGTAAGCTCATCTGTAGAGGTTTTATTAGAAGTGTGTCTGAATTTCCCACACGTTAATAAAAAAAAAATAACCTATACCATCTTAATTGAAATGATTTATTTTTTTCATTGAGTTGAACAAGTGACCACTAGCCTATCTTTTTTTTTCTTTTCTCCTTCTTTTTTTGCTTCATTTGATATGTATTTAACTTACAAACGTATATATGAATGTCAATTGAGATAAATAATGATTTTGGCAACAATGTTAGTCCAACTAATTGGACTTCCACCTAACTTAAATAGATCCTTAACATGAATGAGATAATATATTTTAAATTCATATAATACATGTAATTTTTTTTGTAAAATACATTCAACATAAACATAGAGCTAAATTGGAGAAGAACAAAATTGGTAAATGTTCATTATGTTAAGATAGATGATTAGTTTATAAAAAATAATCTTTCAAATCCAATTGTAAATTCCAACAATAACAAGATGCAATGATGTAAAATGTATCTAATATGTATGATCACTATTAATCATTAATGATATTTTGGATCTAATATAGGTGAGACTGTGAGAGTAAATAAATGATAATTATGAAATTTAATTATAAATAACATTTTTAAATAAATAAGATAAATGACTTTCTTGTAAAAAATATCATCAATAATTTTGGATACAAGATTGATAAGAAAGATTGGATAAGAGTGTTGTGTGTAGCAAAAGCTTAAAAGTTTTTCTTTTTATTTTCTTTATTGGACAATGGAGATTGTTCAATTTTTTTTTATGACCGTTGATGTCCACAACTAAGAGAAAGTCCATTTGAGAAAGTCCATTTGAATGTTTCCAATCTTAACCCAAATGAAGGACAGGTAGTTTTAGATAAGCTCTACGACCATTTTAGAGTTAAGAGCATATTATTTGTCTCTTTAATGTTAAAAAAGTATGTAACATTCGATTTATAAAAGTTGATGCATCATAGAAGTGTTTATAATGTGAAATAATATGGTAAGGGATATGCCGATATCTCGGCCGCATGATATTGACTGATAATGAGATATCGGTCGATATATCGTATCGACCGACATATTAGGTGAGACCATTTTTTTGTTTCCCCCTTCTTGGTGTTACTTGTGCTCTATGCCTTAGGGGTGGTTGTAGACAATTCACTTGTTTATGTTTCCAATTGCATATTTCATAAATTTATGAGCGTGAACTTATATTTTTTTAATTGTAATTATAAAATATAGTGCAGCAAATAAAAAAATTATGTTGCAACTTCAACAAGCTAAAGACACCATAGTTTGACCTAATTTATAATTTTTTTGATATTTAGCAAATATTTTACCGTGGACTTTAATTCAACTGCAGTGTTAATTGAATAAGCACATATGGCAATTTATGAGCATAGATAGAATATAACAAATTTAAATAAAGGGTGATCATCTTAACACGGAAATTTTTTTTTAGGAGACACATGATGGAGTGAAATGCCCATTTTATTTCTACCGGTGCACCACTCAATAAGTATCGGTGCACCGATAACACGTCGCTCTGCATGTATATGTTCTGCATATTGGTACACTGGTACTTGTTGAGCGGTGTCTCCTATAAAAGTAAAATAAATATTTCACTTTATCCTGTGTCTCCTAAATGATTTTATCCTTGTTAGAATGGGAGTCCTAAATAAATTATAAATAGAATCCATGCTTTTTAAGAAATGAAAGAGATATGTATGGAGTTGAGAAAGACACTCCATTTGGACATCAACATACAAGCCGTGCAACTGTGTCTCCTAATTGGTGGTTTGACTGTTTGAAAAGTGTAGGAGAATGGACCACTGGACTGGTGACGCTGAAGTGGCTGCCTTCGAAAGGATGGCTATGGCTGTGGCTAGGCTGATGGTCGGCCGGCATCAAAATTGCCGGGCACATACAATTACAATTACAGTTAAGAGTTACAATACATGTAGTAGGAGACACAGCAGAAATTGTACAGTTGTACGTATCTGCTCTGTCTGTTTACACAAGTGATGCCCGCCGGTAATAGGGGGCCTTCTGCTGCCCAGTGCTGACTGACTTCTTCACATACTGGCCTAACCAATTTTATTGTTTATTATAATTCAAGCAACCAAATAAGCCTATGCAAGCGAGTCCAAGATTGTGGGTTCCACTGCTTCTCTTGCTTCACATTCATCTCTGACTGCTTTGTTCACAGAAAATTTTCTCCATCTTAATCAACATCGTCGTCTTCTTCTCAACCTTATATTACTAGCATCACTTAGAAAAAGTAATATATATATTTACTTAAGAAAAAGATTTTTACAATAAAGTAAAAAAATTCACTTGAATGACTGTTGTGTATGGAGAATAGTTTTCTCTAGTAGCCGGTGGATATCAGTAGTGACCAGTGAGTAATGAAGTTGGATTAAAAAATTATCAAAAATTAACTAATTTTATAATTGACTTTGTATATGCAATTTTTTACGAGAAACATAGTACTAAAACCAGTCCAACTGCACAAAGTCCAAGAAGGAAACTTTGACATATGGCCTGTAGTGGGCCATCGGATTCTACCAAATTTAAAATATAATTGTATAGTATGTTAGAAATTTAGAATAAAATATTGAGGTTAAAAGTGATTGTTAGGTATTTAATCTAAGTATAATGAAATCAATATTATCACTGTTGATTTTGATGAGTTTAAATCTAATGGATAAAAACATAATTTTTTCTTAAAATTTAATTTTTGAATACTCTATAACTAGATCTTCCATGTGATAGGGCATGTTGGCCCACATGATACATTCAATTAAAAAATAATTTATGTTATTTTGCTAAAGTTATAGAATTCTATTGCTTTAGGCTTTAGCATTTCATGTCTAGGAGTCAGCATCGCTCATGGATGTTAGAGAGGCACATATATACATCTATAGATATTCAAGAATTTAAACATTGGGTCTTGTCTACTTTGCACGAGTTGATCTAACCTTCTAAATTAAAGTAAAAGCCATGTGTTCAACTTTTTCTAAACTTATATGATGAGCGAAGTTTGTATTTAGTTTAGTGTATTTGTGGAATTAGCCTAACAATTCAAAAAATTAAAATTAAATTATGGGCACTTATAATATTTATCATTAGGTAGTAGATGATTTTATCGTTATTGAAAAAAATTCCAAAAAGGCTAAATATAAAACATTAATTTTATTAAATATTTACATTAATTTAATTTTAAAATAAAACAAATGATTGGAACAGATTAATTTTTATATTATATTGGCTGCAATTTTAACATGGCTAATTACAAATTTTATGGTGGTACTGGTCACCATTAAGTGATCCATAAGTGCATTTAATAAGCCGATTATCTTGTATGTTAATCATCCATTGTTTCTAAATTGTTTTGCTGTTTCATTCCAAGGTAAGCAACTCACATGGGAGCACCTGATCTCCATCTACCATTCTAATATATTTCGAGAATGCAAACGGCTTCACTGATATAAAAGAGAATTTTGTATTAGTCAATCAATTAAATATTGCTAATAATTGATACAAGACAATATGTTGTAAGTGGCCAACATAGTTCATCTTAAGATAAAATTATTAATTAAAATTAAATTTTCATTTTTGAATTTTCCACTTTTAAATAAATTAACATTTAAAAAATTATTTTGCCCATTTGGTTTAGAGTGACCGATTTTCAAAATTAGTCGTGGTCAACCTAGAGGATGTTCACCCACATGGGTGGGTGTAGTGTAACAGGATAATGTTCCGCTTCAAAAAGCGGGAGGCACTAGGTTCAAACCCCCATAAGACTTAGATACGGGGAAATAAGTAGTTATTTCATTATTTTTTTATGTTGGAATAAGTGCTAATAATAATATTGTCATTATTATTTGAAAGAATTTAACTTGTATATGATATTTATAAAATCTAATTTTGATCAATAAGTTAAATTATATTTTAAAATAATTTTAAAGATTCAATTTTATTTGATAGTAGATATTCATAAAGATTAAATAAATGAACTTTAAAGTCAGATTAGTGTTAAGTTAGAAATAAGTGCAATTTATAAATGTAAATTGGTGTGCAGTAAAGGATGAATGGTTCCATAAATCAAAATTTGCATAAAATTTTGTGAAAACAGTTAGTCTATATAGATAATTTAATTAATTTGTACTTTAAATTTGATTATATAATGTACCAATTTGCCCCTCGAAAGTGAGTTCCTGTGAGATCTATATGCTTAAATATCTATTTTATAGAAAATTTAAGTATATTGAATTAATTAAATTATATTTTTTAAAAAAGAATTTAAATTTTGATAAAAATATAAATAGAAATAATTCAAAAAAATAAGTAATTTAGAAGTTTAAATAACATTACTTAATGGATTTAAGAAAATTATTTTTTTAATTTTATATTTGAACATAAACCTTTTTAATAATTTATTTTTAATTTTCAAAATTCAAACCCATTTTAATCCACAACTATTTCTCGAGCTACTTGCGTGGGACAGAGGAGTAACAATGATGAATCCTGAATGTGTCTTCCTTTATTAATTCTTTGGCATCATTTTGGGTTAGGAGAAGGCCACGTTCTCATTATTGGACTCGATTAGCAATCTTTACTCACATGTGCCCTCTTACTTCTTAGTGGTTCATGGATGAAAAGGAGAGCTAGTATTTCATTTATTGGACTCAAGATCAAATATTATCATCATTTATTTAATTATTTTAATTTATGTGTGAAAAATTGTGGAAAACTCAACGTAAAATCCCCACGAATAATACTCAGTGCTCTTATGACATATTAAGTGTGGGGGCTCGAACCTAACACTCCTACTACTTGAAGCAGGAGATTATCATCATTTATTAACCTTAGTTTGGGAGAAAACTTTCAATAATAATTTATATCGAAAACTTTTGAGTGAAATTTAATAATATTAATTTTCAGCTAAAATCTCTAAAAGTTTCAACCTAAAACTTCAATTGGAAATTTTAGAGTTTCAGTTAGAAAACTTTTGGAATTTTGACCAGAATTCAGCTAAAAATTTCTATAAAGAATTTGGCCGAAGTTTCTGAAATGTACTAGAAAACTATAGCCAAAATTTTCTACCAAAATATTAATAAAAAATTCAAATTTACAGTAAAAAATATATAATTCTTAGCTCAAAAGCTCAGCCATGAAGTTTTGAAATTCACAACTGAAAATTACAACTTAAAATTTATAACCCACAAAGTTTGCTTTTTTCTTTTTCAAAGAAGAAAACAAAAAATAAAAGATAAAATTTGAAGTCTGAAACACTACCTAGCTTTTAATTTTTTTTTTTTAAATCATTCGCCGATATAGTACCTGTAAAGATAATATAATATGTATTAACTTATACATATTAACGTATATAAAACCGATAGGTATTGACCGTTTTCTATTATGTGATCGGGTTAGATAAAAAAAAAAAAAAAGTTGAACTCAAGATGTTTAGTGTAATTCTAAAAATTAAGACCAAATGAGTTATATTAACCTAGGAATGTTTTGGACCACATTAAACTCAATAAAAGATCCTATATCAGTTATGGCCTTTATGGGTATTTATTTATTTTCAGTCACATGATTTAATCAAGATAAATATTTTCAATAAATGGCGGTGGGTCAAGTTAAAATCCGCGATTTGATATTCTATATTCCTAGAGAATAGGCCCCATCTAAAATGAAAATGAATCAATGGATAAACAAAACAATCATGTAGAATCAAAGATTATCTTACTGTCGAAACAGGTCCTTAGAGTACACCAAGTGAAAGCGGACTAATAGGTACCATCAACTTTATGACTTAAGACAAAAATTGGTTAAAAATGATACATTAAATTATATTTTTTATATATTTTGATTAAGATTTGAAAACATTAGTAATAATTTACAAATATTGGTTGATATTTATGAGAAATATATATTTAAGTCCTCGTTTAGGACTTAGATTGATTTTTTTTTTAATATGTTAAACTGAGGCCTTAGCCTCTGGGCAGAGGCACCCTACCTAAATTGTGGGCCTTCTCAAACTTGTGTACCTAAGCTGGTGGTGAGCCTTAATCATTCGTATGGCTTGGAATTGTTTAATTGGAACAGTGCAGCGGTGCACCTGACACCATTTCTCATAAGACTACGATTAGGAAATTTTAACCTTTTAGAAATGAAGGTTGAGCCCATTGGAATTGGACTGGCTACCATTTTTGTTTAAGCTCTTCTCTAAGTTTGATAGACACCACTTGGACCATAAGGATTGGCCCTCCAACTTGTCTAATTTCAATTCATGCTCCTTCCAAAAAGAAGCCACAATTATGGAGTGGCTTTGTTTGAAAAATACGTTGTCAAACATGCTATTTGCCATTATCTAGAACCATTCATGTGGTCAATTTCAATAGAAAGTGAGTTTACATGAAACAACCTTTTAAAGGAAGCAACATTCTCATCTTTTTTAAAAGTAATAATTCCAAAAGTTATTATAGATCCATAGCTGCTATCATACACAAAGGCACAGTATATAACAATCACAATTGATAAATGTCATTGCGTAAAAGCATTTACATCTAACTTCACGGGGAGAAAACTGAAATGTCATTGGCTATTTGTCTAGCTGACCGAAAGGATACCTCCAAATTTATGCATAAACTCTTAATTTCTTTCATCTCAGAAAATAATAGTGATTTACGCGAATTAATTGTATAATATTAAGAAAGAAAGCTTCACTGGTGCATATGTAAATTAACCAGAAATAACAAAAATAACAATTATACTATAAAAGAGTTTATAAATAGGTGACCATAACAATTATACTTTTAATTTCTCCCATCTTTCTTTTTTTCTTTCCTATTCTCTAAACTTGAAGAGGAATACCCTAATCCTAGATTTCTCCCATCTCCCATTTATTTTTCCTTTCATTGTTTATTTATTTTGGACCACAGGGCTTTAGTCAAATGGACCATTCTCTAAACTATTGCATTTCTTTGGGAACAAACTTCATCATCGTATTTAATAGATTTAGATTGGTTTATATATTCTCAATTTGTGTCAATTGATTCTTCATATCAATTGTCCAGTGGTACCAAATATTTATGTTTGATTTCTAAAATAATATACAACAATTTGTTCAAATCAATGGTAATTTGATTGCCGCAATGAATAACATACTCATTCTTGGGAGATCTATAGGTTTTCGTGAAAGGTACGCGCAACTCATGTTATTGCTACGTATCTTTGTTTGTTGTGTTTTCAAGAGGAATTCAATCGGAGTACCACCAAAACAAGACCAAATAGTCAAATAGATCGGAAAGAAAACAGTCTGAGATTAGGTCGGACGACATACATCATCGGTCGGTCCCACCACCACTAGAGATTTGACATCTATAAAATCTTTCTTCCAAAAGTTTAACTCCCCCAAAAATCTTCATTGAAAATATTTCCTTTTTTTTTTTCATTTTCTTTAGCTATAATGTCCTTTATCTTTTACTTTTAGTAGAGAGAGTAACATATTTTTACAACTTTGACAACGGTGATAAAACTTCCTTGCAAAAATAAAAGGAAAACTTAAAGTAGATATAATTTACAATAATTTATTATAGAAATGTAATTCTAATAGATGAGAAAATGAAAAAAAAAATATTTAAAGTGTTTTAAACACATGAAGAAAATTAAAAATGACGTTGTCATAAAAATTAAAAATTTTAGGAACTAAATTTAAAGAAAAGTAATAAATAACTTAAAATATAATGATGATAATAATCAGAGTTAAACTTTTGAAACCTTAAAAGTTTTACATATCTCTCATCTGATTTTCCGATCGTGGCTCATGGGTTATATATAAATGTAAAAGAAAGTATGATTTTTTTTTTTAAATGTCCCATCAATTTCACTTTTAGAATTATTGTTGCTCACAATCGGACAAGATAAATGAAGATAATATAGCGACCATTGAGAGGTGTATTTGATTTTGAAAGGGACCATTATTGAAAAGTGGCGAGCAAGCTGCCAAATAAGTGGTTTGAATGGTGTCACTTCATTGTGACTATTTTTCATTTATATTTCTTCATGCAAGCACTTTGGGCTTTGTTTAGAGGGTGGGGGAGGAAGTGGGAGGAAAGGCTCCCTTGGTAACTAAGCGTTAGAGGTAAAATATCAAATTGTTATCTCTACTTTTTCACTTTTAAAAATTATTTTCAAATAAAATGTAAAATTTTCTGCTCCTCCAAAGTCCAAACACAGCCTTGGGTTTACTCCTGGAAGTCACATTTGAGTAGGGGTAATTTTTGAACTGAAATTACTCTTATAATTTTTGGTAATTGTAGTGGTAAGGTAAAAACTTATTTTAAAGGTAAAAAATCTTGTTCGGTAATTATAAGTAAGAGTAACATGATATATTAATATTTTTTAAATTTTTTTATAAAATATAATTTTTAAATAATATTAATGAAGTAAATCCTAATAATATAACTTATAATAATATTATCTATTTTTTATAAATTATTTTTCAAAATTATAATTTAAAATGAATACTTGCATTCTAACAGCAAATAAATAAATAAAGAATTTTTTGATATTATTATTTTAAATCCCAATGAATGAATGAAAAATATAAACATATCTCTTCATAAAAAAATATAATTATAATTTTTTATATTATATGAATTTAATAAAAATATTAATTCTCATAAAATTGTTAATATATCAGGTTACTCCTGCTTACAGTTACCCCTACTTAAGGATAACCACGGAAAAATTTACCTCTCATTTAAATGCTTCACGTTGAAAGTATTGATAAATTTTTAAAATAAACATTCAACAAAATAAATTGCTGACTACCCCAAAAGAGATTATCATGAACCTCAAACTCTTTTAGAGTTTCGAGATCCTTTCGAAATTGGACAGAATCACTCCTTAAAAATAGGACATTTTGACAATTATGTTTCATAAAATTTATTTTTTATTTTTTATATTATATGAATTAAATAAAAATTTTAATTCTTATAAAATTGTTATATCAGATTACCCCTGCTTACAGTTACCCTAACTCAAGGGTAACTCCTGTAAAATTTACCCCTCATCCAAATGCATCATGTTGAAAATGTTGACACATTTTTAAAATAAACTTCCAAGAAAATAAATTGTTAATTACTCCGAAAGATATTATGATGAACCTCAAACTCTTTCGGACTTTCGGAACTTTATCGAAATTTCAATAGAATCACCGTTTAAGAATAGAATATTTTGACAATTATGTTTTATAAAATTTTCTTTTTATTATTTATACTAAATAGATTTAATAAAAAATATTAATTGTCATAAAATTATTAATATATCAGTTTACCCCTATTTACAGTTACCCCTACTCAAGGGTAACTCCCATCAAAATTTACCCCTCATTATTGGGTATCTAAATCCTACAATCTGTTATTGGGTTAGTCTTTTCTTCTTATTAATTTCAGATAAATGAAATAAATGATTCCAATAATTTCTTAAAATAATATAAAATAATTATTATAGATAATAATAATCATTATTTTTATGAAAGTCATAATCACCTCGAATAAGCCTTTTTTTTTTAATTTCTCCGGATAGTCTAATCATAAATCGATACAATTTGTCATTTATCAGTTTATGATGTTTTTCTTCTCGCTTTCCTCACGTTTTCAATGATCTATTCTTACTCCTTCTTGTAACTGCAACATTTAACTTCTCAATTACATGCAACGGAGTTGTTTCTGATCTATTAGTAACATATTCAAATCATGTCGGAAAAGTTTCTCTTAATTTATTATCTAGTGAAATACTTTTTAAATTAACTCTAATATAGTCACTTCTAACTATATCTTTTAGTGCTAATCAAGTCGTCTAAACTTATATATATATTTATTTATTTCACCTTAATTTTGTTATTTTGTCTTTTTTTCATTGTCCAACACTCAGTTCTACGTAGCATTGCTTGTCTAATAACCATTTTATAGAACCCTCTCTCTAACCATTATAAAACTACTAACTTGTCCATATTTCACCTACTATGTTTCTATTTTACTAAATATATCTAAGTTCAAAAGATTCTACTATAGAACTCACATATCTAAATTTATCACAGTATACTACTAAGTCATCTCCAATTTCAATCACGATAGATAATACTAGAAATGTTAAATTAATTCCTTAAACCTTAGTTTGTAATCTAAAAATAGAACTTTTTACATGTAAGCGCAATAGTCCTTGGGAAAAATGGACAAAATCAGTGGTTCAGTTTAATTTCTAACAAAACTCACGATGGTCTCACTTCTGGCCTAAATTTTTGGAAGGAAATTGATTGGTGCACAAATATTTTTATCTTTAGTGCATCAATTTTTTTTGAAATACCCATTTTATCCAACACAAAGAAAGATGAAAAGAAGAGAGATTAAAGAAAGTTTGGTTAAAATGAATATTTCACAGAAAATTAGTGCACCCAAAATAAAAATATTGATATATCAATCACTTCCTTTCTTAGAACTATCATTTTGTGAATTTCAATTTGAAACAAAACTCTCACTAGTCTGGCAGACTTTTGAAGTCATATAATGTTTGAATGGTGGAAGATTCTAACTTGGATGGTAAAAGTATGTACAAGAATAAATAATAATAGTAATTATTATTATTATAATAAGGTGAAAAGAAGAAATCAAAATGGAAACAAACAATCATTTTTCCAAAGAAGAGCATATTACAGTCTTTAGTTTTAACTTCCACACTGTAGTTTTTTCTCATCTAATATGCTCCTAAGATTCCGACAATCTTGTGGTTACATATCTTATTTGAAAGTGAGATCTAACCTAATCCCACTTTTCCTTTTTAAATTTGAGGATTAACCGATAACCTTGACTTACGTGTTGTAGTGTAGTTGTAAATTAACTCACTTGGTACGATCTATTTGACTCACTAATAGTTATTTTAGATGGTAGACGTTGATTTATTATCTGAAAAAAAAAAGATTTTAGTAGATTTTATTATCACGATTATTGAATTAAGAATTTAAGATAATGTAATTGGACAGTTGAGCTAAAAATTTCTATGTAATATTACAAGCCTTCTCATCAAATAGCTGTGGTTATCAAATCAATATAATTCTTTTACTCATCAAATAGGTCGGGCTGCAACTCTGGTTGGGTTTTGACCGGACCCGCATGACCCGACCCGATAAATCATGTGAGTCAGATTGAGAATACAAAACCCGGCATAGAATTCGGGTCGGATCGAGTTGAGATTTTACAAGTTAATCCGACCCGATTCAACTAAAATTAGGCTAAAATGGATTCAAAATGCAACTCAGGTTGAGAATTTGAGTCGGGTCAAATTAGATTCCATAAATATTAACTCAGGTCGATTCGGGTTTATTAAAACCCGACCTGTCCGACCCAAGCTGTAGACCTACTTGTATGGCATCCATTTATACGCCTCCTTATCTAATATTTAACACACATGTAAGTAAAGGCCAACAATCTTCCCACGAACATTTTGTGTTTAGCGACACGGGTTTTAGTTAATTTTCGATTTTATCCTTCACATGAACAGTAAAATTTAATGTGCTGATTTTTACTGTTCATGTGAATTTCGGTGAGCCGATTTGAAATTTTGAAGAGCCGAATTGCACTGTTCATGAATTTTGGCGAGCTGATTTGCAATTTCGGAGAGTCGAATTGCACTGTTCATGAATTTTGGCGAGCCGACTTGCAATTCCGGTTTAGTAGATTTGCACTGTTCATGAATTTTGGAGAGCCGACTTGCAATTTCAGCAAGTCGATTTGTACGTTCATGAATTTTGCCGAGCCGATTGCACTGTTCATGAATTTTGGCATTCTTTTTTCTTCAGTACGGTAGGTAGAGGGCAAATTGGGCATAACGGTAAAACTCGTGTCTATATAAACAAAATGCATATATGAGAGTCGACGTAAGTAAACCTAAAAATGGATTGAATTCCTATTATAAATAATTGATTGGGTGTTTGTGCTCATTTCCTTAAGTTATAGGCAGAACCCAACTAACACAGCAACACGTGGTTTGGTGCTTCGCAGTCAACACTGTCCATCATGTGGGCCCAATTTTGATGGACCACATGTCATAATCATTTTGAGATGACAACCATACTAAATTGCATCTATTTAGTACTTTTTAGATTCATATTTGAATTCGGGTCATGTTTATTTTTAAAGATATAAATCAAATTCAAATTTACTTTATGTCGTTGGATTTCAATTCAAAATCAAATGTTTTTAATTACATCATCAGCATTCTCTTTTTTTTTAAATCATAATAATTATATAATTTAGTTTCCATGAAAAAAAAAACTCAGATGTAAAGATTATAAGAAAAAATCTATCAAAATAATGTGAAAAACTTTCAATTCAAATAGTAGAATTGAATTATATTTTGTCATAATATTATTTTTTATTTCTAATATAATAAATAATATGACAAGAATCTATAAAGGCAAATGTTAGAGATTCATACTCATATAGTTTTATATATAAAATATTTACTGATAATAAATATGGTATTTACATGTCACGTGGGCCAGTAGGCTATCGAATTTAGATATTGCTCAATGGATGTCAATGGATGATAACTTATAGACAAATATAAAGAGAGTAGGGTTAAGGCACGAATTTGGGTGTCAATGGATGATAACTTATGGACAAATATAAAGAGAGTAGGGTGCCCACTCTTATTAAGAAGACTATATATTTATAATGTGTTGAATTTTATATAGTTGAATATGATGGAAAGAGGACTTCAGAAATGATATAATTGAAGAGAAACTCATATGATTGATATAATATAATAAAAATTCAATCAAGTTGTCTGAACTTTTCTCTTTCTCATTGGGAATTCATGCTCCGTTTCAATATATTTCATACCTCTAAAGCATTTGATATTCACAAGGCGTCAGATGTGAGAATGTCGTTGATTCTAAAAGTATAAAGTTGATGTTGTTTGGGGTAGTGATTTTTGCACCACCATTTTCGCTTATAGTGCACAACTCCTAAAGAAAAATTCAAATTTGTCTATATTTTTCTTTTCTTTTTTTTGAAACAGTTTAGAATGGATTATCATTAAAGATAAAGAGTACAATATACTATGAAAGGAGGTGGTGGCCTAAGAGAATTAGACCCCTGCCCAAAGCAAAAATAAACAAAGAAGAAGAAATAAACAAAACAACATAATAAAAAAAGAAATTCGCTAGTTGTTCGGGGCAAAGAAAGTGCTGTACATAGTTCCATCTACACCACTCTTAGCAAGGAAATCCGCCACCCTATTTGCTGACCTGCTAATTTGAGAGAAGGATACATCCAAACCCTCTAACTAAGGTAATTAGTCTCCAAACTCTCTAACTAAGGTAATTAGTCTCCAGGGAGGCGCTTCAGACCTTTGGCCCATTTGATAGCATTAGAAAAGTCATTTTCAATAATTAATCTTTTCCCCCTAAAAGACACCCCTAGGGATAAGGCCCTCCGAATACTAAGAAGTTCCGCCTCATTTGACTCCTTGATCCCAACAGACTCCGAGAAAGCAATACGAGTAAAACCCAGATGATTCCTAAGTGCTCCCCCAATTCCAACTGGCCTAGGTTTACCTTTGGATGCCCCATCCACATTGAATTTCCACGATCCAGCTGGGGGAGAGGCCCACACAACAGTAGGTTTACCCCTCTTGAGTGGGGGAGCCAGACATCCATCCAACGACAAACGCAAATCCTCGACTTTGAAATCCTTGAATTCCTTGTTAGCATAAAACCACGAGCTTAATGTCCATTTGGCGGTTTCAAAAAGTTTGCCGAATTCCAACTTACTCCCCTCGAACACTCTAGAGTTCCTCTCTCTCCAAATGGTCCACAAGACCGCAGCAGGAATAGTGTTCCACACAAGCTTCGTTCTATATTGCAGATGAACCAAAGACCAGGATTCCAAGAACTCCACCCATGATCCGGGGCTAACCCAAGAAACTCTTAACAGGTTTACGAAACTGCACCATAACCTCCAAGCCATTGGGCAGAATACAAAAAGGTGGTCTAAAGATTCTTCAGCCAATTGACAAAGAGGACAGGACGAATCTCCATCAAAACCTAACATCTCTCTGAGACTAAGTTCCACTCTGGTCAGAATCCTACCCTTTGCGCCGCACCAAATGAACATCTGAACTCTAGGTGGGGCCAAGCTTTTCCAAATAATAGCCTGAGAAGCTAAGTAGCCCTCCAAAAATTGAGTAGCAAGGTCAGACAGAGATTTCACCGAGAAAACCCCGGAAGAATTGCTCATCCAAACCCATTCATCACTAATTTCCATATCCATCTTAAACTCTTCCAATTTCACCCTAAGATCATTTAGGGATTGGACCTCGAAGGCCCGGAGATCTCTTCTAAAGTCAAAACTCCACGATGTGCCAAGCCTATCCACCTTAACCATTTCTTGAATTAATGCCTGCTTAACTCTGGCTGCTCTGTATAATCTCGGGAATGTCTCTTTCAACGGCCTATCCCCCAACCAAATGTCTTCTCAAAAAAAAGTACGATCCCCATTACCAACCAATATCCTAAGGTTCTTTTGAAATAAACTTCCAACCTCAGTCTTACCCTCTCACACATTCCACCAATCTTTAAGTATCCTTGAGCCAGACTGCTTTGCACCCTCTCCTAATGACCACCCATTTTTATTTGCTAATAAGCCATATTTAGCCGAAAGTATTCGGACCTATAATGCATTTTTCTCTGATCCAAAGCGCCAGCCCCATTTGCATAATAAAGCTTCGTTCTTCACTCTAATAGGGACAAAACCTAGACCACCTTTGTGTTTTGGTTTAGTAACCTCAGTCCAAGCCACCAAATGAACTTTCCTCTTCCTCTCATGCTCACCCCATAAAAATTGCAGAAATAGTTTTTTCATCGCATTGGCCACTCCTACAAGGATCTTAAACAGAGACAAATAATACAACGACAAATTAGCCAACACAGACTTAAGGAAGGTTACCCTTCCACCCAACGACAAAAATATCTTGCCCCATCCTACTAATTTCTCTCAATTTTCTCTGAAACTAGTGACCAAAACCTCTTCACCCTAGGATTCCCTCCAACCGGAAGCCCAAGGTACATAAGCGACAGTTTCCCAGTCCCACATCCGACTTCTTCAGCCCAACTCCTAACCACCACATCATCCATGTCAACCCCAATCAGAGTACTTTTGCCTAGGTTTATCCGCAGGCCCGAAACCAACTCAAAGCATCTCAAAATCGCACGGAAGCCCAGGACTTCTGATTTACTATGGTCACAAAAGAAAAGGGTGTCATCAGTAAATTGTAAGTGTGTGATTGCCGGACCTTCCAGGCTAACCTGACACGCCTTCACAATACCCAATTCTTTAACTTTCAAAACAAAACAATTTAGGCTTTCACCAACCATTCTAAAAATGAAAGGGGATAGGGGATCCCCCTGTCTCAGGCCCCTATTGGCTGCAATAGGTGGAGTGGGAGAACCATTAACTAAAATTGAATACCTAGAACCCTCCACACAAGCTTTCATCCACTTCTGCCACCTCCTTCCAAAACCCATTCTCTCAAACAGATATGACATAAACAACCAATCCACACAATCATACGCCTTTTCCATGTCTATTTTGAACAGAAGACTAGGTTTCTTTTCTTTTTTCCTCAAGTGAACCACTTTGTTAGCAATCAAATTTCCATCCAAAATTTGTCTTTTTTCTATGAAGGCTCCTTGTGAATCATCAATAACTTGGGGTAGCGCCTTTTTTAGCCTATCAGCTAGCACCTTAGCCAACAATTTATAAATGCTTCCCACAAGGCAAATCGGGTGGAAATGTGATAATTCAGACGGTTCCTCCCGTTTCGGGATTAACGAGATGAAGGAATTCTTCAAGTCCTTATAAATTATCCCATTTGTGAAGAACTCCTTAAAGAATTTGAAGATTACAGGACCAACTGTCTCCCAACACGCCTTAAGGAAAGCGAAATTGAAACCATCAGGACCAAGAGCCTTGTCTCCATTCAAACTGCCTAAGGCTGCTACGATTTCCTCAATCTTGAACTCCCTCTCTAGCCTGTTGGCCATAGCCCCATTGATCTTAGGTAATTCGAGCCCCTCCAAGGAAGGTCTACGAGATCCAGAGTCAATTCTAGAGGCGGAACTAAGTAAAGAATAAGGAGAGAACCTGTGCCTAGAGGGAGAAAAATGGAGAGAGATCAAAAAAAGGGAAGATAACGCCCCAACCAAAAACCTAGGCGAAGATGCTAACCCCAAAGACTGCTCACCAATAAAGAGAGAATAACGAGAGATAGGGAAGGATAGTATCCGGGCCTCAAAAGAAGCAAGCCGCAACAGATTTGAAGAGCCGATAGGAGAAACCCTAAACCCTCTATATTTTTCTTTTTTCATCTTTTTCTAAAAGTAAAGGTAAAATTGAGTTATTCTTTAAGGGTGGTGCACGAGAAAATAGTTGTTCAAAAATCACTACCTTGTTATTTGCAACAGGGGTTCAAATCTCGATATCCGCCGATATCTCAGTTGAAAATTTTCTCTCACCAATTTACTTTTTTGAATTTTCATTTTCGTTTCTCAATGTGAATAGTTCTTTTCTAGTGATATCTTAAGTTCTCTTGTAGATGTGTAGCTATTTTTTTTTAAATCAAGGTATCTAACTGTCTCACATGAATTTTCTAGACGTCTCACATGAATAATTCTTGGAGTATGTATAAATCTCTCAATCTACACATGTCAGATACAAAACTAAGAGGAGTGACCTTTTACTTTGAAAGCTTTCAAAAATTAAAAACTAGTTGATAAAAATACTCTGAAAAAAATTGTTTCATAATTAGTTGAGAACTTTGGAAATTGGAACAACACCACCCGAACTGAATCTAACAGCCAAATCGCATGGACAGTTCTAACTCAACCCATACTCTATAAATTATCAAAAATTATAACAAGGCTTCATCTGGTGAAATTTGATACCACGATTCTCTTTTAAATATATCTAGTCTCATATAAATGGGTATGATGTAAAGAGACCATATAAATTATAAGGCCACTGATTTATTTGAAAAAAGATCTTTGTTAGAAAGTCTCACTAATCTGTACATTTCTTCTTTTTTATTATTTTTAAGAGAAAATGCAAATTCTCTTACTTTAGTAAAAGAAAACATATATAACTTTTAATTTAACATATTATTTTGGAAAGCTAGCCATGAAATTGTACAAAAATCAAAACTTAAGGTAAACCAACATAAGTGTAGTTCAACTGGTTGCCTCCTACTCAGGAAGTGGGATGTTGCAGGTTCGAGCCCCTATGGCTGACCAGTGGGGATTTTAAGCTGGGTATCATGCAATTTTTCACACAATAAATTCCAAAAAAAAAATATTATTAGATTTTGATAGGAAGATGGTTATTAATTTAAATACTTTTTATTGAATGACCAATAATCACAGTAAAAATACTCTATCATTATATCTTTAATATAGTGAAACCCATTGACCCATTATATGCCAACTACCTCAAAATATGGCTTCTATTATCTTTAATCTCACCTTAGCCGCTCGTTCTGAATCTGTTAAAATTAATAATATTTTTAAATACTCATAAATAATACATATAAGAAGCTGGATTTAGGCTACACCAATTGCTCTTTATAATAAAAAATAATAATAATTTACATACGTTGAGTAATAAGGATGAAAATTTAAATCCATCATGTTAGGAGTTGAATGCTAACAAATCTAGTTCACTGGAGTGATTTGACCTGTGACGTATTAATAAGTGTTCATTTTTACTTTCTTTAAACTGTTGACTTCAAGCAACAATTCTAGTATTCCCTAAATATTAAAAACAAAATTTAAAATTATTAAAATTATTTATTTTTTTTAGCAAAACTCAAGTTCATTCTTGAAATGAGTTATATATATATACACACACCACTGAAACTCTGAAAGATCCTGGGCCTTGAATTGAAATGGATCATCTGGAGCAAAGCCTGTGGAGGACTACAGGCAGATACGGTGTGTCGGCCTATATGCACTGTATCGGCTGATAAGGCCGAGATCTCACCAATATCGTTTTAACCCACCGATTTTTGCCCCAAAAAAATCAGGATATATATATATATATATATATCGGCCAAAATGCAGATATCTTACTATGGACGTTTTTTCCCCCACACCAGGGGTGTAAAAAAATGCCCCGGCCAAGATGATTCTCTCTCCTCTTTTTATTTTTTTTCTAATATCGGTATTATTTTATTTTTTCTGAATTAAAAAATATAAAAAAACTGAAAAAAAAACTGTTTTTTTAAAAAAAAAATTGAAAATATAAATATCGACTGATATTTTGACCTGAGCCCATCACTGTTTTGTTTTTTTTTTTAAAAAAAATACCGATATTCATTATATCGGCCGATATTAATCATATCGGCTGATATCGGACCGATATGATTCGGTGATATATCGGCCATATCGGCCGATATGAAAACTGTACGGCCGATACATATTGTATCGGCCGATATTATAAGGGGATTAAAACGAGTATCATATCGGCCGATATCTCGACCCCTGCCCCACACTCATAAAGCTATGGAGAGTGCCCTATATGTCTCGAACCAATATTCTAATAAAAAATCAAGTCCGTCGATATTTTTCTGTAGAAAAGTACGATTCATGAGAGAGTCAATCAACACCATGTGTTATGTATCAGCAGAATGTTTCTCCCATACACCATAGCTTATAATATTTTTTTGGAGCGTCTGTCAATATAAATTCCCTTTAATTTAATTCAAATTGGTACCAAATGTACCATCTTTGACATCATTCAAGTTCATAGATGAGTCTGGTTGCCTCATCCATTTTGTTTACTTGTGATCTTTTGATGGGCAATTTCATAGTTTTGTCCTACCTCCTATTAACTCCATGGTTCAGCATTTATAATTTTTTTAGCATGGGAGAGCGAGAGGACATGGTGGGTGGGTGGGTGGTTGGTCGGTGGAGTGGAAGTAAGCATTCAATCTAAACTTGTGACTACCACTCTGGATATATGAGTTGCCGTACCTAAATGTAGTGGAAGAACAAAATGTCATTCAATATTATTATAAAAATTATGGTAAATTTATTTGTTAAAATTATTATTTTTTCTTTTCAACTTATTCTGTAATTTTTATAATATTCTTTTGAGAATTTGAGGTATCTTCATCTTTGAATCGATCATTTATCAAATAATTTATTTTTTATCTTAAAAAGTAAGGACTGAGATGATTTAATAGACCTTATTGAAAGTTTAATAGTTTACATAATATTCAATCCATTCATGTAATTTTTTAAATAGAGTTAGACCAGAGCACCTCAACAAGGCAGAAGGGCGCTAATGCTATCAAATGGGCTGGGCTCAATAGACAGGCCCAACAAGGCATTCGGTCAGCCCATTATGAATTAATTTTGGCCCATAATCCAGCTACTTGCTATGCTCTTATTAAGTTTATCATAGATTCATAGTTGTTGTATACGGTGGAATTTGAGTTACGTGTCTCAGAGACCTACCGAATGCCCACCTCTAAGGAAATTTTCTAAGGCCCAGAATGAGGCTCTAATCAGAAATGCGCAAGTAAATGAAAGAAATCCAAAGGAGTTGGCGTGATTGCAAAAAACCCGTCTCAAGAAGTGGGAGTCATGAATTTGCTCCACCCGAAAAGGATCATCCCGTTCTCAGAGGCCTGGTCATAAAACTCTATTGACTCAATTCCAATCTTCCATGGCCTCTTTTTAAATCATAGATGGGAAAGACGATTTGAAAGGCTACATACAATTAGGGCTGTTCAAGAGCCCATCTCTAGACTCAGGCCCATCCAAATTCGTAAAAAATGAAGGGGTTTGAATATATGTAAATTCTCGTTAGGCTAGGCTTGGGCAAAAAAATTAAGCCTATTTAGTTATGAAAAGGACATGTTAAATGTAGAGTGAATAAGGATATACTCTATGATTGAGTCAACTGAAGGAGAAAAACTTATAAAACCGAGTCTATTGATAATAGTTAAAAGGGTGGTCTCTGGTAAATCAGTAATGACGTAGCCAATGAAAAACGGTCAGGTTTTAGGCCCATTTAGACATATATATGCGTCGATGTGTGTCCACTTAGCCAATTTTCCTTTTATTAAACTATTTTGAAAGTTATTAACATAGTTGTTCAAATTGAAATTAGACTCGATAAGCTAGAATACTAAATTTTAGTCCAAAATTAATTAATACATGAATCTGCATTATCATGAGAATACTAGGATCTGCTTATATAGCTGACCTCATGACAATTGAATATATTTTAAAAAAAAATGAGCAATGCCATGCATATCCAAGTGATAGGTTATTATCTTAGTGTTTTCTATAGAAAGAAAAAAATTCAATGAAAATGAATTTGTGCATAAAATAAACATGAAAATGAGCGCTTTAACAAAAAAAAAATCACAAAATAAGCTCTTTTACATAAACAAATCCACTTTAATATGGAAAAAAAAAAATACTTTAACATGAAAAAAATGCTTTAACACAAAGAATTTTTTTTTTTTTTTAATTTACGTGTGGAAAACTACGGGATACTCAGCGTAAACTCCTACAGATGAGCCCACTACCCCTAGGACACACCAAGATTAGGCCATGGGGGTTCGAACCTATAACCTCCCATTCTAACATAAAAAAATCAACTTTAACTTTGTAAAAATTATTTTAATATGTAAAAAAGATTTAACATAAAAAATTATCTCGAAAGTGAAAAAAACGCTTTAACATAAAAAAAAAACCGCTTTAACATGAAAAAAAAATGCTTTGACCAAAAAGAATTTAGCATATAAAAATCCGCTTTAGCTTAGAAAAAATGTTTTAATATGAAAAAAATGATCAAGGGAATGAGGAGGAAAAGAAAAAAAAAAAAAAAAAGGTAAAGGGTGCATGTCCTGTTGGACAACTTCGCAGATTTGGATGATGTGGCCAAAATGTGCATTTTCATAAGGAAAAAAAAGTGACAAATGGTGAATGAGGATAAATTCATCACAAAAAATATGGAATGCACGCTCAAAACATATTTTTCCAATTAGTATTTCTACAGGTTCGGCGAACAAATTATGCCATTTGTTGAATATTTAAAAAAAAAAAACCCTAATAAAATATACATTCATCTACAAATATATCATCTAATAATTTTGGAAGCACTTACACACACCCGGAAATCCTGCCTCTACACACCCGAAATCGGATTTTCGGGTGAAATTATGATTTTACCCCGCGTTTTCAATCATTCGATTAAATGCCCAGTTCAGTTTGGCATTCATTCGATTCATTCGTATACACCCGATTCATTCGAATGAATGCCTTCAAACGTGCATTCATTCGAATGAATGTACAAGAGAGGAACTGGGAATGACAGTCTATCTGGTTCAGCTGATTCATTCGAATGAATGCACGTTTGAAGGAATTCATTCGAATGAATGGGCTGATTCATTTAAATAAATGTATCAAAGACTGCCTGAGAATGTCAGTCCAGGCATTCATTTGAATGAAAGTATCAGAGACTGCCTAAGAATGACAGTCCAGGCATTCATTCGAATGAATCAGACCGTTCATTCGAATGAATCAGACTGTTCATTCGAATGAATATACGTTTTCAAGGCATTCATTCGAATGAATGCCTGGACTACCATTATCAGGTAGTCTCTAATACATTCATTCGAATGAATCAGCTGATTCATTTGAATGAATGAAACTTATATATAAACACACATTTGATCGATCCACGAAATTCCACTCTTTTCATTCCATTCAAAACCCTAAACCGTCGTTTCCCTCTCCCTCTCCCTTCTCCCTTGAATCTCTTTCTCAATCCCTTCTCCCTTAAAACTTAAACCTCATTTTCAACACCCCCTTTTTACCCTTAAACCCCTTTTGCAAAGGCTTCTCCCTACAACCTCATTTTCAACCCCCTTTTCAACTCTCTTTTCAATCCCAAACCCTTGAACTCCATTTCAATCCCAACCCTTATACCCCATTTTGAACCATCTTTTTCAAAGACTTAACCCTGAAACCCCATTTTGAACCCTCTTTTTAATCCCAAGACATTGAACCCCTTTTAAATCCCAAACCCTTAAAAAAAATTAATCCCATTTTCAAACCCCATTTTCAACACACTCACTCTCTGAATCTCTACCTCGGGTCGAAGTTATCTCTCTCAAGCTAATGTCTGGATCTCGTATCTCGAATCGAAGGTAAGTCCTATCTCAGTTTTTTTCTACAAATCATTACTATTAGTGTTTTAGAAGTAGGTTTAAATTCTCAAGTGGCATGGAGTTTGTTGAAGGATGTTTTGAAAGTCGTAATGACCTTATAAATTATGTTAAGAATATATTTCTTAAACAAGGACTTATATGTAAGATAAAAAGGTCATGTAATAAGGAAAATAAATTAGTCATTCGCTGCGATAGAGGAGGTAAATACCGCAGCACGGTTATCTTGGATGACGATGACAGAAACAACAAAGCATATTCTCGCCAATGTAATTGTCCTTTTGAAGTTAAAGGAAAACAGATTGTTTATGGGTCATGAAAGTTGACCATAAAGAATTTGGAGCACAATCATGATATATCGGATGTATTCTCAGGCTATCCAAGTAAAAGATGTTTTTTAAATACTGAGAAAAGAATTATCATTGAAATGAGAAGTAGCAATATACCACCACGGCAAATTTTGACGACCCTTAGAAATCAAAATCCAGATATTGGAATATCAGCGGCTGATTTGTACAACTTTTGTTCTTCGCTTCGGAAAGAGCAACTAAGGGGTCGATGTAAAATTGAAGCTTTGATAGAAGATCTTTAAGAAGGTGGTTATCAATATTTTCTTTACTATGACAGTGATGGTTATCTATCCCATCTCTTTTTCGCACATGCGAAGTCAATTTTTCTTATCGACAGCTACCATAATGTGTTTCTGATGGATTGGACGTATAAAACCAACAGATATCATATGTCATTATTTCATATCGTTGGTGTGACAAGTTTCAATAAGAATTTCTGCTCATGCTTTGCATTTCTAAGAAATGAGAAATTTGAAGATTATGTATGGGCATTATAGATGTTTAAAAAGGTCTTCGTAGTGCAGCATGATCGACAAGTTCTTTTAACTGATAGGGAATTGGCGTTAAAGAATGCCATTAATTTGGAGTTTCCTAATGCTGTACATATTTTGTATTCATGGCATATCAACAAGAATATTGTTTCTCATTGTAAACTTTTTTGAAGAAAATCGAAGACTGGAATACATTTTTTACTGAATGAAATGGCCTGATTGAGTCCCCAACTAAAGAAGCATTCAATACAGCATTTGAGGTATTCAAACAAAATTTTAGAAATGATTCGCATGCATTGAACTACTTAACAAGGACATCGATCTCACATAGAAAACAATTCGTCAAGGCATGGATCGGATGGAGTTTACATTTTAAGAATCGAGCTACTTCAAGGGTTGTGGGTGCACATGCTATTTTGAAAAGTTATATATCTACATCTATAGGTGATCTAGATGTTGTCCGAAGAAAGTAGCCCATGTCATTGAAAATTAATTTGAAGAGTTCGAGATTCAACTTGAGGATGAAAAGATTCGGTTTGCATGTGATATGTCTATTCCTTTCTTTGATGAATTGAAGGGCAAAGTTTCTCATTTCGCAATGAATGAGGTTTACAACCAATACGATATGCTTATGAATCGATCATTTTCACCCATTTGTGCGGAAGAGTTTACAACTTCGATGGGCCTACCATGTGCGTACAACATGCAATGGATGGACAAATTACATTTGGATGACATATACCCACAATGGAGAATCGACTTAATCTCATTGGCCGACTTGAGGATTGAAAGGAGGAGCCCTGGGGATGTATTAGATGTACACTTTGAAGGTATTAAAAATAAATATGGACATTTGTCTTCGTATGATCAAGAGATGCTCCTAAATCATTTTCAAAATCTTGCCATCTATGATAAGTCAGTTAGTCACCCTATTATGCAATATTCTAGAGGACGTCATTCAGGTTAAAGGAATTCATCAAAAGGCCAAACATCTACACGTCAAGATCCTTATACATTTGAGATTGTAGAGAATCAACTAAATGGAAGAAACTGTGGGTTATGCAAAAATACTGGTCATACGAGGAAAACTTTTCCGAATAGGCCACCTTCTACACAGGCATTTACGAGTGTAGATTTAAATGCTGATTATAATATAGGTGATTTCAATGAATCACAAACAGCGAGTTTTCCACAGGATAGTGGATCTTACAACTTTGGTGACGATTCAACATATAACTCTATAGAAATGATAGAAGTAAGTTCATTCTTTAAAGAGTTTATATGTATTTACCAATCGATATATAACTTTTCCATATGTTTTAATATGATTTTTTTTAATGTTATTCAGTGGACTGGTGATCTTAGAGATAATGACGATTTAATGTAATGGTGGAATCAATGAAATGAAGATAGGAGTGTCAATGTATTTTCTCTTTGTTACTACCATGTTCCTCGATTTCAGACCAGATATTTAGTTTTAGAGAGTTATGAATTGCTCAAGGTTAATGGTTTGTGAAGTGGGTTAATTGTAAAGCCTATGTTTTACAATTTTCAAGTTGATCTGGCACACTATTTTGCATTTAAAATTCATAATTAACTCCATTTTCTATTTATTTTTTTAAGATCATGGTATCCGGGCGTCTCATGTAACTAATTTTTGGAGCATGTGTAAACCTCCCAATTTGCACACCCTGAGTACTAAACAATGGAGAGTGAGCCTTTTTTATATTAAGGGAGCCTTGATCTTAAAACTATCTGAAAACAAAGACAAGTTTTGACCATTTAGCCGACCGCTCATGATTCTCCATTTTTTATTTCTAAATGGAGCTGAAATCCAGATTCATTCAACTTGTTAAAAAATAAATATTCAATTGATCCATTTATTCTAAAGGGGTGGGATCTTGCTAAGTTCACATGATGATAGAAATCTAGAACAAGAAGGCTAGACTTACATTATACCATTATCATTGTTCAAAGGTCCACAACAAAACAGGAATCAGGAGATAAATAATATAACATGTTCATTTAAAATATGAAATTTACATCCCCTTTACATGTCAATAAAAAAAAAAAGTACATCAAAGACAAATAATATCCGGATCAGAGGTAGGAGGTGAAGCAGGAGGTGAAGCAGCAGGAGGTGCAGCAGGAGGTGTAGGAGGTGCAGCAGGTGGTGCAGCAGCAGTTGCAGCAGGTGGTGCAGCAGCAGTTGCAGCAGGTGGTGCAGTAGGTGCAAGAGGAGGTGCATGATCTGGAGGTACATATGGAATAACTGCAGTCTGATAAGGACGGGGGCGAGAAACTGCTGGTGCTCGACTCATAACAGAACGGGAGCCAGTAGCAGCTGCAACTCCAGTCGGACCAATACGGGGGCCAGAAGCTATTTCTAATCCAGTCTGACGAGCAGAGTGGCCAAAAGCTACTAATGCACTCGGCCGAACCGGGGGGCCTGAAACTGCTCCAAATGGACGACCAGGGGTGCTAGATCCTGCTCCTGAAGCTGAAGCACCTGCTCCTGAAGCTGAAGCACCTGCTCCAGATGTAGGAGCATGGGTGCCAGATCCTGCTCCTGAAGCTGAAGCAACTGATCGAGATGGAAGAGCAGGGGTGTCAGGTGCTGCTGCTGAAGCTGAAGCAGTTTATCGAGATGGAAGAGCAGGGGTGTCAGGTGCTGCTGCTGAAGCTGAAGCAACTTATCAAGATGGAAGAGCAGGGGTGTCAGGTGCTGCTGCTGAAGCTGAAGCAGCTTATCGAGATAGAAGAGCAGGGGTGTTAGATGCTGCTGCTGAAGCTGAAGCTGAAGCTGCTGATCGAAATGGTAGAGCAGGGGTGCCAGATGTTGCTCCTAAGCTGAAGCTGCTGATCCAAATGGACGAATAGGGACAAAAGCGGCTCCTGCATATTCTTTAGATACCCTTGCTCGTAAACTCCAATCTGCTTCTGCTGATAATGCTGCTGTTATCCCCCTCTCTTGTGCTATAAGCACTGCCAACTTCAAAGTATCTATAATTTGATTCTGCATCACATCCAACCTTACAGAAACCTGATCATATCTCTGATCTATCTTCTCCTCTAAAGAAGAAATGCTATCAAGAATCTGTTGCGTGTTGATTCCAGTTGATCCTTCTTGAGGAGGAGTCCCTGCCTCGCGTACCTCACGTGTCTCAGATGGCTCAGGTGGTGCAGGCTCAAGTTGAAGTGCCTCGACAACTTTGGGTAACCATTTGTTACTTACTGTATCGAGTTGGAATCCCATCTTATTCAAAGTTGAATCATTAAAATAATCAAATCGGTCTAAACAAACTTTATCATCAGGTGAAAGAAGGATTCCGCGTTCTTCAAAAAATGAACATAGAAAAAGACCGTACGGAAGATTACATCTTCTGGTCTTCCGGCAGGTGCGCATGTGACTAATGATGATATGGGAGAGGGAGATTTATTTCCCATTCATGATGCACCAAATAAAAAATACATAGAACCATGCCACAGTAGTATGCCCTTTTCTAGGGCAAAGACAGTTGACAACTATGTGGTGGATGATTCGTGCTTCTAATGTTAAGCTCGTCAGAGGGGGGTCTTCTTCTCTGTAATATTTGTCCTCCCACAGATTTCGTTTAGGGCTACCAAAACATCAAAGCCCTCAACATCAGTGGGCCATGTACGACTGTCGTACTTTCTAATCGCATCTTTCGGGAAATTATATAGAAAGTCTAACATTTCCCGTGTAATGACAAGTTCTTGCCCTCGGACAGATGTTTTAACCGTGTCATCATCAATTCTTTCCACATTGGCATAAAATTCTTTAACTACTATAGGATACATATCACATTTTAATGCCAAGAAAGACCTCCAACCCATTTTCTCAAAATAAGATTCAACTTTAAAGCCAAATTTTGTGAAAAAAGTAAGATCCACGATTTTACCAAATATATAAGACCGTGTGTACATGGTCGCGGCTTCCGAAGATACGAAATAATTGGGGTCGAATGCCGTGTCCTTTTTTTATTTTTTCCCTCCCCTTGTTGACATTACTTTCCTTTTCGACGATGCCATGGGTTAAAAGGTGGTTTTTCGAAAGAAATGAAGAAAGAGGGAGAATGGGGTGTGATTCGAATGAAAAGGGGGTGTGATTCGAATGAAAGGGGGGTGATTCGAATGAAAGGTGTATGATTCGAATGAATGGGAATGTGATTCGAATGAATGAGGGTGTGATTCGAATGAATGAGGGAAGGGATCGGGATAGGGATTTGGAATGAGGGACGGGCAAGCTTAGAATGAGGAAAGGGAGAGCTGAGAATGAGAAAGACACGGTCGGAGCCGGAGCCGGAGCAGGAGAGTGAAAGGGGGAGGGAGAGCTTCGATTTAGGGTTTCCAAAGGAGTGACGGCGAATGAGGGAAGAAGGTTAGGGTTCAGTGTCGATCAAATGAATCGCCGGTTCTTATATATTAAGTTCGCATTCATTCGAATGAATGTGCTGATTCATTCGAATGAATCAGCAGAACCAGAAGGACTGTCATTCCCAGTTCCTCTCTGGTATATTCATTCAAATGAATCAACTGATTCATTCGAATGAATGCACGTTTGAAGGCATTCATTCGAATGAATCGGGTGTATACGAATGAATCGAATGAATGGGCTGAACAGTAACTGTTCAGCCCAATCATTCGAATGAATGCCAGAATGAACTGGGTATTCATTCGAATGAATCCATCAATGTATACGAATGAATGTTCATTCAAATGAATAGGGTGAATAGTATTCTGTATTACTTTTCAGCTCATTCATTCGAATGAATCCCAAAATAAATAGGGCATTCATTCGAATGAATGGACTCATTTGAATGAATGCCAAAATGAACTGGGCATTCATTCGAATGATTAAAAACGTGGAATAAAATTGTAATTTCATCCAAAAATCTGATTTCAAATGTGTAGAGATAAGATTTTTGAATGTGTGTAAGTGCTCTTGTAATTTTTTTAATATTTCTCTCACCTCACAATTCAAACTTAGAAATGAGAAAAAAGTGGCGAAGTTTTACAGGTCTGATTTCCCTCCCAGCAATTACAATGTCTGAAACTTTGAATGGTCCCTTGCATGCAAAAGATACATTAACAAAAATGGGGAGAGCATTAATTGTTAGCCATTTGTCTTTCCTTGTCACCCGACCCTAACCACACTCAGAAAGGAAAGCATTCCTGACTTGGAGTGTCACATCTACCACTGTCAATTAATACTCATAACAACTCACCCATGCCTAAAAAGACAAAAACCATCCCCATCTCATCAATACAAAATTTCACTATTATATTAATAAATATACTTGTCCTAATCTATCCATCTATGTATATAAAATATATCCAATTTAAGAAAAAAATATATATGTTAAAATATAGCTGTCAAATTTAGTATTAGATAAATTAGTTGAAAGAGATATAATAAAATTCTATATTTAAACTAAAACTTCTTATCTCTAAACCTTTATATTTAATCTCAGAAAGAAATTCGATTATTAATTTCAAATTGAAGCAGCATTAAATAATGATTTAATTTGAAAAATAAATGGCCGCAGGATTGAGAAGAATATGATTAAGACGGGCTTTTAAATATCAACTTATTAAAATCAAGATACCCAAGCTACAAAAAGTCATTATTAAAAAATTTAAATAATAAAAATAAAGTTACTTTTTAGTTTTAAGATGAATATAATTTCTCAAAATTTGAAGTCCCTGGACTTTTCTCCTCACATTTTCACTCTCAAAAGTGATTTTCAATGTTAACATATGTTTATGATCATCTTATATGTAGAGAATTTTACTCAATGAATTCTTCAAGATATATAAGTATTTCCTTACATGACCACGAGGGCATATACAGAATTTCTTACACATGTCAAATTCATGCGAATTTTACCCAATTAATTCTTTAAGACATATAAGCACCTACTTACTCGACCAAGAGGGAATATGCATAATTCTTTACACATGTCAAATTCATGCAACAAGTAACCTATGAAGATTGCTTACATGGATTTGAGTAAAAATCAAACTCAAAGAACTTCCTTCACGAGTTTGAATAAAAATTGAATTTAAGACCTCACTTCACAAGAGAAATTTCTTGATCGTGAATTATTTTTAATAGAAATTTCTTGACCATGGGTTATTTTCAACGTTACATTTGAATGTAGGAAAATTAAAACTCATTACCATCAAAAATTAAAAAATTCTCAATTAAAAAGTGTTAATGCAACTTCTATTTTCTCCTAACAATTAAGAATCTAACAAGCAAAATAAATCATAAAATTAACAAAATATAATATATTAGATAGTTGACTACATAGACATAACGGTATATATCGTTCATAGGTCACATCAAGCGGAAAGCAGGTTTACTCAACAATAATAGCTTCATCAAACTTCCAAAAGTTTTATATGATTGCTAGTAATTAAACCAAACAAAACATTCCCAGAAAATCGAGTAATGCCCAAACACTTTTATTTATGCATACAAGAAGATTGTAGATCATACAGGGAAATAAAAGAACAAAATACAAGTATTTGCTATTTGCTCTTTACACCCTTTCCCCCTTTTCAAGTTCTTTTGTTCCAAACAACTTTATTTTTCAGACTTCTGCACCAAAATCAGAAAGATTATTTTATATTTCTACTTCCTCTATTCTTGCATCTTCTTCTCCTTCCATGGCACATCAGAAGGCAAGAGAGCCACAAAATCAGCAGAGGGTTTCGTCTTCTTCTTCTTCTTCTATCACAGCAGAAAGTTCAGTAAGTCCAGTCCTGAGGCAAGCCATTGTCAGAAGATGGATGTTGAAACGCCAATCTCTGCGTCCCAACATTTTTCATTGGTAGCTTTTGTTCTGCACTTTTAACGCCTGCCAGATACAGAAAACATATTAACCACAAAACCCAGATGGATATTGACATTTCCATCCCTCCAAGATGTTAAAGTTCAGTTGAACTTTCTTGAAAAAATTTGGGGAGGGGGCCGAAAATATCAGTTGAAAGGGGTGAAAATTACAGCACCTCTTGTGGAAAGAGGGCACTGAGACTTGCTGCAATGCTTGCCATTTCTAATCTTCCAAATACGGTGTTTAGAGCCAAGAGTAGAAATAAGAGCATTTAACAGCTTTTATTTTGCATTACAGTTGTTTGACGGGTGTTAGTAATAGAAAAAAACTTCATTCAACTTCAAATTTTAAAAAAAAAAAATGTATGGAAAACTGAGCTGTCATCTTTCAGATAAAGGAAGTATATGGAAAATTAAAAAAAAAAACAGAAAAGAAAAGAAAAAATGCAATAGAGCAGGTAAAAAATAAATTACAAGCGGCTTTTCAGTTCCCACAAACTTTTAATATAACCCAATAATAAATGCAAAATCCTAGAAAGGGAAAGCGTACAGGGCTTTTTTCTAAACTCAGAAGAAACAACACGAGGAAGAAAAACCCCGGTTCCTCCAGAATCCCTCAAAAAACCGGTCGTCCCCGAACCGTTGCTGAGGCGAAATGGCAAAAGCCGGTTCTGAACTGGGTTCTGCTGCTGTCTCTGCAAAACCCTAGCCCTTGCATGCACAAAGCCCTCCATATGTAACTTCTACACGCCAAAAAAGAGGCAAATGAGAATGGAAATGGGTAACGGACGAAAAATCCGGACTAAGAAACGTTTTTCAAATTTTAGTACCTGAGTCGGACGGGAGCGGACCGGGATGAGCGGTTCAACTGGCCTCGAGCCGAAGCGAAAACAGGCATTTCCATAACCAGCATCACGATATCCGGGAGTAGCAGGATGGTTCCCACGCACAAAACCACTCTGCGGTGAATGAACAGCTCCGAACTGCTAAAACAAAACAAAAAACAAACACATTGTAAGAGGAGAAAATCGGCACAGAAAAGAATTCTGCAGAGAGACGGTAAGTAAAAGACCCAAATCCACTGAAAAGGGTTAGCCGCTACAAAATGCTAGTCGGAAGAAAGAAACTATAGGAGGAAACAGAGGTAGAAGGCGACTCGAATCCAAACTACAGCGAGTGAACCGGCCAGAACCGGTCCGAAATAAACAAGACCCTGAAGTGGAAGCACCAAGAACAGAGACTAAACCGGTTTTGAAGCCGCCAAAATAGCTTAAAAAACAGAATACGTGGAATGAAAACCTGCCAAAAGCCCAAAACAAGAAAGCCCAGATAAAGGAAGAGAAAGGAGAGGAGGAGAGACTGACCAGAGCAGAATTTGGGCGAGGTTTTGGGGCACGTTGGTGGAGGTTCCGCTCAAGCAAGGCATAAGCAGCAAGCTGCTGGGCCAGGTCTTCCATGTATGTAAGCTCGCATGGGAATTCCGGGCTGTTTCTGCTGCCACTCCGGATGCCGGATGAGTTTTGGACGGCCGAGATCTTTTCATTTGGGAGGATGCCGGAAGGCAGGTAGATCTCTCCATCATCCAAGTTGGGAGGAAAATCCGCCATTCTTCTCTTCTCTTCTCTCAGACTGAGAGATAGAGAGACGAGTGAGGGAGCACCAAATACTGTAGTGCCTCTGAAAAAAGCAGGAGATTTTAAGGGCCGAAGGCGGGACGAGAGAGAGAGAGGAAAGAGGGTTTTGTGGTTTTCGAAGCGACGTTATACGGAAGTATAGTATTTGCAGTAGACGCAGAGAATGGTTCGTCGAGTTGGACAGTTGCATGGTAGAATAGGTGAGGTATGCTGCGGTCCACTTAGCACAATTGTGAGCTGTGCGAATGACCCGTCAAAAGTGGAAACCGTTCATTTTCTAATACGGTCTACATGAGATGAATGGGCCAGATCATCCAAGCCGTCGATTCCGGTGTTATACAGATGTATGGATAGGTGATTAAGAGAAAGTAAAAGAGAAAAAAAGCTGCCGACGTAGGGTTTGTTTTTTGGTTTTTAATGATGATTACTCATCACAGTATTACCGTACTCATTTAGCAAATAATTCATCGATTGAGATTGGACAGCATGGTTCCAACATCCGTTTCAAAATCCATTTTGATTTTGTTTCATGGAACGTTTTAGCCTTTTGACTGTTTTGATATTCTGCTTTTCTAAAAAAATGGTATATAAAAAAAAAACTCATCATATAGACATCATAATTTTCTATCAAAAAGACACCTCTTTTTATTTTTAAATTTAAAATTATTATTTTATTCTTCTATATTTTGATAATTCGATGAAACCTCCAGTTCACTATCAGCTGGTCGAACGATTTCATGTAAATGTTGTGAAGAGAATATCCCAAAAAAAATAAAAGTAAAAAGAATATAAAATATTGGAATTTTTTTTGAAATACTCAAATTTTTGAACAGGTATATTTTGAAAACTGAGATTTTATTTCACCGTACCTTCAAAATTTCTTAGCGAATTAAAGTGCTTCGTATATCTAGTAAAACCCTTTTTTTAACTAAATTGTCCATATCTGCATTGAGGATAGTTGTAATTTTCTTTTGAAAAGTATAGCCACTGGTGTGCTAGTTTACCAATGTTAATATACAGCTAGAAGTTTTTTTCTTTTATATATTATTTTATAATCTAAATAAGATATAGAAATTAATGTACTCTAGTCGTCAAAATACTTATTTTTCATGTGAATGACTTAAGTTCAAATCTTGTTGATGGTTATTCTTTTTCATTTTATCTCTTTTTTATTTAAAAATAATAATTAATAATTAAAGAGTGTTCATTTGTCAGAGCCTGACCTAAATATATGGGCTTAGATAAAAAAAAATTGTTCAACAGATAGACTTCGAGTTTTTAAGTCCATTTGTTTTTTAAGTCCAACCGGCCTTGACGCGCTTTAAGTAAAAGTCTGAGTCCATCTTCGACCTAAATAAATGAGCTTTGACAAAGAATTTTGTCTAACAGACCCAATTCGACCTAAATAAACAGGCTTTAAGTAAAAAATTCGAACTCAGTTTGTCAGACAAAATTCTTTGTTGAAGCCACTTTATTTAGATTGGGGTTAGCGACGAGCTCTTATTTAACGCCCGTTGGGCTCTGAATTAATTGTGCTTAGGCTTAAAAAATAAATGAGCTTCAAAGCTCGAGCTCGACCGGTCGAAGAAAATAACTTTGTCCAAGAGGTTTATTTAAGTCGAACTTGGACAAATGAACTCTCCATAATTATTACTCACTTTTTGAAAAAAAAAAAGATAAAATGAAAAATTAACCATCAACATAATTTGAACCCAAGTCACTTACATGAGAAACAAGCATGTTTATAACTAGATTACAATAACTTCTATATCTTATTCAAACTATAAAATAAATGATTAGGCGTACGATGCACCTCACCCAATACAAATATTTAAATGTACGATGCAAAATCTTAATTTTCAAGGAGTTTTCGTACAAAAAATCCCTAAAATATAAAGGTAACAATATAAATTTTAAATATATTTAAATCAATTATTTATATCATTTTAAATAATCAACATAAATTATCATTAAATAATTATTTATTTTTGTATACTCAATTCATAATAGTGTAATTATCAAATAATACTTAAAAAAAAATAGTTTAAGAAGAATCAGATACAGTTTAATTAATAAAAAAATTCAAATTATTTAAAAAGTAAACTTGAATTCTCATTTTATTTAAAATTAAAGTTCAAAACTTAAAATACATATCCACACTGGGTCCATTTCATTTTTTTTTTCAAATTTTCTTCACATACACTAAAAGTAAACTATATGAATTGAAAATAAACTTCATGAACTATAATTGAACCAAATTTCAGTCCAAAATTCAATTTTCTGACACGTGATCTTAGCAATCAAAATCCCGAAGCATCTTTGAATTAAAATACACCTGATAACTTTGACCACTAAGATCAAGTGGCTATAAATTGAATTTTAAAATCAAAATTTATCTTATTTAGCGCATAAAGTGTATTTTTAAAGTTGTACAGTTGGATTTTAATGTGTATGTAAATTTTTTTCTGAAAAATGAAATCTATAGAGCAAAATGGGTGGAGCCAAAGCAGACCATTTCAAACACGTTTTGGGCGAAACAGATCATTTCAAGCCCGTTAAACAGGCCGGAATAGAATCCGGCACTAGAAATAAACCTATTCCCTTCTATTTTTCTACTGGATCCAGAGCATTTCGGCCGAAATAGAATGAAATTTACAATTAAGATTGAGACAATTTGTAAGAAATATTTATGTTTGACTATGAGTTAAAAATTTAATCACATTGATTAATTGATTTTTTTGTTCTAAATTTTATAAATTTGATTATTTATAAATATTTCAATTTTAATAATAAAAAATATTTTAAAAGTATTAGATACTTTTTAATAAACTCTATTATTATTGGATTATCATAGAGTATCCTCACTTTATATTGAAGGTAAGACTAATCCTTCCACATAGATGAAGTCATTTGCATGGAGAAACGTCAAACCCGAGGCATCTAATCTATTCTTAAAAACTCAAGCCAACATATTTCTATATATAAATAAAAATTCTAATAAGTCAAATGCCAACCTTAAATTAACAGGACAAATAACTCAAAATTTTCTAATAAACTTATCATAAGAGAATTAATGCATTTCAAATTAAATACGTGAGATAATTACCCACACCCTAATGCATTATTAATCTTTTTTATTTTTTTTTTAGATTTTCCTTTAATTTACGGATGTTACTGAACAGCTTCCAATTTAAACGACGTTTTTCAATAGTTGGGACGCCCTTTTATAAAATAACTATTATTTTCTTAATAACAAACTTATCTCCAACCGTGTTACGTTAGGACTTGAGTCAATTGAAAAGGGCCCAATTTTAGATGGCGTCCTATATAGACACTCAATTTTTCTGCCTTTATACACCCAATTTAAAAAAAATCGGGTGAAATTATCATTCTACCCCTCTGTGTTCTATTCATCCGAACGAACTGTTAATTCATTTTCAGTTTATTCGGATAAATGTACTCATCCGAACGAACAAATCAGTGTAATTTCAGTTCGTTCGAATAAACACTTTGATTCATTCGAATGAATGAGTCGAATTTTGTGAAGGATTGACATATATATGTTTATTCAAAGGAACGAAAATTACACTAAGGTGTTCGTTCGGATGAGTATATTCATTCAAACGAAATGAGAATGAACTGAAAATTCGTTCGAATGAGTTTATACGCGGATGTAGAATGATAACTTCTTATCTATATGTTTGCAAATGTACAGAGTTTCGAGTTCGATTTAGGGATGTGATTGGAGACTGGTCTATCTGAGTAAATTTATATAAAAGATAGAATTGGATGATTTGGATTTAAAATTTTATTTAAATTAAATGTTAAAAAATTTAATTAAAATATCCTCATTAATTGTTTAAGATAAATATATAACATAAAAGTACATTATCTTTTCTAAGACCTAGGAACAACCTCAAACTCATTCCAACTTATGCCTTGATTATAATCCCCTACTTACACCTTGACTATAACCCTCCTAAAACCCTTGGGGGAACAACAAATTGTCACAATATGATGTTCTCTCTGATTGAAATTAGGCATGTGTATAAATTTTGACTTTCAAGAAAGGTCAAGCCTAAGGCATGAGACCAGCTTTTATTTTAAATCAGGCCCTACCTTTTTTTTAGCATGAATTAAGTACAAGCCCTTGCAAATATGATGAGGATAAGTCCTGACCAAATTGTGCCCCTATTACTAGCAAGGGTTGTTCTTTAGTCTAAATCCATGTAAATGAATAGGTTTGAACACATATTTCAGCCCATCAAGCTGAGCTCGAGCTTTCGTAAGAATCCCGTGAAAGGTCGTTACGCTTTCCGGCCTGTTTAACTATGTGTTTATGTGTATGTTTGGTATTTTTCCCCCTGTTTTAAAGAACATTTGGAAATTAATTAGAAGGCTTGCCGTTTAACTTGAATTTAGATATAATGAACTAGAGTAAGGATGTATAGTGATTTTGACCACTAAAATTAAGTGGTTAAAAATTAAATTTTTAGCTCAAATTTGTTCTACTTATTACTACCCCTCATGTTTATTTCAATCTGAATGGTGAGATCTTTTTATGGTCTCACGGACTTAGTATTGTTTCAATTGGGTGGGCTTGGGATTTAAACTTGCAAAGCCCCAAGGAATTCCAACGGATGGGCTTCTGTACACAAAGATCAACTCATGATATGATAGAGAGCTAAACCTAGTCTGTGAACACCTCTACTAATATTTCTCTCTAAAACCTTTTGGCTGCCTTGGAATGAAGGGTAATTTTATAGGGTCATGTGACACCTTGAACCGATGTGAGAGAGTCCTACATCAGTAATGAAAGGAGAGAGGATGGAGTATATATGAGGCTACCCACTTGTACTCAAGCAGGATGCATTTTGGGCCCAGGCCCAAAAGTAAAAATGTTCGGACTCGCTTACGTGCAATGCTCAAAGCGGATAATTTCTTACTGAGTAAAGTTCTAAGCCCTGTTTTTGGATCGGATCATTACATGTCACCTCTCATCTGTGGTCACTTTTAAGCTTGGGGGCACCCTTGAATACCCTAAACTTTAATGGGGTATTCAAATAAGGTGATGAAATGGGCGATTAATTTTATTTACCTTAACTCATGATAATTTTTGGTTACCAAATAAAGGTACTCCCATCCAAATGCAGCTGAGTAAGGTGCTCTCTGTTCTCCTCTTCAATCTATTTGTAAGCCTCTTTTTTCCATGATGATAGGCCTACCAAGAAATCACTACTTGGATATAGGACAAAAAAACACTATCACTTTAATCAATTAGTTGTGTTCTTTTAAGATCACAACTTTAACTAATCAAAGTTGTTTTTAAAAACATGACTAGCTTTTATCCAAATTTGGTGACCTCAGAAGAAGAAAACTCAACAATGTACCTTCCAATCAAGATGTTTTCATCCCTCATGTTATAAGTGTCTACAAAAAAGTTTGGGAGTAAAAGTTTGTAGCCTTTAAAAATATGATTTGATTTATCTAATTGATTTGATTTTTTATTAAACCAACATTCATCTTAAACCTATTAATTAAAGTGATTTTTTCTGACTCATTTATTACTGAAAGCTATTAAGTTGATGGACTAAAAAATAATTTAAAATGATCAAAATTTATGATCTTTAAAAGCAGCAAAACACACTTCAATTGATCTAATTAAAATTAGAGTCTAGAAGAACACGTAAAACAAAAAAAAAATTGTTTGGTTGAAGAGTACATGCTTGAATGTGGGTTTAGTAGAAAATTGTCTTAATTATATTAATCAAATCATATTTTAAAGACCACAAACTTTGATATTTTAAATTATTTTTATATATTAAAGTTTGTGGGCTCAAAAAGACACAAGTCGATTGACTTAATCAATGTAGTTTTAGTGGGCCAGCATTAAGTATGGACAGGGGTTAAAATATCGGCCGATACTGTGCGTATTGGCGATATATATCGGATTTTTTACCACCAAATTATATCGGCCGTACAAAAAAAAAATCGGTCGATATGAATGAATTTTTTACCGAATTATCGGTCATGATATCGGCCGAATTTTAAAAATTCGATTTTTGTATTTTTTTTAAAAAAAGCTTTTTTTAAAAAAAAAATATCGGCCGAGATGACCGATATATCAGTCAAAATCTCGGCCGAATCTGAGCCGAATTTGAGCTGAATCTACCATTTTTTCCATAAAAAAACAGTAAAAGTCGGGCCTGGCCCAACTCAAGTTCGGCAATGTTTTGCCGATATATCGGACGATATCTCATGCCCGATATATCGGGCGAGATCTCACCTGTCAACCAATTTCTCCCAGTCAATTCTCTGTGTACGGCGGATTGCAGGATTCGGCTGGTCCGGCATGCGTGTATATTTTATTATTTTTTTTTTAAATCTGAAAAATCGACCCAGTCCAATTTTTTTCTATAAATACCATTCACCTACACTTCAAATTTTACACTTTATTTTCAAGGAAAAAACTAGATTTTACTATTTCTCTTCGAAATTTTTTTTTACTCTCCATTACTTGATTAAATTAAGTTCTAAAGGACCGGATTTGGTTGAAAGTGAACGATCCAGACCGTTCAAAGTTTTCTTCATTTATAAATCTACTGATGTTATAAGTTTTGTAATTTATTTTGATTTATCTGTATTTTATTTTAATTTTTTTCAGCCAAAAATAACATAAAAGTGTTATAGTTTGTTAAAAAATGCTTGAACTTAAATAACATTTGTAGTAAATAAAATCTATATAAATGTGTTATAATTTTTTTCCATCTGAATGTATCTGTAGTTATTTTCTGTGTACTTTGTTAGTTACTATTTTTTTTCATTTATTCATTCCTTTTTGTTAACTATTTCAACATAAAATAGTATAAATGAAAAAAAAAATTAGAAAATGATAAAGCCTATAAAATAATAGATGAACATTTTTCATTTGCTCTTAGTTACTGTCACTAGCATGTCAAAATTTAGAGCAACATTTTTTACTTTCATTTACTCTTTATTTTAATTATTTTATTATAAAATATGGATTATGACTTATAAATGTTAGAAAATAGTAAAACCTATAAAATAATACATGAAATTTTTTAATTTACTTTTATTTACTGTATACTAACTTCTTTTACAGGGATGCAATTTTTTCCTTTTATTTTCTTTCTTTTTGTAATTATTTCATCATTAACTATAGATTATGATATATAGATGTTAGAAAATGGTAAAACCAATAAAATAATACATGAGCTTTTTTTATTTGCTGTTATTTACTATATAATAACTTCTTTTACAAGGATACAATTTTTTCTTTCTATTTTCTTTCTTTTTGTAATTATTTCATCATTAACTATGGATTATGACATATAAATGTTAGAAAATGGTAAAACCTATAAAATAATACATGAAATTTTTTTATTTGATGTTATTAAATGTATACTAACTTCTTTTACGGGGATACAATTTTTTCTGTTTATTTTCTGTCGTTTTCTAATTATTTTATCATTAACTATGGATTATGACATATACATGTTAGTAAATGGTAAAACCTATAAAATAGTACATAAAGAAATAAAAGTTTTATTACGGTATTATAATTTTTTTCCATCTGAATGTATTTGCAGTTATTTTTTGTGTACTTTGTTAGTTACCATTTTTTTTCAATTATTTATTCATTTTTGTTAACTATTTCAACATAAAATAGCATAAATGAAAAAAAAAAGTTAGAAAATAATAAAACCAATAAAATAATAGATGAAATTTTTTTATTTGCCCTTATTTACTGTTACTAACATGGCAAAATTTACAACAACATTTTTTACTTTCATTTACTCTTTATTTTAATTATTTCATTATAAAATATTGTTTATGAGTTATAAATGTTAGAAAATGCTAAAACCTATAACATAATAAATTCAATTTTTTATTTGCTCTTAGTTACTTTTTACTAACATGTCAAAAATTCCAGCAACATTTTTCTTTTATTTACTCTCATTTTTTTTAATTATTTCATCATAAAATATGGTTTATGACTTATAAATGTTAGAAAATGATAAAACCTATAAATAAATAAATTAATTTTTTTTATTTTCTCTTAGTTACTGTTTACTAATATGTAAAAATTTCCAGCAACATTTTTTTCTTTTATTTAGTCTTTCTTTTAATTATTTCATCATAAAATGTAGATTATGAGTTATAAATGCGGGAAAATGGTAAAACCTTTAAAATAATTCATGAAATTTATTTATTTGTTGTTATTTACTGTATACTAACTTTTTTATAATTATTTTTTTATTGCGGCGGGCTTTAAGAGAGAATCGTCGCGATATGCATATGGGCGGCCATTGTGGTGCAGCTAATATAAAAATTATATTTTTAGAAAATCATAAATACATTTTATTGAGACGGAAATTAGAAAAAAATGTTAATCCACTTATTTTTATTAATCTATGCAGGTGGGTCCCGCGATGGTGGTGCAAGTGGGTCCGGTTCAAAGAAGAAGAATACCGGATTACGGGCTACATGGAAATAAATGAAAACTATATTTTGCATGGGTAATCAAAATGCACCCATTGATCCGCACTATGACATCAATCCAGAAACCGTCGGCCCCGCGGATCTAATATGGGATAAGCCCGCCTCTTTGATGTAGATGAGATTAGACCAGGCCACAAAAGACGAAGCCAAAAAAAGCATTGGAAAAGCAGCGACAAAATACTTCGCAGATATTTACAAGTCACCAAGGGATATAGAAAATCCCTATCTACGGGCCATTTGTTATGCATCTGCAATTGCTGGGCCTGGTTATGAGTTTGAAGAACATTCTCTATATTGATGTTCGTCTTTAAATGTAGTTGAAATGCATGAGAAAAAATTATCTTTTGACTTTAGATCTTGAAAGTTTCTTCATTTAGTTAATTTTTAAAAACTCTTCAGTTAATGATTTAAATGGAATTTCTTATAATTAAAAATGTATGACATTTGTTTGGTTATCAGTTCAAGTGATTAAGACCACTTTAGTTTCATTTTCTAATATTTTTTCTACATTATTAGGTAACTTTCAATAATTTTATTTTTTCTTTTTTATTTCTATAATTCATAACTTAAAATAACACTCATTGACTAAGAAAATAAATTATGAAATTATTTCTACAAATTTTCCTCATTTTTATCCTTTTCCTTTTAATTTTCACTATTTTATTACTAATTATATAATTTCCCGCTATCGTAACTTCAAAAATATATTAGAAGATGTAAATGTCCCATATTTTATGAAAAAATTACATATTCAATAAGCCCATAATTATCTGCATTTACTGTAATTTTTTTGGAATTTTTTTTTTTTAAAAAATAAAGGAAGGAGAGAGAAAAAGTTTGGCCGATATGAAAAATCGGCCGGGATCTCGACCCGGCCGATTTTTCTACCCCTGCTTGTTATTCACTCAAGCCAAAGTTAAACAGGGAAAAAATAAGAAGCTAATATTTTTTCCTCTCTATTCTCATTCCCTCTTGTTCCATATGGTGGTGCCCTCTTCTTCCTCCACCGATCCTTTCCTCACCTTCCTCTTTCCCTCATCTCTCTCCCTCTCTCACCCTCTTCAATCGGTTTTCTTTCTCTCCTCTCCTCCTCTTCCTCTACACCTAAAAAGGAAGAAGAGAGAAGAAAAGAGGAGGGAATCATCTTCCCAACTCCACTCCACACGAATTTGTTCTCCTCCATTAGAGAAGTTTGAGAAAGAAGAAGAAGAAGAGAATAAAAAAGATAAAGGAAACTTAGAAAACTCATCTAAAGGTAAAATCTTCTTCCTTAAGCTTATTATTTATGTTTAATGTGAAATTTAGAATAATTTGGAACCAACCTTAAACAAATTTTGGTTAAGATGATGGAATTTAGAGAAATTTGGGAATTTTAGGGTTTTTCTCCAAATTCGTGGAATTTGATATAAAGTATGAGTTAACTAATCAAATTGGAAATACTAGCATCCTAATATGTGATCAATTATACGGAGAAGTAATACAAATGATTAGTCTTGGAAACTAACCCCAAGTTAAGGAGATGGAATTTAGGGATTTAGGGGTTTTCCCCAAATTCATGGAATTTGATGTAAATCTATGAATTAATTCATCAAATTAGAAATGCTAGCCTCCTAATATTTGATCAAGTACATGGAAAAGTAATACAAATATTAGGTTTACAAATTAAGCCCAAGTTCATTCAAAACAAAAACCCCCAATTCAAAGGTATGTGAAATTTACCATTGCTCTGCTAAAATGATCCAATTGCGTACTTATAAATAGAGTGCAAAATGATTATGAGTGGAAGGAATGAGAAATCTAATCTATCTAAGGTTAAAAAAATGTATGTTAGAATTTATATGGTATGTAGAGTTAAAATTTGAAGTTAAAATTGAGGATTATTAACCCTAAGTCTAAATAAGGTGTAATTTGAAAGAAAAGCACAATAAAAGGCTTATGGTATTTATTTCTAAAATTAGTTAGAAAGGAACTAAATTAGATTTGTGTTCGAGAAGCAAAGTAAAAGTAATAAATTTTATTAAAGAATCTTATTAAGTTATTTAAAGTAAAAATAATGAATTTTATTAAAGAATCTTATTAAGTTATTTATTAGAATGTTATGATTTTTATATAAAATTATGCTTATGATGCATGCAATGAATGAAGAGATTGGAGGTAACTCCATTATTTGGGAAGGAAGTTCAAGAGTCAATATCAATACTAAAAACTTGAAATCAAGTAGGTTTTTCGACTCTTATTGATGTACCATGGTGAATATGTATTTCTAGTTTAGATTTCAATGTTTTGAGATTTGTTTTATGTGTGTTTTAAATATAGAGTTTGATATATATATATATATATATATATATATATTTGTTGGTCATGCTAGATTGTCCTAGAAAGGGGTGAATAGGAAAATTGCGGAATTTTAATTTTCTTTAAAACTTTGGTCAATTAAAATTGAGTTTTTACTAATTAATCCAATTGATCTTTAAATATTGAGATTTACAATAAATAATAAATGTGAAGTAAAATCTCAACAAACACTTTTTCACCAAACGAGTGTGGTAGAAATATAAGAAATAAACACAAATGTACAAAGTAAAGTGAGGAGGTAAGAAAAAATGAAAAATCTTAACAGAATGATTTTTATGTGGTTCGGCAACATTTCCTACATCCATGCCTTAAGTACACCACTTGAGGATTCTACTAACTTTCTCCTTCACAGGTGGAGAAGAAACCTATTACAATTCTTGATCTCCTTCAAGGTTGGAGATCGAACATTTACAATACTTGATCTTTTTCATTGGTGAAGATTTGACCGATGACACACAAGAGAACACCTCTCTTGAGATTTCACAAGGGTTACACTAACCATTAACAATTTTCTCAATAAATAATGAAAAGAAGTTTTTGAGAAATATCAAAACGCTCGCCTCAAGTTGCTTGAAGTAACTTCGCCGTGCTCTTAAATATCCTTCTCCTTTCTATGCTCCTTGATGATGAGTGGATGCTCCGTTGAATATCAAACAAAAGATTAGGAGAAGAGGTTTAGGAAAGATAAATGGTTTTCCACTGAAAACAATATATCCCTAAAGGTTTTCTCAAATATACACTCAAGAATAAGCCTAAGATGTTCAAGATTTGCATATGAGAGCTTTGAGTGTATGAGATATTGAGTTCAAGAACTTTGGTAGTCTAATTATTGAGTTTTATTTCTCTTGAAATGATGAGTGAGTCTTTGAGAATGTTAGAGAGGGTTTTGCTTATCAAGAATCAACCTTTGAAATGCCTTAAGGTCATACATTTAAAGCCCTCTGAAGATATTATCGTTTGAAGTCAAAATCACAAGAATAGAGCTGTTAAAAACTTCCGTTGCGATTTCAGTCGACTAAACTTGAAAATTCAGTCGACTGAAATGTCCAAATGACCGCTGAAACATCTGGGCACAATTCAGTAGACTGAATCTCGTCTGAGGCAGAAAAGACGAATCTGCAACACTTTCAGTCGACTGAAACATGAATTCAGCCGACTGAATCTCGGCCATTTTGTACACCTCCACTAAAACGACTATAACTTGAGTTTCTGAATTCGATTTTGGGAGTTCTTTAGCTCGTTGGAAAGATCATTGAGATATATATACTCACCAAATTTGGTCCAATTTGAGGTCCATTTGATAACTCAAATAATCTCTTAAAGTGAGAGCATATGACAAAACTGTTTTGATCTATTTTACGCTCTTTTATTGAAATGCTCATAACTTGAGCTATATGTTTCCAAATTGGGTGTTCTTGGACTTTTTGAAAAGATCTTTTAGTTCTATCAAATTATTAAAATTATACTAATAGTTGAGAATATTTGATGGAAGAAAATGCTTGCCCAAAATAGAACAAAATTCACCTAACCTAAGAAATCCAAATTAGTTCAACCAAATTCTAAGTTATCCATTTTAAGGTCTGTCCAAATGGTAATTTTAGGTCTTCTAAGTCATTCCTAAGGTCCAAATACTTGTGTTAGTTGGCATTCATGAAGTTCTTCTAATTTCGGTGTAATACCTTCCAAATAACGTGTTTTCTAGAGGTTCAAACTTAATTTAAACTATAGGTCTTTCAGAGGCACGATCTTGACACCCGAACGAAGTCACGACAAGTTATACAAATTAACAACTCATGACTCAGTCAGACACAGTCACGGAATTGACAACTCAATCTGACTCAGGGGAGGCAGATTTAACTTTTAGGCCAACAGTATTATGTTATTATGAAATGCAAATAAATTTAATACTAGCGATGAATTCTCATGCGTATGAATAATGCATTCAAGAGGGATGGGAATGCATGAGCATTACGAATATGGATCCTTATGAAAGGAATTGTACAAACAGACATTTGGCCCCATCTATGTGATAAGATAATGCATTAAGATGAACTGAATGCTCCTTGGTGTGAGATCCGAAACCTGCGAAGGATTGTATGGGTGATAGCACTACCCCGGTAGTCCCCGTAGAAATGCTAGTATTGGGAAGTAGCTCAGATCCGGATGCCACGGGAAAATAGGACATAAGTGGCCAGTGATAAAACTGTTGAATTGAAAAAGACAGACTTTCCAATGTATGGGGCATGAAAGGGATTGCATAGACTTCATGGCACCCATCGCATGTCATTCATGATTATTTTATATATTAAGTTGGAAAGTATGATTTCATATTTGGGTATGAGATGTATTATGATTTCGAGATGTTATTTGGTATTTACGCATGACTTTGATTTTGATTTGAAATTTCAAATGAGGATGGGAGATGTTTTTATGAAATGTGAATTAGAATGTAATAAACACATATCTTATATTATGATTTTCTATATGTCACATATTGCTACCCACACCGATGGGAATTCCTATTGAGTGTTGACTAAGCCCACAAATTTTCTTCTTTTTTAGAATCTAATGCAAGAAGCGATAATGGCAATGAGGATGGGCCGAATGCTAGTTAAACATGATTGGAGATGAAAGCAAAGGACAAAGTTTTGGATAGTCACACATTTTGACATTTTGGAGATAGAAGACATTATCATTCTTTTTGTCTATATTTTGAGAACATGTAATTTTTTTAAGAGTTATATGATTGGAAGTTTAATTGATGATGTGTAAACTCATAGATGATGATGTTAGACTTCTTTTTTATTTGACATTTAACTTATATGTGATTAATATGCTTTACTTTGGATTGAGAATGACTATCATTCAAATATATTAAATACTATGTATATGCTTCTAAAGGTTTTATATTAGTGTGTTGCAAAAGTTAAAATGGACTATGTCCATGCGAACACACTAGTTGGGCCAATTGAGGGTTCGGTCTTCTGACTCGTCCATGCGCACACACTGGTTAGGTCAGTCGAGGGTCGTGTCTTCTGACTTGGACTTGACTCGTGTCATGGCGCTCCGTCTCTCTCTCTTTCTCATTAAATAGCACTCTAATCCTAGTGGCAGAGGGGGGGCGCTACATATCGTATCTTAATCTCTCTAACTTTTGATTAAAAATCTGATCTGATTTTTACTGTTATAATATTTACTTTGGGATTGTACTGCCTCTTTACGGTTTCTACTTATTTCAGTCATTAATCTCCGGAAGGCCATGTTTTTGTTCATCCTATCTTTTGAGGTACTACTAATCCTAAATCTTACCCATAGATCACATTTCTCCCTTAATGAAAGATATTGTGATTGATAATTCTACTTAGATGGGGACGTTCTGGTCCATTATTTTGATGCTAATTTTTTTTTTTTAATTATTTTTCCATATATTACATATAGCAATATGATTCACCTACCTTCATCTCATTCATCTATATAGGTTTGATAAAATTTGACTCGACCCAACCCAATCCAAACCTAATGATAAATGAGTTGACCTGACTGATCCAATTATTATTGCGTCTATATGCGATACATCAAATCATATGAGGTTTATAATCATTTAGAGAGTACTCTTGGTACTAGTATCGTTAAAATAGTCTTATAACGTAAATAGGTAAATCTAAGGTATTGATCCTCCGACGGGAGATTTGACTAACCAGACACGGGTTTTAGTGTATTGTCAATTTACCCTTCACATGAACATTAAAATTGGCTACCCGAAATTCGCGTGAACAGTAAATCAGCTCGCCGAAATTCCTATGAAAAGTTAAATCAGTTAGCCGAAATTCGCATGAACAGTCAATCGGCTAGTAAAAAATTTATTGGTCATACGAAGGGTAAAATTGACAATACATTAAAACCTGTGTTGGATTATACAAATACTCGTGGGAGAATTGCTACACTAAATCTGATGTAAATTCAAATTAGACCAAATCAACTTAATTTGTTTATCTAACGCCCTGTCCCGCTACGGGCACGTTATCTCCAAAAAAACCTCAGAAAGTTATAAAAGACAGATATCGGGTACAATTAAGCGGATAATTACTTCCATCAAATAAACCACAAGTTTAGAACTAGGAAAAACATAACGAACCATAATGTAAACTAATCAAGTAGTTATACAGTCATCCAAACAAATAAGTGATATTGAGTTCATGCGAATAAAATTTCTAAACCTTCAAACACAACATAAACGTAACTCCTACTCTCTACTACTCCACTCTAGGTACTTGCTCAAGGGGCCCACCTGGCCCCTCCGCGAACAGGGCACCTGAGGGGTGAGCAATACAGCTCAGCGAAAGAACATATCACATATTAACAAAGTAGTTATAGATCACATATGAAAGGGGCAGTAAATATCACAAGTAAATAAACATTCATGTTTACGATACTCAACTACTCTATTAACCGATGTTCCATTAACCAAAGCCAAGAAATCATCTCCATATCCCACGTAAGGTCCTCCAACGAACCCCGGTCTCCCTATCAGTATCATCGGTAGACTAAAGGATACACAACTGTCTCACCCACACGAGTCATGTCGGAAACCACCTCGACCATGCCCGAGGGAACCAAACTCTAGGGCAAGCACCTCGACCGCCGGAACACAACGGGGAGAGCCACATCCCCTATGGGAGTCTCGACCGTCGGAGTGTAACGGGAAAGTGTTCCCAACCACCAACATCATCACGTCATCATAAATATGTAGACATAAAAAGTCATCTATCTCAATATCCAACGGTACGCCGCCCGTTGTGGGTTATCTCTCATGCATGCACATGATTTCATGATCGTGTAGAACAATAAACATGTATAACGACATAAGCATGTATAACAACATATGCAGGTCCTAACATAATTAACCAAAAATCACTGTCGTGCTTGCTATATGAGTCAGGAGTACATAATGAGTTACTTAAACACGCATCTCTATGTCCGACATAATTGTTTTTGCCTCTTATCGATAAACACTCAAAGTATCATCAATATATTCCAAGTATCATATTCAATATTAATTTATCGAATTAAAGTTCTTACAATAACATATAGTAGACAGGAATGTATCCGAACAGACCCCTTGCCACATAATCATTCTAAATGGTTCACCCTTACCGAGTGGTTTAATAAATACGGGGCCCCATTCGGATCACTTCGTGTCCGGGAATATAATGTAATACATGTTAAAACTGTGATAAATCCCCTCATCGCGTGTGTGTGGAGTCGAAAGTCCAAAGCAAGTAAGCGACTTGTTGGGTTGAAGGAGTTCAATCTGTAGAAAAAGGAAGAACAGATGAGTAATTAAGACAAAATGGTTCAAAAAGAGGACGAGGAGAAAACGGGCCGAACTGGACCAGGTCTGAAAACGGACCGGGCTTGAAAACTTGTTGGGTCTAGGAACTGGGCCAAGGGGATCGGGCCTGCCAGACGTGGGCCGGACCAGGTCTGGGCCTGGTTGGGCCGGACCGGGTCTGGGCCTAGTCGGGCCAGACCAAGCCTAGGTCGGTTGGGTCTGGGCCAGTGGGCTGAGCAGCTGGGTCGCCACTCCAGCCCAAAGGCCGGGTTGACTCAGAACAAAAAGGAAATCCCGACTGAGTCGACTCGGCACTCGGCCGAGCGACAGTAACTCAGCTGAGTCGGAGGGAATGGGAAAAAACCAAGAAAAATCCCAGGAAATGGGGAAAGAGGGGAAGAAGGGAAATCGCGGAAAAGCAGGGAAAGAAGAAAAGGAATAAGGAAAGCAAGGGAAAATCAAGTAAAGACGTGGAAAATCAAAGAAAGGATAAGGGAAAGAAAAATAGGGAAAACCGAGAGGGATTCCAAAAAATGGAAGAAAAGAGAAGAGAGAAGAATACGGGAAAAATGAAGGTGGAGCCGGCCGAGATAGAGAAATTGAAGAAGAAGAAAATCGAGAGGGGAGGGAGAGAAAGGGGGAGAGACTTACCGAGAATCGGGAGGAAGAAGAAAAACAAGACCAAGGCTGGGAGGTGGGGGGGGGGGGGAGAAGAACGGCGGCACTATAACGTGAACAGCTACAGTGTCGCGGAAAAGGTTAAGTTATAAGGGTTAGGGTTTAGGGTTTATGGTTTAGGGTTTTTACCTTTTTTTTAAAAAAAAAAATCTTTTTAGAAGAGAAATAATAACTCGAATAAAGAATCCGAAAGATCTTGGACGAGAAAACGTGTGACTTTTGAACAAGTTTTCATGACAAATACGTAATTATAAAATTACCAAATATCTTTTGAGTTCCCGAAGTCAAAAACATGTAAACTGGACCCACGATGGCGCCCAGACTCTCTTCACTGTTACCAAGGTCCCTAAAATAACTCAGAGATCTGAAAATTTCTTCGAAAATTAGAAAATCCGGGATGGGTCATTACAGTTTTACTAAGACTCAAAATAGACCTGAATTCAAATAAACCTGAATGGCTCATCATCCAGCTCCATCCATCGCCAGGTTTAATCTATGCCACTGTGAGCTGAATAGCTGACATAGCTGTAAATGGGCCTTAAACAAAGAAAAGAAGAAAAATTAAAAGCTATAACTGGGCCTATCCTGGTCAAGGAGAGCCACTTTTAGTTGGTTTTAAGCTGGGTTTGATAGAGCATTGGCCCATGGAGGAATCCCAAAATGCTTTTAATATACATATTTTAAGGACAAAAGATCCCATATTTTATGTATACTCCATTCGCTCTCTTCTCTAAAGACCATTTTCTCACCTCACATGATATGTCAATCGAATTTTTTTATATAAATTAAATTAATTAAAAATTATCTTTGATTTAATTAATTAATAAATTCAAATTAGAATTTTTCATTATTAATAAATTTAAAACATTCTTTTAATTTTAAACTTCTATTGATTTAAATATAATTAAACTGATAAATAATAAAAAAATATTAACCTTTTATTCAGATATGAAACTAAAGATCGACCTTTCTAAACAGCGCACCTAGTAAATTACCTGATAACCAAGTCATAACACCATATGAACACAAAACAAGCTCAGTCATAGCTTTGGTTGAAGAAGACTTGGGCTATATTTGGATGAGAGAGATTTTATAAGAATTTCTTGTTTGATAATTACAGTAAAACGTATATAACTATAAAGTGATTATCTTTTAAAGTGAAAAAGTTTTAATATATATGCTGGAGATGGAAAACTAAAAATTTCTCACCTCTTTTCTCCATTATCAAAGAAAGGTCAATGACGGTAACCTTAAATTTCACCCTTTTACTCATCTAAATATAGTTTAAGTCTCATAATTAGACAATCTAATTATAAAATACTAAGAAGTAAGAAGCACTATAAATTTAAACATCTTTCAACACAAAAAGGTCACTTTCCTTAATTATGTACTCAGCCTATACGAATTTAAAGATTTACATATGTCCTAAAAATTAAAAAATACTATAAATGAAAAGAAAAAAAAAAACAAGCATGGATTCATATATTATATATATAGTATATATATTTACTCATCTAATCCAATAAGGAAAATCGCCATGGACGGTGCCAATTTTAATAATAAGATACATTGAATTTATTTTATTGTCATTTAAACTATACGAATGCCCCTTCTTATCAAAAAGATCAATCAATACTCCCGTGTACGGGTCAAAATCTAGTTACTGAATGATATCAAATTACCAATCATATCAGCGGCATATCCGGATATCAGCCGTGTTTTTTTTTTTTTTTTAATGATATCAGCCTATATCGTCGTTGAACTCAGGGGTCCAAATATCAGCTGATACATATCGTATCGACCGATATGTATCAGTTTTTTAAGACCAAACAATATCGGCCGATAAGATATGTATCAGCCGTACAAAATGAATATCGGCCGATATGACCGATATTCGATTACCATATCAACCGATATGCATAAATATCAGTATTTAAAAGTTATTTTAAAAAAAAAAAAAAACCGATATGATTTTTCCACAGTTTTTTAAGATTTTTTGCGGTTTTTAACAATTCTTCACGATTTTCAAAGGTTATTCCGATACGGCTTTCACGGTTTTATACGATTTTTTGATATTTTTCACGGTTCTTCACGGTTCTAATATCACAGGAGAAGGAAATGCCGATATCAGAGGAGAGAAAATTATCGATCGATATTTGCATATCGACCGAAATATTGGCCGGGGGATTTTTCTGACTCCTGATTGAACTATCTTTTTTAAAAGGGTAATATTATCAACTGATATTTGGTCCATATCGATACATATAAGGCCGAATTTCAATCCTTGCCCCCTTTTTATAAAAAACTCTAATATTTAATTAAGATGCTTAGAAAAATCAAAACTGATGAGTAAAAAATTAGATATAAAAAATAAAAAGTTTAATTAATATAGACTATTTATTTTTCGTGACTAATTTTGTGATAATTAAATAAAGGAGTTTTGTTCAAATCTCACCATTCGTAATGTAAAATTAAAAAAACAAAAATTTAATACTTCAAACTTGAGCTGCACAAGATTCAAAACGTCCCGCAACGCAACTCTTACTAATCCAGAAATGGACCCAACATTCCAACTTGAAACCAAACGCACAATTGAATGCTTAGATTAAAAGAAGAAAGAAATCAAATTTGACTTGAGAGAGCACGAAATTGCAAAGAATTGGTCAAAATTTTAAAGCACATACACTATAAAATATTCGCAATCTTCTCCTCAACGCCAGTGCCAAAGCTCAGCACCCAGTCCCATCGAGAGAGATTCCATTCACATTTATTGCCCCTTCTCACTTAAAAACTAAATTAATTCAGTAATTAACATACAAATACCACATAACACAATTCTTAAATTCTTAATCACAAACCCCAAAAAAACGCCAAGTGCCCTTTACCTTTCTTTCTCGGCAAGGAAAGAGCAATGTCATCATTGTAATTACCAAACTAAACTCCACCCACCGTATGTATACCTTCTACATACATGGGGATAGGAATACGTATTTCTATGTTGTTGTATACTTAGGTATTTTCGAATTCTCTATACATGAATCGTGTCTTCGTTTTGACGGGCCTTTCAATCGGGCCGGCAGGTGACCGGAACCCCACTGTGATCTTGTCATACACGCATGAATGGAACGGTACGGGCCTCCCCGTCGATTCCAGACACTGCTCGCAAACGGTCACGCCACCGTATGTATGGTGATCCCTGTACGGATCCGCATATGTGTTTGTATGCATTGGAAAATACGCCTCATTCTGCCTCTGCAACTCCTGAATCGTATACGCGTATTCCAGATACCCCAGCTCTCGCCTCCGATCTACGCCGGGAAAAGTTTCAGGCGGCGGAATGCGTTGGAAATCCGACGCAGGGTCCCTACGGAGAAGCATCTTGGGGCTGTCGTCGGCGTCAGAAATCCGGCGAGGCTTTCTCCGGCGCTCTTTCCTCTGCTTCAAGACGGCGAAGAAGAAGCAGCTGCTCTCGCGACGGGAGGTGGCGGCGGCGGCGAGGTCGAAATCGTTGTTGATCGGGATTTTCCTGTGGCTGTCCGCCGACGAACGGGACTTCTTCCGATTGCTGCAGCCGAAAAACAGCGCGATCTGTTGCGGATCAGTTCCGATATTTTGAGCGATGAGAGATCGGAGCTTTTCGAATCCCAGCGAGGCGTCGAAGGCGATATTTCCAGCATCGGCTTCGCGCTTTCCATCGAAGAAAAGCACGGGAACAGGGGCTGAGTTGGAGATCCTGGCCATCTTTGTGTTAGATCTCCGGCGAATTTTTGTTGATTTTCATCGGGAGGGGATAGCGTTGGGTTTCGGAAGAAAGGAAGGAAGGGTTTTATATTGAACTGGCGCGGGAGCGGCAGGGTTTTAAGGCGGTGGCTGTACAGGACTGGTATACGGTAGGAGCACTCGAAAATGAACTCCTCTCGTAGGTTGGACCATTGTGACAAATACCGTTCTCGGGATATTAATGGCATTTGATAATAACATGATATTTTTAAATTCTCAAATTTTTATCAAAAATTTAACGGGAAAATCTCGTGGAAATTATAATATTTAAAAAATAAAATAAATAAATAAATTAATGAAATAAAAATGGTATAAGGAATTTACTGGAAACTTATCGGGAATTTACCAAAATATTATCGCGTTATTAACATTTCTCACGTTTTTAACGCGATTTTATCGAGAAATTATCAAAAATTTATCGTCGTGGTGATAAAAAACGCGTTTTTAATGCGGTAATGGTATTTTGCTGATAAAAAAACACGATAAATTTGAAAATACTGCCGATATTTGTAACAAGGCGTTGGACACATGGACGTTGATCCCGAACTTTTCTTTAGCGCTGCGTTTGGATGAGGGTAAATTTTAAAGGGTCACTCTAAGTAGGAGTCAAATAGGGTCACTTTTAAATAGGGATTATTTTTATCTTATTTGATAATTACAGTGGTAAAGTAAGAATTAACCATAAGGGCAAAAAATCTTATTTGGTGACTATAAGAAGGGGTAATCTGATATATTAATAATTTTATTATAATTAATATTTTTTATTAAATTCAATATAATAAAAAAAAATTATAAAACATAATTATTAAATAATATTTGGCTATTAAAAAAATTAAATATTTTTGCTCTATACGTGCAAAGAGGGGTAATATTACAATTTTATTAAATTTATATAATATAAAAAAATAAAATATGATTACTAAATAATATTCAATTAAAATGTTTTTGATCCATGTGTGCAAAGAGGGGTAATGTATTAACAAATTTATTAGAATAGATAATTTTATTAAATTCATATAATATAAAAATAATAAAATATAATTATTAAATAACATTCATCAATTAAAAAATATTTTTGCTCTATAGGTGCAAAGAGGGGTAAAGAAGGGTAAATATGATTTTAGAGGGATAAAGGGGGGTAAAAAGTGTTTAGAAGGATAAAGAAGGGTAATAGAGGCAAAGAGGAGTAAAGAAGCGTAATAAGAGCAAAGAGGGGTAAAGAGGTTTAAAGGGGTAAAGAAGGGTAATAGGTGCAAAGAGGGATAAAGGGGGTTTGGAGGGGTAAATAAGGGTAATAGGTGTAAAGAGGGGTAAAGGAGGGTAAATGAGGTGTAAAGAAAGGTAAAGAGGGTTTTATTAGAATTAATATTTTTTACTAAATTTATATAATAAAATATTAAACATAATTAATAATAATAATCAATTAAAAAATATTTTTGCTCCATAGGTTCAAAGAGAGATAAAGGGAGTAAAGAGGGGCAAGGGTTTTATGAAAACCGACATACTCCAAGGGGTATTCATAAAAGGAGGGAGAGGGGTAAAATTTTGAATTTTTACCCTCACCCCTCTATTACCAAACAAGGGTAAAGGGGGTAACCCCCCTTACCCCCATCCAAATGCAACCTAGGTTTCTCACTTTGATTAGAATACGTCGTAGAAATTGATGGAGGAAAAGAATTGCCCAGTAAGTAATGTTATTAGAACCAGACCGTCTAACGAACCGTCTTCGAAGCATTTTGGATTCAACCGAAGTCAACTGCAGTAAAAGCCGATCAAGTAGTAATATAATATAAATATTACCTATAACATTAAATAAGACACATTTTACCAATAAAATTTTGAGTAATATACCAAAACGGTGAAAGATATATGATAGAAATAGTAATAAACATTTATATTTCAAAATACACATTTTTTAATATATTTTTAAGGGAAAAAGTTCTAAAAAAATTGAAATTTTGTGAGTCGTGGTTTACGGCTCACGGTTTATGGTTCAAAATCGCAGAAAACCGCTGTTCTGACCGGTTCTCTGCGGTTTTGACCCATAACCGATTTTCTGTCAGGACCGAACTGCAATTACCGAGGTTTCGATCGCAGTTCGGTCCGATTCTAATAACATTGCCTGTAAGTGGACTATGGACCCATTATTGATTAATAAATCTTAGTATAAACTCAATATATAATTTTTCCTATCTTACCAATTCAATAATAAAGTTATAAAGTTTATATTTAAAAATAATTTTCAGCACTTCAGCATAATATTTATGCCTTTAATTTGTTTTTACCTTATGTAAAATAGTATTGTTCATATTTGATTAGAAATTTCTCTCACTTAATTTTCCTTTAAAAAGATCTGAAATATCAATCAATATATAAAAAATTTAAAAAATCTACTTAATACGATCGATACGATAATTATCGATCAATATTTAAATCCTTATTGTAAAGTTCTCATTTGAAGATTGATTCATGGGTCGTAGCTTATTTGGATATTTATTAGTACGCATCTCTGAAGGTGGGCCACAATGGATGAACAACCTCACTCGTGACCTTGGAGCACGAACGGCGGCGAGGCACTGTTCGGGATAACAGAAAGTCGGAAGGAGGTTAAAGGGTCTGAACTCTTAAGAGACTTTCCATAATTTCATGTAACTGAAAATGAAACTTGTGACAAGTCTGGGTTTGTGACGTGGTCCCACCTCCTTTACCCAAAAAGCGTGAATAAGAAGAAGCAAAACCCTATCTTTCCCTTTTCTGCTCTATCTCCTCCTTTAGTCGTCCCTAATCCCCATATAGAGATCTTAAGATATATCAAAACAAATTTTAATCATAATGAAATTATATAATATTTTTAAGGTACATATTTTCACACGGAAGAATTTCTCATCTCATATAAGAATTTAATTTTTTTTTTTAATTCTTGTTTTACCCTTCCAATCAACTCTGAAAGTAGAAGTGTAATACGGAAGTAGAAGGGTAAAATGAAAATTTCAAAAGAAATTGAATTCTCGTACGAGACAAAAGGATTCTCCCATGTGAGAATGTTTATTCTATTTTTATCACTCATTTGATAATATTTTAACAATAAAGATATAGAACTGACTTTATTTATTGATTAAATTTTAATTTTTTTTTAATTCTACAAATAATACAATTGACTATAAATGCTAGAAAAAAAATCAATTGATAGTAGAGTTCTCTATTAACTTCAATTTCATACATATCTAATTTAATTGTTAATCTAAGTGATTATAGTCAAGACTAATCCAATTACATTCGTATCAACTAACTTGATTTTGGTTGAATTATATAAATTTAAAATATTTTTTTTTTAATGAAGAGCAATATAATATCTTTAAAATATCTATGCATTAAATATTTGCATATAAATAGTTGTATATTTTAATAACTTAAATATTTTATCCAATTAAGTGCTCTTATAAGTAAGAAAGGAATCAAAAGAGCACACCGTTGGAAAAAGGTAATTGAATAACTTGGAAATAAAAAAATTAAATACAATACAAAGAGCAATTTTGAAATAACTACGATGCAATATACACTTAAAACAACAAAAAATATATTAGGTAAAAATTACAAAACACTTAAACATTTTTTTTTATCTAAACATTTAGTCCTCAACATAAAAGAATTTGAGTGATAGTGAGGAATATCTCTTGAGATGTACGAGTCTCGAGTTTGATTTTCACTTCACTCAAAAGGGCTACACCCTGTAGAGCTCTGGTATGTTAGAATAGAGAGTCTTAGATATGTTCTAAAGATGAGTCGAGTTTTTTAGGAGACTTAAACACCTTGATTATAAATGAAAAAATAAATAAATTTGAAATCCAATTTATGCTAAATACATATTATTGAAATTATATTTCTTTTTTAACATAGATTCAAATCATTCAACTTTATTGATGTATCATCAACATTAAAGTGATCAAAATAATAATTTATCCATTTATTTATTTTTTACTATAAAAGGAAATCCACCATTTGATAGTCTGCCAAAGCACTTAAACGTTTTGAGCCCTAAGCCAGTAAGCCACTAAAAGACAACAGACATATGAACACGAGAAGAGGAAAACAACACCCTTTATAGATCTACCAATCTATCATCATTATTTCTAACACAATTTGAATAAAATTGTATTTCAATCATTAATATTTAAGCTAATGTTGCATTGTACTATTATATTTAAATAAAAGTAAATTTTAATCAATATTAAAACATTTTTTTTTCTTTTTTTTAATTTACGTGTGAAAAACTACGAAATACACAGCGTAAAATCCACACAGGTGACTCCACTCCTAAAACACACCAATATTAAACCATAGGCCTCGAATTAAAGTGAAGCTGTAGAATGTCTCAGTACTTTTAATGTCTTTGACACAAGGACTGCATACGAGACATTCAATTTTAAATTAGTTCATTAAATTTATTTTAATTTTTGAAATTTAGATTTAACTGTTTTTATTATATTTGATATATTTTTATTATTAAATTAATTATAATAATTTAAAATATTTATTTAATAGATTATTTTAAAAACAACAAGTAGACTTTTCAGTTCGGTGTCTATCAGACTTACCGATAAAAGTTTATTTATTATATTATATTAATATTATTTTTAAAATTTGTTAATATTTAATATTTAAGAATTTGGTCGGGTGTATATATAATACACCAAGAGTGAACAATCGGGAGCTCGAAAATGAACGGCGAAAAAAAAAAATTATATCATTTTGGTGGGGATGATAGACGCTCAGACCATTCGATCGAGGTGATGGCTCGCATCATATGCTTCTGTCACATGTCAAACGTCATGTTTATCCATTGGGGCCCACTTGATGGAAATTGTGACAAGTTTATCATTCTAAAGTGGTTGCCAACTGTCCGAGACTCCGTTGGTAACGTCATTCTTACTCATTTCCTATTAGAAAACAAAAAGAGTAATGACAGTAGCTTGGGCTCCAAGTCATGTTTAGTAAGGTTGTTAATTAAAGGCTAAACTAAATTTCAACTTCAGAGTTTCACACTATTGGATTAACTTCATAGTTTCATATGATGTTCATTTTATCTATCTTTGCTATCGGATTGGTTTAAATCAATGTTATTAGAATTAGACCAAATAGCGGTTGAACCAGCGATTCGGTTCTTCAGTTTTTACCCAAAAATCATGAGCCACTAACCGCAGATCACAGATTTTGAATTTATTTTATTTTTTATTTTAATTTTTTTCCTTTCAAAATTAAATTAGAAAATATATATATTTAAAATATAAATATTTATTATCATTTCTATCACATATCTTTCACCATTTTGATATATTATTCAAAGTTTAAATGTTATTTTTAATATTTATATTAATGTTATTGGTAAAAGACAATTTACTTAATTTTATATGTAATATTTATATTATATTACTACTTGACCGGCTTTGACTACGGTCGAATCCAGTTGAACTCAAAATGCCTCGAAGACGGTTCGTTAAACAGTCTGATTATGATAACAATGATTTAAATAAATTAAATATTTATATAATAGTTTATATTTAATCTTTAAAATTAACTAAATTTAATATTAAATAGAAAATTTGAATTAGATAAAATATAATGATAATAATGATGTCTTTATTGCAAAAGTCTAAATTTCAGTCTAAAAGTCTAAAACATCGGTATATCGATACTACATGACGGTGTCAACTCAGAAAATATTCTTTACTAAATAAATAAAAATATATTGTATTCAAAATTTATCAACGATATCGACATTACATGACTGTATCAATGATATCTTGATCAGGAATACATGACCGAATCAACCACATGTGATATATATTGGCCGATACATATCGAACAACTAAAAATAATATGTCATTTTTGCCGAATCAAACGTATTGTAGTTTGGGCTTATAATATCGACCGTATAATAATATATATAATACAATAGATACATGGTATTAAACCATTCATACGTATCACTCTGTATCAACCAATATAATTAAGTATTAGTATTTAGTAATATTTGATTTTTTAGAAAAAGTATCATTTTAATTTTTTATTTAGTTTAAATCTTACATTAGATATGATTTTGAGAAGGTTTAAAAGTAATTTCTTCTAGTGTAAAAGATATTTGTCCATTTCAACCCCTTTTTCATTTAAATTCATCTTTTTGAGTTTTTTTTATCATTTATTTTTTTTGAAATTTTTGCTCTAAGACAATTCCTATTTTAGGTTTTTGTGAAAATATTTAAATCCCTGGTTCCTTATAATGTAGTTGTTTTGACTCTGGTGGCCAAGTCAATCTTCTATAGGTATTTCTTATATCAAAATAATTTAAAAACATAGTTGTTTACTGTCTTAAAAATATTTAAAAACATTTTCATAATTTTACTATAGACACTCTTACTCTTTTATAGAATAAAATATTCTTTTTTTACACTTATCACTATTCTAATGGTATAAATTACAAAAAATATCTCCTGAATTGAATTTAAGTATCTCTAACATTATTTTATTCTATTATTACAATTTTTAGCAGATTAATCTAAACTCTTGATCAGTATGACCTAAAACTTAAAAAAAAAAATCGAATTATTAATTTTTATATAATGAAATGCGCTCTTTTTTCACACTTATGACTGTTCCGGTGGTGTAAATTATAAAGTGTCTCCTTATTTTGAAATTAAAGTATCTTTATCATTATTTTTTATTATCAGAAACTTTTTTAATTAAGTTAAATCTAAACTCTAAATAAGTGTAACCTAAAAGTCTAAAACTTTTTTTAAAAAAAAAAACTGAATTATTCCAACTGTAATGGTTAAAAAGCTTAGATGAATTGCACTTGAGACACTAATCAATGTCATCCAAAGTGGGCCCTTTAAGAAGACTTGTACAAATGACTCAGCTAACCGGTCAAATTTTTTATTTGTCAAACATAGACAAGATTCGGTCAAGAGTTAAAAGGACTCACGTAGACATGGTCAAAAGTCAACAGTCAAGTCAACGTGAAAGACTTTCAACGTAGGCTAGTTAAAAGCTTAAAATGTCACAAATATTATAGATATTTTCAAATTTATCATATTTTTATGAGTAAAATGCCAATAGTTGTTAATATCTCGAGATTTATCGGAATTTTAGTAAATTTCAAGTAAATTCTTGATAAAATCACATTAAAAATATGATAAATGGTAATATCAGGATAAATATCTTGATAAATTATCGATAAATTCCTTATTACTTTTATTTTCTAAATATTATATTTTTGACGAGATTTTTCTATAAATTATCGACAAAATACCAAACATTTTTTTATCTTTTCATCTTTGTTTATTGTATCATTATGAAAATACCAATTTAATCAATTCTGTATGTGTGCCTATGTGGTGGTTGAGACTTGAGAGTAATTATATATTTATAAAAAATATTAAATCTATTCTCAAGTCATACTCTTTTATACTCTATAATTCGTGATAAATTATTAAATTAATATCTTTAACTAATTCTTGAAAAGTCAATAAATCTTGATTTATCGCATACATTTAAAAATATAAAAAGTTAACGGTATTTGTATTATGAATTTATTATCACCAGTTTCTCTATATGCTATCCAATTTCAATTTAGGTGCGAAAAAAGTGATTTGAGCTTTGTATCAACCGTCCTCTGAGCATTTAGTAGAGTTATTAAGTTAATTAATAGATATTTAAAAAAAAAATGACTTGAACACTAATACTTTTACAAATTAAAAAGTAAAAAGATAAAATAAAAATATTATCAATTTATTGTGATAAAATAACGAACAAAGTGAAAACGGCACTTGATGTTAATAAAAATTTAAAAGTATTAGTGAAAATATTAATTTCCTTTTAAAAATAACTTGAATCTAAACTAATTTGTCCCAATATGCTATTGATTCATTCACTTGAACTTGAATCACCCCAACTTGGCTTATCATTAACAATTCATTAAGTAATTTTTTCAATTAAACCCAAAAGTGAATTGAAAAATAAATTTTAAATGAACTTATTAATTTCTTTATTACAAAAATATAAATTTAATTTTACCAATTCAAGTTCGGGTCATGGACATGGTTTAGTGCAAAAGTTTCATGAAAGGACTCATTGGCGACTGGTGACTTGAAACTAAAAGCCAATTGAATAATTGTCTTGCGACTTATGAGAGCCAAGTTGTTTGTCTTACATGTGTTCTATATTTTCTTTATTTTTAATCATTTTTTATTTTAACATTTTATTGGTGACTTATTGTAAGGGGATAATTCTTTTTTTACTTCACAAATTTTTACATAATTTTTGTACTTTTAGATACTAATATAAAATGTGGATTAAAGGTTACAAATTCAACAATGTAATCATAAAATTCTTTTTTCTATTATGTAGTAATTTTTTCCACACGAATTTCCTCTATTTTTAGAAAATGATATGACAAAATTGGATCAAATCCTTCGTCATCATCGGAGTCATTTATCATATCAATCAAATATTGACTTTAATATTTGAGTTTAATGAACCAACTATATTTCTTACACTGATAGAACTTGAATATACAATCTTTAGATTATAAAGATGAAGTCCTTCTCACTCATTGAACCCAATCTTTAATTTTTTTTTTAATTTGTTAATCTTTCTATATAATTTTTTATTTTTAATACCAATATAACAAAGTTATGTTAATCTTTCAAATTCATCAAACTAAATCTTAAATTTTATATATTTTAACTATTTTTAGATACCTTTTTTTTTCAACAGAAAACTTTATATTGTTAATTTAAGTATAATATGGGTTAGTGGATCTACCTAATTCTCAACCTAATTCTTCCCTTGATTCCTTCATTGTTAAGGTGATATAATAAGCCCACTCTAGACATTTCAGTAGTCCACTTGATTCCTTTTTTACTTATCTTTCGTCAGTGTGAAAGGATAGGTCTATTCTTTGACACGTGGCAATTTAGCATTAGCCCATCCTCCATTCTAAATAATGAGATGAGGGGTTGTGACAAAACCACGAAACAAATAATAATTAGAATGTTAATTTGTCATTTAATTTTTTCTTAATTCATAAGATAAAGAGATGGAACAAAGTCAAATCATATTATTACTAAAATTATCCTACACGGCTTGGTTACTTGTCTTGTGATGTGGACCTTAAGAGCGTTGATAGTGTGTCATATGAAGACCTTTAAAAAGTTCGAGTCAACTAGATGGGCCAAAATCGAGTGGACTCATCAACTCCACTTGGGCAAGAATCCCTTTCAAATGGGCCGACCCAAACAAGTTGTGGGTAGGTCCAACGTTGAGGCACAGTTGGTCATGGACTCGAATCACATTGAAATGGAACTCACTGAGTCAAGAAAGGATTTTATGTAGTTTGAATTTCAAATGGAGTGTTGTTTGCAGGAAACGAATGTGGGCTAAGTTAGGATAGTTTTAGGTTGGTTTTTGAATTTTTTGAAGTTGTGTTTTAATTGGTTGATCAGGCTAGTTAGAATTAACTCAGTTGAGTTAAACTAGGGTAGTTTCTTCTATGAGTACTTGTATGAATGATTTGCCAAAACTAGTGGCTCAGACTGGAGAATTAAATCAGTATTTTTATTGAGTTTAACGTGTGAACTCAGTCAAGCTTGGAGGTTGATGTGCATTGGATTGGAGGCCCATTCCATTGTGTTATCCGGGTAAGCCAACTCTCTTTTAATCTTGTGATTTATTGATTCAGTTTCTTAAGTTAATTAACTTGGTTTTAACTTTTAAGCAACGAATTGCTTCAGAATTAACTGAGTTGAATGGTTGAAACTCAGCCTTGTTGAGATCTGTTTGGATCCGGGTTGAGCCAACTCAGTGGCTGTTTGAGTCTCTGCTTTCAGTCTAAAACCCAGCAGTAATCTGGACCTGAAAGTCAGCAAAACAGCCCTGCATACAATCTGTTTGAAGCCCAGAACCGTTTCTGAATTTTAGGACCTGAAGTAACCCAGAACGTTGCAGTTCCTGGGCATGCAGAAACAGCACCTTACTCGCTGGACTGAGCCTGAAACCCAGTTCGTTTCTGCTTCTTATCTGTGCCTAGAATTACAGGATCTTGGTTGCTTTAAACGGACCAGAATTATTGTCGAGGTTGCTGTTATTTGGGCCTGCAGTTGCACGGCCCATTTTTGTTTTTACAAGCCAGAAACTCGGCCCAATTAGTTGTTGGAGACGGTCCTGTACTTTCAGTTTACAGCCCTATCTTTGCACCAGAAAATTCAGTCCAACAGGCCAATGAAAACTCGATTCAACAGCGAGTTAATTGTATTTGCAACCTGTCTATTAATCTAATTGAATTTGATTCAATTCATCCATTTCAATTGAGATTGAATTACTTTTAGATTCAAGGGCATTTGGTTCGTTTTCCATCAAAGATTGTTAATCATGATGTCTTGATTAGGCTTCACTTCGGGAGAAAGTTTGATTGAACCGTTGAATTTTTTTCATTGTGGACTAAAGGAAGGTTTCTACACGAAGTCAACATCATCTTGTTTAACTTGTTCAGATAGAATCATCATTATAAGATCTATTAACTTTTAACAAACCAATAATTAAAAAAATTGAGCCCATTAGCGTAACTCCTATTTTCTATCTTTCATTTCATCATTTCTCCTTCCTCTCACTTGCAAACTCTAACCTTTCTTAAGTGATCTAACCTAGCTTTCCAAACGAAACAACGAAGTTTCAAAAACGATAAATTTTGATCAAGCCTCCAAAAATTAATGAAATTTAGGGAGAAATTTCAAGTCAAACTCTCTCTTACTAAATATATTTTTTCTCTCTAATAAAACAAAGTTGAGATGAAAGAAAATTAAAAAATTGATCACCAAAAGACTAATCTAAATTTGGCCTAATTTTGACTTGAGAACCCAAAAGTTTCAACATTCCAGCAACCTTTTCGTGTGCTTTACTTTTGGACCACTTTGTTAGTCAAATCAAGTCCAAATTGAAAAATTATGGGTGTGGCCCATATCCATTCGCAATGTGCCACTTATTTTAGAGTTTTAGGCCCAATTGGATGCTTAGATGGGCCTCTTTTGCTTTGGTAAACAACAACATAAAATTTTAGAGTAAATTCTTCAATCTTGCCTTGAAATGCGTCATGCAAATCCATGGAGATTGTGCTCATCATCAATTGAGGTAAAAAACCTTCTAACTTTTCACACTACAAGTAAAGACAAAAATACAACCCAAGTGAAGTAGAAATGAGAAGAAAAATAAGATCTTGGATAAAATGAGAAAGAAGTTCTTTCTCTATCTTATCAAGTTTTGTTTTTTTTCCTTAAAGACCTTTTTTTATAGGTGTCGTTAAAAGCTCTAAAGCTCATAGAACTCATTACATAATAGATCACTACCATACTTCTTTTCGATATTCCAATGATCTACTCACTTTCATACTGACACTAGGTAGTCCTTTCCCTGAAGCTATGTTTGGAAGGGACTTCTCCCATAGAACCTTGAGTTCTCCTATTTGAATGAGAAAGGAAGGAGAAAGTGGGCTCACGTGAAATATATACTTCTCCTATCTCAGGAGAAGGTTGTTGTCTTCACCCTCAGCAAGAGACACTCATTTTCTCCTCCATTAGAAGAAGTTTCCTACTTTATGTTGTCCCATCCAAACACAACCTAAGTTGTATTGTTGGGATTCAAACATGAAACATAGTATTTGCTTTAATACCAAATGTTAGATACCTAACCTATATCCTGAAAGGTTTAAAGTTGATAGAACATGAAAAATTAGACTATATTTATCAAATAATTGTGTAATTAATAAATAAAATGCATATTAAAAGTTTAAACATATAAAATGTAACTAATGAACCAAAAAATAATTCATAATATGTGAAAATTGTGTAGAAGCACTGTATTTTACTCAACTCATATGTATTGATATTGAATGACCAAACCATATTATCTTACATAACTAACCTTAAATAAGATAGTCTAACCTATTAGTTATTTAATATTTGACTCAACTGAAGCTATACTCAATTTAAATATATTAAATGGATTAACTTAGCTCTAAAAATCTCACTTGAATTGATTAGTGTGTAACATCAACGGGAAGCTTAACAACGAATACCATTTATTCTTTTATTGGATATTTGATCCAATCAATTCATAAGCAATGCATCCCATTTGTCAACGTAATTTATGGTAATATACTCTGCACGTAGCATGGGGTCGTCTTTTACTTTAACTAAAGTATTTAATCAATAAACAAATATCGATTAAAAGTTAAGTTACAAAATGAAAACCTCCAATATGTGTGATTAAAATTTTACATTCCTATTTTTAGAGGTGTTCATTTGTCTGAACATGGGCAGTGACCGAACTGAACCCGACAGGTATTTTTGTTTGATGGGCAAGGCTCTCGTTTATTTTCTTATATATTATAGACATATATCACAAGGTCGTACCTGGCATTATTTTATCTTTTTAACTTTTGGCTTTTTTTTTTTTAAATTGAAAATATAATTGTATATTTTGAAAGCAGACTTAAAGAGTTATCACTTGTAATTTTTTTTACCAAAGTTAAAATTTTAACCATTTGTCTTAACGGTTGAAGTCACTAGGCATATATAAACTTTTTCAGAGACATCTACCAACTTTGATTATTAAGATTAAGTAGCTAGAAATTGAGTTTTAAACTAAAATATCATATAACATTAGGTCTTTAAATCTACTTTCAATATGTACAGTTAGATTTTCAAATTATATAATAAACATTTAAAAAATTCAAAATAGTGTCAGGTACAACCTTGTGATGGTGTGACTAGTTACAAGAAAGGGTTTCAAATGGCAAGCTCGGGCTTTATATATTTTAATCTGATGGGCTCGACCTTCATATAGGCGTGGACTTTTATAGATATAAATGGGCTCAGATTTTTTTAAAGCCCGGCCCATCAACAAACATACTCAAGGGTAGGTGTTGTGTGAGGTGGATTAGCCTAAATTTAATCGGGTCAGGTCGGGTTTGATTGGGTCGGGTCAATTAACTTAAAAATCTCTCAACTCAAACCGACCTGAATTCAATGCGGGTTTTTTTCTTCTCAACTCAATCCAACCCGCTGACCTGACTTTTATGACCCGACCTAGTAGATTTCTCGGGTCGGGTCATGTGGATTGAGTCGAAAACCCGACTGGAGTTTCACCCCTAGAGGATATATATGTTTACCATTTTAGATTTTGTGAAAATGTTAGAATTTATTGTTAGATTATATTTGATTAAATCACACTCCTAATTCGATTCATCAATTGGTAAGTTCAAAAGTTTTAAATTTTTTTTAAAAAATCATAGATAGTCTTAGATTTAAAAAGTAATAATTTTGTTAAAAGTCATTTAAAATCATTCTCAGTATGAAGATGACAGCACGTGATCATTTTACCCGATCTAATGTATGGTGCATGATTGATGGAACTCATTTGTATCTTAACATAATAATTATAAACTAGTCATTTAGATACCTGATTTTTCTTTTAAGAGATATTCGATCTTAAAATTTTATATAAAATTATCATTTGAGGGCTAATGTATGGTGGATGATTGATGGAACTCATTTGTATCTTGACATAATAATTATAAACTAGTCATTTAGATACCTGATTTTTCTTTTAAGAGATATTCGATCTTAAAATTTTATATAAAATTATCATTTTATCCCTCAATATTTTGTAGAGAAATTATCCTTTAAAAAAAGGGACAAAAAAAATATAAGTTTTCCACAAATTTTTGAAATTAAGTGTTTAAAGGACCACCCTAATTATATTACTAAGAGTCTGGAGGAAATTAGAAAATTAAAGAATGGTTGTCCAACCCAGCATGACAGGTGTCATCTCACAAGCATGGATGCAGGGAGAAGAGGGTCCCACCAAGAGGCAGAGCAAACGAAGCTTCCCCGTTTACTCTATGTTAAGCGCCAAATCTGTGTATCAGAGAAAGCAATTTTTCCAAATCTAGAGATATCTTGTTCAATAAATGAGGCCAGTCTGATTAGGGTAGTGGAGACGTCAGCATAAGCCCATCAATCCATCCCTTTATTCTCCTTTGTCCATCTATCATCATTCCCCTTACATCACTCTCACACATTGGACAAGAAATATTGCCAAATCTGGAGGTTTAGTTAGGAATATTTCGTCAGACTTCGGGCTATTTTGGTAAAACTCTTTGTAAAAACTGTAATTCTATTTTATTTTATAATATTTTTTTTCAATTTCAACTTTGTCAAAATTTGATTCAAAACTGTTAAATTTTCAAAATATATTTTAAAATGAGATTGTTTAGTAATTAACATAGAATTATAATTAGAATTTCATGACAATTTTCATTATTTATATAAGTAGTCCAATTAACTTAAGTTTATAGATCCAGTGTTTTAAAAATTGGACTGGATCACCGTCGAATCATCGGTTCGATCATTATCGTGAAATGCCCTGTTCCGATGAGTTATAAAATTGTTCGAAAGAAAAACTCCTAAAAACTCATTCTGATATGCCATTTGATGAAATTATTCAAATCAAACTATGACATGCATTCTCACATTCTCATCTACTATTTCTCGGTTGAACGATCAGATGAAGTGGCTATCCTTCTCCATTCATGCGGCCAACGATCGTCACTGAATGACTTGGGTTTTCAGAGAGTAGAGGCTAAAGTTTTGGGGTTAACAGAAATGAGGGAGGAGATGAGATTAGGGTTTATAAGAAACTCTTGTCACTGCCTTTTTGGAATTTCTTAAAAGATACTCATGTGAGCACATTTTTAGGATTTTTAAATCTTTAAAAATTATTATTTTTATAATCTCAATCATTCTATCATAAATACAAATAAATAAATAGAATACGTCGGATTCAGAAAACTAACACAATAAAATGTGATTATCTAGATTAGTTAAATGGAAAAATTCAATTCATTTTTAAGATTCTTCATTTATTATTACACAGGTGTAAATTTTTAATCATTTGTTTTTCATTTAATTTGCTACATGGGTCGGTTATAAAAAATTGTATAGATCTACACATGAATTTGTTTTCAGTTAATTCGACCCATGAATTTTAAGTAATTTAAAAAATATATAATTTACAAAAAATTCCATGGTAAATATTGTTGGTTTGCAAGATTTTTTTATTAAACGCCTCTCGAGAAAAAAAAAAGTATGTATAATCTCTCGACGCAAATTTCTTTCTCCTACCACAAATTTTACACTGACATACAGTATTTAAAAAATAAAATCTTATTCTATCATATACTTTTAAAGCAATCTCGTTATTCTTATTTCTACCCATAAAAAAAAAAAAAAAAAAAACAATAAAGTGAAAGTGTGGAAGGACCCTGGAAACTCTGGGCAGGACTGCAAGAGTTTGAGAATAACGGAAGCAAAAAGGCGTACGATTTTTGGCGGCGAGATCCGTCTGGCGTCAGCCTCCTCAAGATACGAGAAGATCCGACCTCCAGCCATGCAATCGATCTCCTCGCATGTGTCAGGCCCGTTTTCAAGTGCCAGATGACGTGGATAGTCCGGCGCTGTTTAATGGTTTCTGCCTTAGGTGCCGGCGACTGTTATCGATATTCCTTTTGCATCAGATCTCACCGTCAAATCAACGCCAAACGGCTGCAAAATGCAATCATAGGATTTACAGCTTCTGCTTATAAATCAACCACCGCAGCTTCATACGTTATCACATCTGTCTCATTCTCTCTTTTATCCATTTTTGTTCCTTCTCTGAGCATTTCATAGTTTCTTGCAATGGCCATTCGTTTCTTTGCTGTTGTGGTTCTTCTTTACGTGGTGTTCTTGTGCTTAGTCATGGAAGAAACTTTGGGTAGACTCTCTCTCTTTCTCTACACGTAATTTTTGCTACTAAAAGACTATTTTCAATAGTGCCATTTCACTCTGCACTTAATTTTTGCTACTAAAAGACTTTTTTAAAATAGTCCCATTTCTTGTAATCCTGTTAATGGTATTTCAACCAAGGATTTAACAGTTTCGAATTGTTTTTGAGGATTTGTAAATCTATGGGTTATCTATGAGGTGGGCCTGGTTGGACTCTAAAACTATTTTATTTGATTCATATATCTCTTAATAAGAAATTAACACAAATTTAAATTACTAATTATATTCTAACACGATTCACATTGAAAAATAAGAAAAAAGACAGAATTATAGTTGTTCTTTCCTCTCTTTTCTTCAACAGCTTTTAGTGATGGCATTGACCCTTCTCAAGACATGGTAGCCCAGCCTGAATTTGTAAGCAGAAAGGTTCGTCGATTTGTTTCTTATTTAACTTCTCGTCCCCAACTAAACATTTCTCCTTTCTCTGGGGTTTTTCTTGTTTCTGTAATCTGTTACTGGGTTTTATGTTTCAGATGCTGGTGATGTCGGGGAATGTGTTCAAGAGTTTCAGACCGTTGGATACTCGTGATGGTGGTCGAAACATGGTCGATTCTGATTTGAGGAAGGTGCCTTCTGGTCCAGATCCTCTCCATCATAATCGAAGCCCTCAGAAGCCTCAGACTCCCTGACGAATTTTCCTTTGTTTGGCGGCTGCATTTTCTGGGAAAATGATAATGGTGAAGATTTTGTGGACATTTGGCGCTTGTTTTTGAAATGCAAATGCTTATGCATGTATAAATATTTTGTCGTATAGTCGTATGGATGGCTGTTAATACTAAATACTGATGCACTCGTTAATGTTCTTATTTAAGTTTGATAATTTTGATTTATTGTAGTCCTGATCTATTTTGTTATATCTTCTGTTACCTAAATTAAATCAAATGGACTCTAAGTTTTGGATATCTGATTAGTCGATTCAAGTTTCTTTATATTTTCTTCGCAAATGAGGGTCTCAGGGATCCCCTGAGTCTTAAGAACATAGCCCTATTGCCACCCGTTGGATATCTAATATCTCTAAATTTCTATTATTTTTACATTTTAAATTCCTATTTTTCCTTTATATCATATTAAAGTTGTTTTTCCGCTTTTTGATTTTTAAGATAATGATGGTCTAAAAGTATACTCAATGGAAGAGATCTAGCCATTAATTTTTAATGTGACGGTCAGATCCTGAAATGATTGTGATTGCTGGACCTGTTTGTGATGTGTGAGGCATCTGTTGATTAGACTGTTAAGGTCTTACAGATAGATATTCAACAATGAATGAAAAGTTTGATAGGTTTACTTATCTTAGTAGATAACGCTCGAGAGAACGCGGGGTTTAAATTTTAAATTAGAGAGTACTCTAGTAAGAGAACGCTCGAGAAAGCAGGGTTTAAATTTTAGATTAGGTCGATTTTGGTATCGGTTGATATATCTGACATTTTTTTTTAATTAAAATTATTTATATTGGATAATAATGGCGATATATATATCCTACAATATCTATTTTATATAGGTTTATATCAATTGAGAAAATTGAGAAAATTTGTATTGGATGATATATATAGGTTTTAAAATCGTTATTAAAACTCTATGTTAGGAGCAATGTTTAAAATTTAAAATTAAAAATAAATAATTAAATTAAGAACAATTTTATTTCAAATAAGAAATAATTTTGAAAGAAATTTGTGTTGAATAAGTCAAGATTAGTGGGTTTTTAATTTTTTTTAAAAGCCGAGGTTAAAAAAGAGAGCAGTTGCTGGTTCTTCTATACATTTTATTTATTTTATATTATTTGTATTAATAAAGGTTATAAAATCCCTACGTTGAATTGGAGTCTCAATTTCTATTAATTTTGTTTGATCTTGGATCTGCATACTCTGTTTTCTGAAATGTTGGCTCTTTTCATATTTACTATTAAGTTTTTTTTGAAATTTTATTAATGCAATATAATACGTGAATGATATAATCAAGTTTGAATGGGCTTTAACATTGTTTTGTTTATTAATTATAAAATGTATTTATTTTTGACATGTAGTCCACTAGTAGGCTAATATATCATATCATATTAAATTTTGAAATTTATTTCACATCATTTGATTGTTTTGCTCACAAGTTCAAACTAATATAGAATTTTTTATATAGATAATTTGTAAAATAGCAATTCCAATTTAGTAGAATGTTTGAATGATAATATATTTTATTACATTTTTATATAGTATTAATAAAAATAAAAAATCATATTTCCCTACTAGCCCGTATTTTATACATCATTAATAAAAAATTAATCTGTAAAAGTCGTTTTTAAGTTTTTTAAAATTGAATTGAGAATTTTTAAACTTCAAACCATTACACCCTATTTTCAAACCAATGTGATAGATCCATTTGAAATATCTAAGCATGATACAGACTTAAAAACAACCAGACTAAATTAATGAAGCCACATGTTATAAGCTCCAAATTTCAACAATTTGTAATTATTTTACAAGTCTTAAAGTTTTGCAAGTCAAATATAATAGATTCATTGAAAATGCTTAACCAGGGTGAAAAAAAACGGCCCGACCGATTTGCATATCGACTGCAATATTGGTCGATAAATTTCTCTCTCTGTTATTTACATTTCTCTCTCATTCGGTATTCAAAACCGTGAAGATCCGCAAAAACTGCAAAAATTGTGAAAAATTGTAAAAAAAACTGTATTGGTTTTTTTTTTTTTAAACAAAAATAAATAAATTTTAAATACTGATATCGGTGCATATCGACATATATTCGGGACCGAATATCGGCCATATTGGCCGATAATCTTTTTATACGGCTGATATATATCGTATCGGTCGATATCGTTCGATCTTCCAAAATCGATACATATTGGCCGATATTTTGACCCCTGTACCTAACTATAACTTGAACATGCTATTGTAAAGAAAAAGACCCACCTTAAGTGGTATTATAAAGCTAAGGTTTTTCTATTATATTAATCATTAAAAAAATATAAAGTTAAGGGTTTTTTTTAATTTATGGAAACCACATAAAACACATTGTAAAACCTCCACGGTTGATAATCACTGACCATAAATACACCAAGTTAGACCATTTTTTTTAAAGCTCCTCATATTTGATTTACTTAAAAGCATTTTCTCATCCTCCAAAAAGCCTACTTTAGATTAATGTCATGGATCTATTAGAAAGATCTGAGTATGAATATGAAATTGAAGAAAAAACACTTTAATCACTTCAAATTTTGACAACTTTAAATGGTTTCATATTTTTGAAGTTTTATACCCTTTAAATATCCACTTTGTCCAATATTGGGTCAATTAGAAAGGTCTAAGTATAAATATGAGATAAATAAAATTGTATTCTTTAAAAAACTAAGGTCATTTTTTTTAAGCCCTCAACAAATTAATAATTTTAAATTAATTGGAAAAAACAAGTTGATAAGATAGATACAACCACATTTTTTTAAGCTTTCTAGATTTGAACTAATATTTTAATCCTTTACCTTTTACGTAATTGGAGCTCATTTTGGTGTCATGTTTTGGGTCCTTGGACCAAACACAAGTATGGGGTTCAGAATTAATCACTTTCATAGGATTAACGAAGCCACATTTTAACTGAAGAAAAATTTAATGAGTTAAATAATTTTTTTTTTCCCATTCTCTTGGGATTATCAAATTATGTAAAAACTTAACACTAATGTACGATATTACATAAAATACCATTGAAGGTTAAACGACTAAAGGAACCTGCATTTCTTTTCAACATTACAAATAATGGCGCATCAGTAGGTGAAGGCCTCCAACTCCTCCATTGTTCTCTCATTTTTTTACAATCATGAATACATGTGAAGGCAAGAAAGCTTGTGAATGTGGGCTTCACAGAATATTTGATTAAGTAAAAAGGAGAACCCAACGACTATAAAAGTAAAATTTGCAAGTTCAGTTTGTGCTTCCACAACATTAGTTGCGGCTTTACAAGCTAGGCCAAAATTGACCCAGTTGTGGACGGATAAAAGAATTCTAAAAAAAGTACATTTTTTAGGAAAGTGCAGTCCGTTCTCTCGCGAAGGAAAGTCTTGAGTTTGATTTACATTTAAAATTTTCTGAGTCATTTTTTTATAGAATTACTCTCTGTCGTTCAAAATCGAAAGATTAGTTGGATACAATCTTTTTAGACACTTAGGTGTGTAGGGAGGTGTATACATGTTTCGAAAGATTAGTTGAATAAAGTCTTTTGAGACACTTGGACATCTTCAGTCATTAAAAAAAATAGAAAAAATATTAATAAATATTTTGAAAATACTTAATCAAACTGAACAATAAAATTTAACTATAGAAAATTTCATTTTTATGAAAAGGAAAATCATTAATGAAATTAATTTCTAGAAAAATGATTTTATATAAACATGATATGAAGAATATATTGAATATTTGTGATATTAAGAAGATGGATTTTACAATTAATAAAAAATATTAAATTACTTAAATTATATTGTTTAATACTCGTTGACGTAGTAAGTATATAACTTCATTATAAATTTAGTAATTTACGGTTTTCCTACTAAATGACGTAACCAACATTTTTAATTAAGACAAATGATGCGAGAGCTTTTGCAAATCACGACCTTTCTAAAATCTTTCGAGAAAATGACATCGTATTTTTTCTGACTGCCCCAAACCCGAACTACGAAGCTTCAGCCTTCCCTTTCTTAAGAAGTCAAAAAAAAAAAAAAAAATATCCTGCATTTTCCTTTTCTTCTCTCTGGATTGTAGAAAGTAAAAGCCTATTTGGTATTTTGATTCGATCCGCACTTGTGGTCATCTGCTTCAGGAATCCAAGAGGGATTCGTATTTGTTTTGATCGATTGGAGACAAAGAGGAGAAGATGAAAAGGGTTTTTGGTGTGAAGAAGGAGAAACAACCTCCTCCTTCCATTCAAGACGCCTCTGACAAGGTACTCTTTCTTTCTCTCCTTTAATTTATTTTTAATTTTTTTTTTTAACTTGTTCTTGTCTATTCTTTACATTGTTTTTCATTTTGATAGAATCTCTCTTGCATCAAATCAGATACGAACTTTGTTTGATAGTTAATGCTACAAATCAAACCAAATCATGCTCCATTTCAAAACCAATTGTTCTCAACCCTCGCCTGTAGTCTAAATTGCAGTTGAAAGCCATAATATCGGCCAAGTTTTATTGGATTCAGCGGGGCAATATTCCGGATTTTCTCGGAAGTGGGCCCGAGATATACTCAATGTTTTGGCCAAAATTTTGGATTTATCGGTGATAAAAATACTTTTCTAAAATATGAAAATCTAGGGCCGACATTTCAGATCTCGTCGAACTTTGACACTGAGATCCAAAACTGTTAGATATTCCAAATTAAGTAGAAGTGGCCATTCTAGAATTTGGAAAAAATCATTTGAAGTAGCCTTAGATCATATTAAATGGCATGAGCAAAAAGGTTTCTTTTTCATTATTTGTTGCATCATCATTGTAGCAAAATATTACTTGCCCCATCTTTATGGCCTGTCACACCCTGACCCAAAACATAGGCACGTGACGCGGAATAACTTTACTTTATCGAATATCACATGTGGGAAACACACGTGTGCTCACAACTCAAACTCAAAATCCATAAATGATCTTAAATACCATTAACATCTCAAAGGGGATATAAATTATCTACCATAAATGTTATCAAACAATATAAATTATCTACCATAAATGTTATCAAACATTTTAGAATTTATTACAACAAACCCTCAAAGAATAAAATAGTAAAAGCAACGTCACCAACTCAAATCAAATAAATAAATAAATTAAAATAATCAACTCAAATATGTAGGGCGTCCTAAGCAGCATAATAATTAAGTTCTTTCTCGTGGTCCCTCGGACCCTTCCAGTGCAACATTACCTAAAATTGCAAGGACGTGAGTACAAACCATACTCAATGAGGAAATATGCATGCTACACATCCACGCACCCACAAAATAATAATGTATGAAATGGAACATAAATTATGTTATGCAACACTGCTATTCTATCAACATCATCATTGTGAACACAATGTTCACCCAAGGACACCTCTATGGAACGGGCTGTCAAACATCCTTGAGGGACATAGGCCACGACTTACAAGTAGGAGATCTCCATACAACATAGATAATCTACCGCACACTGCGTTCCTTCACCACTCTGGTGATTAAGTCAACTCTAAGGTGATCAATATATGACTTACCAAGTTAGTACTGCCCAAGTAGGGCTCACAAGTATTTAACCCTGCGTATTCCGTCTTACTAAGTAAGTACTGCCCGCATAGGTTCACGAGTATATAACCCTGCGAAAAGCGCCGTACTAAGTTAGTACTGCCCGCATAGACTCACGAGTATCTAATCCTGTGTAACTGCACACCAAGTGTACAAAATAGTCGTAAGAGCGACCTACAACACGAAGCATGTGAGGGGCTATACTCAATGACAGCCATGAGAGCGACCTACAACGCGAAGCATGATAGGAGCTATACGTCTCGACGACAACCCTACAGGGTCAAGTCCCATAGCTGACACCACCGTTCCAATAGGGTTCTTTATCCAAATCATCATCCTGTCACACCAATCTTCTCTAAGGAGTGGGGACTACTACTAGTGCTGCCTAAACAAGAGAAAGGTACATCATCAAGTCCTATAAACTCTTTGGGTCTCATCCCAACACTAGTATTTCTCAATATCATCATGTCTATTAACACAATATTCCATACTCACGTCTTAGATAACCTTCTAGGCACATATCAGTTAGTAATACAAAAATGATCATATTCACAATTACATAGGCAACAAATATGTCATAATCACATAATAACTATAATTTCACAATGATAGTAGCATAGCACATTCCATTACGTTTCACACATTCAACATAATTATTGCATTGGGTAATTTTAGGGGCATGGACTACACATCAACCCTGAGACACACACGTCGGGTTTATTTACACATATTCTTAGTCTTTACAATTTATTCAACCCGTCTCATGGTGGTTTAATATCCTAAGTCTAATCACTCCCTTTTCACAGCATAAACCCAATTAAATTCATCAATAAATCATCTCAGCCCGTCACAAGGGTTTCCAACAATTATCACAAATTTTCTATCATCATAACAAGATAATAGGCATGCTACAAAACACATAATATGGAATTAATAACATTTCATGCATAGCATAGGGCACATCCATCCTATTTATCATGCATTAAACACATCAATAACACAATGTATTCCCTAAATCAATGAGATAACATACATGCATTCATATAAAATGTGTGTAGCAATCCTCGCCTCAAAATAACGATGTCTCGGGTTGATCTTTGGGTCGTACCTTGACAGATTCGGAGTTCGAAGGCTCTAATCATGCCAAAAAAACATAATATATCATTATTAGTTCATGGATTAGGCCTAAGCATAGTTTAGAAGCAAAACCCAAAATTTAGACCCAAGATTTACCTCTAATATGGTTTAATCCCTTAAATCTAAGGGAAATCTCCAAATCACCTCCCATGAATCATCTCCAAAATCATATATATACCTCTTTTTCCCAAATTTACTTCCTTTCCTATAGTTCCAAGTTCAAAATCAAATCAGATCTACACCCAAACAAAGTTCTATAACAAAATCCCCAATTTCTTTTATGGATTCCTCTCCCAAAAGGATTTGCTATTCAATAAAACTCCATTTTCAACTCATCCCATTTAGATCTCATAAAAGAAGAAGAAAAGGGAGAGAAGATCAGAAATCTTACCTTTAGGGAAGAAGGAACCATGCAAAAAGAGTGCTCCAAGCGTAGGAAATCCGAATCCAAAGCCTTTAATGGGTGAAAATAAATAGAGGGAAGGTAGATGAGGCAAGGGTTTGCTGTTAGGGATGAAGAGTTGGTTAGTGAAATAAGCTTAATTTCGTGCAAAACGGACAAGAATAATCTCAAATATTCATATCTTCTTTTTCATTAATTCTTTTGCTTTAGCAGAATTTTTACGAAATAATTCAGCTAACTGAGATTCCTTTTCAACTTCTTTTTATTTTCCTTTGTCTTTTGTGGAAGAATACCAGAACTTTCCACCACAAAGGTATTCAGAAACTGATCCGTCAGGATTAATATGAGAGTCAGGGTCCCACCGAGGATGGAGATTTTCAAAGGGCACAACTTCATCATCAAGATTTTCTTCTGGATCATGATTACTATCCCAATCATGATTACCAACCTTTTTCTTTGGGAGATACTCTTCTAAAATTTGTTTAATCTTTTCTTCAAAATTGACGGAATCAACAGACATGTCCATTGGCTCAGAAGATTTTTCTCGAGCAATTTCTTTAGCAATCTTTTTAGCCAAGAGATCAGCCATGACCATTTCATTCTCAAAAGGCTTTTCTTCAGGAAGAGGAATTTCTTCTTTAACAGGAGGAGAGATTTGATTCAGGATTCTCTCATAAGTATCATTTTCAATTTTTGGCCACCATTTTTGGTAAAAAGTCTGATAAAGAGATGGTAAACCTTATAAGTCCTTTTTTATTTCAAACTTTCATTGGAAAATATAAGGGATATGAAATTTAGCAAAGAAGCGAAGCATATTGATGGCTTCACATGACACCTTTTCTTCAACTTGAGAGAACTTAATAAACAAATAACGAAAATTATCAGGAAAGATTTTCTGAGAAGCACCAAAATATGACCACCAAGTGAAGAGAAACCAGGATGGGAAATTACGATGAATGGGAGTGACATCAGGACTTTCCTCTTTGAATCTGATGAACCAGGAATGACTATACTGGCGATTTTGCCACATCAAAGCAAATTTCCAAGCATCAATATAGTCCCAATAATTAAAGAACTCAATCGAATTGTATAATTGGACTGATTTTGTCATGTACAAGGGACCATCCCAATCTTCCTCAGTAAGGATTTTGAGAATAGTGAACTTTGAGTAGGTGATAATACCATTTGCATTCTTATTGTGGAAGATGAGGACACTTTTCGTCTGATGTAAAATATTGAGATACCAATCTCTGATTTTCCTTTTATCAGGGGAATAAAAATGAAGCCCCTTGCCAAAGAGAAAATAAACATTATCTTCTACAGATCTTTCTTTCATAAGACAATCTGTAGTAACAATAATTCTGTTACCGGTGTAAAGATATAATTCTGATTGACTTGGGTCTTTTGTTCGAGTAAAACCCTTTTGGCTTTCTTCTTGATCTGCCAATTTCTCTTGCCCCCTTTTTCTGCATGAACGGGGAAGAGCTACTTGCCATTTTGTCGTCCCTGAAGAAATTCTCTAGTAAAGAAAGTCAGGGAGAGGGTTAGAATTTCCATTAATAAATTCAATCTTAAATTCAAAAACTGATAAAATGGCTTGCCATCTAGCAAATATTTGATTAGAGACAAGATTTTTGACATATTTTTCTAGAATTTCATTTGCTGCCTTAGCATCAACTCTAATCAGAAATTCTTTGTTTAATAAAGCATGTTGGAATTTTGTCACACAAATAACTATATGGCAAGAACTTCCTTTTTGATGGTTGAATATTTCTTTTGTGCTTCATTCCATAATCCAGAATTAAATCTTATTAATTATTCTTTTGAGTCTTTTTGTTGTAAGAGAATTCCACCATATCCGACATCAGAAGCATCAGTTTGAACTATTTTGAAAGTTTCTGGGTCAGATAAACATCTACAAGGAAGATTTTTAACTCTTTCTTTAATCTTTTTTAGTGCATTAGTGTGATGGATAGTCCACTCCTTAGGATTTTTCTTTAACCTTTCCTGGAGAAGTTTTCTATCTTTTGCCAAATCTTGATAGAAAAATCCAACATAATTTAGACATCCAAGAAATCTTTGTAGCATATTTTTATCCTTGATTTCATCTTGAAATTTATCATCAAATTGAATAACTCTATTAGTTGGAGTTATTTTTCTGTCTTGGATCTCAAATCCTAAGAACCTGATTTTTTTGCTGAAAGAGATTCATTTTTCTTTTAGATAAAACCAATCAATTTTCTTTTATGACTCGTTTGAAAATACCCAAATGTTTCCAATGTTGTATCACAGATTCTGAGAAGATAAGAATATCATCAATGTAAACAATGGCAGACTGGGTGTAAGACGATAATATATTATTCATAATATTCTGAAATTCAGACGGAACATTTTTTAATCCGAAAGGCATAACATTCCATTCATAATGCCCCATTGGAACAGTGAATGCAATTTTATATCTATCTTCTTCTTTTATCTGGATCTGCCAAAATCCTGATTTTAATTCAAATTTTGAGAATACTTTGGCATTGTTTAACCTATTAAGCAAGTCTTGGGTATTAGGTAATGGATACCTAATAGACTGTAAGACTTTGTTTAAAGGTTTATAGTTTATTACTAATCTTGGAACTCCTCTTTTGATTTCAGCGGCCCTTTCAACGTAAAATACCGTACAGCTCCAAGGGGATTTGCTTTTTCTAATTAATCCTTTCTTCAGAAGATCATTGATTTCTTCTTGGCAAAGTTTTAAATGAGCAGCATCCATTTGGGATGGACGAGCTTTAGTAGGAATATCTTTTTCATTAAAATCTTTTGCATGTGGTAATCCTACTGTGTCTTTTTCTATTCCAAAAGGCTGATGGTAATTCAGAACATCATTCTTCTTCAATCTGTTTTGTGAATTCTTCTAATTTTGTTTTAAATTCTTTTTTCTCTAATTCTTTTGTTATTTGGACAGATTTAATTTCATTTTTTAAACCTTTTACATAATCTTCTTTGTTGGAAATGATTTGATTTATTCTTTGGATTTTTGTTTCACAGGGGTCATCAATAAAGTCAAGATTTATATCTACCCCTTTAATTTTTGTAGAAATTCCCTTTGTGTTAACTGAGAAAGGTTGAATTAGAAGGATAAACGGGGATCCAAGAAGTACTTCATTAACAATATCTCCTGAAATAATGAAGGGTGTATTACCACAAACTCCTTGGAAACAAACATGGACATTGGGAATTTTTCTTTCTATTGCCATACTGGTACCATTTGCTGCTGTCACAAATTGCTTATTCATCTATGACTTCAATTACGACAACACCTAATCTGATAACATTTAGATCAGCTCCAGTATCAACAATAGCATTGACTATTTTCTCAATTTTTTTTTATCTTTATTTTAACTGAATTCTCCATTGTTGATAAATACATTTTTGTTGGATAACAGAAGTAGAGATTTTGCTAATTTCTCCTTTAATTCTTTGGACAAATTTTTCATCATCATATTTTTCAATAACACCATCATTTTCCAACCAAGTTTACCTTTCATCAAGCTCATTTTGTTTTTTGGTTAATTCTATTCTTAATTCACGGAGTTCTCTCTTCTGCTCATTTAATTCTCTTTGTAAGTCTGAGAGAGTTAAGAGTTTATTTATAGTATGAATTTTTTTTGCTCTATTCATAAGGTCAATCATGGAATAGGTTGGTGCGTGGAATGTTCCTCTCTCTTTTGTCCTTTTTGGATAATATGGTGTTTTATCACCATTTTCATCTTCTTCAAAGGATACTTTTGGTTGTGAACTTTCTCCTTCTTCTCCTCCCCCCAATTTTTGAAATTTGGTTTAAAAATTGAACTTTTTTCTCCGGATCGGGTATGTTATCAACCATTTCTAGAAGTAATTTTTGAGAGGCTGTGAGGACGCGGATATGGATACCAAGATCTTCATCAGATGGTATCGACCATTCTCCATCAGATTCTTCATCATCTGAATGACATGTACATGATTAGAATTGTTTGATGAGCTGAACCTGGGGACTATTTTCTTCAATGTCAGTTGATGAATCAGATTCACATTCTTCTTCTGAGGAACTTGAATCAGATTGTTCTTTTTCAGTATTTTCCTCTTCATTTTTGTTATTGATTTTTCTAAGTTTCTTTTTAGAGGAATTTTCTTTTTTAAAGCTTTTATTTGAATAATGACCCTTTTTCCCGCAAGTATAACAAGTTGAAACTTTTTCTTTTATGTATTTCTTTTTGAAATATTTCTTAGATTTTCTTTTGAATGGGATGAGTTCATCGGATTTTCTCTGACTTTTATATCTTCATGGTTTATATTTTCTTACCATTTTGTTTCTTCTATCAGGAGTAAATCTAGAACGCGAGGGTTTTCTCTTTGATTCAGGTGTTTGATCTAAGCCGAATTGGAAACAAAAATCTCCTAATTCTTTATCTCCAGAATATTTACTCATTTTTTCAGCTTGTTTACTGATCTTTAAATCAGTGCAAAGAGTCATGCCAACTTTGTTAATTCTTTGTATAATTCCTCCGAACGTCAGCATACTGTAATTAATAGTACCATGCATTTCTTCTCTCAAGGAATTACGCACCTTTTCAGCAAATAGGGGGGTAATCCTGAAATGAATCTTTTCTTCCAAATATCAGAATTACAATCATTTAGTTGGTAGACTTTTGATAAGAATACATCTCTATACCAACGAAATTCTCCTAAATTTCTACATCTCAAGCGATGTAATTGCTGTCTATTTTTCTCTTTAATTAGAACAATTCCTCCAGCAGTGAATTCATTGAGGATGCATAGAAGCAAGACACTAACACAATCAGATTGAGTTTCCCAATCATCAGGAATTTGACTAGTACCTGCTTCAAGCTTAATATTAGGTTCTACTAAGTTTCCTGTGGTTTTGTCTCTGTAAAGGATTCTTCCAAATTCATCCATTTTGACAGCATTTTCTATTTCAAGTCTTTGGGCTCTAGTTAATCCATAATTCCACCATCCTCTTAATATTCCATTGAAAGAGGTGGTTATCATGAGAAAGATATTTCTTAGAGTATTTCCTCTGACTTCACAGGCATTACAATATATTGACATACTGTGAATCATTTGGACGATTTGATATTCTGTTAATCCATCTAAGTTCCATTCATATAAAGAATTTCCCGAATAGGTTAATTCTGAGGTGTAAGTGTATGGAGCCTTTTCGAGTTGTAGATCAACAGGGGTTGGTCTAGGATAATAATTCTTTGTCTCTGGCAATTTTACCTGGGGATTCCATTTCCTTAGACGATTTATTAATAAATTCTCTGAAGCAGAAACTCTTAGGATGCTGAATCATTTTCCTCCCATATTGAGGCTTTCCATCCTATTGGATAATTCCTTTTGCATTTCGTATGTCATTTTGAATGGTCCTTCTTGCAAAATAATCCCTTTAGGTAATTGTCTGGGAACATATACTGCATTGGCAGAGCTTTCTTCTAATTTTTCTTCTTTATCTTTATTAAATTCGGGTTTTGATTTGATTGTTCTTTCTATCCGATCTATTTGTTCTCCAATGATTTATAGACATAGATTGGTGTAATTGTTTTGTTCAATTATATCTCCAATACCTATACCTATGTCTCTAGTATTTGGGTCTGGTTTTGATTCATAAATAGATGCATTTTTTACAGGCATGGCATAATTCTTGGTTTCTGTATTAGGGACAGAAATATCAAGTTTCTTCCAAGGTGGGTGAGATTTATGAACTTCTTTTCCTTCAGTGTCTTTCCAGGTTCTTGTTGTTCTTCCTATAACTCTTATTTGTTTTGGGCTTTGAGTTTCTTTTTCTTTGATTTTCCCTTTTTCAAAATATTCCATGAACCAAGCAAAGAAAGGTTTTTTTCTTTCTTCTTCCTCCATTTGGAAATACCATAATTCTCTCATCTTATCATTTTCTTCTGTGTTAAACCTTTAAATAATCAATCTTTAAAGGATGATTTTTCAAATTTTCTCTAAGATATAGTTTATCAATTTCAAATATTTTGACAGGTATTTCTTCTGGCTTTTGAATGCTAATGATTCTTATGGCTCCTTAGAGAAAATCACTTTCACTTGGGTTGTAGGTTTTTTCCGATGAAGTTCTTTTATACACAGGGTGTTCAATTCCACTTTCTTTGTTTCTAAAAACCTTTTGATCCATTTCTTCTTTTTCACTACTCCTTTGGTCATCATCTATTTCTTCTAATTTAAAACTTTTATTTCCTTCCGTGTAACCGGCGAAACTTCTCCTAGCTTTTTCCATTTTTCTCCTAAAATTGATTTCAACATTACCATTTGGTAATTTGACTATAATTTGTAAATCATCTGTTATTTCATTTACTCTTGGAGTGACGTCTTCTATCTGCCAATTTTCAGGGAGAACAACTTCTTCCCAACTGATGACCTTTGGGATAAACACATTATTGTTAAAGTTTGTTTCCATGAGAACTGTAGTTTTTTCTTTATCAACTTTATCTCTATAGGCTATCATGGGAAAGACAGAGATCATAGATTTGTAGAACACACGATAAACTATAGCAAAATGTTTACTTCTTGGACTCATCTTTAATCCTTTACTTTGGAATCCAATAGTTGCATAATCAAGAACATCATCATCATGAGCATCAATTGTGATATTAGGAAAATAGTTAAAATAATAGGTCCATGACAGAGACTTGATTCAACCATGGCATACAGAGAGTCATCAAACTCGTCATGTCTCTGATCTCGCACATAAGCACATACAGAAACATTTAATCCTAATCGAAACAGAGGTTTGATTCTTACCTGAATTAATCTTATGTGCAGGTAGTCGTATTTGGTTCTGATTTGTTCAATAATTCTTCTTTCAAGAACTTTAATTGTCTGTTTTCCTCCAGAGAGAGGAACAATTTTTTCAACAGTTTTAATGTGGTAATCATTTTGTTCTTCAAATGTGCCATTACTATATATTTCTGTTACGGGTAAGGCTTGCAACTTCCAGTTGGATATTGCTTGGTCAAAATATTCATATATCTTTTCTTCTGAATTTTTTGTTTTTTTCTCAATTTTCTTTTTCTAAGCTATTACGGGGAAAACTAATTAAAGCAGACTGGTAGGATGAAGAAGACGAATAAGATCTATTAGAAGGATGCAGAAATGATTTAAACCAATTCTTAAAAAGTTTTGTTTTTCCTTTAGTATTTTCCATCCTCTTGTAACTCGTGAGAAGCAAGAAGAGTATCGTCAACGATTTACAGCCCTTGATGCTTGATCACGGCTAAAAGCGGGACTTACTACGCGATCAAACTCTTTTAAAGTAAACGAGATACAGAGGTGGAGAATAAGAAGGAAAAATAAAAACTCTAAAGAAAATTGGATAGATCAACTGGGTTAAAAAACTTCAGATCCTAGATAATAGATTTAATTCATCTAATTTTTTTTTAGCACAGATTTAAGTACGAGATAATAATTCTTCTTATATTGTCTAACAAGATTTCAATTTTTCTTAATAATCGAACATCATCATAGTACCTCTTAAGCAGAGCAAGACGAATAGACATATTCTAGCAAAAGAAACAGCATGATTAGATAATAACAAACTTATATTATCAAACTCATAAAAACTTAATTACTTACAGAAGATTGTACAAGACTTCAAACGCTAGCACACTCAAACTTCAGACTCTAATCGAAACAGAGGTTTGATTCCTACCTGTCATTGTAGATCCTATATATATATAGGGTCGGGCCATTGCATGGCCTGAGTATTCTCTGGCATTTTCTAGATCTGTCCTTATTTAATGTCTCCCTCATCTCTTGGTAACTTTTGCTTGTAGCCCTTTTTGTTTCTTTGTATTGTGACATGAAGTCGTAAGTCAACCAACGGACATTATTGGTTCTACTTTTATGTTTCTATGATTTGTAGAAAGTGCAATTTAAATTATTAAAATAGGAAAAATTAATTTAAATTAAATTACACAAACATACCACACAAGGAAGGAAAAGAATTTAATGTAATTCGATAATCGTGTTGATGCCTTCATCCATGGGTGAAAAGGATTATTGCTTCACTGATCAAAGAGAGAGAGAATGAGAGAATTACAATGTGCCAAAAACAAACTAAAGCTTCACCACTCTCAATCACATATAATGAATTCTTACAATACAAAAGGCAACTCTCACAAAATATCTCTCAAATACTCTAGACGGAAATGGAAAGGAAGTACCTCAAATTTTTATATGTTACAACTGAGACCATCTTCACACAAATTTCTACTCTATAATCTCTCATATTTATAGAGAAAAGGGAGCCCAAAAATATAGAGAGAACAATCCTACTTGGAAATATCTAGATATAGCAATCTTGCAAGAAAAAAGGATTCCATCAGATTAAGGAAAGTGGGAGAGAGTCTCTCTCTCAATGAAGCCAAGCCAATTTTGTCGGTGGATTGCATAGAATTTCATTTTTGATCCAGGCGGGTGCGTGAGCAATTTGATAGATGCGGCCTTCGAGTCAGTGCATTAGATCCATATGTGGGCCGACACCCAATTGAGATCAAATGGGCATTTTTATACAGATTGGTCTTTCGGCAGAGGCCTAAATTGTAACTGGACTGAAGCCAGATCACCTGAGACCCAAACTGACCCAGCTGTGCATCGGGTACAGATTCAGTGCTGTTGGGTGACCTGCCACTAGTGCAGACCTGCTTACAGCCTGATTCAGGTCCGGTCTTCACAGACCCGAGCCAGATCAGGCCCGATTATTGGTCGGGGTTTACTGCAGGGCCTTTCCAAAGAGTCCATTATGTTTTTTAAAACACCTAATTAAATTTGGCCTACGAATAGGTGACCAAGTTCGGTGGAGAGCCCAGGGGTTTTGTTTAGATTTATTGGACAAATTTTGAAAACCTGCTATGTTAATTTAATCCAATTAATTTGATTCAATTAATTCCATTATTATTTGAGTGGGGTTTTACCATTTAAAGTCCATGGGTTGTGTTAAACCTTTTGGTTCTTTAATTTCCATAAGCAGGGTCCGCGTTGCTTCAGAGTTTCCGCTAAGTGATTGAGTTGGGTGTCCTCTACCCACTCTACATGAACTTTGGTGAGAATTTTCTCTACCCTTGTTGAAGATGCTCATCAATTCTCTCTCCATACACCCATTGGTATTGATAATTTTCATCGAAGATCAATCAAATTCAAGGAATGCTTGACTCTTTTCAAAACCTTGTTTATGTCCTACTGAACTAGCAAATCTTGAACTTTGATTGGCTTCAAGATTTTTCCATCAAATTTCTATGCCTCAAACTTTCTATACGACATTTGCATGGCGATATAGAATCTGACCCTATGAAGCACAGATACTCCGAAACCATTCGAGTATCCGTGTCGGATACGACTGGATACGGCTCGGATACGTATCCAATTAAATAAAACATTTTTTAAATACGGATAGGGACACGGCAGCAGGGGAGAAAAGGGGAAAAAATATTATCTTTTCACTATTATTTTTTTAACCTCAATAATCATTCACATATTATATAATGTAATGTTGTAAATATTTTTTAAACATATTATATATACATATATATACATATATACATATATACATAATTTTCTAATAATTTTTATTTTATAGTAGAATTTATGATATTTTTTGTAAATGCCTGAATTTATTTTGTTGATATATATAATTTTATTTTTTTTAATTCGGCGTATCCCGCTGCACCCTTATCCTAGTTTTTCAAAATTTGTTATATCCCCGTATCAAATATGTGTTGTATCAGATACGCGTACCCGTATTGGTGCTTCTTAGATTTGATCACATGTATGAGTTTCTATTTGATGATATACATGCTACTGACTTTTGGAGTTTATGCCTTACGGATTACAATTTAATCATTTATAAGCCAAACATTCACACATTAAAGCAAAAATGGAATTCCAACGAAAGCTACTAATGTAGAAAGTGCAATTTAAATTATTACAATAGGAAAAACAAAATTAAAGTAAATTACACAAACATACCACAGAAGGCGAGACAAGAATTATACGTGACACGGCATTGATGCCTACATCCATGGGTAAAAAAGGGTTGATAGCTTTACTAATATCGGAGAGAACAATGAAATAATTGCAATGTGCCAAGTATAAACCTAAAAGACTCACCCCTTCATTCTGACATATAAAGAACTCTCATAATAGGGTTGCAACTCGGGTGGGTCAGGATGAGTTTTGAGCTTGCCCGAGCCCAACCCCAAATTACAATGAAAGGGCCTGAGCTCGAGGACAAATCCGGGTCAAACTGAATTAGTCAAACCTGAGCCCAACCCAAATTGTATATGCATTGACAGAGCCCAGTTTCAAACCCGAAATGTGTATGTGGGCTTATCTATGCTTGGGTTTAAAATGGAATTTCTTTTGTATAATCTTAGAAAATATAATTTTTATGTTAAATAAATTATATATTTATACTCTATCAGAAAATCATATTTTATAAAATGTAGCTAAAATTCAGGTTTTCAGGCCATACTCGGGCTTTCGTGTATTAGGCACAAGTCCAACTTGAATTCTAATTTTGACTTGATACCTTGGGCCCGAAAATGAGCCTGACCTAAGCCCAAGTCAATCCGAACTCAAATAGTTTCATTTTTTTTTTTCATGTGAGCTTCAATTAGGCCCAGCCCAAGTTGCACGTCCATCTCAAGGTACAAAAGAGAAGATTTACAAAATCTCTCTCAAATACTCCCAAAGGGAGAAGAACACCAAATTTTCTATGTTACAATTGAGACGAATCCCTTCGCACAAATTTCTGTTCTACAATCTCCCATATATAGAAGAAAGGTCCCCAGACTTAGAGAGAGGGAGAAATCTCTAAATATGGCAATCTTCTAGGAAAATATGATTCCATAAGAGGGGGTAAGTGAGAAAGAGCATCTCTCTCAATGAAGCCAAGCTAATCTATCTCAGTGGATTGCCCACAAACGTTCTGTAACATATGTTTGCTGCAGGCATATGTTACGATCCAAGTTTTGTATGTGCATTTGGCTTTCAGATTTTGCCACTCCCTGCCAGACATTTTACAGTTTCAGCATCGAATGCTGTTTGTTTCAATTGCATCAAGAGATATACTGATTCTGCTGAAGCATCACTTAAACAGGTGACAGAAAGCCAAACATGGTATTAGAAATTGTTTAGGAATGGAACCTGCTCTCTCTCTCTCTCTCTCTCTCTCTCTCTCTCTCTTTCTTTCTCTCTCTTGTGTTGAATAAAATGTTTTATGTGGCGTGTGGAAATATGTGGTGCCATATATGATGAATGAGTTTGCTTTTATTTTACTTGTCAAGCTTTACTTAATGTTATGCATTTATGTATTTTTTTGGGATTATGTCATGTTTTATCAAGTATTTATAGTTTACATGTAGGACTCTTGAGCAGCTGAGATACTCAAGAACGTTATGATTTCCATTTGGTTAGCAATGTTTGTCATAATATTCATATCATTATCATCTGAATTTTAATTCTTCCATTATTTCTGTTTCCTTTTGAAGTCTGGTACTGATGCAACCATTTGACAAAAGACAAGAAAAAAGGTCTGGTACTGATGCATAAAATAATTTTCAGATCAACAAGAGAGGTGAAACTGTAGATGAGAAGATTAAGTGGCTTGATGCTGAACTTAGTAGATATAAAGAACAGATAAAGAAGACACGACCTGGTCCTGCCCAAGAAGCTGTGAAGGCTCGAGCTATGAGAGTTCTCAAGCAAAAACGGATGTACGTGCACTCTACTATCACTTCCATAAACAGCTTCCTTTACATAATATTTGGTTCATTCAGGCATTTAGTTTTAGTGAGCATGGCCATATAACTGATCAATATATATATTTGAAAATATGTGGGTGGCTTCACCTCATGTCGGCTGGAGATACCCATGTCATTGTTTTTATTTTTATTTTTTGAAAAGAGCCGATCTATATAATGGATCAACTATAAAAATAAAATTTTCACAAAAAAGTTCTATACATACTGTTTTTAGTAAAATCATATAAAATTATAAGACACACAACATTTCTTTCATATGCAAAATGAATTTTCTAATTTCCTATGGTTGCTTTTGGATTCGTTTAGAATAGCCATGAGCAAGATTGCTTTCCTTTTGTCTTGTCATCTTCCCCCAATTTTCTTAATAAGAGACCAAAGTTTTTTTTTTGAAAGATCAGAGTCCAAAGTAATATATTCTCATTTTCTTCTATACTTGGACTCTACTCATATGAAAAGAAATCTACAAAGCTAGAGATTTATATGATGGGAATGGATACCATTTATTAAAAAGGAGGTTCTAAAAAAACCACTAAGTTTTCTCATAATTTAAAAAAACACTGTATTTTTGAAAATATTAAAAAACCCCTGAGTTTTTATGATAAACTCAAAAAAACCCCTTGACTAAAAGTCAAACTTAAATACAAATACTTGCCATGTAAAATGTTTAAAACGACAAAATTATCCCTCTAAACAAAAGTAATAAGAATGTGATAATGTGTTAAAATTCTATTCGTGGAATAAGGGTGTACCTAAAATAGCAAGTATATCTTAGTGGTCGTGTTTTTTGTATTCATATTCGATTTGCATAAAATTAGATTTATTGAAAAGCTTATTCAATAAGCTTTCCAACGAACCCAAATTCTCGCGATTCTGATATGCATATACAAAGTTATGGCCAGTTTTGTGAAGGGGTATCATAAAGCGACAAGGAGTATAAAAGTGTATGACACAGTATATATCACCATGATGATTGACCGACCTACCAATGTAGGTGGTGAATTTGCTAAAGTTTATATCCCCAAACACTCTAATGATGGTCTTTGAGCACCAAATAGAACTCAAGTAATCCCAGTTTGAGTTCTAGTTTTTTTTTTTTACCTAGTTGAGAAGTAAGTTATCTTTCCTTTGGTCTTTTCTTTTCTAGTTTAGTTTTTGCTTGAATTTAATTATTGTTCTTGCATTTAATTATTTTAGACTCAATTGATTTTAATTTCATAATGTGAGGATTTTAAGGTTTCAATTTTTCTTGTGAGATTTTGAGCCTTATTTATTTTTTCTAGAGTCAAATTAGACTTAGGGTGATCCATTGAGTCAGTAGATTTTCTCTGAAAAGAGCCTTTGGATTTGTGAATTTTAATTAATTTATGGATTTCTTAAAATTCATTAGTGAATTTGGGTTTGGTTTCCTCAATTTCAATTGAGTCAAATCTGAATTTCCTTGTTGGTTTTCAAAAGTTGAATCTAAAATGCTGATGAAGGCCTAGGACGAAATTTTCGAGCAGGGAAGAATTATTGGATGATGACAAGTTAGTAAACAAAGTTGAACCTGTGGAGGAGCAGGAAGATGATATTCAAGCGAAGTTACTTAGTGGAGAAATTCTGGCTGACTTAGTTGGGGCTGATTCAGAGGTTGTTCATCAATTAGATCTTTAGGCCAGATTCCTATAGTTGAAGCTCAAATAGAGGTTCTGGAAGACATGCAACAGTTAACGGTGATTGTTGATGATGACATCATTGTTCGACCCCTATATAGATCCTGCATGGGAAGGATTTATAATGAACTCTACTGTTTGCAACAATCCTTCCTATTTTGTGGATGACAGGTTAGAAGATTCAACAACGCAGGGTGTCTAGGTTTCAAACTTTTTCATGTGATACCCAATGCACCTAAGAAGTGAAGGAAAAGAAGATAACAGAGAAGGTTCCTGCCTGTCACCAATTTCTCTCTGGTAGATCATTCTAACTCAAGGACGAGTTTTCTCCCGTCCAGGGAGAATGATGAAACAGGTAATACAATAATTCTGGTAGCCGTTGTCAAGGAAGATGGTTGGGCGATTGTTTATTTGAAGTATGGTGTTCTTATCGGTGAACCATGTAGCGAACTAGCGATCCATTTTAGGAAGCTATCATGCAGAGACATTCAGCTCAGCAAGAATTATGACTATTCCTACCAATTCAAAATTATTTTAGAACATCCATGAAGATATACAAGCTTGTCCTTGGTGACATCTACAATCATGGTTTTACAATACTTCCAAGTGTTGTAAAGAAAATGTCAGAAACATCGCAAAAGGAAGCAGATGAAGATAAAAGAAGAGACAAACCTGAGGGCAAGTTTTTCTCAAGAGGGAGAGAATGATGCAAGCATATTTGAAGAACTAGAAGCAGGGTCATTTTTTTAGCATCTGATTTTTTATTTTATTTTTCAATATATATTTTCTATTTTCTACGTAGTCTATGAGTGTAAAATTCTAGTTGAAGGATATTTTAGGAAGATGATGTGTTGAAATTCTATAGGTGGAATGAGGGTTTTTTTTTTTTTTAAATATTTTCAAACCACGCATGGTGTTTTTTAGCATTATGAGAACATTTAAGGGTTTTTTTTAGAATTTACCCTTTATTAAATTATGAGTGGAGGTTGCCTCTTGTTAGTCCTTTGGAGATTGTGCAACATAGGTAACATCACTTTCACTCACACGCCTCGTTCAGCAAACTGTGTTGCAGACTTCTTGGCGAAAGCTGGTGTTCACCTTCAAACACCAGCTTTGGAAAATTTTCCTCTTGCCAACCTTGGGAGTTAGGGGATTCGGGCCCTTCCTTTGGTTTCAAGTTGGGGTGGATTATTTGATGTATCTTTTATTTTATTTCTTGTTTTTTTTATGTTTTTTATATTTCTGGTTCTTTTTCTTCACTCCGAGTATATATCTCCTATACTCAGTTCCTTCCGATGTACTCTTTTCTTGTTTAATGGAATTTACCTGTTAATGTTTCAAAAGAAAAAAAAATGCACCTTATGTTCACTTGAAATCCCATTCTTCTCCCCTTGGAGCCAAATTGTAGGTCTAGTCAAAGATAAAGATAGGCCTCCATGATTTGGTGGAAGACTGGGGCCCAAGAATGATAGTATTATGAGTCCTTGACCTTAAGATCATCAAGTACTTTGCACTTCTGTAGGATATAACATTGCATCTTCTCTTGCCACTTGAACCTTTGGTTCATGTACGTTTCTTCACTTGAATGGCCTAAGAAATGGTAAATTACTCCCTTAATGGTCTTGATAATTCCACCCATGCTGGATGCTCCTAGGCTCTATAGAAACATCCATTTCACTACCTTATATTATGTAATTAAAACTTTTGCTAGGGCTTAAGAAACTGTGAGATATGGTTATGAGAATGTTATTGGTCTAAGATAGGAAGATTTAAGGACGGGTGGCAGGCTTGAGAATTGCAAAATAGGACATGAATGACATGGGGGATAACTTGCCTAGGAATTTGCACCTAGGACTTTGGAGTCAACACGATGGACCAGGAGTCAAAACCTTCTATTGGGACTGGAGTCATCACCAACCAAAGGGAAAGCTCGAAACTTCAAATTAAATTTCATTTCCAATCATGTTAGTTCTCATTACATGACTTGTTTAGTATGTTGCTCATACTCTTCAACTGTGTGAACACCATGTTGGACTCTTCTAGTACCCTTTAACATTGTTTTTCAAGATGATAGAAACAGTTTTACACCTTCCCCTTTTTAAAAGTAACTACAATATCAATTTGTTTGTAATATTAAAAAAAAAAAAAAATGTTTGTGACTTGATTGTTTGGAGTAAAAACTACACCCGATTTTTGGACCAATGGTAGATGTCCATGTCATCTAACATCATAGGGTGCTATCACCTTTTTCAAGTTAACTTTTAAGTGTTTTGTCCTTTTGTATGATGTAGAATGGGGTGTTGTCCACAACTGGGTTTTTGCTTTTCCTTGATCTAAAAAGGATTTTTTGCTTTCCCTCTTCCTTTCTAGCTGCTGCCCTATCCCTGACTTTTTTGCTTTCCCTTCCTCGTCCCATTTCTTCATGTCACATGCAGTAACGATTTAGCCACATCCCCTCAAATTTAAAATTTGAAATTATAAAAAGCTATTGACTAATTAGATGACTTAAATAAGTAAATAAATAAATAAATGTCTAAAAACTAATAATGGATACCCATATATGTTAGATTCATAGTTTAGTCCATGGGCCCACTTAACTTGTATGTGCTTAATAATAGCTTTATGATTATTCTAAGCTAATCATGTCAAAATTCATATCAAGATTTGAATTTGGTCAAATGATAAAATTGTTCTTTTTGTCAAAATGATAAAAAATATGGTGTCTCCTCACCATCCCCGTTCCCATGTCCTAACTTTTTAGACATGCCGTGTCCCGTATCCATTCCCGTAGCCGTATCCGGGCATCTTCGATTGGTATGCAAGATCAAGTTACATATTTATTAACTCAAACTTGCATTGTTTTCAGGTATGAAGGACAGCGTGATATGATCTACAATCAGACATTTAACCTCGATCAGGTTGCTTTTGCATCTGAGGGAATTAAAGATGCTCAACAAACTGTATGTATTAATTTTTCTACTTTTGGAAGTCAAGAACATTTAATGGAGTTTAGCTTTGTTCCATAATTCATTGCTACATTGCCTCAGATGTCAGCCTTGAAATCTGCAAACAAGGAGCTGAAAGGGATGATGAAAACTGTGAAGATTCAGGATATAGATGTATGATTCCGTTACATATTCCTTAATTTGTCTTGGTATCTTTAGTGACAAGCTTCTCTTATTTTAGCTTATATATCTATTGAGTATATGCTATTAGATCACAACTTTGATCATTTTCTTGGGTTTCTATTTGTGTAGAATATGCAAGATGAGATGATGGATCTGATGGACGTGAGTAATGAAATACAAGAGTCTCTTGGTAGAAGCTACAATGTACCTGATGACATTGATGAGGAAGAACTTATGGGTGGTAATGTGATACATGCAGACATACATGGATTAACTCATAGGGCAATGATCTGGTGCAAAACTGCAGATGATGCAGTGGCCTGTATGTTAGGGCCCATTTCAAATTGAGTAGGCCATTAGATGGAAGGGCCCTGCCCCTCAATGGATGCTCTAGGCTCCCCTTCTGTAAGCTTTTTCAGATTATCTTGATGTTCATGAAGAGCCTGCAAAATAGATGGTCAATCAAGATATGAGTCATCTATTTTGTGGGTTCTTGATCGATGGTTAAAAGGCCACTACATAGTATGAAGTGGGGATTTCTGCATTAGCTTACTCCACATTCATGTTCATGAACTTTGAACTGTTAAAATGTTGATTTTTTTTTCTTCTTGTTGATAATGTGATGAAGAACTTGATGCTTTGGAAGCTGATATGGGAATGGAGACCGAGTCTGATAGCATTCCAGCTTATCTTCAACCGGATAAGGAGCCAGATTTGGATGCTGAACTCAATTTACCTCCTGCACCATCTGGACATACGACGGTGCCTCCCAACAGGCAAAATTTCCAGGTAAATCTTCATCCATAGTTCAACTATAGCATCACGAATGGCTGAAGGGGCAATTTTTATACTGCTTTTTGAAATTTATTAATGGTCATATATGAACTTCAACTACCACAAAGAACAGACCTCCTAGACCCACTCTAAATCTAGACTAGGATAAAATGCCTATCAATGTTGCAAAACTAGAAGTCTTGAAAAGTTGTTTGAGTAATTAAAATTGTACAGAATTTCACAAGGATGCTGATACTGGAAATAGTTAGGCCGCGTTTGTGCACATTGAAATCTGTGGATTAGAAATTTAAATCCCTGATGATATCAATATCTGAAGTTTGGTGTGACAAAAATTTCTAAAGTTTAAAATCACAATGGATAACAAATTTTCAAATTTGTGGTCCTAACTCCCCCCATTAGATTTCAAAACCCACTTAAAAACAGTGGCAAGTGCATTTTTCCATGCGGCCTGTGTTTGATTCCAACCGATGCATACATTGCTCATCCGTCTCGTTCACTCCCACTTTGATGCTGTCATTGGCATTTAGGTCCCTTGTTTGTTTTGCCTGTCACCACTGTCACTGATCTATGCATAACAAGAAAATCTTAAGAAAAGAAAAAGAAATGTAGCATTATATATTGTAGAAAAAAATTTACCGTATTGTCAACCATATATTATTCAAGTATATACTAACTAGTATGGAAGTGTATGATTTTCTTTTCAAATAATTAAAATTTGTCTTTGATATCTTAAAAATTCCATTATATTTGTGTTACACTAAAAAATGAAATTTTTTATTATTAAAATTCAAGTATTTGATGTTGTTGCACCAAACTTAGGATTTTTCAAAATTTAAGATTTCAAATCCTCAAATTTAGAATCCTTAAATTCTAAAATCTTTGAGAAGTAAAAATGCATGGATTGTATCACTGCACAAACATGCCCCAAAAGCAGAATCTACATTTTGGCACGCACATAAATCAATTAAGTTGATCGATTAGAAAAAGTGAGTTACTTGGTGTGTGTGGGTAGGGAGACTTGCATATGTTCTGAGAATCAGTCAGTCCTCTAAGAGGCCTAGACCTTGGTCACAAAAAGAAAAAAAATTCATGGGTCCACTGAGTCAATGCAAATAGTCTTAGAACCATGGTTGAAGGAGACGAATATGTCTCCTAAAAAGAACTCTTCTTTGTAGTGTTGTCTGGGTTTATACTCTTCACATTTTCTTGAATTTTTCTGGTGTTACAGGCTGAAGATGAACTGGGTTTACCACCTGTGCCTCAAGCGTCAGTTCGAAATTAGAGATGTGTAGCATGTGGAGTTCATGGTTACTACTTACTACCGCATGGTATTGAAGACTGTTCCCTATGTAAGATTTGGGTGATGACAATTCTTCATTTAGATGGAGCATTATTTATGGTGCTTGTAACATTCATTAGTTAGTACACAAATGATGATTTTTACACTGATTGGATGTTCCCATGATGAATTTTGTAGTTGCATAAGGTCCACTTTACTATCTAGTCTTTTCAAAACTGGTTTGGACCAATGAATATGGACCTTGTGGATTAGACATCTATAAAAATAGGTTCATTGATGCTGGCCATACTTCATTGAACTATTGAACATTTGTTTCAATGGCCTACAATAATCATCCTTGATTGATAGCTATTGGGCTCTACGTAAAATTTGTTTTCTCATTTAACAGATCTACTTTTTTAGCATTATATTAGCGGTGAATCTATTAAAAAACACTTATTTTTTTATAGAAGTTATAGTTTAAAATTAAAAAAAAGAAGATGCGAAATAGAGTCGAAAGCTGGGCAGGGGCTGCAGAAGATGTAGCCTTTTAATATTATTTTTTTCCTGAATTTAACATTTTAACCCTCTTTTTGATGTGTTGTTTTAGAACAGGGTTAAAAATATCGGTCGATACATATATCGGATTTTTAAAGACTGATATATATCGGGCGTACGGTTATAATATCTGCTGATATGATTGATATATCGTCCGATATTTATGAATATCATTTTTTTAAAGTTCTATAACGGCGGTGAGCTCAGGCCGATATTTGCCATATCTGGCCAATATCGGTCATGATATCGGCCAACATTTTGATTTTTTTAATTTCTAGATATTAAAAAAATAGCACCTTTTTGAATTTTTTTATTCAGAGTAAACATGTCTGATATGTTGAGAAAAAAGAGAGATTTCTGTGGGATATCGGCTGATATTTCGGCCATCTTGATTTTTTCACATTGAAAATCTGAAAAATCCAGAAAACAGAGGATAAGATGCGTTTAGATGCTTTCTGTTATTTTGGTGTGTTTGACAGATGTGATATTTCAATAGGAGATCATAAAATCGGTTAATATGCTGCATCTAGGCTGATGCATATCATTTTTCTGTATTTTCGAGATATATCTGCCGACATATAGTGTATCTTCTATCTTCTACTAATGACCATAATGATGATACACGTAGAATTAGTTTAAAAAAGTATTTTGATTATTTTTCAAATTGAATCTTATGATTTTAAAAAGGTTTAGAAACAAGTTTTCGAGGGGTGAAAGTTATTTTTCAATTTCAACCTTTTTCTAAAAAAATGAATATTTTGAATTAATCGATTTAAAAAAATGCTCCAAGATAATTTTGATTCTAGGGTTCTTTGTAAAAATAATTAATAAAATAATATTCAGTATTTATGGATTTGAATGGAGTTATGTTAATGTGTTTGATATGTTTGTAGAGTATTTATGTGCTTTTTCAAGTTTTTTTTTTCAAAAAAGTTAATGAAAGTCTGGTAATCTAAGATAATTTTCATTTTAGAGTTTATTATGAAAGAATTAATGAAATAATATACAAATATTTCTGAATTAAATGAAGAACTCTTAATATGATTGATATAGTTTTTAAGATGTGTATGATTTTCTAATATACTGATATTTTTATGATAAACAAATTTTTTATGACAAAAATTTATAAATTGTAATAGATGATACATATCACTATAGGATATTAGAGAACATGAATTTTATATTATTATTTTTTCGTATAAAATAAACTTTAAATTAATCATGAAATTTGTCTCTAAATTCAACTATTAATTTTGTGATTTTATATAAATATAAAATAATATTTTAAAATATACTTTTAATTAAATAATTTAAATAAAAATAATTTAGAAAACTTATTAAAATACAGATATAAAACAACTACTTAACCACATTGATGTGGAGTTTGGACTGAATTTGTTCTCGATTGAAACTTGGAAGGGTGAGTTTCGACCTACTTGATAGAGGATCATCAAAATCCCTCAATTGTATTTAACATCCACTGACATGTAACACATTCATTGGGTGATTTGGGTGATTTACGTCACCCATTTATTGGGAAATTTTGAGTGCTCTATAAAATTCACGGTAATATCGGCAAGTATTGGTGAATTGAAATTTTACCATGTTTTTATCGATAAAATATTATTAGTACATTAATAACATATATTTAGGCGCCTCACATGGACATTCGATTTTTCTGCCTCTACACACTCGATTTCAAAAAATCGAGTAGAATTGCCATTCTACCCCTCCGTGTTTTATTCATCAGAACGAGCTGTGAGTTCATTTTCAGTTCATTTGGATAAATGTACTCATCCGAACGAACAAATCAGTTTAATTTCAATTCGTTTGAATGAAAAGTTTAGTTCATTCGAATGAATGAATTGAATTTTATGAAGGATATATATATATATTCATTTGAATGAATGAAAACTCGTTCGAAGGAACAAAATTATACTAAGGTGTTAATTTGAATGAGTATATTCATTCGAATGAACTGAGAATGAACTGAAAATTTGTTCGAATAAATTTATACGCGGGGGTAGAATGGTAATTTCACACAAAAAATTAAAAAACGGGTGTGTAGAGGTAGATTTTTTGGATGTCTGTGTGGCTCCCCTATATTTATCAGTACTGTCATTTTTAACCGTAAATTCATGATAAAAATGCATTTAAAATGTGATGAATAATAATATTTCAATAAATTCCTGATAATATCTTCTTTTCAATGAAAGTTTTTTTTTTCTCAATTGGTTCTTAGTTGTTGATAAATGGTATTAAGATTTTTTATTTATTAATATTTTTATTCATTATATTTTATTATTTTTAGATATTTATATTTTTGCTAGATTTTTTCGTTAAAAATCTAAGAAATTTAAAATATTCCGAAATTAGAAGGACCCGTTAATATCTCAATACAACGGCACATGCAAGGGTATTTGTGACATTTCGTAAATTGCAGTAGAAATCAATAAAATCAGAAGAAATGTGCATGCGTCTGAAGTGTGTCCGTATGTAAAACCTCGCACTTCCTCCTCTCTGTTCCAAAAACCCCCGCAACCACCAAAAATCGGGTTAGGGTTTTTGAAATTTAAAATATTCCGAAATTAGAAGGACCCGTTAATATCTCAATACAACGGCACATGCAAGGGTATTTGTGACATTTCGTAAATTGCAGTAGAAATCAATAAAATCAGAAGAAATGTGCATGCGTCTGAAGTGTGTCCGTATATAAAACCTCGCAGTTCCTCCTTTCTGTTCCAAAACCCCCGCAGCCCCCTAAAACCAGGGTTAGGGTTTTCGATTTTCTCTCTTCGCCTGTCTCTGTCATCAAGAAGATCAAACCTCCTTATCCGTTACCATGGTAAGTTCCTCTCTCTCTCTCTCTCTCTCTCTCTCTCTTAGGGGGGAAACAATTTGTTTTCATTTCCATTTTATAGGCATCATGTCTTCTGGAATTGAAATTTCCTTTGTTTTTCTTTAAAATTCAGCCTCAGGGAGATTACATAGACCTGCATCGGAAGCGGCATGGCTACCGCCCCGACCACTTCGAGCGCAAGCGCAAGAAAGAGGCTCGGGAAGTCCACAAGCGATCTGCGTTTGCTCAGAAGGTATCTTTTATTAAGTCCCATTTCTCCAATCAGACCTGGGCTTTTTTTCTCTTTTCTTTTCTTCTGACTATTAGGATTCAAAGAAAAAAAGTTTTTTTCTTACAATTGATTTACAAGGAAAATCTCCTCTTCTGTTTGCTTTTGCTCTCTTGTTAGGCCCTTGGAATTAAAGGAAAGATGTTTGCGAAGAAGCGCTATAGTGAGAAGGCTCTAATGAAGAAGACGTGAGTTGAATTCTGCATCTCCATCTTTTTTTTTTCTTGGTGATTTGGTGTTAGTTTTTTTTTTTGAAAGGTAACGTACTTATATTAATAAAAAAATAAAACTGTACATAGGAAACTGCATCTCCACCCTTACGGGGAAAACAAAAAAAACCGTCCCAAAATAACATTGACTAGTTAACAAATTCCGTAGCTAAGAAAACCCCCTGACGAGCCAGTTCGTCCGGGGAAGAATTGGAAGAAACCGTCCCAAAAAAACATTATTTGAAAATCATGAGTTGTGGTATGGTGTCGAATCTGTTCTATTTTATCTAGATATCACCATGGGCACTGATTGCCTGTAGCCCACTCCACAATCTTTGAATCCCCCCTAAGAAGCACCGATACGGGTACACGTATCGGATACGACTTGTATCCAATACAGGGAGACGGCAAATTTTGAAAAACTAGGATACGGGTACGGCAGGATACGCCGAATTTATATATATATATATATATATATATATATAATAAATTCAAACATTTAAAAAAAAATCATAAATTCTACTATGAGATAAAAAGAGTCAACATTTCAACAAAATAAGTCACTCACAGAATACATGTTTAAACTTATTACAAAATCTGATTGAAGGTTTCAATCTCTTCATTTCCTTCACCGGCATCAGTAAAAACAACTGCCTCCATATCTGGTTCATCAAGAGACAAACTTGCAACCTCTAGAACTCCAGCTCCGTCAAATGGATCCCACTGATCTCCCCCAATGTCCCACATCCTATTTGGTCCTTTTACATAGCCTTCATTCTTCCTTGACAAAAGACAAAGATTTGTACGTATGAACACCAAATCTTCAGCCCTCTTAGGATGTATCTTGTTTCTTTTCATGGAGTGGATGAATGAGTAGGTGTTCCAATTCCTCTCACAACACGATGATGAACATGGTTGTACAAGAAGCTTAAGAGCCATCGTTTGCAGTCTTGGTATAGAAGATCCATAGGTCACCCACCATGTTTTTGGATCTAAGTCCCATCTGTCTTGTAAACAATCAAAGGACCCAAATACATCAGTAGCTCCTGAAAACCATGCATATTCTGTCAGAACAGCTTTCCTCTCATTCACATCAGGGAAATACCTCTTCAAACATTTGTCTCTCATCAGATATATCTGGATCCTTATGTGGGACAACCCTATTCGGAGTTTGAGCAAGCCATTCACTACTATAATACCTATAGGTTAGAAAAGCATAACATTAGTTTGTAAAACATGAAGTTCAAAATCTAAAAAAATAATTGAAATAGATAAATTACCTTGGATTTAAAGAATGAGCCATGCAATGTAGTGGTGTGCAACTTTTAGTCCATCGATCAATGAGTACATCATACACCACACCATAAAAAGTAGATTGCTCATCTAGCTCCTTCAACTCATGACCATATATCGCCGCCTTCACTTGCTCTATCATTGAATCATACATATCATAAACCAAATGAAAGGTCGGCTTATCCGTGTCGCACAACCGGAGCATCTCATAGATTGGGCGTGTAAAAGAAAGAATATAGTCAACCTTGTCCCACCATACATCATTTAAAACCATCTCTTTTACAGCTTGAGCCTTTCCAACATCATCCTCCCGGTAGGCACTCCATTCCTTACAAATAACCATCTCCTGAAGGCCACGCTTGATAAGCTTCAATCTCTTCAACATCACAATGGTGGAAGCAAATCGTGTCTCGGCCACAACAAGCAATTTCAATGGTACAATGGAATTAAAAATAGCCAATCTCATAGAATGATTCATAATGAAGTTGCGAATAAAACATGCATCATCTGAAACTTCAGTAATCCAATGGCATTCAGCAAAAACATTCTCATTCCTCTATGTATTTTTTAATGTGTGCACCACACAAGGAGTCCAAAATATGTGAGGGTAATGACCTTCAACAAGTAACCCCGCTGCCTTACATACAGGAGCATTATCGGTCACAATTTGCACCACATTCTCTGACCCAACCTCACGAATTGTGTCTATCATCAATTTGGCAATGTAATGCTTATCTTTATATTCTTTTGACCCATCAACAGCTTTCAAGAAAATGGGGCCTCCCTCAGATGCAGCCATGAAATTGATTAACGGCCTCCTTTGTGCATCACTCCACCCATCACTAACTATGCTCATCCTCTTCTCATGCCAAGTATTTTTGATTGGTTGGAGCAACCTTTCAATGTTTGCTCTCTCCTTTTGTAAAAGTGTGGTTCTTAAAGCATTATAACTAGGAGGAACATACCCAGCGATCTGATTGTTGGTAGAAAAAGTATATGAACTAAGATAATAGGGATTTCTAGCAAAGTTAAATGGCAAACCACCTGAATAAAACATTCTAGCAATTTCACTTGTAAGCCGATCTCTAGTATCATTTTTAAATACTTTTTCTAAAGCACTTGTACCTCCAACTCGTCTTTTTTTCCCCTCACTAGTTGATGCTGAGCCCATAAGAGTTGCAATGGAACGATTGGGTAAGGGAACATTTTTTGGTCTAGACCTCTCTTCAGCCTCAGAAACAATTCTTAAGAGTTTCCTTAAATATTCTTCAGTCACAGAAGCACATATTTGAATCCTTTTACCAGATTGCCTCAATAGATGACCCTTAACCCTAGAGTATGAACCGTTGAAATCCTTATTACAAAAATTACACTTCCACTTCCTATTTCCACCTTCAACATTTAGATCTCTACTTTGATATATTGTAACATATGACCAAAGAGGACAATGGTCATCTATAGCCTCGGAGGAACAAAATCTACTTGTAGCTATACTACTAGATGAACCACACCTACTACCACTGCCCTCACCACCAGTAGCCATTTCAATTGACACAGAGGCTGAACGGCAAACATAGATTTAAAAAAAATAATTAACTAACTAAAATATACAATCAGATTGACCCATATTATCAGAACACCAATAATCTACAGTAAATGAAATAAATCACTGTATTTTACTATTTCGTGTAAAAGGACAAGAATCAAATATCGGTGCTTAGAATGAGATTTAAATACAAAATTTTATTTTTTGAGGTAGATTTCTCAGTAACCCAACAAATACTTCTAAAAGTTGATGATGTATTCAAATATTAATATCTCCATCAAATACCAGAAACGATATAAAATGAAGGTATTTATGCCTTACCATTACAGATAAAAATCTTAAAATAAAAAATTTCTTAAATAGTTAAAAATGTCCAGCTGACAAATTACAATAGCAAATATAAATTATTTTAAGGGCTAATTGTAATAAGCAAAATAATAAAAGTGAAATTCAAATCCTCCACTGCATATTACTGCATATTAGGGTGGAAAGGAGGCCAAGAAGAGATGAAGAAGAAGAAGAAGAGACGAAGAAGAAGACGAAGAGACGAAGAAGAAGAAGAGAAAAAAACAGAGCAAGACGAAGAAGAAGAAGAAGACGACGGAGAGAAGAAGAACAAAGGAAGAAGAAGAAGAGGGAAAAACGAAAATCAGGAAGAAAAGAAAGAAGACGGAAAACAGAAGTAGAAGAAGAGAACACGAAGAAGAAGGAGAGAAGAGGAAGAAGAAAGGCATATCTAGAGAAGATGCAGAAGAAGACGAATCGACAGCAGAGAGCAGAGCCGCGAATTGGAAGATGCAGAAGAAGATGAGCAGCAGAGAGGAGAGAGCAGCGAATCGAGAGCAGAGGAGGTTTCGAAATTTGAGGGTTTCAAAGGGTTGTCGCGAGAAGCAGAAGAGGGTTTCGAAATTTCAGGGTCTCGAAGGGTTTTCGCGAGAAGCAGAGGAAACGGAAGTAAGTTTTTATTTTTTCCTTTTTTCCCCCTCTTTTCTCCCATTTTTCGCTGTATCCCATGTTTTGCCGTGTCCCGTGTGCCGTATCCCATGTTTAGCCGTATCCTGCTGTATCTGTACGTGTCGGATGGCGTATCCGAGCCGTATCGGTATTTAAAATATATATTATTTAATTGGATACGTATCCGACACGTATCCGTGTCGGAAACGTATCCATGCTTCATAGATTCCCCCCCTTCAACAATATTCCCTGAAACTCCTAATCTGGCCATCTCCAAAATACCTCTCCAAAGTCCAAACAATTCTGCCTCGATAACTGAACCATGTGAGAGATGACCAGTAAAAGAAAGCATAGTATGTCTCAAGTCGTTACGAATTATGCCTCCGTAACCTGCCATCCCAATCTCACACAGATAACTTCCATCAAAATTTAATTTGAGTAATCCAACCAGTGGAGGAGACCAAGAAACTATAGGACGAGTGTCATTCTGCTGTGAAACATAATCAACTATAGCCCAATCTCTACACAAATCTGAAACCGGTATTCTTTTGTACTTCGATGACCCAATCGTCCACCAAGCCACCCGAACTTTAATCAGATCTACAAGGTTCAATATAGAACCTACTTTACCTTGAAAAATTCGCTTATTGCGCTCGAGTCCAATAGACCACACAATACTTTGCACTGTTGTTGCCCAAAGAGTTCACCAAAAGAAGATCCAAACAGCACCACCTCTTCATTAAATAAGTCGGACCACTGTCTAGGTAGACAGAACATAATGCCTAGAAGCTGAAAGAAGTGAACCCAGATTTAATAGGACATGTGAAGAAGAAGGTGATTGACCGACTCAGCATCGGACAAGCAAAGAGGACATGCATTAATTATAAGCATCCTCTGTAGCCGAAGATTATAAATTGGTCAAATTTTTTTGCAGGGCTGCTATCCAACTGAACACCTACCTTAAAAGGAGATACTCCTATCCAAATTTTCAGATGAACTACCGGAGTTACATCTGACTTCAACAACTCCTTATAGTAAGATAGCAGTGAAAAGTTACCATGTGGATCCAACTCCCAAAGATGTCGATCCCTAACTCTCCAGCCGCATAGGTACTCTCTGATAGAGACAACAGAGTCACCCAACTATCAACCATCCAATCCTCCAACTCTCGTCTTAATGTAGGACCCCAAACAAGTTTGTCATTAATGATGTCATAACAATCCCTCACAGTAGCTACTTTGTTGGCCGCCATAGAAAATAACAGATTTTCTATTTTTGGGGTGATGAGAATGTTGTCTATTTTTTTTGCTGAGTTACTATTGTGAATTAATTAAAACCTCAAGTCTTGATGATTGTATGATCCTGATCATTCAATTGTAGATACCCTTGTGTTGTTTCTTCTTACCATCCATTTAGACCCTGAAGGCCACTTTGGATGGTTGTTAAGTATCCTTATGTCAATGGGATCCTCAGATACACCCTGCTTGATGAAGCTCTTGATTTGGACCATCTAAATGAGAAAAATTTGTTTTGGAAGATCGGCTGGTGATTAACCACAAAACCTGAGGTGTGTTTGGCAACTGTCAAATTCTAAACCTGTAAGATTTTCAAACTTTCACTGGAAGAAAATGTTGTCAAAGTAAAATCTTGTTATTTGGCAACAATTAGAAGATCCTAACAGATTAGAATATTGCTCTTTGGCAACTGTCGGAAGATCCTATCAGATTTTGATGTATAATTAAAACAAAATTCAAAAGCAAGGTTGTCAAAATCGAATCGTATCGTGAATCGGTCAAGGGAGGTGAACCGTGAATCGTAAATCGTAAAATCGTAGATTTATAAAGTTTTGTTCAATTCTTCATAATATATAAGTATATATGCAAACACATAAATATATGACAAAATATACACATGTAAAATTAAATCAGAATGCATTTGAACTAAAGTTTTTACATTCCAAAATCTAGATCAGCATAATTCATAAAATTCTATTATCCAAAATTACAAAACATCTAAGATTTTAAAGAATGTCATTATCATCATTAACCTCCGACCATTTTCACAATCTTTAGAAATTTCTAAACCCATATCCATAAATTTGACATTTATAATCCATCAGAAATAATCATTCAAAGAAAGAAATAAAAATATATTAATATAAGATTTAAACATAAATATTAAGTAATAATAATTTCAAGACATCAATAATTAAATGAATGTCATTTAAATAAACTTCAAACATAAGTATACTATGGCCGAAACTATATCTGTATACATAGTACAGTTAGAATACTGTTTAGTTAATAAAATAGTAACTGTGAAGTTATTATGATAAAAAAGTACCAGTTAATAAAATAGTATTTGTGAAATTATGGTAAAAAAAATACCAACAAAAAAATAATAAGTTAGAAACAGATCACTAAAAACGAAAACAGTAAAAAAAAATTGCAAAGAAAATAATTAATTTATTAGTTATTTCATGACTTATTTTATTAGAATATGGTTGTGAATGAAAAAGGGGGCGAATGAAATAAACGTAAGTTACAAATGAAATAAATGGAAAAAAAGGGCAAGTTGCGAACGAAATTGAGGGGCGGAAACGAAGGAGCAGAAAAAGAAGAAGAGAAAAAAGGAGTGGAAACGAAGGAGCAGAAAAACGCAGAAGAAGAAAAGAAGGAAACGAAGAAGAAGAAGAAGAAGAGGAGACGGAAGCAAAGAAGAAGAAGAAGAGATGGAAATGAAGAGGCGGAAGCGAAGAAGAGACGGAAAGGAAGAATGGAAAAAAACATACCTGAGTTTGAATGAAGAGGATTGAAGGCTCGAATGAAGACTTGTAGAAGCAGAAGGCTCGAAAGAAGGCCAAGAGAAATTTAACAGGTCTTTTCGATTTTTTTTTTTAAAAGTTAAGTCTTTTCCTCTTCTTCTCCTTCGCTGTGTCGCAAGATTCGACGATTCGCACGATTCGAATCGTGCGATTTGCGAGTTAAGCAAAAAACGCACGTTTTTAACCCTTTTCGAAAATTTATGCGATTCGTGTTGCATGACCATGCGATTCGATACGAATCTTACGATTCGTATCGTGAATCGCACGATTTCGACAACCTTGTTCAAAAGTATACATTTCACAAAAAAAGTCCACACAATTGACATGTTTACCGACTCCCTTCACTTGTTAAAGGATAAGAAAAAAGTCACATTATAAGTTGTAACATCTTTCTAAACTCAAAAATTAAAAGATTTTCAACTGCCTTCAACATGCTGTTGGTCTTTATATGGACTTATTAACCAAGGATGACTCTTTCTCCCAAGCTCTCTATACTTTTGACATAGGCCAAAATGTAATTGCAAATGGCTAGGTCAACATCTCTATTGGATATTCTTGATAAATTGTCAATAACAGTGAAGGTAAGCAAATCTAAAATTTTCAAATGTAGAATTGTTGATATGGTATTGATCATGTGGTGTGACCAAATAACTGGGAAGGAGTGAGGCCATAAACATAATCACATCAGCCCCAAGATCTAGTCATCCACAAACCTTGATGTTATAGTGAAATTTAGAGAAAGCTTAATGCTAGATTTTGCGGAAGCATAGTTATGGAGAGAGAAAGAATTATGTAATTTCTCTTTTACTAATCGAGCACTTGAGATTCCACTAGTATTGGACCGATGACATCCATATGTTTGGATACTTTGGCTACGTCAAACACTTAAAATAGGACTACATAATTCAAATAGGTTGTTAATTTGCCAGTACAAGCTTCTTCCTCAGGTCCATTTTTGTATTTTTATATTTGACTTTCAAAAAGTTACCATCCAAAGCCTCAAAACAAGTATAAATTTGACTTAGATCTCTTCTTACCATCTACCTCACCTGAACTTCTAAATGCCCAAAGATAAATTCATGCCAATCTTCGAGCACCTGCACCCAGTCCTTTTGTATATATGAACATGATACAAAAAGGTTTCTCATACCATGAGTTGACCACCATCATTTCAAGATATATAAGCTCTCTTCTGTCATCAACAATTAAATGTAAATCTATATTGTTAATTTTTTTTAAAGGAAAACCTCATGATGGTCCCTAAGATTTTTGGGGTCAAAAGATTTACATGGTGGATTTGGGTAATTGGTCTTAAATTGAGCCATACATATCTCTAAGATCAGAGGGACCCAAATCCATACAAAGGGGTGGATAACAAATTAAGCCACAAATCTAAGATCATAGTACTGTAACATTTTGAGTGCCATCACATGTCTATTACAATAATCCATACAAAGTGTGGGGGATAACATAATTCATTCAAGAATTTTAGGGGGAGGGAGGGAGGGGGGAGAGTGCATCTGTTCCTTATTCATAATTTTTAAGAAACAAGATATAAATAGAAAGGCATGTTGAATTTTTTTCAAAAATCATGTTAATAAGAAATTGAGAATGGACTCTTTTCCAAGAAGAATGAGCTAAGAAAATAGAGAAAGTGGGAGAGAAATGGAAGAGATTAAAGAAGAAAGAGGTGAGATTAGAGAGGTTGCAGAGATGTGATTGAAAGAATAGAAGGTTAAAAAAATGAGATTAAATAGGGAAAAGTGATAAATTAGGTAAAGAACAGCAACATAGATAGGTTAGAGAGGAAGAGAAAATTTAAGAAAGGGAAATCTGATAGATCAGATGACTGTAGATAGAGAGAGATCAGATGACTGTAGAGAGATGATCAGAAGCTAGATTTTTCCTCAACATGGTTGGATGATGATTTTGTGCGTATTTCTAATATGTAGTTTTAATTTATGTGTTTCTAGATTGTTATAGACTTGTGTTTATTTTTATAGTTTTAGATCGTCCACATCTGTGCCTAAGTCACATGTGTTTAGGGTTTTAATAGTCTCTTTTTATAAATAGTTGTAAGAGACTTTTGAGGAATTAATGAATGAATGAAAGGAGAAATTCAAGTTTCTCTCATATGCAGATTTAGTGTGACTCCTTTTGCCTCCTTGGTGTGAGATCAAGGAACCTTATACGACTCAAGGTACAAATCCTTATTCTTCTTCTTCTTCTTCTCTCTCTCATTTTCTTTCCCTTCTATTCTCTCATTTTCTCCTCTTTTTACACCTTATTTTTGTCCCTTTTTCATCCAAATTCCCTAACCCTAACCAAACAAGAATCGAACCCCACCATCGTCCACCAAATACTTGCTAGGACCCACCAATCAGTACATGTCTGTACGACCATACAGACATGCCCATTTGGGGCCCATTTTGCACTATTTTGCATTCCTACTTTTTATATCCCTATCTTAGACTTGTAGATCTTACCCTAACCTATTGTTTTACCCTATCTGAGACCTTAGTTTTGCCTAAGAATGTTAAAATAACAAACCCTAATTCCTTTAGCAAACCCTAGGTGATCCCTTAGCCTGGGCTATCTCATCCCTTGGTTGATTGGTTTTTAAATTTAGAAGACCTAAGACAGGATTTAGTTTTATTTAATTAGTCTTCTGAAGGATTTTGCATTGAAGGCCAGCAATACAACTTTAAGAGCTTTATGTGTACGTGTCATTCTTCTTTTTGAATCTCTTTGATTAATTGTGTGTGAATTTGCCTTAGCTTTTGTTTTATTATTTGTTTAATATTAATTTATCTTTCCAACATCTTATGTGAATCATGGATATAGATTGCATGTCTGTATTCTGATATAGACCTTCGTATATCATTTAGATCTAGGTTTCCAATATTTTGACTTGTCTTGCGTTAGATTTGGTATATCAGCATTGTAGAGAGAGAGAGAATGCATCTTGTTTCGAGTTTTGGCAGCTGACCTGTAGATTTGCACCTATAGGGAAGTCCCCTCAGTGCTGAATATCACTGTTTTTAAAAGATATAAAGTTACTCTCTTGTTTCCAAATGCACATGTCCGGTGACCCAAGATTTTAACTGCTGAAAATCTTATAATATCTTGTAAGATGTAGAGATGCCAAACATACATTACTTGGTGGAAGCCACATTTGAGTTGAGCTCTTTCCCTTCGCTTTCCCAAATAATAATAATGGTTGGGCGGTGATTCTTGTTTCACCTAGTTGCCTATGTTACTTCATAAAATACATCTCATTTGGAAAAAATAAATATGTTTTTTCTTAAGCTCTAGATTATCACATCTTATTTTATCAATTAATATTGAAAATCAATGCTTTTCAACAAATAAAATGAATAACATGATAATGATACACTTTTAATGCTTGTATCTGAAGGCTAGTGGAGATGAAATGGGGAAGAACCCGAGAATTTATTTCTTTACTCTGGTTTTGACCTCTTCATTACTTCTTTGCTCTTCATGCTATTGTTTCCTGGCCTGCTCCCTTTTATCTTCTTTGTATTGTACTGCATTCTTTATGTTCTACATAGTTACGTGTACATGAAATTACAATGTAATGAACATATATTCATGGTAGTTTCTTTCTCTTTATTTAACTTTTCTCTCTTCATTATTTCGTTGCTGTTCAAGCTATTGTTTCCTGGCTGCTCCCTTTTACCTTTCTTTGTATTGTACTGCATTCTTTTTGTTCTACATAGTTACGTGCAAAATAACATGCGTACTTGAAATTACAACGTAATGAACATATATTCATGGTAGTTGTGTGGTAGTTTCTTTCTCTTAATTTAAGTTTGCTCTCTGTATCATGGGATATCAGTTGTTAATGTTTTTATTGTTTCAACAGTATTGCCATGCATGAGGAATCATCATCGAGGCGCAAGGTTGATGAAAATGTCCAAGAAGGAGCAATTCCTGCCTATCTGTTGGACCGTGAAACGACAACTCGAGCAAAGGTAATGATATACCGGTTTTAACTTTGATCTTGTCCTTCAAAAAATGTTCATGTAATTTGTGCATATATTCCTATAATTTTGTACATGTCATTCTGTTTCTTTTATTATGCCATTCCAATTCATTTAGGTTCTTAGCAATACCGTCAAGCAAAAGAGGAAAGAGAAAGCTGGTAAATGGGAGGTTCCGTTGCCCAAGGTGAATTTCTTCTAAGCTGACCTTGTTAAGTTTCCTGTTTCCATCTTGTTCATTAGTCAATTGCAAAATTGCACACATTTGAAGTATAGCTCATACTTGCTGATATTGTGGTGATTAATCTTGGACTTGTTAATTATTAGGTGTTTATGTATTCTGATTTCATCTGAAATTGTAGACAATGTATAGTAACAGCCTGGTTGTTCATCTTTCAGGTTAGACCTGTGGCTGAAGATGAAATGTTCAAAGTGATCCGAACTGGTAAACGGAAAAGTAAGTTACTGTACTCTCTCTCTCTCCCTCCCTCCATTTGGACATAGAGGATAGCATTCAGTCTCACACCCATGAGAGTTCTTCCGTTGAGATCTCTATGTGGGATCTACTTAGTATATAGTGGTGCATTTTTTATCAGGTGTAACTTGGTTATGGGATTCGATTTGTTAGTGATCCAATTTACCCGTGGGTAATGGGTGTGGGATGGAAAAATTTGCACCTAAGGTGGAACGTATGTAAGGTGTTCTTACCATGAGAGCCCTTATGGGGTTGTTAGCTGAACATTCGCTTATATATAGAATTAGATATATACAAACATCATCCCTCATGGTCATTTGAGTGCAGCCAGTATTGTGCACTGCTATGTGGGGTCCATATGGACCATAGTTAAGTTTATTGGGAGGATCTGTGCTTTAGGCGTGGAGCCTATTAAAAAATCAGCTTGATGAATATACAAATCTAAGGTAGGCTCTTTTTGACCTAGATGGAAGTTGGCATTGGGGGAATCATGCCTGTAGCGATGTACATGTGTTCACCAGTGTGGACCCCTATGCTGGACTATGGAGATGAGTTTGTTGGAAATATTTGTGTTTGGGCAATGCTAAAATAAAAATTGTATGGTAGATGGTTTTGGTCACCAAATCATATTGGGTTGTAAATTTTAAGATTTTTTAATGGTTCTCTCAAAAGAGAAAGATGCAAAAAAAATTAAAAAAAGGTAATTTTTTTTTTCTTTTCACAATTGATGCATTTTATATTTAAACCACACACATGGACTGTTATATTTATATGTGATCATGCATAGATAAAAGCAATGTTTTCATAAAGGAGAAGTCAGATTTTGTGAATTAACATATGATCATGCATAGTAGATAAAACAATGTTTTAAAATTGACTTGGATCATAAAGGAGAAATCAGATTTTTGTGGAACTAAAATATAACTTAAAAGGCAATAAAAAGTTGTAAGGTTCTTAAAAATTGGCATTTAACCTTAAGATCCATATCATTTTCTTGTAAAAAAACATATCATGCAGGATTGAAATTGTAAGTTCTAAGATTCCAACAAACTATGTGGTTGGGTGTGAGATCTACCAAAATCAACTTGATTTGATCAATAAAGCCAAGCCTTTTCAGCCCTAGAGATAAATGGTGTCATAGAAACAGTTCAATCCAATGGTGTGTGTGGAGGGTGGTGGTGTTGGGGCTGTAGTTCTCATCTGGACTTGTCTATGAATTAGTCAATTGCACCAAGCCTAGGGATTTGTATAGATTTTGCGAAATTAGGATATAGCTTTGTTTTGGTTTATTGTGGGCCCACTGAGTTGCATGCTAGTCTAGTGGGACTGGGTGAAAAGGACATTAGTTGGTCTAGTGTTAGAAGGGACACGTGCACGCACACATGTACACATGCACGTCCACAGAGTCACAGAACACGTATTTCTGTACCATTGAAATTTGAAACTACTTGATTTCCTGGGAGCACAAGGATAGTCAACTTTACTTGTTATTTCATCTTACAAAAAATGAAAACATTTCTTATTATACCATTTGGTGTTTTACAGCCAAGCAATGGAAGAGGATGGTCACCAAAGTCACATTCGTAGGGCCTGGGTTCACCAGGAAACCTCCAAAATATGAACGGTTCATTCGACCTACAGGATTGCGTTTCAACAAAGCCCATGTGACGCACCCAGAACTGAAATGCACTTTCAATCTAGAGATGATTGGAATAAAGAAAATCCCAATGGTCCAATGTATACATCTCTTGGTGTTGTGACAAAGGGTACTATTATTGAGGTAGGGTACCATATATTCTTGTTTATTCCAACTCTTTCTTTTTTTTCAACTGAAGGATTCTGCAGAATTCCAAATTTTTATCATTGCAGTTATGGTTCTCCTGATACCTTATTGATGAATCACAGGTGAATGTTAGTGAGCTTGGTCTTGTTACACCTGCTGGAAAAGTAGTGTGGGGTGAGAAATTTATACTTGATATATTTTCTGCAATATAGGAAGTTTGCCACTCGTTAGGGAAAAACTACCCTATGAGATCATCAATCATTTGCTATTTTTATCCTTAGATACATGAGTGCAAATTAGCAACCTGGTGGTTCTCACTGTAGATTGGCTTGTGCATTTCAATCAGACAATTATAGCTTCTTTTCCTTTGTGATGGATGTTATTGTTTTCTCGTTAATTCTCCTCTCAAGTCAATTAGTATAACTTTTTTCCCATGGTTAGATTTTCACCTACTGTAAAACTATGTCGCATCCCAGTTATTGGACAAAAGTTTGCTTGGGTATTGTGCTCATGTGTCATTTCTTTGGAGATATGAAGTCAATGGCTGAAATTTGTTCCAATTTTTTTCCTCCACTCATTCACTTTTTGATGCAGGAAAATATGCTCAAGTTACAAATAATCCAGAAAATGATGGTTGTATAAATGCTGTCCTCCTCGTCTAAGGAATGCTGCTACTTGCTGTGATCTGCGTCCTCCTTTGATGGCTTCTCTTAGGCAGTAAGATTTTGACCTGCTGTTATTTAGGTTCTAGTAAAAAATTCTCATATATCTAACATGGGAAATCAGTTTTGTATTCAGAAGCCCTCCAATGTGTTTGAATTGCTTTCTAGTTCAATGTTTTCCATGTTGATGGCAAGAAACTGCCTGATTTGGAGCATGGTATTTGCGTTGTTTTTTTTGCCTGCCATCTCTCTCTCTCTCTCTCTCTGGTTGGTGGGTAGGAAACAACGATATATACGTGTGTTAATTTTTATCCAAATTTCGTTATTTTAATTTTGACATTTTTTACTTTTATATAGGTTTCTGAAAACAAAAGACAAGAAAAAGCCGATTGCCCTGCTGGAACTGATAAATTTATCATTTTCAGCTATTTTTCTTTGAGTTTAGACTTCAAAAGAATCTCATAATTCAAGTTTTTTGTGAAATGATATCTAATGGTTTATGGAATTTAATGGAGATATGTTAATGACATTTATATAGTTTTTAGAGTGATTTTTCAAGATTTTTCTGAAGGGATTTCTAAAATAGTTTTTTTATTTTTGAGTTTCTAAAATAGTTTTTATTTTTGAGTTTCTTGTGAGATACAAATGTTTCTATAATTGAATGAAGAGCCCTGTGCTGTGCTTGTTTGAGCGTTTGGTAGCAACATGGTAGGGGTAAAAAAATTGTGATTTTACCTCTTCCTCTGCATATCCAAAAACTTCATCAAGGTCACTTGTATTCATAAAGCCTCTTCTCTCCTTACCCTCTTCGTATTTCTCAATACTCTTCTTTAACCTAATTATTTAAAAATTTTATTTTAATTTTATTTTGATTAATGTTATTTGACATATTTTGACTGTTAGATTGATTCAGATAAGTGAAAAAATTTATTTAAATACTTATATTTTTATTTTGACAATAAACATTAAAATAATAATAATTAAATAGTTTTTTACATTATAATAATACAATATTCATAATGATTTATTTAATCATCAAAATTTAAGGTATTTTTCAATACGGGTTTGTAGCAAATAAATTTTTGTCATTTGAATTAAAATAAAAAATAAAAAATAAATTTCCTTATAAATTCTATTTATTCTATAAATAATTATAATGTATAAGAATATAAAAACATGTAAAATATTATTTGTTAAACATATAAAATTATCATTATTTTTAATGTTTCTTATTTGTTTCATGCTTTATTTACTTGATGAAGCTAAATTTATAAAATAAAATATTTGTTTAAATAATTTTAAATTATCTTTCAATAATACTTTTAAAATCAAAACGTTTAAAATAAAAAATAAATTACTAATATGGTCATTTAAAAACTTATTTAAAAAAAAACAGTAATGTTTTTATTGAATATGAAAAAGATGTGTTATTTTAACTTTAAAAAGAGAAATAAGAAGTTATTTTTTATATTATTTAATTATTGATTCTCATAAAATTGTTAATATATCCGATTTTCTTTATTTATAGTTACCAAACAATTTTTTTTTTTTTTCTCTTTAGGATAAATTCTAACTTTTTCACTGTAATTATTAAACAAAATACCTGTATAAGAGTAACTCATGTTTAAAGAAAACTTTGTTCAAGGGTAACTTCTATAAAATTTACCCCTTGCTTTTAAGGTCTTTGTTTAATATTTTGTGTTTTTTACAAAATTTAAGAAAATTAGAATACAAATTTATGAATTATAGTATAAGATACTGTCAATAGGGGAGTTCAGAACAGAAAGTTTATATTAAGTATTTTTTTATGTTGATTTCTTTATAAAAAAATTACACATTTTTCAAAGTTTTAGAATGTACTGAATTTTGATTTTTGATTTTTAAGGTCAGAACAATGATCGTTATTTTTTTAAAGAATCTTATTTTAAGTTTTTCATTTTTTTCTTATTTTTTAATATTTTCAAATTACTATAAATAAGCCCAATGTGTCACCTGCGTAATCCTAAAACTTGCAATACTTAATGAGAAAATGACAAGATTAGTCAACATTAAAAAAAGAGTATCGTTGCAAGTTTAGGATTTATTTGAATGATTAATTTTTTATGAGTAGAAAATTATTTTCATTTTTAAATCCTTTTGTGCAATGGATAAGTTCTATCTGCTAGTTTTTTTTTTGGTTCTTCATATTCATAACAATCCCTTGAAAAACCTTTTCATTCATGACAAGCCTTATTTGAATTACATCGAATTTCAACGAAGCTCCTAAAACTACAGGGAATTTCAATAAAAAAAATACCAACATTTTACAAAATAGAGGGAAAAAGGATAAAAAAAGTACTCTTGCATTTGAAAGTTTAAGAAGAAAAAAATTCACAAAAAAGGGAAAAAGAAGCAAAGAGGTAGAATAAAAAATGAGAATCATACTTATTAGTTCTCACCGGTCAAAATGTTTTCTTTTGGGGACAAGTCGAAAAAATGAAATAAATTCTTTTTTGTAAAAACTGGTATTCTATGTTTTTACTAACAAATATAATTTTTTTTTTACTACTATTGCTTCTTCTTCTTGCATCACTAATAGATAATAATTTACTATTTTTATAATTCTATAGTTTTTGTATTATTATTTTATTTTTCTAGTTAATTATTTTTTCTTTTTATTTTGTTTTTCCTATATTATACTCTCTCCGTCCCATTTTACTTGTCTCATTTGAAATATTTGTATTTTTTAAATATTTCTCTATATAAGACTAGCACTCTATGTGATCTCATCCATTTTCAACACACTTTATACTACTCCAATATAAATGAGACAACTATTTTAGGACAATTTCAAAATCCATACACGACAACTAATTTGGAACAGAAAGATAAAATTTCAAAGTGAAGAGTACATCAAATCATCAAGTAAGAACTCGTCTACTTTCTAATGCTTTAAGATTATCAAGGAATTGAGAGATCTATCAGCTACTACTTAAGGATTTTATGTGGGCCACGTCAATAAGTAATAGGATTTGTATGAGTAGTTGAGTACCTCTATTTCTAGATTAGGGGTCGAAATCTCAGTATCAGCTGAGATATTGACCAATATTTTTCTCTCTTATTAATTTTTTTTTCAAAAAAAGCTCACCATCATCGATGTCGTGGTTGATATCGCTTATATATATCGAATATCGATCGATATTTACAATATCAGCCAATATGATAACCGATATATATATATATATAAACCGATATCTTGACCTCTGCTTTAGATTAGTGACACTAAAAATTTGAATCTGTTGTTAGAATTGAAAACTTTCTTTTGTATGCATTATCCAATTTACTTTTTTTTTTTTTCTTTAAATAGAACCCAAATGTGGTTGATGTGCCTAAACTTTTTTCATATATCTTAACCTAATGCCCCGAAAATAAAGTAGCTTCTTGTAGCATGAATATTATAAGAGGATTTGGTGGTTAGAAAATCATTGGTTACATTAAAATATGTTTCATATAATATGCAATAACGAAAGAAGAGAGTCTGCAATGTAAGTATTAATCATGGTAGTAAAACAGAAGCCTGTGTTCAACTCAAGCCCTACTTTGTTTAGGTGGAAAGAGAGAGATGTGCACTCTTTAATTCGAGCCATCTAAAACCTCACAGGCATTTCATTTAGTTGGGTTTAAAAACACAAAAAAAAAAAAAAAAATCAGACAATTCAGTCTGATTCAGACTCGATAAGATTTCAAGTCACGTGAGTCAACAAGTTTTACTGCATTTTTCTGAGTTGAGTTAAAAAAGAGTCTGAGTTCCTTGAATTGAGTGCAAATTTTCAAAGATCACTTGGAATTAACTAAACACTTAATTATAAGCTAAAAGCAACTAAAAGTCCAAATTTCCATTCAATTATGACCCTCCACACATTCAATCGTGCTAACCCCACTTAGAACCACGCAGATGGGGCTCTGAAAAATTCTATACTTGAATATAAAAACTACCAAAAAAATCACTGACCCATGTTTTTGAAGCCTTGTTTTTCAAATGAAGAAGGGCATAAAGTTTTAATAATTTTACATGTTTTTTAATCTACATTAACTTCATGCACATCAAAATCATAGCTTGCTGGGTTCAATTAAAGGATTTGTTTGATACGACTCATATTCAAACAGAGAATTTTCCAACCAATTCATCCTCATGTCCTAAATGGCTCAAACATAAGGGTGTTATTGATCACTTATATTTTGGTCGCATGTAAAAAGAGGAAATTAGGATTAATCAACCACTTGTGTTTATCTTGGACTCTTTCTAGATGGTTCTAGATAAAACGATAATAGCAGAGGTACTGCAGTAAAGCTTTCCTCGTATATAATTCAGCAAGTTTGCTCACTTGAAAAAGAAATAGAAAAGGTAAATAAACACAACCACATAGACGGCAGAAGGGCAGTAAAAAAAAAAAAAAATCAAACCTATTAATCTCAGAAGGCCAAAATCATCTAAGACATCCATCCCTTACAAATAACTGAGGACAGAATGTATCCTCCCACATGGGGGACTCTACATTTATCTGTTTGGTACACTAACTGTGTCAACACTAACTGAAAGGAGCGACTCCAAGAAATGGAAGCAAAAAAAAATGATTATAGTGGGACAAAATCACTTTCCTGAAAAAGGTAGTTCATCAATTTTCAGAAGCTCAACTTAACAGCAAAATGTTGAACATAAAATTAAGCGTTTGTGCAATTTGTGATAAAACCAGCAATTATACTTTTGTGAGTTATTTTCTAATATAGTTGGGAAGATGAAGATGAATAAGATTCAATCTAATAAGATAAAATGACAGAAGTACCACCCACAATGACACAAACGATCAGTTGAAAGCACGTAAGGTCCAGGCATCTCACCATAGGAGATTTTACCAGATTAATCCTTCGGGACATTTGCACACCTCCCTACAGACACATACCGGATTCAAGCGATGAGTAACTCCATTGGGAGTGGCCCAGAGGGTTTGAGCGTGAATCGAACTCAAGACCTCCCTTTATGCGGAGAGCTTCTTGACTGTCAAACCAACTCCCTCTGGGCTCAAACAAGTTATTGATCTTGATGTTCATAACAAAAGCATAATATGTCTAAGTTAGATATTTCCAACTAGCCCATTCTATTGGTCTCATGAAGGCAACAAATTTTGTGTGTGTCGGGGGTGGGGAGAGAGGAGAGGGGAGAGAGGGGGATAGGGCATGGGATAAAACTTATATGTAATTCACACGCACATACACACTTATACACATAGAAACACATACCCAGCCACCACACATGGGGTTATAGGATGTTGCCCTGCACACTGTTATCGTGGCTCACCTTGGAGAATGAACTGAATGCCTTTGTTGATTCGATTAACTTGAATTTTGGTTGGCACCATATCGAGCTTAAATCTTTTCAACAAATTCATCCATATGATCCCAAAATAGTGGTGTGCATGAGCTGCATGGCAGGGCATTGGAGAAATGCATATATATTAAGGATATGGCATGCTTGAGCGATAAGTGGTGCTCTGATGCAACAGATGTGAGAGAGACCAGAATCCTTCTAACACGCCAAAACATGCACCCTGACACATTGTCGTTTCTTTTAGTTATTTCTTTACACATTTATTTTTTTAAGTGGTCAACCTTACAACGTTTTCTAAATTATTTCTTTGATAAAGTAACGACTCTGCAGAGTAGTGAGAGGGAGAGAGTACCTAACGGCTAATGCTGATTATTCTTTCAAGAAGGGTACAGTATCTTTCCAGTACTGCTTGATGAAATCGACGACTTTGACGGTCAATGCCTCATCCTCTGGGTAATAAGCAATAGGGTCGGACAAAAGAGGATCTGGGAGGTCGAGAATACCTTCTAATGTTGCATGAAGACAGTATGCAGAGTAAGTTATATGGTATCCACCTTCCTGAACAATAAGCAAGCAGCCATCAGTGTGCTTATCCGCCATCTTACGTACCACTCGACCAATCTCCCGATAACCCTCCATAGTCAGACACTCTCTTCCATTTGGGTCAAACTGGAAAGACCAAAAGGAAAAAAGGTTCATTTTTTCAGATAATGCGATACTGAATTTAAGACGAAAACAGACTAATGAATATAAGCACAAGGCTGCATAACAAATGTCATGATACATCAACCAAATATGAAATCCTGCAAACTCCTCTCTTTTTCCTAAGATTTATATTTGGATGGCTGCCAACAGTTTGATACGAGAATGCTTTAACATCCAAATGGTACTATATTTGTCATGGTTATGTTAATGACTAGTGACAGTACGCATCCATATTTTGTCATATTGAAATATTAGGCCCAAATAGGTAATGTTACTGTTAACCTGAAAATTCATATTTGTCTATAGTGCACAAAACAATTTGTTTAGTGGACAGAAAAGCTTTTTAATGGTGAAGTGGATGATGAATTCTATGTGGCAGGAAATCTAAAGGTTCCCAATCAATGCGAGATTACTCGAGAAACAGAAGTATCTTATACCATGCAGGTAAAACACAAGAATGGCATATGCTCAATTAGAAAAATTCCATACATATACAGACCATATGAAGGTTTAGATCTGTTACAGAGCCTTTCTAATAAGATTGCATTGGATTTTCAAGGGTCTTCTACAACTTCACAACTGTGGCCTTTTTTATTGAAATGATAGATAAAGATTTGATGAAAATAGAGGAGAAAACAAAAGCAAAAGGATCATTTTAAGAAAAATCCAAGAGCCACAATCAATAAAGAGAAAAGAACTAAAGCTAATACAATGATTTTCAGCCTCAAGTCTAGCCATACTGTCGGTCCCTTCATGGATCAAGAGGAAGAGAAATTAATTGAAGACATGAGCCAATTAATCATATGGCACTGATAAAGTTGCAACATGCAATCAATGTCAAAACCACAGTCAAACACATGCTTTAAACAGGGTTAGATACAAATGTACAAATCAGAAATCTGACCAAGGTAATGAGATTAGTCTTTTCAATAATGATGAACAGATGCATCTATACTTTTTGGAAAAAGAAAATCACAGAAACAATGAGAATGCGAAAACAAGAAAAGTGAATCCAACTTACTGCGCTAGAATCTTGTCCAACAACCAGAACTAATATATCAGGTTCAAATTTTTGAATGGCCGGAACAACCAATTCAGTCATAGCATATTCATACCCTCGGTCACCAGTTCCATTCGGTAAAGGAATATTCAGATTGAACCCAAAGCCTTTTCCATCACCCAGTTCATCAACTGACCCCTTCTGTGGATGAGATGGACCCCATGAGCCATGATTCATATGAAGAGATATTGTGAGGACACTATCTGAATGATAGAACCCTTCTGCTGTCCCATTGCCATAATGGACATCAATATCAATGACTGCAGCACGTTTGCAGCCGGAATCAATGGCCAATTGAATAGCAAGGCCAGCATTGTTAAGAAAGCAATATCCATCAGCTTGGGTAGGCTGAGCATGATGGCCTGGAGGACGTACTAGTGCATAAGCAATCTTCCCATGTCCATCTAATATGTGTTTCATTGCTGACAATGTGGTACCAGCAGCCAGAAGGGCAATTCCATGAGCCAGGATTCAAAAAAGTGCCAACACAAAGTGTTTTTCCTCCTGCTGCATCGGCTTCAACAAGAGCATTTATGTATTCTGGCAGTTAACAGAAGCAGCAAAGAAATTTATGAATCAGCATATAGTATAGACACTTTATGACAGGTTGTGACACTTGCCTTGGCTCAAGAATTCAAGCTTTGAGTTTGTATGAAATGATCACAGTGATCTAAACCACTGTAATTATGAGCTCAACCAAGGTTGCCAATGCACAATTTTTTTTTCAAAATGGATGGTTGCAGGTTTGAATCAACCTGTTTATGATGAACAAGGAGAATAATTGGATCTTCTTTCTAACATCCTATCCGCTGGCAAAGAATTGAGCAATTCATGATTCTCCCGTATGGGATATCTTTTGTGCATTGACATGTATGAAGGGTTCCACCACATCGGCGATTTGGATAGCTGAAGTATTAGAGGCAAATTTGTTCAGAATGAGAAAGTGCACAAACATACAAAATTCAGTCGAGGATGCACAATTCGTTGGGAAACACATCATAGATATTAGATTTCAATCTTTTTGAGGCAAAAGATTTATAAGAAAACAATGTAATTATGTAATGGGGTAGAACTCAATTACAATCAACTCTCTTTACCATCATACAATACTAGAATCCTTCAAAACCAAAGGAATAGTGGAGTTGGACTAATGGATAAGGATAAAGGAACACCATTCACCAAAACTTCTAACATGCTGTCATAATCTGAATGGAGGAAGATGGGCCAATTGGTATTCGGCAAAATCAAGCAAACACAAGCTACGAATCAATGGTTCTTATTAAGATCTTGGCACCCTTAATCATCCAGCTCTATATACCATGATATAAATGTAGGAAAATACTGAACTTGATGTGTTTCTATTAAAAATTAATGGTCTACATAAATTACAAAGAGAGAATCTGTACTCATCTTTAGAGAGACTACTCAATTTTTCATATTAATCTATCCTATTCAAGGATACCATCAGATCTAATTGATAATCTCATTATCGATCCTAACAATCCATCTTAAAGAAGAGGGGATTTCAAGCACTAGGGGTAACAGCAAGGTTTCTCAACAATGTCATGTCCCAAAGACCCTACTGCACAACATCACTTGTTAACACTGCAAATGTGGGTTAGTTTTTACAACTGCAAGAGATTGCACCACCTCTTATTAGACATCAAAAAGTTGAGTTTTCTTCATCTAAATCATCTCCAACAGCAGAATCAGAATATTTTTGTAGTCACAATTCAATATCATGAAAACAGAACATCATATTTTGAGTCCCAAGGAGATATCTTGAGATGTATTTCACAACCTGCGAATGGGGTGACCACATCACTTTGAAATCTACCAACTAAGCTAACTACACAGCAAATGTCTGGTTGACTGCACGGTAGCATACATCAAACTTCCTATTTGCATTGTCACAAGGGACATTAGACATGTAAGCTTTATGCATCTTTATGTCGGTATATTAACTTAAAAATTTGCTATCTTTATGATAAGTGTATCAGGTGTAGAGCCTATCATTTAATATGGTGACGTAGGACAAGCTCTTACACCAAATCTGATGCGGGACAGGCCAAATATTGAAAACCCTAGATCTAAATGCTAGATGGATGCCTTTATGAAAATGCAAAATATGTGTGGTGAATCTAAAAATGACATTCGACCTATATCCATTATTCACATAAGATGTTAAAGAGATAAATTGATATTAAAAAAAGAATAAAACAAAAAGTCAAGCAAATTCACTCACAATATTCAAACAGATTCACAAAGAAGAATGACAATTACACATAAAGCCCTCATGGTTGTACTAGCCTTCAATGCAAATTCTCTAAAGAGACTGATAATTTTGTACCAGACTTTGTCCTAGGTCTTCTAAATTTAAAAATCAGTCACCCAAGAGATGAAATAGGGTATGGGGCCAACAAGGGTTTTCCAAAGCGATTAGAGTTTGTTAATTTTTTAGTTCTTGGGCAAAACTAGTTCTCAAATAGGGTAAACTAATAGTTTAGGGTTAGATATACGAGTCTAAGGTAGGGATATAAGGTTGGGGTGCAAAAAGGCAAAACGGGCCAAAATGGGCCTGCCATACAGTCATATAGACATGTATTGACGTCCGCATGGACAGGTGGGTCCTGTGGGTTTGGTGTTCAATGGTGGGGTTGGGTCCTGGTTTGTCTGGGTTAGGGTTTGGATGAAAAAGGGACAAAAATAAAGGTGTATGCGGAGGAGAAAATAATGAATCATTGTCAAGGTGATTGCTTTAAAATATAAATGGACTTTTCCAAGACATTTCTAAAATCTGATCTCTAGGAATTCTTGCCATCTCTAATCTGATCTCTTTCGTCCATGGAAGGAGGTGCATTCGCATCTTCTCTCTCTCTCTCTTTAGAGGCATATTGGCATTGGATAATCCTTTACCTTTGCTTATATTATCATGCTTGTAGGTGTTTTGGTGGTATTTCCTTTTGGGGGATCTTGCCTTTGGGAGTTGCCTTTTAATTTTCCCATAGATTGTTTATCAAACACTTTTTGTGTCCTTTCATTAATAAATGCAGTCGCCATTTTAAAAGAGAAAAAACCATAAATGGATGTTAGCAACTTATAGACTTCCTTTCTTGTCCTTCTACATACCCAATCAGTTATTGCATATGAGTTTCCTCTTCCATTTCATTTCAAATTAAGAAGGTTGTTTAATATCCATTTCATAAAACTCCAATTCCAATGTGCCACAATAGACAGAATCATGCAAATGGATTTGAACATTGTCACCAATGAAAAGGCAACTTCATAACTTATTCCTTCAACCTGTCCAAACCCTTTTCCTAACAGATGAGCTTTTTATTTGTCCATGCTTCCATCTGCAATTCTTTTAACCTTGAATACCCACTTGTCACCAAGGTTATAAATTTAACAATTTCCACACACTATTCTTTTTAGAGGCTATCTGTTCATTCATGGGTTCTAGCCAACTACTGAAATTTGAAAAGTCGATGGCTCCCAGAAAAAGGAACCCGCTCATTGCCATCCTTAGCTATACAGGTAGATGAATCACCTTCTATTTCAAAATACTTCCTTAGCATTCTTCCACATCCACTTCTTTGCTACATTAACAGGTGTATGTTCACGCCCATTGACTTCATGTATGACAAAATACTAGTCTCTGCAGTTGGATGTAAGCTCTAACATCTTGAATAGTGTCTGGAAATTCATAGAGTTCCAAATCCATCTTTGGTCTCTTTCTACTTGGATGCTAGTCTACAATGAAAATAACATACCCCATAGAATGATTTGGATACCTAATGAGAATAGATTCTTTGGTCTGCTATTCAATTTGTTACTGTTGAGAGTGGGATTAAAACATCATCGAAGCCCCCCCTCCCTCCCTCCCAAGGTTAATGGCTCTGTCTAAGGTTTTTTTTCCTTGTCCAAAGTTTGTGTATGATTTAGGTATCAATTAGTAACTCTATTTAACATAAGCTGTTGTACATAATGCATCTCTCCAAAATTCTATCAGAAATTTGCATGAGCCAACATGGATTTAACCAAATTCAACAATGTTATTTTTCTTTGTGCACAACCACTTTATCCAAATTGGAGTAAAATGTCATCATATATTATCTTACTAGCCCTGGTTTATCACAAAACAACTTGACGACATTAGATGAATATCCATCTCCATTCAATCTCAAAACTTAAATCTCACAATTCACCTAGTTCTCTACTTCAACAATTCAGATTTATATCTCTATGAGCAATCAAACACATCAGACTTCTAAGAAATGGGAAACACATATTCTTATACCTTGCACATTCACCAACAAATGAAGCAAAAAAGGGGAAAAAACCATTTCTTATCCTAAGATTAATTGGTCCATAGTTCCATACAAATCAAACACATTAGACTTACTAAGAAATGAGATACACATGTCCATATCTTGCATATTCATCGACAAATGAAACAAAAGGGAAAAAGAAAGACCATTTCTTATCCTAAGATTAATTGGTCCACGCAAATCAGAATGGAGAATTTGCAGTGATTGTTCAAATCCCATTGCCTTAAGAAAGGGGCTTGTCACTTTACCAGTCACACAATACTAGCAAATGGGAGTATCGACTTTTGTGACTCAAGCATCCCTTCTCTTGCAAGTCTAGCCTAGCAGTCTTTTCCATTATGACCCAATCTCGGATGCCATTTAGTGGATTTAGAGGTGATTTGGCATCAGTTATTCACAAAAATTCACTAGTGTTCATATTGACCAAACAATTTAAAATCTCAACTTTAACCACAGCAAAAGTCAGATTTCCCCGTACAAGGATTACATTGTTTTTCCTAATAGTAATTCTCCAACTACAAAGATTTACATCAAGTTTAATCTGAGAAAGAAAGAAAAAAGAAAAAAAGAAAGAGAGGAGAGTAAGATACCTGAGGTGTGGAAGGAAAGGAGTTGGGAGAGGAGAGCGGGGCTTCCTTGGTGCCAAGAGATGTAGGGAGAGATGGGGCCTTTCTTGAGGATGGAGAGCATGTTCCTGACCCGGTCTGAGTTTCCGGATGCTTCTCCAGCACCTCCAGAAAACCTGGGTCGAAGCCGGTATCAAAGACGCCGTTTCCCGGGTCATGATCAAGCATACCTTGGTGCCAGAACACGTGGATTAGACCGGACGGTGACGGAGAAGGAGATGGATGGGCCATGCAGTTTGCCTTCGAGGGATCAAATGGTCTGACGATGGATGCTCCTCTGCAATGATTCCTCTGCTCAAAACTCACTCTAGCAAGAAGGAGAGCCTGCCTGAATTTAAATTCCCTTAACTGGGAAGACACGTAAGAACTAAGCACTGCCTCGTACACGTAAGCACTGCCTCTTACACGTCATTTTGTCCCAGCTTGTAACATCTGATCGCCCTCACGTGGCCTGTCAGCAGGGCTAAGTCCCTTTTTTGGGGCTTTTTTTTTTTTTTCTCTTAATGCGGTGTTCAGGGCCAGCGTACAACTAAATCAATTAATGGACCTTATTTTATACATATTTTTATAAAAAGTGATTCTTCTTTAAATTTTTCATGATTTGGATCTAAGACCTCCATCTAAAAATCTTGATTTTAAAGCAATTGGAATAACTCTTTGAAATTAGTCGGTTAAATCTATGACCGTAAGATTTCCCCCAAAAACTCTGATAAAATTGTTGAACAATGTAGAAAATATTTTTTTATAAAATAGAGTAAAATAATAAAATTTATCAAACTAACTTTAGATGAGAAAAATAATAAATTATAAAATTTCAAAATCTATAATTTTTATTTCGTATTCAGAAAGATTGTGTTGATGTTTCATAGTGTCTTTTATTAGTCTTGTATCCCGTTGGGGAGTTTGTATTTTGGATTTTTATTTTGTTTTTATCTTATATTGATGTCTCCTTTCTCTTTTAATATATTAATTATTTTAAAAAATCATAAAAATATATAAAAAATAACTAATATAACTTCAAATGAAAAAGAAAAAAAAGAACCATATTTGAGAACATATCATCCACATGTGGTCCATCATAACTATTGTCATATATGGTAGACCTTATTAGTCCATAGAAAATCAACTTGGGCCCCATCCAAATTTCCTGGAATGACTTGTGTACACCCCATTATCATGAGAAAGAGCCAAGAGATTGAAAAGTTATAAGAATGACTGAAATTTGTGGACATGGATGGATTGAGTCTGTGGTATAGAATCAACAACAATTTCCATGGTGAAGTTTTATTTTTATCTGTTAAGGAATTTCTTAATAAGAAAAAACATTTTCCTATTGAGCTTAAAAAAATTATACTCAAATTTTAGTTGAAATTTTAGATACTTCGACTGAAGCTTTTAATATGTTGATAACAATTTTTTTTGAAAAATAAAAATTGAGGTTAAAATAACAAGAAGCCCAGCCCAGCCCGGCCCAAGCTTAAATATTAAAATTTTCCAATATCATGAATTTAGCGCACGCCTTCTTGCTCGAGCCCAAACAGATGAAATTTTTAAGCCTTTATAAAAAGGGCAATGATTTGTTCACCTTTTAAAGGCAGTGCACCGTGGTCCCTTATAAAAATTATATTGTTCATCTATGATATGCAAATATTTATTCAAATATTAAAAATGAATATTTATTCTATTCTTCATTTACCAAGAACAATGGCCTATATATTGAAAATATTGTCTCACTAACGTTGATATTGGCAAATAAAACAACTCAGTTCATGTATCATGCTTCATTCATATTTCTTTACATTATTGATTATATGGAATAAATACATAACGTCATATGCAACTTTATATTATTATCATAGAGAAAACTATAAAATACTCGAATACAAGGGCTTCACATGGGGCTCAATTTATGATGAATTTAAGCACTTAAAATAATTATTTTTTAATCTAATCTTTATAATTTTCATTTAATACATACTCACACTCTTAGATTAATCATGAAGACAAAAAAAAATAGTTAACAATTTATTTTTAATCTTAAAAAATCAAAAAATAATATAATTCAATACATACCATTTTGACAATTAAATAACTCTTTATAACTTATCTAATCATATACTTTTTGTCATTGATTAATTTTATCCTCTAACCCATAAAATCACATACGTCGGACGTGGGACTCAATACACGTCCTTTTCACATGAAGTTCACTTGGACCTCACTTATATCTCATATCTTCTTTATACTCTATCCTATTCGGTAGATTTTTCACTTAATTTGAAGTCATTCTAAATTAATTTCACTGTCATATTGAAATTTATATAAAATCACTCCTTTATTTACTGTTGATGTTTGCGCTCTTAAAAATCATGACTTTTGAATCTAATAAATCTAATTTTATATAAAAATCATCTTAAAAAAATATTTTTTAATGGACCTAATCTCATCTTTTGAGCTACCGGACGTAAAATAATCAGATGTACGATGAATTTATAAAAAAAAGAATACAATGGGTTAAAAGGTCAATGGTCCATAAGGCCCAACGGTACACGAAGTTCCAAAGCTGAAAGTTGAAACGTGTGGTCTAAAATAAATAGTCTAAAGTCTAAACCAAATGGAAAACAAAACAGTCACAATAATGAATGAGATAGCATGAAAGGAGAGCAAAAATGAAAGGGACGTAACATCATTTTTAATTATATAGAAATTTATAAAATATTTTTATTAAACTATATTAGAGATTGTCAATATTATGATCTTAACATAGAAATTCTATATAAAATATTCTTTTTTATTTAAATAAATAAAGTTGATAATTAATAATAAAAAACACTATTTCAACTGTTAATTTTCAATTTAAATCTGATGATTTTAAATATTTTATGAGACTAAACTTCATACATTCTCACATTAACAATAATTTTTTAATCTTATAAAATTGATAGGTCTTATTGTTTAATAAATAATATATAATTTAATTGGACTTATAAGAATCTTAGTGACTCAATTATCTCGGTGTACTGTGTTTATGAAAAACAACTCTAAGAAATTAGTGTGTTGATCAGAAATTTGTCTTAGGTAGTTGGGAGTTTTGAAATGGAATTTCATCCTACCTTAAAGAGTCACTTCCCATAGTTTCATCTAGGGATAAAAATCTCGGTGACACCGATATATCGCTTATTTAAGCCGATATCATTCTGTCTCCTACTTTTTTTTGGAAATTTTACTTGTGTATTTTTTTTTATTTCTTGAATTAAAAAAATAAAAACTGAAAAACCTGCCCTTTTTTAATTTTTGAAATTTTTAAAAGGAAAATATCTGCTGGGCTCACACCAAAATGATTTTTTTTTTTAAAAAAAGAAAAGAAACGCTGATATTTATTGATATCGGTTGATATCTGTCTGATATGATGTTTGTACGGCCGATACTCGATCTTATCAATTAATATATCTCGAGTTCAAAAATCTAAAATATTTTGACTAATACGATACATATCGGTTGAAATTTGAAATCTTATTTCATCTGATTTTATGTTTGCAAATGTCTCGAACACTAATCAGATGCTGGATGTTTTCATCCCTAATCGTGTGGGTAAGAAATGCAAATACAAGACTTTGGAAGGAAGTGGAACCGTGTAGAACTGGACTAGTGGCTTTCCACGTTCATTTGCTACAATGGTACAGCGCCAACCAGACGTCTCTCGAACTCGAACTACTTACAGAGAAAATATTTATTAAATAAAATAAAATAAAAATATTTACTAATTAAATTATATACTTTGTGGTTTATATAACTTTTTCTCTCAAGAATTATAAAAATATAATATCATTTTCAAAGACTCCATATCAATAGAACTTTAATAGATCATTAAATGAATTGAAAGTTGACTCATGTAGAATATAGATAATTAAGATTTAAAAAAAATGATATATGAGGAGTTTAACAAAGCAAACCATCCATTATTAGATCAACATAATTTTTAGATATCATTTTCATAAATTAAATATTTATTCAAAGGACTTATCAATATAGGACAAAATTAAACTCACTTAGATTGTAGAAATAATTTTAAAAAATTCGCCTTCTATAATTAGATTGAGGCAATCTTTTTAGATTTCATATTCAATCAATGGACTTATTACATTAAATAAAAATTGTCAATTATTTAATAAATTATTTGGATGTGATTTTCACATAGATAAATTTGTGGTTCACAAGATTAATTGATGATCTGTCACTTCAGGGCCATATTTATTCTTTCTTTTCTTTTTATGGGTCTACTTATTTAATTGGATTTACATAGATGGCAATTTGTTTTTTTAATGATAATTTGATTTGACCTAAGAGAATATTTAGTCTTTTAATCCTATACATTGTTCAAAAGCTTGATTCAAAATCCCATTGAGTTGAGGAATTCAATTAAATTTAAAAAAAAAAAAAAATTTAACAACTCACCTGACTCAAAATTTTATTGAGTCAAATAAATTTCAATTAACTTGCTCAACTCATTTTGAGTTTTTAGTCAATAATTCTATGCATCAAATTTCAGGCGTTCAAAGGTTGGAAATTCTTGTGGAGAGATCTTAGACCCTAAACTAGTGAATCAAATAATTGTATCTGTGTATAAATGCATGTGTTGTATCAATTCAATTTATCTCAAGAATCTCAAATTTTCTTTGTAACATAGTTGGCTCCTTCCTATCATTTCTTTCTTTTTACATAGTTATTTGTAATGGTGACTTTTGTTCTTTTGTGCATTCAATTACATGCAAGCAGATCAAACACCAGTACATGTTTTGGTGCATATATCATATATGTAATTATTTATTTTGAATATTTTTTTTTAAATTTACGTATGGGAAATCGCAGGATACCCAGCATAAAATTCCTACGGGTGAACCCACTACCTCTGTGGCACACCAAAATTAGACCATGGGACTCGAATCCTCAATCTTCCACTTCTTAAGACAGAAGACGACCAGTCAAACTATACCTATGTGGATTTATAAAATATTTATTTTGAATATTTTATCTAATTTTTACTATTATTTTAATAACGTAACTTTGAACTCAACCTAATCTCCAGATAAATTACTTCAAACTTATCCATTATATTATTATTTTTAACTAGACCTTGAAATTATCTATTTTGTTCATATGCAAACAAACATTTGTTATATCGAAAAATGATTTGGTAACAAAATTGAGATGGCTGTGAAAAAAAGATTTATATAGAAAAAAATAATTGAAGGGCCTAAGAACGTAAAATCCTATGTTACTCTTTATTTATTAATGTAATTTACATTTAATTTAAATAATTGAATCTCAGGCAGCCTTGAAAAATATATAATCCGAATATTCGCAATGCATGATAAGAAATATTCGGGTAAAAAGGCCCCTCAGAACCACCTAAGCCAATCGATATCTTCCACGTCGCATCATCACACAAAGCAGACGACCAAGTATCCACATCAGCATTTTATCCACGTGACAACTGGGACCAGACAGTGGAAGCCACGTAAACACAAGCATGGATTCTATCGGTCGTTAAGACCTTACCTCCTCTCCCCCTTTTTCATCAGCTGCTGAATTTTCCCCAGAAGTGACAAGAAGAAGTTGTAGGAGGAAGAAGAGAAAGCCAAAACCCCAATTCCTTCAGGAACCGGGACCTCAACCGTCCAATCATGATCAATTCAATAACGGAGCCATCTCATCCGTCCACGTCATCGGCTGAGAAGGCTTTCTCCTTCATCTCGCGGGGGTTGCGCGAGGTCCGTGACTCGGCGGGGGAGGATCTGCAGCTGATGCGCGCCAGAGCGTCCTCCTTCAAGAACCTGGCGACGTCGTTTGACCGCGAGCTATTCGAGAACTTTCTCAGTTCGGCATCTGCCTCCGTGCGGTCACCACTCCCGCCACCACATGCGGAGCTCGAATTCGTCAAGCGCCTCCAGCCCAAGCTGTCGGAGTTCCGCCGTGCCTACTCTTCACCTGATTTCAGCCGCAAAGTTCTCCAAAAATGGACCCTCCTTCTCAAATCCGAATCGATCTCCCCACCATGAAGAATGCCATCGTTTCTGAGGTCGAGGATACTGTCAGAATCATCGATTTCGACCGAGACAGGTTCTGGCGCGAGCGGAGGAAGGTTCAAGGGAAGGAATTCCCTTGGGATTGGAAAGGGGACGGCGGGGATGATGATGAGAGTCAAAAGGTGTGGGACCCGTTTCGGTCGTTCAAGACTAGGTTGAGGGAATTGGAGCGGCGTAGCTCCAGTTCAGATATTTTTGGGAATTTCAAGAATATCGAATTTCTAGAGAAAGTGAAGGCCGGCCTGGTATGATATCTTTCCCTCATCTTTATGCATTGTTCGGGAGTTTTATCCTGAGCAGTTCTGATTGTTGGAATTGAGATTTATTATTTTTCCAATTTTCATTTATTTAGTTTCATGCAATGGGTAATTTATTGTGCCAATTTTCTAGCTTTTCTTCACTGTTTGGTAGGATAGAATTCTTGGGTGGAACTGGTTTTTTTTGGGATTTCATAATTCCCACATTAGAATTCCATATTTTGTGACATCTACTATATTTTGCTTAATTTGAATGTACTGTGTTCTTTATTATGCAAAGGACAATTTGCTAATTAAATTCTTTGTTTACGCAGAAATCAATTTATAAGGAGCCTCAAGAATCAAAGGTTGGTCCCATCTATGTGATTGTTTTTGATTCTCGTCTGTGATGGTATACATCTTTTAATGCACTTTCAGACACATGCTTATTGATCAAATTTTCCAATTCTATTGTAGTTCTTTCTTTCCTCAGTTGATTCTAAGAGTTGCTTAGAACATATCTTTTCAAATAAATGGTGTAAATATTATTTGATTTTGACATTTCTGTGTGAATTGAACAAGAATTAGAAGAAGAGAAGTGATGAAGAGAAAGAAAAGGTGTGAGAGAGATTTGAGAAGAGAAGGAATTCTTTGTATTTCAATATCTTTGTAATACAATTGAGAGAACCTTTAAATAAGGGAGAGAGTAATTGTGTCCTAAGTTGAGAGAAGAAAATTAAATTCAAATTACAACAGCTTGCTGAACATAATCCTATCTAAAGGAAAACTACATGTAGTGAGTACAACATGGAAAGTATGGACTAACATTTCTGCAAGAATATGTGCAAGAGTACATGAATTGGTACGTCTTGCAAGTATTGATGAAATAGTGTTCCATGACACTCTCTTTAAGTTAGCACAATGATGTTGATTGAGCTTAGCTTGCCAGGTGATTGTGAAATTGAGATTCAGACATTGCTTTTGTAATATATCCCCCAGTTGGTCTTTAGATGCAAATAAGGAGTATCATAACCTTGTCTTTGACCAACTCTTGAATGAAATGACGTGTGTTTTGGTTACTCATGAAATAGAAGATTTGATGCAATATGAATGGTAATTTGATTGTCCAAGAGAGAGACATTGGTCTAGATCGGCACAATCCTAATTTAAAGAGTGACTTTTTTAGGCACAACAACTTAGCATATGTGTTGTAGATTGGGTGACAACAATCTTTTTTTTTTTTTGCTACACCAATGTACTAGCTTTCCTCCAAGAAATATGCAATAATTATACGTCAAACAACAGTCATCAGGGGGCCCACCCACTCAGCATTAGAATAGCCATGAAGATTAAGATGTTCATGTTTGGTTAACAAAAGGCTTGGCTTGGTGAACTCTTCAGGTAACAAAGAATCCAAAAACAACATCAACATGAGAGGTATGAGAAGAGTGCATGAACTAACAACACCAACGACATAAGAGAGATCAAACTGAATGATTGTAAGATAAATTAATTTTCCAACAAATTGGTGACAAAATTTAGGACATGGCAAAGGTTCTCCATCTTCATGACACAATTTCAAATTTTGATGAAATGATGTGTTTACAACCAGAATACCGTGCATCATGGAGAAGATTGAGTGCATTTTTTCGGTAAGAAAGATGGATACCTTTCTGAGAAAATATTTAAGTGGATCATGATCTTTGATCACAAAGACAATTGGAAGATGATATTTAAACTTAAGTATCATCATATTCATCATCCTTATCATCATTGGAGCCTTATCCCATCTCTCTTTGGAAGTTCAAATTGAATGTTTACCATATTTGAGATTTTGCTTGTGTTAAATTGACAGTGGATCCATAAAAGTAATTTGCCAAATTCAATTTAGTGTCAACCCTAGATAGATGTGATAAATGGATCTAATTGTGGTGATTTGAGATTTTACTCTTTCTTTATGAATCTATGTTTGGACTACTATCCTGGAAATGTAAGTACCTTGCTCTAAACTAAGACAATGGTTACTTATTGTTGTACAGACCTTTGTTGTTGTTGTTTGTAACCCAATGCCATTGGCTTGTGCGGGGCCGTGCATTCGGAGGTTTACCAACGCCCTTGTACTCGGGGAGAGGTGGGGGTCTTGAGATTATTCTTCGTCCAAAAAAAAAAAAAACTTTTGTTGTTTATTGAACTGAGTTGTAGAAGAAATAGTTTTAGCAAGAACTTAGTGTTTCAGGCATTGACTTGACAAATGATCAAGTTGAGACACTGACCAAGATTAATGTCAAACTAATCTTAGTTACTCAAGATTTTGTTGTGTTTTCATATACTGGCCAAATCAAATATGCTTTAATACATCTCTATGTTTAACATCCATAACAAAGAAGGCCCTTTTAACTATTACATTATGCCAAGCGGGAGGGACCTAATGAGCTTTTCACTATAGATCCATTAGTTTAGTGGGTTTGATTTACATGGTTTTTCAAAACTTTTGGCAACTTGTCTAAAAACTGTTTTTCAGACGCCATGGTGAAACTCATGGTGCCTTTGTGGGTGATAGGCAAATCCTAGAGTCTCTTTGGAAAATGGGTTTTGGGCTGAATTTGAGGAGTTGGATGTAGGCATGCTTTTATTGTGCCTCAGACTTCTTGTCAATGGTTCCCCTTGTGGACCCTTTCCAGATTCTAGTGGTCTTAAGGGACTCTTGTTTATCTTTATTTTAGTCGTTGATGGTTTAACTTTTTCTTAGAGCTAGAGAGATTGGTTTCTTGAAGGGTTTTGAGGCAACAAAGGATTGACTGATTGTCTCTCATCTTCAGCTTGTTGACGACACTTTTCTGTTTTGTAATGCTTCGCTTCCTGACATGATGGGGGGTGAAATCTATTTTAAGGAGCTTTGAATTGGTCTCTGAGTTGAAGATGATTTTGGGAAAAATTCACTTCTTTGGCATTAATGTGGGTGATGAGGCTATATCTTCTCTTTCTAGTGCTCATAATTGAGGTGTTTGCATGTTCGTAGTGAAAGGTTTGGTCCTCCCAATTGGTGCTAACTTGAGAGCTAGATCTTTGTGGGATCTTGTGGTGGAGAGCTTTGAGCGGAAATATCATTTTGGAGGACGAACTACCTTTCTCTAGGTTAGGTGGCAGGTTCACTTTGATCAAATCAACCCTTTTGAATCTCCCAGATTATTACTTATCACTTGATATTCTGGTGGTAGTGGTTAAGAAGTAGAAGATTGAGAGGGACTTCTTATGGGAAGGTGGTAACAATGGTAAGAGGATGCGCTAGTTTTGTTGGGGGGAGGTGACTAACTCTAAGAAGCATTGTGGTCTAGGTATTGGGAGAATTAGGGGTAAGAATCCTACCCTCTTGTGCAAATGGTCTTGGAGGTATTGCAAGGAAACTAAGGTGATGTGGAGGAAAGTTTTTTGCTCTTGTATGGTGATGGTCTTGTGTCTTCGACTTTGAGCGAGTCTCAACTAAAAAAAGGGGTTGGGGTTGGTCTAGGCTGTCTTTAAAATGGGCAGTGAGTCTTCTTCTGTGTGATTTTTGGGTGAGGGAGTCTTTGTTGAAAGAGTCTTTCTCAAGAGCCTTAGAGCCACCTCAAGAAAAATGCTGAGGTGGGGAGTGCTTTGAAATTTTGGATGGGAGAGTGTTAAGAGTGATTTTGGGTGAGGGAGTCTTTGTTGAAAGAGTCTTTCAGAGTGCTTTGAAATTTTGGATGGGAGAGTGATTTGGATTCTAGTGTTTAGGCATCTTTTTCTGAGAAAAAAGTCTTCAGAGTATGTTAGTCTCTTGTCTTTTCCTAATAGTTGTTTTATTTTTAGGGATGAGGATGACATGGGGGTGTGAACTAGCAATCCTTCTGCGGATTTTAGTGTCAAGTTCAATTGGAAACCTCGCTCCACCTTCCTCAAGTATTCCTTATTGTTCTTTCACTTGGCGAGGTCTTGCTCTCTTTGTGGTGGCACATTCAAGTCTTCTGATCACTTGTTCCTTGTTTGCTCCCACTCCTATTTGGCTGTCTTTCCTATCTCTATGTGCCCTCCCGTAGGTGTTTCCATCCAACCAGGGAGATCTCATATTAAGTTGGGTTAGGAGTCCTTTTAGGGGTAAAATGAAGATTCTCTAGTTGAGTATTTCGGCGGCAATTCTTTGGTTCGTGTGATTGGAGTGTAATAGTAGGGTTCTTGTTGGCAAGGCTTTTATGGCTTTTGAAACTTTTGAAGTAGCTAAGGTGTGGGTTGTTAGTTGGGTGAAGTAAAAAAGACTTCCATATGATCTTGTTATTAGTTGCGACTTCAAATTGGTTATGGAAGACAATAGAGAAAAGAACAAGATTGTGTAGTTTTAGAAGAAACTAGCATGTGGCTTTGTTAGAATGCAATGTTGATGGACCTGCGAGGGAAATTGGGTCCAGTTGAGGTTGGGAGTATCCTCCATGACTTTGAGGGAAATATTCTTGCTTTCTTCTCTGGGCCAGTGGGGGTGCAAGGAGTCTAATGATGCAAAGTTTTTAGCAATTAAGGAAGCTGTCTCTATCTTTAGGTGTCATTTTCAAAGAAAGTTGGTGATTGAAGGTGATTCTTTAAATGCAATCACTTGGGCAAAAGGTAGAAAGAAACATCCTTGGAAGTTTGTTCCTATTTTTAAGGAGATTTGTGAGTTATCCGAGAACCTACAGGTGTCCTTTCTTCACATTTGAAGATCGGTAAATGGTGTAGAGGATTCATTGTGAATAATGGGGTCTTATGGAGAGTTTCTTTATGGATTTCTCCCTAGATTAGTCATTGCTCTTGTTTTCTCTCTTTGCTTTTTCCTTGTTCCCTCCCCCTCTATTTCTTGTATCTTCTTTCTCTCAATGAAATTTTTGTCATTTTTTTTTTTAAATAAAAAAATACGAGCATTTAAGTTTCACTTTGCATTAATGTTAATGCCTTTTATCTGTTATTCTTGAAAAACATGAACTTTTTTGCCTTGTACTCTCTAGGTTGAGCACATTAGAGTTGATTATTGGTAATATGTGATTTTAGTTGCAGTTTGCTTTTATTTAGTCAAGTTGATTCTTATTCCTATTTCCTCTAGGAGGTGCCACCATTGGATGTACCTGAACTTTTGGCATATTTAGTGAAACAATCCAAGCCCTTGTTTAATCAACTCGGCGTAAAGCAAGGTGAGAACAATTGATTGTTTCTACTTAATTATTTATTTCTTTAATATGCTTATTTGTCCTGGTAGATTGGGTTGGTTGCATTGGTTTTTGATGAATTATATTGTTATCAGAGGACTTGATATCTAAGTCTATGTTATGTTAGTCATTAATTTTATCTGTTTCTGGTCACGTGAACAGTTTCTTTTCTATTTGAAGTGCCGGAAGGTATTAATTTCAGCTGAGCTATAGGTGCCATTAATTAATAATTTCCAATGTAGTACAGAAAACTCCCTTTCCAAATAATGAAGTACAGAAAACTGGCAAAACAGGAAGGCTTTGTTCTTTTCCAGGGGATTACTACTTAAAAGTGGGGATATTAATGGGTCAGGTTTTAGTTTAGTTCATGGTGGACCCAGGCTCCATTTTCTCTAGGCTTGGATATTCTTGCTTTGTTCTGCATATATCTATATCTCAGCATCAAGTTGATGTCTAATTTTCTATTTGGGAAGATGCTCATTTCTTCTGCTAATTCCCTTGAAACATGACCCTTTTTTTTATAAATAAGATAAAAAGTGAAAAACAAATACGAAAGAGCTCAACCCCAAAGAGAGAATGATGCATGCTCAACCAAATAGAGTCAACAACACAAATCACACTATCAACTCAATTCTACTGCATCATAACACAATTATGAAATCCTTGACCAAGTCCTACTGAATTGATCCACCGAATACCTAAGCTCTACCCATCTAAGAGCAACTCAGCAGGAGTGATTCACAAATCTTAGAAAAAGGATATGTTCCCTACTTTGCATGCACTCTTCAGGTTGTTTGGCATACTCGTGTTGAACACTTGCATCTGTGTCGGACACTCACACTTGTGTTGGACACTCGACACCCGTTCTTCATGATCATTTCTAGTGCTTTAACACTTTTTCCATGATGACAGATATTACTATACCTTTCTCCTCTTAAAACCTAATTAAAATATTGATATGTTTGTCTCATAAGTATTTAGAGTAGAAGTAGTACATTACTTTCTATACTGTTAATTTTGCATTTTATTTTCATTTAAAATGAATTTAGATTTAAGTTTGTTTAAATATGATTTCACCTTCTTGTGTCCTATATTTTTTAGTATGCCAAGTTTGCACCTTGGACTCATGTTAAACTTCAACACTTGCACCCATACCCATGCGAGACCAAATGGGGAGAAAAGTAAGTACAATGCAAAAAGAGGTGATCTGCAGATTCTTTGCTGTTGTGACAAAAGGGAGAAAAGTACTAGGAAGAGCTAAGTGATGTAGAAGTTAGTTTTCTAGTCAAGGCTTTTATGCTTGTCTTGTCGATATCTCTACTGCACTTGGTACTTGACAGAGTAATTGAATCTTGAAAGATGATGTAAAACATACAAGAAGTTGCTTGCTAGATAACTTAGGTGTGTTTGGCTGCTAACAGAATATAACTCTTATCGAATTTGAATCCGGTCAGGTTTCAAACCATCTCCTTGAAATGCTATCGAGATTTAGTCTTGTACTTTTTGGCAGTTGATAGAATCCTGCCATATTTCTTGACTGTTTGGCTGTTCTAAAAGATTTTAATGATGAGTATGATCAGCTTTTCTTGCTAATTGATTCCCTTAAGAATTGCTATGTACCCTTCTTTGGATTGGATGATCAGATTTGGATGCTTGAAAGTGATGGGGAATTTAGGTAGATCTGTTTTTTATGAAACTAGTATCTTCAGGTTTTGAACCTCATATTACTGTTTCCATTTGGAAGCTCCCAGCTCCCCCTTATATTCAAGCGTTTATTTGTGTTGCTGGTCTTGAATAGATTTGACCATCAATCATTTCTGTCACCACAAGCATATTCTAGTCAACCCTTGCTCTCTTTATCTTCTGGATGAGGAAATAATTAACCAATTTCCGTCCATTGCACTTCTCTTAAATGGTGTGGAATTTGGTCCTTAACCTTTGCAGAGTTTTTTGCTTATGCTTTCTTCTTTGTCACATCCAATTAATTCATGCTTTTGTGGTTTCGGCTACTTCCGTTGTAGAATGGTTTGGAAACTCTTTCTCATGGAAATTCTTTGACTTTGTGGAAGAAATGTAATAATTGCACCTTTAGTTCTGCTTCATTCAGAAGAAATCAGGGATCTTTTTCATAATCTTTAGCTTACAATTAAACATATTTAAAAAATCTGCTAATGGAGAGGCTTTTTGCTTCACTGGGAGCTTTTATGTTTACGGTGCAGTTTTTTTGGTAGTCTTTCCTTCATTTTCTGTTTTGTGGTTGTGAGATATCCCTGTTTTTTTCCTTAAAATTGACCCCTTCCTTGTATCTCCTTATCCTTTTTTTTTCAATCTTAATATATATTGACCTTTTTTAAAAAAAGAAATGACATTGTCGCTAAAGGTTTAGGTCAGGTTGGATCAAGTTAGGAAAAAGTCCTGACCCAACCCATTTCTTCCCTTAGGTCATGTTGGGTATGGGTCATGCTGTGTACCGGTCGAGTGAATGCTGTTTAATATATGGATCTGGTCGGGGCTGTCATGAATTGGTATGTATTGGATTAACCCCATTAAAAATGTCTTTCAATTGTTGGAGTGGGCTGCAGTTTTGTGAATACATGCTTCGTAAAATTTTCTAGGTTAAAAAATCTCTAGGCATCCCTAGGGGAAATTTGTTGGCCATTTTCCTGTGTTATTTTGGCTCTAAAAATTTAGGTTATAAGAAAATTTGTGTAAACAAGCATGGAATAATCTCATTTTGCTAGGAGGGTTATCAAAACATCAAAACTGCAGATCTGTACTTTGGGAAACATCAAGAATGTGCAAGATTTGATTGTATGTAGTATGTACACTGTCATTGGATAATTTTGTGGGCATTACATTGAGCAGGTTGCATGCATGATGGATAAATAATATGCAGCGACAGTATGAAGAGTTTTAAGGATTTGCAATTATTCTTCAGCTTGTGATCATTTCAAGGGACCATCTTCATCCAATGAAAATTTTGGGGTTGATGAGGTAGTTGTCTATAAGGAAGGAAAGGAATCAATTCATCTGGTCACAAGTGGAGCAAATAGGAAAATAGGCATCACAAGACATAACCAACGTCCAAGTGTGTCTACCTCTCCTGAAAATTATCTTTTCTCTGTTTTCTTTCTCAATGATTATTAAAAAGAATAATGATGGAAATAAGAGATTATTGCATATAGTCTCTGGAGGAGTCTCACCTTTGATGTTTGGACCCTAAGACAAAGGCACAAGGGTTTCTTTTTTAAAGATTTTGAGAGCTTCCAAACACAGGACATGTGTCATAGTATTAAAATCTCTAATTGATTCAAACTTCTAGAGTTTGTAGGCTTCCAAACACAGGTTTCATTTAAAGCAAGTGATGATGCATCTGTCAATCAACTATCTTCTGTTGCTTTGAACTGGAGCATTGCTCCATGGACCTTGACCAAATAATTCCTATTTGGCCATGTGTGTGTGGATGTAGAATAGCAGACCTTATCTTATCACATGTTTTGAAGATTAATTATATTTGAGCCATTAGAATACTTTTGGCTGGATTATTGATTTATACGAAAACAACTTGATGCATGAGGATCCGTTATTCTTATTAGGAATTCATTTATCACTGCAGCTAAATCACTTCTGACAGTGATACCTGTGTGTGCAGATATATGTGACAAGATAGTTGAGGCTTTGTGCAGCAAACGGAAAGACCAGCCTATGTTGAGCTCTCTGGCAGCTAGTGAAACCTCTGTTCTTGACAGTGATAACATACATGACGAACTAGATTTCAGGATAGCCAGTGTGCTCCAAAGTACAGGACATTGCTATGAAGGGGGGTTTTGGAGTGACTCTGTAAAGCATGATATTGCTGGCAAGGAACGCCATGTTGCCATTGTTACAACTGCTAGTCTGCCTTGGATGACTGGAACCGCTGTTAATCCATTGTTTCGAGCAGCATATTTGTCAAAATCTGCTAAGCGAAAAGTAACCCTGTTGGTTCCATGGCTTTGCAAGTCGGACCAAGAATTACTTTATCCCAACAATATGACTTTTAGTTCCCCAGAAGAGCAAGAGGCTTACATAAGGGACTGGCTGGAGGAAAGGGTTGGCTTCAAGGCAGATTTCAAAATTGCCTTTTATCCAGGAAAGGTAATTTCATTCATATTCCTATCTTTGCATTTCTTTAAAATACCTGAGTCATGAGGGGTCCAACTTCAAGTTAAGCCATTTTAAAACCAAGACACCGTCTTACAGTCTCAGCTTTTTTTTTTTTTGTTTTATCGATATAATTTTACTGAATCTGCAGTAACTCATTAAATTATGTTCTCATATGAAAAACTATGCAACATTCAGACTAGTCCACAAGTCTGAATTGACATGAATACATGATTAAATTGATATTCAGTTGAGTTTCTGGTTAAAATTTTGAACTATTTATTCTACATTGATTTATGTATATGTCATGTGTTTATGTTCTTGTTATAGTTCTCGAAAGAACGACGGAGCATTATACCTGCTGGAGACACTTCACAGTTTATTTCTCCCAAAGAAGCTGACATTGCAATACTGGAAGAACCAGAACACCTAAACTGGTACCATCATGGAAAACGTTGGACTGACAAATTTAATCATGTTGTTGGTGTGGTTCACACAAACTACTTGGAGTATATCAAGAGGGAGAAGAATGGAGCTCTCCAAGCTTTCCTTGTGAAGCACATAAACAATTGGGTCACCAGAGCATACTGCCACAAGGTATTGCTGAATCAAGTGGTCACCTTGGACATTGTTTCTTTATGTTAATATCTAGAATGGGTGTCCGATGACCTCCTGGGAAGTCCTTGTGTTCCACTCCTATTCTCAAATAAAAAAAAGAAAATGAAAGAGAAAATTAGCTTCATTTTTGTGCTCCTTCTTGGGAAACAGTTTGATTGTTTGGCATTTCTTAGAAATATTAAAAAAAAAAGTTTGCCATAGTGGATGTTTATCTATTTGGTTATGCACTTGGGGAGGCATAAAGTAAAGATACCACATGACATGCATGGGCACTTCTTTCTGTCACTTTCCAAGATATTGCTGTATTCATGTGGGCAGTGGTAACACATTAAATGCTATCCTACTCAATATGATTTTATATTTCAACCTGTTCCATTCTCACAGCAGCCTACTGCTCATCCTACCCAGATAATTAATTTAATTGATTGTGCATGACCACGAATGCATCCTTTTCTAAGAGTTTCAATATTTTAGAGGATGATGATGTTTATATCTTCCTTAAAATGCTCTTTTTAATCCTTTTCACATTTTGTAATTAATTTGGACAAGAGCCTGCGGTATAGTTGGTAAGTGACATTGCAACGTTAATGGTTTTGGATTTGAGTCATTATTTGGGAAATTAGATAGAGATTTGGCTCATGGAAATGATTTAACAAATTAAATTATGACTACCAACCCTAAATAGCTGAGATAAATGGGTTCATTATGATGATGGTGTCTAAACAAGCTATCTGTTGTACACATTTGATTTAAACTGTTGAATGCCTTGGTGCAGGTTCTGCGTCTGTCAGCAGCTACACAAGACCTACCTAAATCTGTTGTATGCAATGTTCATGGTGTGAATCCAAATTTCTTGAGGTTGGAGAGAGAGTGGCTGCTGAGAGGCAGCATGGTGAGCAGGTCTTCTCCAAGGGAGCATATTTTCTTGGGAAGATGGTTTGGGCAAAAGGCTATAGGGAGTTGATAGATTTGCTAGCAAAGCACAAGAATGAGCTTTATGGTTTTAAGTTGGATATTTATGGGAATGGTGAGGACTCTCTGGAAGTCCAATCAACTGCCAAGAAGCTGGAACTGAATCTTAACTTCTTCAAAGGAAGAGACCATGCGGATGATTCACTTCACAGGTACTAAATGTGCACCAAATTGATTTATTCTTAAAGGCCCATGAGTCTTTGTTACATTGATTTCAAAAAGAAAGATATTCTGTTGGAATCATTCTGTTGTTGGCCTATCAAAAGGAAAATAAAAAAAAAATCCTGCTAGTAGGACCCATCATGGACAGGACACAAAACGAAAAGCGAAAAAATTCTGCTACTAGGACCCATTATGGACAGGCCGTGGTTGGACTCCCCCCACCTTCCCCCCTCCTCTCCAAACAAGACCTGCCATTTCGTGGATATGAATGTATTAGACTTATGGAAGCTTTGGGGTTTAAATTGTCCATGATCAGAAGGATGGGATAAGGGAAGAGGACTAACCATGTTCTTACGTTGGTAGGCTTTGCTTCTTGAGTGGTTGTTCCAAACATGAGTGGTGATGAGACTGTTATTTGGATTTTGGAATACCAGTATATCTTGGCCATAACTTTAGTCCATGAATCCAGCATAGCCTATCTGGTCGGTCTTTTCTTCTTTATACAAGGTTTGGAGTACTGCCATGTCTCTTTCATACTTGTAGTCCATGAATCCAGCTTAGCCTGTTGGTTGGTCAGTCTTTTCTTCTGTTTTCTTGATAATAAGTAGATCTCAGTGGAGAGATTGACCAATATTTCAGTTGGTATGACTGAAATATGTGCGTCCAAGTCATCAGAGCCAAAAGTTGGTCAGAAATTGGAAAATGTCAAGTCACATTATGCACATATAGTTCCAGTGGAGGGCTGAATCTGGTATGTCAATGTTTTATCTCCATAAAAACCATACTTTTCGATGCTTATGCCTGCATTTATCTTTTTTTTGCAGGTACAAGGTTTTTATAAATCCCAGCATTAGTGATGTTCTCTGTACGGCAACAGCTGAGGCTCTTGCCATGGGAAAATTTGTGATATGTGCTGATCATCCATCAAATGAGTTCTTCCGTTCATTCCCAAACTGCTTGACTTACACGACATCAGAGGACTTTGTTGCTCGAGTTAAAGAGGCATTAGCTAATGATCCTCAACCTCTCACAGCTGAGCAGCGATATAACCTCTCATGGGAAGCTGCGACACAGAGATTTATGGAGTACTCCGACCTAGACCAGGTCCTGAATAACTCTGAGGACTCCAATTCGAGCAAAGCTAACGGGAAATTGGCAAAATCAATTTCTACGCCCGGTTTGACTGAAATGGTAGATGGTGGATTAGCATTTGCTCACTATTGTCTGACAGGGAACGAAATCCTGAGGTTATCAACAGGAGCAATACCTGGCACACGTGACTATGACAAGCAGCACTGCAAGGACCTTCACCTCTTGCCGCCGCAGGTGCAGAATCCTGTCTATGGTTGGTAATTGAAATCCCCAATCTGTGTATCAGTAGTCTCTGTGCATAATATTTTGTAAACATGGAAGCCTGTAATATTTAGAAGGTTTTTCATGATATCCCTTCCATATAATCCATTTCTACTTTTAACTAAAGCACGTGGCCCTACTCTAGGTATATTTAGGTGACATAAGATGGCATGCCCATCCATTTTTGGTTATTTTGCAACGGTAGTATACTTTTTATGTATGAGAAAATGTCCTTGCAGCATAAATTGAACTGTTGAGATAAAAATGCCACCATTCAAGTGTAAAAACCATTTAACAATTATTCAAACTAATGGTATGATCTTTAGTCGATTTATGTTTCACTAAGATGGTTGCCAAGTCTCTTGTTGTTAGGAATTTCATGTTTCTTTATTGATGATTTTGCTCATTGATGAGCTATCACGGTTGGAGGTAAGTGAAGGAAGGTGGTGGTGGATCTCAAGCAGCCAATCTTATCCTCTCAGCTCACATTAATTAAATAAAATTAATAAATTCTCAAATTTCCTTGAAGATCTTCGAGAACTCAATGGTAATACACTTTTCTATGACACCAAGAAACAACCTTGCTAGATTCACCTTCAATGATGACTTTTTGTGTGGTCCAGAGTTCAAACCTTCAATTTGGAAGTAGAGCATTAGAGCCTTTAGCAGGTATGACTTGCTAAGTAAGCCTCCTATGCCATCCAAACCAGGAGACAAACGATAAGTTGCTATTCAAGCTCAACTTGAGAATAGCCTCGAGGGGTTGGCCACATGGTCAAGAACTCACTTTAGGAAGTGGGTGTCTTGTGTTCGATTCACATTTAACTTCAAAGGGTCACTCTTAGTAACTTTACTGTGGATTGGGAGGTTTACACATGCCTTGACAGATGAATGTCTAGACATCTTTGGTCATCCAAAAAAAAAAAATTCAACTTGAGAATGTTAGGTTTAACATAATCAAATTAATTTCCCCTCATACACATAAAGATGAACATTAATAAAGATATTATATCACATTTCTGAACGAGTTAAATAATGTATCCTAATGAGATATGAAAAGGCCATCCTTTTCAAATTTAAGCTTGTGATATGGATTGCAATCGTTTTTAGATATATGATAGTTGACGATGCCCACGACCTAGTGCCTTTTTGTTCTTCACATTATAGGACATTTATTCATGCGTCGATTATATTGGTAAGGGTGAAACTTTTGCGGGGTCTAACCTGAACCTGCACAAAGAAAGACAAAAAATCCGGCCCTAAATATTAGGCCCAAATTAGAATTTGAGTTGGGCTTGGCCTAGTACATGAAAGCCTCACATTGGTTCAAAAGCCTGAATTTTAAGTACATTTATAAAATCTATTTTTTATTTCATTAATATTGCGTATAGCTATAAATTTGATGTAATATAAATTTTTATTTTATACTAATAGAAAAAATCCATTTTAGGTCAAAGAAGCCCAAGTCCATATAGGCTTGAAAGTGGGTTTGGATCCTATCTTCAAAATAAATTTGGTTTGGGCATGGGTTTGTTGAAAAATTTAGATTAACCTGGGCTATAATTGTAATTTGATCTTGGGCTTCAGGTAGGCCTAAAACCCATCCTGGGCTGCGCAAGCTGCGGCCCTCTATATTGGTCTGTTTTGTACCTCGGTATCTAAGTGACATCATGATTCTTGGATAACGATTTGGGGCCCAACAAATCAAGAGAGAAAATAGAGGCCTGGTTTAGTTGAAAGCCCTAACCATTTGTGGCACTATGCTTCTTCTTTTTTCAATTGCTTTTTATTTTTGTTCAACGAGCTCATGGAGTCTACATATGCTTCATGTGAACACTATTAAAGGAAAATAAAATGTTGATCCACACAATTTACTTATTTATTTATATTTTTATAGTATTGTAACTTTTTTTTGTTTTTCGAATTTACTTGTGGGAAATTGCAGGATACCCAACATAAAACCTCCACGGGTGAACCCACTATCCCTAGGGCACACCAAGGTTAGGGCATGGGGCTTGAACCTGCAACCTCCCACTTTCTGAGGCGAGAGGAAATCAGTTGAACTACATCCATTTTATAACTTGTTCACTAAAATTATGCTCTCGAATAAAGATCTAAAATCCGATTGAATGACAAAAGAAAATGAGGTTTCATACTATCAAAGTGCACGCACCAATTGACCAAAAAAGGTTTTTTTTTTTTTTTTTAATATTTAAGAGAGTAACTCACCTTTCCTCTCAATCCTTACATGCATGCACGTGCGACTGCTGGTACAAATCTAAAGTGAGTTAATGACTAAATTACCTCAAGTGGGTAAGAAGAGAAGCATTTGTCCATTCCTTTATCATGTGATCCCATCAATTAAAGACATGACTTCTACTACTGAGGACTCTCTTTTTTATTAAGAAAAGAGAGAAGAAAAAAAATGCATGAACAAATAAATTAATAAACAAATGCTTATTCTACTTTCATATATTTCTTATTCTATAAGAATAATTTTACAAGAACATGTTAAAGGAGCGGCCACAAATGGTTAAGAGTGCATGCGTGGTCCTTACTATACTAACATGAAATATAAGTGACACATCAATAAGAACATTCAACAATTGATAGGTCATTCAACTGATTAGAGAAGTTGAATGATGTTTTATTTTTCTTTAAAAGATTGTCCATTTTGGATGTCTGCAAGAATATCATCACTCATCTAACTTTAAGAAAGCATAAAAATAATATAAAAATGGGTAACAATTGATGGCTGGTGTCACTTTTTCTTATGGTGGATCACTTCTCAACAGTGATTTGAATTGGCATACTCTTAGTCAAATAAAAAGAAGGAAGATGTTATTAATATATTTGTGAGTGGAAGTGAAGAGAGCATCAAAGTCACACTCAAAAGCTCCAAATCAAATGATACAGACAGTATTCAATTGGTGGTGATGGATAGCCAGCCTCCTTTAGTCCACAGATTCTCTTTTTAGATAGTTTTATTTTATGAGTTTAAGGGCATATTCTTTCTTAAAAGTCTGCAAGAGTATTGTGCTTTTGTTCCAAATCAAATGTAAGCCATCTGCAACACATTGCCATAAAGGAACAACAGCCTTGGCTTTTGAAGGATTTTTTAAGGGAGGAAAGAGAAGCATTAGAATGGCAGATGATGAATAGTCCCAAACATATAAACATGTATAAGTATCACATGTTACTACCCATCATAAGCAAATGACTTCACATAATACTCAGTAATTCAAAATCTTTTTAGTTCGAAACTACAAAATTTTGGATGAAATATAGTGGTAAAAATCTATAGAGTTGTACAGGAGTCATTAATTGAGCTGTTAATAGATGATAAAAAAGAGTTCTATTTTAATGTTTTTTGGTTTTGAAACTTATATTAACACAAGTCGCATAAACAATACCTTTGTTAGAAAATCATGACCTGATGTGGGACTTTTGTTATTTCAGATCTGACCTCATATGTAACTCTACCTTGCGGCTGCACATTGAACCTGTTTGGATAACATGTTAGAAAATCATGATATAATAACATTCTTGAGATAATACTTACTCTCAAAAGTTAGTCATTAAAAGAATGTTCTTCAAGTATTTTATAGTCATTAGTTTTACAAATTAATTAATGTGGAACTTTCTTGTGATTTCAAAACTTCTTTAAAGATAAGCAACGCAAACAATACCAAGTATACTTAAAAATCCGATTAATTACAATAAATATTTAAAAGTTCATTTAAAAAAAATGTTACATGAAGTGCATCCCTTTACCTCCAGGTGGAAAGAAAAGCAACCATTTAGTGATGTATATCTGTCAATGAAGATCCCAAGGTAAACAGCAAAAGAACATTGTGGGATTCATTTAAATGTTTTATGAGGTCAAGACCTACAAAAGCATAGCTTAGAGAGAATGATCAGATCCTATGAGGTCTATATATATCTTTGTTCAATCTTATTTTAAAAAAGAAAACCTTCTTTACATTTTTGCCAGTACAAAGCATTTGAAAGACTTAATTCTTCTCTTTCCTGTCTTTTAGGAGTGAAGTGGAAATTCCATCCTTCACCCACTTCCAGTTTGTACATTGTCTAAGTGGAGAACAACTCAAACCCCATTTTCCGGTCTCGAGTGGTTTGTCTACGACCATCAGTACATGGCTCTTTACATTCATGCATGTGCAAATAAGCAGCCCATATATTTTTCCTTTTTTAGGGTGGCGACTTCTCATGGGTATTTTGTGTAACAAGATACGGATTTTAAGGTATTATCCATTTTATCCTTCCACTGCCGTATGAAAGTATTTTAAAAAAAAATTAATAATCTGGTCAGTGATCCGATTTGTTATTCTTTATGAAAAAACAGTCTCACTTAAATAAATTTCAGTGATTCGGTCAATGAGTCAATTTATACCGCGGTGGAAGGGTCAATGATCAGGTTAGTGATATGGTGAGCGGGTCAGTGAGCTGATTTATACTGCAGCAGAAAGGTAAAATGGGCAATACCCTAAATCCCGTGTTTGCTTACACAAAACACCCGTGGGAGGATCGCTACCCTTCTTTTAATGTAAAGACTTATCTAATACAAAGTTATGTATATATAGATAAATTTGATTGAAGTGGCTATTATATAAATAGAAGATTAAAGATGTTCTCATTAGAGTTAAGCATCTTACATAGAAGGGACATAGAGACTTTAACATTTAATAATGATGATGAGATACTTAGAAACTCTAAACAAACATAAACCACTTAGTTAAAAGTGCCTTCCTTGTCACTATCAGTTTTATGTACATTCCATTCCTTTTATTTTTCTAGTTTCTTTAGAGTTAGACCAAGATTTATGTTTGCACTTCATATAATTAATCAAAACCATCTATATTGTGGGTTCCACCTTGCTGCAAAACCCTTGGCTGGAAGGCCCAAATCCCTCGAATTAAATGGAAAACGAGTCTCTAGATTTGAGAAAAGTTAGGTTAAACCATCCTAAATCCATTGATTGTTCTAGAACTAAAAGCCTTTTGGGCATGAATGTGTCCACTTAAATACCATGTTTGACTTGATCCTAAATGTGGAGCTGACTCTGTATTGGATATTCTTCTTAATTCTTTAAGTTAGGCATTTTGTTCCTTGGACTTTTTCTTTTCATTGTCTATTTTATAAAAACATAAAGAATTCAAAACCATTTGAAATTAAATAGCTCAAAACCATTTGATATATTCATTGACCTAACCATTTGTTGGAAGGACTCTTAGAGGAAGCAAACACGAAGTGATGGACCTAATCCCAAACCATTTGTTGGAAGCATTGTTCGAAGAAAGTTTGGAGAAAGGTAGACAAATTCAAATAAAATTTTGTTGGCAATTAAATTTTCTCTAAAAGTATGTTTGTACGTAGTATTTTTTATTAATGTGTAGGAAACTCAAACACAATCTTATTAAAACCTTCATGGATGAGTCTACTATTTCTAAGGCACATCAAGATTAGGCCATGGGGGTTCGAACCCGCAACCTCCTGCTTCTTGAGGTGGGAGACAACCAGTTGAGTTACACCCATGTAGGTAGTATTTTTCATGGCAATAGAAAATGATTTTCACGTTAAAATTATTTTCTATTGTTCCATAATGAATCTTTTCCATGAAAGATAGTTTCTGTGGCTTGGACATTTTTAAAATGAATTCTTAGAGGGAGGGTCGTTAACCAATTTACATGACTTGTGGATTCCAGATTATATGATCCAACCAATAGACTAAACATGGCTCAACTTTCATGCATTGAAAGGGGTACTGAGAGATATATTCCAGGGACCTTAAACTTTAGAATTTGGTTTGCAAAAGTCACTAATTTCAATATTATTTCATTTAGTTGCAGTGATTATACAGGATATGTAGATGACAAGAGGAGCACCTTTGGCTATACATTTACTCTTGGTACGAGAGTCATTTCATAGGGAAAAAAATTATTTACAGTTTTTTCTAAGTTCAAAAGTGAATTATATTGTGACAACAAGTTCATCTTGTCAAGCTATTTGGCAAAGAGAATCTTCTTATGTGATTTGAAGGTAAAGCTAGAAGGATCAATGATGATGTTTTGTGAGAACAAGTCCACTATAACAATGACAAGAAATCCAATACATCACGAATATGTTAAACATATTGAAATTCATTTTCATTTCATATAAAAATAATAATAATTGCCCAAAGAAAATTGAGTTAGTATATTGCAACATTGAAGCTCAAATAGCAAATATTTTTACTAAATCTCTTGCGAGATTAATTAAAAGGTACAAGGAATCAATTCACCGAATTTAAAATTTATATGATTTGGACTTTTGCCAAAGGTCTATGTCTACAGACAACGATAAAGTTCACAGATTTAAAAGAGTTTATAAGTTCCTCTTCTTCATTGATTTTTCTCTCTTTATATCAAACACCACGAGAGAGACCTCTCTGCCTTATAAAATAGTAATAAGTTTCCTAATACAAAAGAGGTTTCCTAAACCAACTAAAATAGAAGAAGTGAAGAAATAGAAATAAGGAACAAAGATGGACTTCCTAACTTAAGAGTCCAAAGTTAGAAAGTTCACTAATCCTTAACAAATCGAGCCAACTCAAAATTCCAACAACAATATGATTGCCAAACTCCTCTTTAGTAAAGTAACAACTAGAGAAAGCAATCTCAAATTTAGAAAGATGACTTTCTTATCATAATTCTTCAATTCATTTAATGGTGTTCAACTTAAAATTTTATTGAGTTGACAAACTCGGTTAAAATTTTGAAATACATTGAAACAATGTAGACAAATTCATTGACTCGCTCAATTCAAAAACTTGTCAAATTTAATTGACTCTGATTGATGAGGACATCACATTGAAATTTAGTAAAAAAAGGCTATATTATTTTTGGTCGAGACGAGTGGGACAGTGGACTAATCAATTTGAGCTCTAAATTGACAAACTTAATGTACGTGGATTCCACCGATAATAACGGGATCTATATGGACCCAACTAGCACGAGCAACAGCCAACTCGATTGAATTTTCAGTCAACTCGGCTATGCAAACTATCGAATTTGGATTATCACAGCAAATTTACCTATTTTCATCACCAACTTGAAAGCCGACTCAACTCCACCATGTTTAAACAGTTGGACAATTTCAGCAGCCAACTCAGTCCAACTCAGTTCGAGTCTTCTCGAGTTTTTAAACAGTGATTCAACTAGATTAGGTCCATTATAGATGTTTGAATCTCAGATAAAAAACAAACAATTAGTGCATGGCAAGATAGATAAACCCTCAACTTGCTTTTAATTAATCACAAATTGAGTGTTTGTTCTGAGCGTAACATGTGCAACTCTATTAACATTTACATGTTCACGTTTTCAATTCTCACTGCCTCCTTCGAACTAGCTTTCTCCACCAAATCTACCGTCGCTCCTGCCACAGTGATCGAAACATGTGGACTATCGACGTCGTCGTGGGAAACTGGTCTTACCGATCCTCGGTGAAGTGATGGTGTTCTTTCTGTTACTGTAGCGGGGTTCTTGAAATTTGCAAGTTTTGCAAGCTCATCGACCGCCTCTGCAACCTTCTCGGTGTGGGCGACGATCTCGACGAGTAGGGAAGCAATGGTGGCCGCTGGTAGGATCTCCAGGATGACTGTGATCTCTGAAGAAGTGATCTTTAAGGTGGTTTTCAAGTTGGTAGCAGCAAATTTAGCGTTGGCTACATGGGTTGCTGCTGCCGTCGGTTTGGTCATTGTTTGAACCGCCGATGCTAATTCCATCAGTGCTCTACCTGATTCTATGCTTATGTTTGTACATTCAACCTGAATTCTTTGCCGGAATTCTACTGGTGTCTGCAACAGTAGAAATGCATGAGCTTAAAAATAGATACGGTTAAAGAAATTGGTATTTTAGATTACTAAAAAAAAGATTAGTGTATTAAGTGGAATGACCCAATCTTTATAAACTTCTAAATTTCCCTCTACACTTCCAATATGTAACTTATTCATAGCACCAATAGAGGCCAAGACAAAATTATAGGATATGGACAGGTTCTGTTTGAATTTTGAAGCCTCTAAAATTTTCTTAGGTCAGGTCTGATTAAGAAGAAAAAGCTCAAGACCTAATATTTAATTCAAAATATTTTAGTGTAATATATGACATTTTATACATAATAACATAAAGACATTTTATGAATCTTATTTGTCTATCCCATACCATTATATAAAAATACTTTTTTTCTTTCATTTTGGGCCTTTACATTTTTCAAATTTTGTGATATTTTTTTTTTTTTTGAAATATATGATAAGCTCTTTTTGGTCTCCATGGTTGGGTTTTTTTGAAATCTATTAAAAAATTGCATTCCTGCACTTTTTTTTTTTTTTTTTGGGTATATGTCATGGTCCAATTGATTGGGGTTCAAAAAATTAGAAAAGGCTTAATTGATCATAAATGGGCTGCACCTTGCTAATCTATACAATTGAGTGGTTTATAGATATGTACTTATAAATAAAGGATTATCACTTGTACAATGGTGAGCATGGTATTATTTCACACATCTAAGTAAGGGATCCATCAAATAGAGTGATAATAAATTTATCATAATGTTTTTTATTTGATTCAAAGACTCATCGAAAATCACTTTAATTGGATCAAGCTATAATTTTGAAGACTGCAAAGTCTGAATTTTTTTAAAATAATTTAAACTCATCAAAATTTCAAGAGTTCAAAATCATAGTTTGATTGATTCAATTATAACAATTTTATTAAATCACATATTAACAAAAAAAAACTTTTCCAATGAATTGATCACTACTCCATTTGATACACCCATGTCTGAATATGCAAAGTAATGGCAATGACATTAGTGTATACGTGATCATTTTACTTAATAAAATCATTAACTTGTACGCACAGGGCATGTATTACAAAGGGGCCCACCCAAATTTTCAATGATGGTGATCTAGACAAGGCCCACCTGTGCTCAATTGTTCATAGTATATCCTAAGGATGAAAAATCATCTTCCTAGTACCTGAATCTTTGAATTGATACATGCATTGAGAGCATCAATAGAGCATGCACATTGGCGAAGTAAAGATCCGATTTTAAGGTATTGTTTCCATGGATGACGAAATCTAAACCGTCCATGGCCTGGTTCCCATGTTGCAAAATTAGCCTGCAAAATTGGAAAAGAAAGAAGAATAAATAAAGTAATTTTAATTTTTTTTATTTTGGTTAGGGGGAATTTAATAAAACCCTCATATATCTAAGTAATCTCATCTCAAACTTGAGATATTGCAAGAGCCCCCTGCAGTACTAAATATATTCTAAGAAATCTTTGAAAAGTAAGGCGCGACAATGAGAAAGATATCATCCTTCCATTTTCTCTTTTATTACAAGACTATCCTTATATTTTTTATATTATAGCTGGTAATAAAACTCAGGTGGGTCATATCAGGTTTTAATAAACTCAACTTAACCCATGTCGAGACGTATTAAATCCGACCCCGAATTACTCAATACAATCAGACCCGAATCTGACCCGATTCAATCCAAGTGCTGGCCTGATCTGACTTGACTTGAATTTCAACCCTAATTGCTACTAATTTATAACTTGGTGTGCTCGGATTAAGTCGAATTTCGTCAGGTCGAATTAAAATGTATAAATACATAACCCAACTGGACCCAAAATATATAAATACGTAACTCAAACCCATTGATTTCTCGGATTGGGTCATGTGGGTCGGGTTAAAATGAGAAATGTGGTCTCCAAGATATAAATAGAGCTATCAAACTATTTTTTTAACAAAAATTTGTTTGGCTCTGTGAAGTATTAAAATTCATGATTAAATTTGTATCTATAGTTTTTCCATAATATCAATGATTAATAATATTTTTTGAAATTGATTCTTTTAGTACTTCACTACTAATATATTTAACATTTTAGAAGTGTGCTTTTTATTATTACAAGAGAGATTTTTTATGAATTTTTTTTTCTTCAATTGCTTACCAAAGAATCTTCTGAGCTCTTTGAATTGAGAACGCTTTTGTATGCTTGAAGAAAGGACTTGTCCTCCTTAACAACGTCAGCATTCTCTCCTTCCTCTTTCTTGAAGTACTCAGCAGCAAATCCTAGTAGTTTCTCAAGCATTAGGACCAACATTCCACATGTATAATAGAAAGGGAAGAGAAGGGTTATTTTATTTACTTTAAGTATATACGCTGTAAATACCTTCTAAGGACTTTCCAAGATTTTCTATGTTGAGTGCTAGTAACCTCTGGAGTTCTTCACCAGCCCAAACAGGGCAAATGCAGATGGAGATGAATATACATGCGAACCCACCAATGGCTATTGTTGATAGCCGTTGATGGGCCAGTTCGATGATCTCGTCGACCCGATAACCCGAAACTGCTACTAAACTAAAAGTTAATATAAATATCAAAACACCATAATCATATCTTGCCTTTATGCCGGGGAAGAATCGCGAAAATGTCGATGCAACAGCTGCAAGATACATTTCAATTAACTTCCATTCATTGTCATCATCATCATCAAAGTTATTTTATCCTATCGAGAGCTTATAATATACCTAGTAGAAAGACAAAAGCCCCTAAAATGATAGGCTCTCCTCTTTGCCCTGAAAGACTAGCCAGGTGCTTAACTCCAAGTGCAAGAGCACCAGCCAAAAATGTTGCAAATGCTCTGTTCAGACCTTTAGACAAAGTTGCACCTGTAAAATATTCAATTCATCTAAGTTTATGATAATTTTTTTTTGTTTTTTAGAATGATAGGTTAGTTTCTAAATTTTAATTAATAATGGGATAGAAAATGTGATACCAACCTACAGAGTACTCGAACACGACAACTACGGTTAACACGGCCCATATCCCGGCCACGCCGAAGCCATCGTAGAGTGGTTGAAAATAGTAGAACAGAGAGACCAAAGTGAGTGCCAGCCCCACCTTGAGTGAATGAATAATCCTCCTCGGATCGTCTTGCCCGATCTTTTTCACCTTTCTCGGCACGCCGGCCACCATCTCAACAAACCTTGCAGACCGGGCATTTATCCACTGCAAACATTGCACAAAGAAGCCAACCTTTTCCTCGCCTCCGAACCCGATTTCCATAGTGAAGAAGTGGGAGAATTGCTTGCATGAAATGGTGAAAGGAGAAGAAGGGAAAGAGAAGAATGATGTCTTGTGTACAGAGAGAGAGATGTAAATAGCTTTGGCTCTGAAGAAGGCTTACATAGAGAGCTTCCACATTCCTTATTTATAAGGAGAAATGAGAAGGTGAATGATAATTGATAAGACAAAGATTTTCTCTGGGAGAAGGTCCAAAGTGGGCTGAGCTGGTTTTGGCTCGGATCCATGTAATTTTATTCCTTGAGAGAGCAACCAGAGATTAAAAAAAAATAAAGAGAGAGAAAGTAGTGGGGTGCCTAAGCTTGAAAGCAGTCCATTAGCCTTTAGGAATTTAACTAAGAGAAAGCTAATGTAGCACTTAATATGGGAGGGAAAAACTATGGTGGCATACAATAACCATGTTGACTCTGTAAAGTGGATGGTCGGCTATGATATTCAGCTACTTTACCTTGGTAAATTATTTAAAAGCCTCAAGGTATTTGTAATGTAAGGAGTGCAGGTGATGGATAGTTTGCCTTTTCATCCCTACGAAGAGACGAGTTAGAGATTTATTTTAGTGACTCAATTTTTTATAAGTCTTTAGATTTTCTCTCTCATTCGCATTCTAACAATCCTCCTCGAACAAGGTTCTCCGATGGATAGAACGTTGCCAACCATCTCGCTCGACTAAGGGATTCCTGAGTCTGCATAGTGTGGCTTGGAAACCTGGCTTTGATACCATTGTTAGGACTGGACTTTCAGTACAAAAGACTAGTCTGATAGATGGAGTGACTCAATCCCTTATAATCCTTAGATTTTTTTTCTTGTTCGCACCCCAACAAGTCTAAAATGATATCTTTCTCTTTTGTCCTTATCTATTCTGGATGAATTGTATGTGCATCTAGTTTGAATTCATTTCGAGTTGATCTTATTATTAGATTAAAAATTATTTAAAACTAGATCGTTTTGATCGTTGGTCTTTGAAGTCTTGAAAATGAGATTCGGCCATCATAACTTAACCTCTGTCAATTCTAGCCAAATCCAATCTGATTTCCAACCAAAGCAATCTAATCCAGAATCAATCCAAACACATTTTTAAGCTTTAGATTTGGATTGGGTTGATAATTTTCAAGCAATGAACAACTTTAATTAAGATTAAATCTGATCAAAGACTTATTTATATTCATTTGATGATGCTAGTCATCTCCAACCCTTCTCTTTTCAAGGCCCTTGATATATGGGTGGGATCATGCAAATATAGAGGTACGAGGCACTTTGGGGCATCCATGTGCTTTCACATCATGTTGTCGTTTTGAGGGTTTACATGGAATCATACTAGATGGAATTACGGGCAAGCCGAGATATCCTAAAATCTCAAGAGCTTTAGGCGGAGTGAGATTTAAGGGTCCTTTATGATTGGTATATTAAGGAGTTTAAGTGCGTGGGGGCCCTAAGCGGTGGCCTATGTTGCCTATGCCCAGGACCGGCCATAGATGAAAACCCAGCATAGAATCTCCACGGGTGATACTCACTGCCCTTAGAGTACACCAGGCTAGGCTATGGAGACTCGAACTTAGCACTCCCATTTCTTGAGGCAGGAGGTTAAGCAGTTGAGCTACACCCATGTAGACAACGCTAATAAACTTGAATATAGTAGTTTATATTAACTTGATATAATCTGAATAATTAGAAAGAGAATTTTGCCTCAACATGGATGAGAGACGGTAGACTCACAAGTTAGATCTTATACGACTTCTAAAGTAACTGGATTTTACTGATGGTTGATTAATTTGGGTAAAGTACTAGATATAGATAAAAAGATAAGTTCGGTGTTCTTTATTATTATTTAAAATACTTTATATTTAATCAGTAAAGAGTTTAGGTTCGCCTACTTTAGGTGTACTTCTATTAATGGTAGTAGATCGAAATACTCAATCTCTGCCAACGATAACAGTTACCGGACAATCAATCGTAGTTAGGTTTCAGATGGCTTATTTCTTCATAATCGCATCTCTCTTTGGTTGTGTGGGCCTAATGGTCCAGACTCCAGATATAGATAATTTTTCTACACATGGCAAATTTTTATAAAAATAGTTTTCATTTTAAAATTTTAAGATAAAAAATGTGTACTAAATCCTTTCGATATACCAAAATTAATCATAAAGTCCTTTTTCCATTTTTGACAAATTTCTTCTCACTTAGTTAATAATATAATAAGGTTGGATTAAATCCTTCACACTCATTAAATTCAATATTGAAATCTCTTTTCTTAGTTTTTATTCATTACTTGTACGAATTTCTTTATCTTTTAAATTAAAATTATAAGGACATGTCAAATCTTTCAAACTCATTAAACTGAATGTTAATTTTTTTTTTATCTATTTTTGCTAATTTTTAATGATTTTTACTTGCCTTTTCGCTTACCAACATGAAAGTCGATCACAAACTGAATGATAGATGAGCCACCAAGATTCATTTCATGGTCATCATAATAAATATATATATAACAACTAGCACCGCAACTAGCACCCGCAAATGAGTTTGCATGAAGTTTTAGTGCATATTTTTATTCTGGAGCCTATAGTGATACCAATTTGAATGTTTATTGACCAAACTCGATGAATTTCTAATGTTAGATAAATGTGAAATTTTGAAGAGCTCAACAAATGTGGCTTCTCTTATTTAATTAAGAAGAATTTTTATAAGAATCATATATAAGCCAAGACCTTTCAAACTCGTTCATCCATACGAACCCAAGTGATATATATATATATATATATATATATATATATATATATATATATATATATATATATAACAAAGATCTTCTAAAAACAATTCTCATGAGACTTTCAAGAGAACTGGCAACAAGTGTCACTTGGACCCACATGAATTTATGAGTTTGAAATGCCTTCACTTATACATCGTATCTATAAGATTCTCTCTTAATTGGATAAGAGAAGTCACGCTTTTTAACGCTCTCAAAATTTCACATTTATTTAAAAATAAAAATATATCAAGATAGATGAATAAACTTACAAATCAAATTGGTGTCAAATTGAGTAAATCAAATTGGTGTCAAATTGAGTAAATATGAAATTTATGAGGAGTATATGGGTGTCTTGTCTAAGAAGTCTTCAATTCATATTCTCATTTGATCTCAGAAATATAAATTTATATGAGGTTCTTTTCAAAGCCTGGTTCTCTGTCATGGCCATGTGGTGTTGCCTAATTTCTAAATAACAAAAAGAATTTGAGTCACACATTGTATGTTTATATATTCTGTTATATTTGCTATTTTGGGTTTCATTTATTTTATCATTACTTTGTATTGAATATTATATATCTACAGCGTCTTATCAATTCAATCAATGGTCAATTGGATTTCATTTTATCTGAAAGTGATTTATTCTGGCAGTACATCTTCCTTAGCTGGGTTTCTGAACATCTTAAGTTTACAAATGAAAGACTCTAGGCAAAATTTTGTTCTAAGCCCCTTTTGTTTCCTAAGACGCTTGTAAAGATATACCTATCATATTAGCTCCACCTAGGGCTGAAATCGAAATAGGTTTCTTAAAATCCAATCTGTCCCAAGTCAATATTTATGGAATTCGACAGGATTCGACTCGAGCTATTGATTTGAAATTTTCGACAGAGCTGACCCGAATTTTAACTCAACTTCAACTCGAATTTTGATCAAACCCGTATTGAAACCCATTTTAGTCTAATTTAACTAGGCTAGGTTGAATTGGGTCGAGCCGGATCGGATCGAGTTAACTTGAAAATTCCTCAACCCAACTTAAATTCCATGGTGCTTTTTATCTTCTCAATCCAACCTGACACGCTAGGCCAACACACATAACTTGCTAAATTCTTAAATTTTAATTGTGGAAGTGCAATAGTTTTGAGAATAAGACTGAGTATTTTATACGTCCATAGAACAACTAGGCCTTCAACTTGCTTTTAATTACTCACAAATCAAATGTTAGTTCGGAGTCTACATATACAGCTCTCATAATATTTACACTTCGACGTAGTTACTCTTCACTGTCTCCTTAGAATTGGTGTTTTCCGGTGAATGAGATGATGATCCTTGTACTATGATGAGAACATGAGGCTCACTGGCGTCGTCGGAAACCTGCTTTGTCATCGCTGAATGAAGCGGCTTTCTCTCTGTCACTATGGGAGGGTTGTTGAATTTTGCAGCGGCGGCGAGCTCATCGACAGCCTCTGCAATCTTCTCCGTGCGGGTGACAATCTCAACGAGTAGCGAAGCGACGGTGGTTGCCGGTAGAATTTCTAGTAGTGAATTGATCTTTGAAGAAGTTACCTTCAGGGGAGTCATTAGATCAGCGGCTGCAGATTTTGCTCTGGCAATGTGGTGGGTGGCCAATGTCGGTTTCGTCATCGTTCGAATTGCGGACGCCAAGTCCGTCAATGCCTTACTCGATTCCGAGCTCATATTCATACATGATTCTTGAATTTTTAATCGGAATTCAGGTGTCGCCTGCAATGTTATTAACTAGTACCGTGACGGAGAAGAAGTCAATTGAAGAACTTCTTTTGAAATTTAATTAGTCAAAAATATATATATATATGATATAGTTTAAATGCATATAAGAAATTCTCAAAATGAAATGCCCACATAACATCATTTTCCTAATTCATCATCTCTTTTATATTCTTATTTAATGGTTCTCATATTAATAATAAAGCCACCAAAGGTACAGATACAGAGAGAATAACTCAAGCATAGAAAACAAGATAAGCAACATAAAAGAGAGTGGCAAAAAACTTACAAAACATAACTCAGCCGACAAATAACTGGATGGACTGATAGAGGCGATAAAGGTTGAAGTGGACGTAAGTGATTAGTAAGTGTTGATTGGTGCAATGTGCAATTGGGAGTTTTTAACATTAGATAGTAAGTCGGTTTATAATGATAAATTATCAAATTTAATTATGTGATGAGTAAAATAAATGACTTAGTGACGATTTTATGATAATCATCCAAGTTAGAACTTCAATTGAGGCACCATGGGAAGGGGACGAATTGTCTGAAATTGAACTTGAAATAAGCAAAGATGAAAAACCAAGGCGTATGCTGGCTGGGTTTTGACTACGGGTATAAAATTCAGCCGATACGTATCGTATCGGTCAAATAAAAAAAATTAAACCGAATATCGGTTGTGGGCCTGGCTGATATCTCGGCCGATATTTGCCCATATTAGACGAATATCGGCCTAGATATCGACCGATATTTATATTTTTTATTTTAAAAAAAGCCTTTTTATTTTTTTAAATGATTTTTTTCAAATAAAAAAAAAAGCTACCGAGATTTTAAAAGAAAAAATTAAGGAGAGAGAAAAAATCTCGGCCAGGCCGATTTTTCGACCCCTGGTTTTGACACTACTTCGGCCCAGACCCAATTTGTGGTTCGAGGGCCTAAGCTTTGTATTAGTTGACCCAATTTAGTCAGACCTGAACCCAGATCATTTTTTGATTCAACTCGAATTACATACTAGAGCTTCATATGAGAGCTAATTCGGGCTCAGGTTTTTGGGGCCATTATAGGATTAGTTTCAATAACATTATTAAATGTTTATAAATGATAAATTAAAGAAATTCTACATATACGTAATATTAAGTAAATAAAACTGGATTTTAAAGTTTTCTTGTTTTGTGCCTAAATTCAAACTTCTGGGCTGGGCCCAAGTTTTAATTACACTGTACCATCTCCAATTTCAAATTTGGACATTTTCTTCTGGCCTCAAAATAAACCTGACTTAAGCCCAGATCAACCCAATCCTGAACAGTTATTTGTGATTATGTTCTAGTTCAATTTAAGCTCAGCCCAAATTACAGAAAGCTCTGATATGTTTCTTGTTTGTTTTCGTTTGGAAAGTCTACAACATGCTTGTGTTCAAAATTTGATTTTTTTTTTTTTTTTATTGTACGGGTTAGAGGCTGAGCTAACATGGAAGATTTTTATTTTTATTTTTATTTTAAGAGGAGATTTAATCAATCAATTAATAAATGTGTTATGTGTAGTAAAAATTCTTTTTATTAGATCATTCATCTTTTTATACGTACTATTCAATATTAATTATGTCATTATTAAATATTTTTCTTTGAAATTTAAATCCAACACGAGTTCAAAAATCGGCCTACTTGATGTAATTTAATGCCTTTTATTTGAAACGATTTTATTTAATTACTGAAAATAGAAAGGGATGTATCTTTAAAGAAATTGATTTTATGCAGGACTTGATTTCACGAGGGATTAAGTATCGTGGAAATTTAAATTATCATTAAGTGGTCCCATCCGATTTAATGTAATTTTGGTGGCCTTTCTTGGACCCATTAGACATCGACAATCTTATAATCGATTCACATTCAACTCCAAAAGGCCACTCTTCGTTATTTTACCTCACGTGTGCTGATTAGGAAGTTTTCATACTGCTCCAAATCAGGTGAGATGTCTAGACATCTTTGGACATAAAAGGAAATAATAATAATAGTAAAAATCTATGGGCCTACTATAGTTTCATGTATTGATTGGATTAGTCTCACTTTACAATTATATTATCGAATAATAATAATAAAAGTATATTCTATGGTATTTATTAGAGAATATTTGTAGTACCTGAGTCTTTGAGGTGATGCATGCATTGAGAGCATCCATGGAGCATGCACATTGGCGAGCCAAGGATCCAATTTGTTGGTATTTGGTCCATGGATGACGAAATTTGAACTGTCCATGCCCGGGTTCCCATCTTGCAAAGTTGGCCTGTAAATTACAAAATAAATGATATAATTCACATAAATGTTTTTTCAGTGATAAAAGGATGCACCATTAGAAAGGTCTACGGTAGAAGATCGGATTTACTAAAATCCAGGTTATTTAGCTTTTAAAATAATTAATATCATTAAATCAATAAAGTTATGATTTTGAAAGTCACAAAAGTTTAAGATTTTAATCCAAAGGGACTGGAGTGATGGCCAAGAACCCACCTCAGGAAACGAAAGTTCACAATCCACCTCAAAGGACCACTCTTCGTAGAGTTACCCATCACGTGTATGTTAGTAGGAAAGTTTACACATGTTTCGAGAATTTGGGTGCTCTAAAATATTTACACTTTAGTCATATAAAAAATATTAAAAAAAATTTAGAAGCCATCAAAAGTTCAAAACTATAGAGTTAGGCTTGATTGATCTACTCAATTAGAGTTTTAGTTGGTCTTATATCCTAGACCCATCACTATGAACTAAAATTAATGTCACATAGAGGTGTATTTAAATATTGATGAAGTGGTTAGGTCATGATTCATCTCCCACCTCTCTTTGGACCACAACGATTAAGAGTAGTAAACTAGATAAAATTCCAATCTTACTCATCTTTTGTTATACTTCATCTGTCCTATTTTAGTTGTCTCATTTGAAATATTTATAATTTTTAAGAAACTTTCTATATAAGGCTAACACTCTATGTGATATTATCAATTTTCAACATATTTTTACTACTCTAATATAATTGAGACAACTAATTTGGGACAATTCCAAAATCCATATAAGACAACTAATTTAGGACAGAGGGAATATGATTTACTTCTTAAATTAAAAATAAGGATTATAAATAGTTAAAATTTCAAAGACTATGATTACATAATTTTTTTTTCATAAGCATATGATTACATGATTTTCAATGGACAGGTTACTATGAAATTCACCCATCTATTTACATGGAGTTCCTTGTTTATACTTAACCATCACATATGGTCTAATCTGCTAATAAATGGATGAGCAACCTTATCAAGAGGAGAATGGTCATTTATGATAAGTTGGAACTCACTTGAATGGGATGAAGATACTTGTACTTAGAAAAACTCTCTTGCTTGTGATTCTCCGAAATACTTAAATTATGATCCAATTTATAGACTAACATTCTCTCTAACACGATTCATGACTCACAATTCAACCCAAACACAACTATAATCCAATCCATAACTCCTTATCCAATCCATAACCTTACTAATCCAACTATTATCTCATAATTAACCTAACCAAACTTATGAACCAATCCACAACTTAGATACTAGTTGATGGTCCAACCTACCAAATATAATATATATAATCTACTACTCAACTCATAAGTAAACCCAACTCATATCCCCATGTTATTGTGTGTAAAATTTGGTAATTTCATTTGCTTAAATTTCTTACTAAAGAATCTTCATAGCTTTTTGAATTGAGAACGCTTTTGTATTCTTGAAGAAACGTCTTATCCTCCTTAGTAACATCAGCATTCTCTCCCACCTCTTCCTTGAAGTACTCAGCTCCAAACCCTGTAAAACTTCTAAGAGTTAGCCCCATTAATGGATAAATACGAAAGAAGTGGTAATGTTGTTTTCTACCTTAGTACCAAGTGCATATTTACCATCTAAGAAATTTGCAAGCTTTTCGATGTTGAGTGCTACTGAATTTTGGAGATCTTCACCAGCCCAAACAGGGCAAATACAGATGGAGATGAACATGCATGTGAAGCAACCGACTGCAATTGTTGATAGTCTCTGTTGAGCAAATTCTACGAGCTCGCCGACCCGATACCCGGAAACTGCTACAAGACTGAAAGTCAGTATGAATATCACGACACCCGTAATCGTATCTTGCCTTGATGCCGGGGAAGAATCGTGAAAATGTCGACGCCGAAGCTGCAAGATTCACAAACCAAGTCATTGGTGTTGTTATAATAGCCATTTTTCTCATCCAGGACATCCTGTATTTCATATTATGGGCTCACTGTGAATGGACCATGACCCAGAAAACAGTTTAGATTGTAAGAGAAGAACTATGTAATATTTGGGCATTTGGCTATTTTGAGGACTTGGACCTGAGTTTTTCTCATCAAATAAATTTAGAGTTGAGTCTATTTATGATTGATGAAGTATGTCTATAATTCTATATACAAGTGGGGTCTCAATGAATGTAATCAATCAGTTTTTTAAATTCTCATCAATCAGAGATTATTGGGTCATAATCTACTAGCTATGGTAGGACATATCTAATGTGTTGGGCATAGGAGATCCCTTTTCTATTTCATTAGATCTGTAATTTGTATGAGTAGTTTAGTTGATCTAAGCTTCTACAATTAGACTAGAGGTATTGAGTTCGACTCCTCTCGGACTTTCTTCTAAATCTATGTGTTTTATAATGTTAATCTTATCTTTTCCTAGTATATTGTAACATGATGAGCGGTCTAGATCACCTCAAGTGCAGTAGTAATTAGAACATACCAAGCAGGAAGACAGAAGCCCCTTGAATGAAGGGTTCCCCTCTCTTTCCTGAAAGACTCGCAAGGTGCTGAACTCCAACTGCAAGAGCACCAGCTAGAAATGTTGCAAATGCTCTGTTCAGACCTTTAGACAAGGTTGCACCTGCAAAATATTCAATTGCTATAAGATTATAATAGGTACATACAGACATGCCGATCTATCTGTATATATATAACTTTTGGTGAAAAGTTGGGGTAATTCAGCCTGATGAAATCATGTGGACCCCACACCCTCTTCTCGTATAAATCCCTAAAAAAATTTGGGTTATTGTGGCTTTACATCATCTAGTTATGTAGCACTACACAATTTACCGTGTCATCATCTGTCGGCTATCATGCGTACCAATTCACTCTTAAATTAGTATATGTGATAAGTCACTAATTTGAGATACCCTAAATTGTCTAGTGCTATACAATTAGAGCATATAGACTTAGTGTTCTCTCTTTATATCAACGGCGAGACTAATTCCACATATACACAAAGTCATCCACAAGCCTCGTGTCTCAAATAAATTTAAAAGAAAGTCGAATCCAAGACCTTTAGTTTAATTATAAGTGCTCAAGTCAACTGCTCCATCCATGAATAACACTCACCTACGGAGTACTCGAAGATGACGACTACAGTGAGCACAGCCCATATCCCGGCCAATCCAAAGCTATTGTAGAGCGGTTGAGAATAGTAGAACAGAGAGACTAAGGTGAGTGCCAATCCCACTTTGAGTGAATGAACAATCCGTCTCGGATCGTCAAGACCGATCTTTTTCACTTTCTTCGGCACACCAGCCACATTCCCAACAAACCATGTATGCAAGAAGCCAACCTTCTCCTTGCATCCGAACCCTATTTCCATATCTTACAGATGTTGGAATGCTTGCATTAAATGATGGGAAGAGCCAAGGGGAGAGAAATGGTTCAAATTGAGCTTATGGGTGCACCTTAAATTTAGTTTTTAAGGTGACAGAGGAAGGAAAAAACGAAAGAAGAGCTGTGTATAGAAAGTTATAACGAAAGATGACTATCAAGTCTGAAACATGGCTTGCATGGAATGAGCTTATAAAAGCCTTATTTATAAGGACAAAAAGACGGATGGTATATGTTGTTTGGACTACTCTAGTGACAGTGACACTTAATTGACACGTCTCCGATGCTCTGTTTGAACTAATGCTATAATAAAAAAATTTTCTTTTGGATCCATGTGAAATAGCAACGGAGATTAGAAAGAATCGGGACACCCTAGCCTCGGCTTATATGTTGTGTATCGGTCGATGCAAATCGGTAAACTGGCTGGCACAACACAACGGCTGATACGCAACGTTGTCTTGCATCCGCTATTTTCTTGTCAATGTCTTAGTTCGAGTTTTCGTTAGGTCATTCATTCGGACAATTTTTTTCTGAGATTCTTAAGAAGATGTTCATTTATCAAAGTATTAGAATCTGAAGACCTCATTTTTCTTTTTTATTTGTGTTTTAGGAGATAGATATGATGTTCAAATGTTAGATCTCTCATGCATTTGTAATTTTTTTTTTTAACTTTGGTGGTTTTTGAAAATAAATATTTGTTTTTATTTAATATTCAAGTTTAGGTGTAATGGAGGTGTGATTTATGTGTTGTATTTTTTTTAAAAAAAATTCTAAATTTTCATGAACTTTTTTTGGTGAAATGAAATTCATGGATGAAATTGTTTAAAATGGGTGTGATGTGTTTGGGAATAGTTGATGTAGTCTTTAGGACCTTAATGTAGTGTTTAAGTGTTAGATGTCATGCATTTGTACTTGTTTTTAAATTTAATCTGAAATTTTGACTAAGGTAAATGAAAAATTGGAGTTTTTTAAAAAAAATGTAAATAAATTAATATGAAATTTTGTACTTTTAAGATTTAATCATATAGATAATCTGACTCATAAAAATAATTTGTCAAATCTAAATATAAAGGCCAATCTCTAATTAATAAAGAAGGTCACTTAGGCAATGATGATATTGCACTTCAAATTGAAAATAGGGTAGCGCCCATGGGCATTTTGTGTAACGAGACACGGAATTTAGGGCATTGCCTATTTTACCCTTCTACTGCCGTACGAAAGCATTTTAAAAAAATTCATTGATACGATCAGTGATCTGGTCAGTGATCCGATATGTTATTCTGTATGGAAAAAATAGTCTCACTAAGATAAATTTCAGTGAGCCAGTCAGTGATCCAGTGAGCCGATTTATACCATAGTGGAAGGATCAGTGATCGGGCGAGCCGATTCGAAGGGTTTTGTGAGCCGGTTCGAAGGGTAAAATGGACAATACAGTAAAACCCATGTCGGGTTACACAAAATGCCCATAAGAATATCGCTACCTTTGAAAATAGGGTGGCCATCCTAACATAGGAATACTCTTTTAGTAGACATGGGTTTTTCAGATTTCCCATTTTGCCCCCATCCAAAGAAGTCGACTCACTTTTTCAGTGAATCGGATCACTCATCGGTGCACCATGATGAGTGAACCGATTTATGTGTAAAATGATCTGGTCGGTGCACCATTTTGGACTCTCAAGAAATCGGTGCACTGATTTCCAAATGATCTGGTCGGTGCACCGATAAGTGAACCAATTTCTGTGGATAGATGAGGGGCAAAATGGGAAGTTCACTAAAACATGTGTTTACTAAAAAATAACGCCCATGTTAAGATGGTCAGCCCATTGTTAACTCGATGCCAAGGCACAACCTTTGTTGACATCGTACAGTACAATGCAATGCATAGATGGCTCTAATTTTAGCTGGTATTCTCCTTAAATTTATTAAGGGGCAATCCTCGTATATTTATAAATATTATACTTGCAATTTTTGACCGATTATTTAAGAGAGATATCGACATTGGATGAACTAGATGAACTAATTGAGTGTTGAATTTTAAATTCTGACTACCTAGATTGACGCCTAGATTTCAAGATTTCACTTTATGGAACTCATCAAATTTTGTCATAATATGAGTCTACCATCTAATATGGCCTTAAAAATGGTTATAGAAGGACTCACCTTTATTAAAACACCTGATTTGGATAACAAAAGGGATTAGTTAGGGGGCTCATATGACTAATAATTGAGAGGAGATGATCAATCGTGATAGGTTCCATCATTCTATCTATGCAAACATAGCTCCTAAATATTCTAAAACATTGATTTGAGGACCAATTTTACTTAATGAGATTGAAATTTCTATCACTACCCATATTATTTTCTACATGTAACTCTCTCATTCACGTGGTCTCTACTCTGTTTTAGATAAACAATTCTTTTAAGAGAGTCTAGAGAAAATGCCTGTGTTGAAATCATTGAACGTCTACATATCCATGGTTCATTGGCATATACTATGGATGTTCATAAGATTCTTCCTTCATTGGATGACAATAATCAATAAATTATTAGAATTTTGAAGTATGACTCATCTAAGATGGCAATGGAATGTGCATTAATATTTGTAACCAAGAAATACAGACATTGAGTATGCTCAACATCGTGGCAGATATACGCAAGAATTAAAATATCGGCTGATGCCTATTGTATCGGCCGATATATATCAATTTTTAAGGTTCGATACATATCGATCAATACGATAGATATCGACCGTACATGCATAGTATCGATGATATTGGCCGATATATCGGTTATGTTATTGCTTATATCATAAATATTGGATTTAAAAAAAATCTGTATTTCGCGCCACTGATATATCGGCCGATATTTGGACATATCGGTCAAATATCGACCATTATATCAGCCGATATTTGAAAAAAAAAATCTAATTTTTTTTTTAAAAAGAGTACTTTTCTGTTTTTTAAAAAATTTTAATTAAAAAAAAAAAAAAAATTTCATTCAAGATTTGAAAAGAAAAATAGGAGAGAAAATGATATCGGCCAAAATCTGATATCCGAAATATCACCAATATCTCCGGTATCGAAAATATTTATACCCATGGATATCTATACCATTGTTTAAAAAACTCAAAAATATTTGATTAAATCAGTTCAAGTCAACTCAACTCATCAGAGATTTAGAGTCACATCTAGCATGTTTTAAAGAATAATTCATTTAATAAAATTATAACACATAATAATATAAGTAAAATATTTCAAATAAAAATCATAAAAGCAATATAAAATACATTTTGAATAAGACATGCCCAATCATTTTGAAAAATGATGTGTCAGATCACCATTTCTGTGTCCGTTGTCCATTCCTGATTTGTAGATGTCGGTCACAGATGTGTAAATAATACCCAAGTTACAAATGGAGAGTAATTGCCTCATTGATTATTGTGTCACCATTTTTCATATAAATAAGCCATTTTTATCTATCATCATCTTAATTTTCTTTTATAATACTCTTTAAGTAAATTAAAAATAATAATTAAGTCGTCGGTCTCTATAATATATATTTTTTTTTATGTAAACTTTGGATTATGAGACCCACAGTGGCCTCAATGATCTAATTTTCTCTCACTCATTTAATTTTGTGAGTTACACATCCTCAATTTGACAACAATGTGTTTTTTAAAATCTATCAATCTAACTCGATGAATTTTCACCATTAAGTAGTTAAGAGTTCAAAATTTAATAGTTTCATAAGCCTTAGACAAACCAATTTTTCAACATGAAAATTCAACATTGTATAAAACATTGACGTTTGAAAGGTATTTTTCAAATGATGCTTCTCATAGAAAATAATGTCCATCAAATTTCAAAAACCATGAATTTTAGGGGTCCAAAATCAATGGTAAAAATGAAGTCAGTTTTTAATGGATTTCAGTCCACCTATGGAATCAACTCAAAATGGGTAGAGATCCAATTCATGAGATAGGGTAAGGTGTGAGAGAAATTTGAGTGTGTGAGAGACCTAGGTGGGCCCCAAAATGTCTTTGTTGCCCTGGAGATCCTAGGTGTGTGTGTATATATATATATATATATATATATATATATATATGAGAAATTCTTAATTACTTTTAGATTTATTAAGCTAAGCATGGAGTCGCATGACAAGTTATTTTTAGTAATACATACAGTGATAGGTCTCAAAAGATAAAGATAATGATTTCTGCACTCCCATTTTCTGCTTTTTTTTAAAAGGAATTTTCAAATTTGCTCTTACTTTTCTCATCCTTCTTTTTTCCTCTTTCTTAAAAGTAAAGACAAATTTGGAAATTTCTTTTAAAGAGATACCCGAAGGGAGAAAATGGGGGTACAAAAATTACTACCCAGAGATAATGTTTCTTAATTTTTTTGTAATGTGATAATGTCACATCACCATAGCTTACTATGTCATAAAGTGCACACACACACATATATATTATGAAAATTTTCAAGACAGACCTTCCGCAAAAACATTCTATTTGAAGCTCTCTAATGACCAATCAAAATACTTCAATTTTAAATTCTAATTATAATGCATATATTAAAATATTATAATAAAAAAAAAAATTAGGCCAGCGAGACACACTAATAAGATTTGATAAGAGATTATATGAATATGGAGCATATAAAGTTTCAATTGATAATTCAAGCCATATAATCTCGACCTTTAAATTTTAATGTTTAAAATCAAGACGTAGGATCATCAAATAAAAGTGAAACTTTAAAGAAAAATTACTCATATAGTCCTATTTACATCTGATACAACAATATCACTAGAATTTTTTTATAAAAATAGAACCAAAAGTTTAGTTAATGATTTGATGAATAGATAGGTGGAGGAAGTAATCTTTAAAACATTTCTTTGGGGAGACTTTTAGTCTTATATTAGATTGAAAGGGAAAAATAGGTATGACAAAATTTATAAATATTAAGTACCATCTCTGCCTTTCATTTTCTCTAAGAAAGTGAAAGAAAGAAACAAGATGAGAAGTGAGGAGGAGGGAGTTGTTAATATGAGTACTTCATAAATTATATTATATACAAATATTATCATATATTATATGTTGCAACTTATTGTCAAAATATAATGTAATTAAAGTATCTTTGAGAAAATAGTTTAAAATAAAATTTTCTAAAAGCTATATTTAATTTAATGTATTTATTAAATGACAAATTGGTAAGTGCAGAATAATGTAATGTCACTAGGAAATGATTCTCTTTTGAAACAATGAATGTCACATGATCCATACCGCTTGAAATTTTTGAAAATAAAAGGAAAGGCCTTAAGAGTGCCGCCTTTCCTACCAAGACCTACTACCTCTCTCTACTCTCTACCTACCTCACAAGGCATGCAATGGGGCAGTGTCGTCTCACTTAGAATTTTAGAGGGTGAAGTGAAACCCACAGAAATTATTCGGAGTGAATCGGTTCAAAAAATTAGTACAAAGCTTTTTAATTTTATTTTTTGAATCTTTTTTTAAAATATGATCAAAGTGCCCAGGTCTCCTAAGCATTTAACTAAATCTCAAGACACATGCAAGCCACCCTACTCAGATACATTGAGTAGCTCTACGGAGAGTAACCTTTTGAGGTGGAGTGGAAATCGAACTCAGAAATCCTGCTTTCTGAGATGGGCTATTTCCTATCACTCCAACTCCTTTGAATTAATTAAACTAAAAGTTAGTGATTAAAAATTCACATTTACTCATTAGAATAGATAATTACTCGTGAAATCCATTCAAAATCAGCTGGGGCACTTCCACCACCCCCACCCACTACCTTACTCTTCCAAAGAGTTTCACCCTCACATGTTAGTGCAGTATATTAGGTCTTTTAGAGCACCTGGCGATCTTTGGGGTATGCACGAACCTCTCTATCTATACACACTGAGTAACACTATGCAGAGTGACATTTTGTGTTGCGAGTAACTTGAACCCAAGAACTCCCACATATCAGACGATTTCTTGACCGCCAATCCAACCCTCAAGGGTTAGATGGAATGTATTTATTTTTAAATATAAAACATGTTAAAAGTTACTTTGATCAAATTAATAAAGTTGTATTTTTAAAAGATACAAATCCTAATCATTTGAAAAATTAGTTGTTAATATTTGAATTTAAAAAAAAAAATGACTTATTTCATCCAATTAAAATAAATTTTAATGAATTTTTTGCTCCAATTTAATATTTCAAATAAATTTATGGGGGAAATGCACTCCTTTAGTCCTTTCTCAACCTTTTAACTCAAAATTTTTAACATATAAAAGGTATTTTTGCAATTTTGTACGCGGTACCATTTATATATTATATTTAAAAAAATTTACATGTCACATATATTCATCTGTATTGAAGGAGACGAGAGAAAGATAGTACTGTAACCCTATTATCGAAAATAATAAGATTGCTCTCACATCTCCATAGACTTAGATAAAATGTGTATTTATTGTGCTAAATTGTGTTTATGTTTAAATAAAATTAAAGCATTCCAATTTATTTATTTTTACGAAGGTGTCAAGGATTCTTAGAGCACCCGACTAATTCTCGGGGCACATGCAAACTTCTCTATCTACATACACCGAATAAATTTACGAAGAGTGACTTTTTTTTTAAGAACAAAAAATCATTATTCTACTATTATAGTAGACATATCAGCGAGATTGAGCCACATGATTTATGGACAATGACTATTGAAACTTTTTTATTTTTTAAATTTTCCTTAAGCTCGTTTGGTGTGCAACTTGCATGGTGGGTTAAGATTCAGGTCAAATAAAATTTAGATATAATGTTTAATTTAGTCAAACAACTCAATAACATGACTCACCCAAGACCACTAACCTGACCCATATTTAAATCTTATACCTATTTTTAATTTTAGTTGGTCATTTACTTATACCTATTTTTTAATTTTAGTTGATCAATTCAGATGAGGTCATAGTTCAACTCATTATGTAGTATGTGCTATTCTATTTGTAAATTTAAATCGCCCAAATCCTTAACCGATCTTGTCTTTGTAAATATAACATTAGCATCGATTATTTAATTGATGAGCTTCATGTGTATATTAGAATAGACCCATGTTTCGTACGTGATTTTTCAAAAATATCATAAAAATTTATTATACTTTTTTCCTTTAATTAAATGCAATATTAATATTAGATTAGGCTAATAACTCGGTTGTATCATATTCGCCACCATTTTCATATTTTTATTTATTTTTTTGAAAAAATGTTGTTTTGACCTTTTTTGGGTTGAATCATTTATTGGATATAATTTTAAAAAGGTTTACAAGCAAGTTCTTCAAGTATCACAGGTTTTTATCAATTCCAAAACTTTTCCCATAAAATTTGTCCATTCTAACTTATTTTCAACAATCTTTTAGAATTTTTACTCTACGATAATTCTGATTTTGAGGTTTTTGTGAAAATAATTTAAAAAAATAATATTGAGCGAAGTGGAATTGAACGTAGATATCTTAATGTGTCTCTATCTGATTTTCTAATTTTTTTTTTTAAATATTCATGAAATCCAGATTTACAAAGATAATTCTTATTTTGGAGTTTCTTGTGGAAAAAATTAATGAAATGATATTGACAAATGTTTATAGAATTAAATGAAGCACTCTTAATGTGATTGATATAGTGTTTAGGCTGTTTATGTGATTTTTCTAACATTTTTATAAAATTCAGATTTTTACATTAAAAGGTTTATGAATTGGCATAGAAGATATATGTCATTATGGGATACTTGAGAATATAAATTTCATAATAGGTATTTTCTTATATTGGTTTTCTATTTTCTAAAATTTTAAGACATTTTCCAAATTTTTAAAGACATATTTTATTCGTATCAAAATTTCTACTCTCAAAGGTCTAATACTCCATAAAAAGGACCTCTTTTTTAAAAAAAAAAAAAAAAATACTCGCTAGGCTTTCCATTATTCACTATATTTTTTTTTGAAAAATTCCAAAAAAAAAGTGAAGAAAAAGACTTCGTATCACCATTTTATCCTATGTACTCGCCAATACGCCCATATCGTCGACATGAACCACCCTAGAATTTTTTTTACCTCAGTATACAAGGAGTAGAAATTAACCATGGTAAATTGTTGGTAAATTGAGACTCGTTAAAAAAATAGAAAAAGAGATTTTGAGTAAAACTAAAAGAACTAGGATATGTTTGCCTAAAGACACATGGTGGTACAATTCAGTTACAAATTTCGGCTAAGATTTTCAATTTTTTCCCACGGATGAGCCCACAGCTCCTAATGCACAGCAAGATTAGGCCATAGGGGTTCGAATCCGCAACCTCCCGCGGTATGTATTGAAATATAAACATGGGAACTATCAATGGTTTTTCAAAAAAAAAAAAACTGTAGTGGTCAATACTTTAGGATATTCAATCATATTTTTAAAATTTTAAACAAATTTTGGTCATTTTAGAAGTTTAGATTAAATCTCATAGATTTTGATGGTTTCACTCATTTATAAATTTTAGTCGAGATAGCCGATATGACAGAAATATTAGGCCAAAATTTTCAGTTCCCATATGAAATAAAAAATTGATTTTGATTTTTGACCAAATTTTGTACCTCAAGGTGAAACATTGATGTGCAAAGGGCTATTAGAAATAACAAAACCTAATTCAAGATATGGCAACAAAGAAGATAGAAGATGAGGAAATTACAACATGACACGAAAAGTTGCAAATAAATTGTAAGTTAAATCAAATATGAAGTCTAAGAATCTAAGACAATCAATATACAAGATTAAAAATGAAAGAAAGTGAAAAAGAAATTTATAAATTTGCAAGGTGTAAAAGTGGAATAGAAATCTTGATCACATGAGATGCATTAGAGACAAAGAACCAAATGATCTTAGTTAAAGACAACAAAATAAAGAATAAATGGAAGATGTTTGTTAATGATCTTTTGAATGAAGAATTTGAAAGCGGGGTTAATACAAAAGAAGTGGCAAATAAAGGGATGGTGAATAAAATATTAAAAATATAAATAAATCTAGCTATAAAAAAAAATCGATAATCATGAAATGGTAGGGTTGGATGGTTTCTATATGGAAGTTTGGACTATATTAAGTGAAATTAAAGTGTGTTGGTCAACTCAATTATACAACAAAATTTTAACCTCGAGAAGAATTCATATTCCTTTCTATGATAACAACTAAGATCTTCAATGTTGTTTAATTATCGCGCGATTAAATTCATGTGTCACACTATAGCTTTCTTTTAACATCTCCTTGGCGATTTGAATGCTACAGCTTCACAAGTTTCCACAAATAGGGTGTTTATTTTCTAATGGGTAGTGATTTTTACCAAAATTGAAATTTCCTTTTAAAGAGATGGACCATGAGAAAAATGGTTGTTCAAAAATCACTGCCCTTTCTTGATAGGTAGGAATTTGAATCATAAATTGATTCACCTACTACGACTTTAAAACAGCTTAATAACAGAATAAAAAACATTTTTTTTTTCACCTTCTTCCTGTTCTGCCCACTGCTAAAACTCTCTAAATCGGTCTTTCAGACTCGATTGACCAAATTCACTCGACTAGACCTACAAGTCTTGAGTTTTCAATTTCTAACTTGAATCACCCAGGTCAGTGATGCCCCAAAAACCAAATTCACTCGACCCGCTATTAGAATTTTGATCTCTTTCATTTCAATTAAAATCCTGAATGATGCCCTGACACATTTTCAATACAGTGTACCCCTGGTTAGACCCATTTTTAAGGCTGTAAATCTTAACCTGTTTGACAATTGCATCGGGCAAATCTAAACCCATTCAATCATTTCACACTCGTAAGACTAATCCCATAGATACATGAAACCACCTGTAAGTCTTGAGGTAACCCTGATGAAGGTTAAACATGCTTTCTGGTCCCATGCTAAAAGTCACTATCAAATGCTCTGGAATTATCAAGCACTGAGCATCAATCTCATAGGATGTACGGTGTGTGTGGACAAATGGACTAATCAATACCATGGAAACTTCCCAAATATTGATGACAGAAAAATGAGAGATCAACAATTATTACAAGAGGATAGAAGCCACAAGGCATCTCCTTTTCCATTCTCATACAATTGATAAACCACCAATCCAAGCCCCCTGATAACACAAATATTCTAACCTTGAGAAATACAACAATTCTGAGATACAGTCTACGTATATATATTTCCTAAAAGGCACCCCAAAACTGCAGAGAATCCAGAAAACAACTGCTCTTTAGGATTTGCAGTTCATTAGATTTTGGGATGCTCGCAAAACAAAAAGCTCCAAAAGTTGATGTCAGTCTACAAGTTAAAATGTCAGTTGGCAGTTAGATCCAACAGAAACTGGAATGCTAGTCATGGTAGACAGGAACTGAGCCCACTCGCAACATCTCCAGTTTCTTGAACATGCAAAAAGCTAATCACCGAAAACTACTCCCTGCCAAGCCGGTTACAGGAATAGAGGACTGGTGATAAAAGCTCTGCCCCACATTGCTGCCATCAAAACCTTTGGGTGTTGTATTACCCTTCATAGTTTGTTCAAGCAGATGGACGAGCGACATAAAAATATTTATCCGTGTCACGTCCCTGTTTGCCTGTGGAGAAATGCGTGTGCCCAAATCAACCAATAGTACAATTACGGAGGCAGCTGATGCATAACCCGTAATAGTTTAGTCATTTCAATAGAGGTACTTCTGGTTATTTGAAGTATTGAGCACACTAGACAGTCAAAGAAATTGTTCCTACATATTAAGATGAAAACCTGTAAAACCAAAGGATATTTTGGCCCATTCAATTGATACAGGGCCTTCTTTGTTTTGGCATTTCTGTTTTCATTTATTGTTTGCAGGGATTCTATCTATTTCTCTGGTTTTGTAAATGAGGTAAATGCAAAGATCAAAACGAATTACCCAAGAGAATGATGTTTTAAATGCAAGATCAAAACAAATTACCCAACAGAACCCAAGACATGACTAAATCAGACAGCAAACCCATCCTAAAGACCCTTTTCTGAAATAGATCATATGGAAGAACTTTAAGGAGAATGAATAGAACCAAAAGAAACATAGTTGCAAGTAGCCTCAATATTTGAGGATTAGAACTATACATGTGCCATGTAAACAAGAACGAAGTTGACAGAAAAAACAACTGCATGAGGGTTAGAACCATACATGTGCCATGTATATAACAACAAAGTGGGAAAAAAAAAAAGCAACTTCATAATGGACACACCCAAAAGACCAAAAGCTACGATTTGTTATTGGCATCTTACCTGTACTGCAAAGCATGCCCAGATCATTTCACAGTACATGTGGAGACTAGTTAATGTTGTGAGGGAGATTAGGCATTTGACAAGGAATAGAATCATATACTTCAGACGTGTGGTGTTCAGCTAATAGTGTTGTTGACGTTTTTGCGAAGGTTGGAATCCATAAGTTGATGCCGTCAGTGGAATTTCTTCATTATAATACTTCAGACGAGAATCACGACACAAGGGATTGATATTGCATTTGTTGACTTTCTTTTGTGCTGTGAGGTTTCAAGATTGATTGTTGTTCTTTTGTATTTGACACAGTTTGTATACCTCTTCTATACAAACCATAGACTCTTTGTACTTTTTATCATGTTTTAATGAATTTACACCGGTAAAAAAAACTCTTACCTCCACTGCGAAGCGTGCCCAGATCTTATCTTCACGAGCTTCCATTACCCCTTTCAAGATGGTCAAACCCAATCCGCGAATTATGTCAGCTATCTCAAGAAAGAAACCTCGTTCCTCACAAAGCATCTACCAAAAACGACAACATTAGAATTCAGAAGGTGCAGGTAGATACTTTCTAAAAGGGACAGGGACTTTACCTCAACAAGCATTTGACGAGGCTGATTCAAATCCTCAACTATGATTGGGATGGAACGAGAACCAACTTCAAATGCTACTGTTTTACCACCCTCAAAGTTGTCTTCCAAGAGCAAGCCACCCTCCTTACTAATAATCTATGAAAATTTAGAAAAAATATTCATCATACAAGAACTCATGTTCTCTTCCTATTCAACTCTCTCACATCAGCTTACACAAATATTGCAACTATCACAGTACAGAGACCAACATAAATACCTCACATGAAAGTATCACATACTTCATCAAGATCCATAAACAATAAAGGTAGCAGCAGATATATACATCCAAGCAATTGCATTCAGTAATACAAGAACCAGAATTAAATGAAGGTATTTTTATGCACAAAATAAATTATGATATATGTGGGGCATACTATATGATGGTAGAGTGGAACAAATGAACCAACCCCAAACAGATGAGATACGACAACCACCATTAAGATAGCAGTTTGTATCCCAATTTGATGTATACTATCAAAGTTTTTTACCATGCAAATAACACATTAGAGATGCACTCCAAATAAAAATCAAAATATAAAATCTTAAGAGAGGTAATAATGGGGCTGAAAGGAACAAGCTTGATATATCCCTAATCCACAAGTTCTACCAATAGAAATGAAAGTGCAAAGATCAGTCAATTCTCCAATAGCCTAAGGTACAAGGCACATGCCTTGGTGCAAACTTAATTTTACCATGCACTTTGAAAGAATATATTATGCACGTTTATTTTGAGAACATATTTGTGTCTGTCTGGATGGATGAATGGATGAATGGACAGACGGACAATAGGGTCTCCAAAACATGTGTTACGTTTAATACAACCATATTATAGATATTAATAAAGTGAAATGATCAGATACTGCTGGAAGCACCATACTGCAGGCAGTATCTAAACTTATTGCAGTGTACAACAAGGTCATTGCTAATTTTGATCAAATTGCCCTCTCTATCTTCTATTCCACTAAAGTTAAACTCCAAGTATTCTCTCTTCTACTAATTTTTAGGTCATTTGACTCCAAAGTTCTCCAAGATTCCAACTTCCTATTGAGTTAGTGTCTTGTTTAACAATTAATACAAAATCATTGGCGAAAAGCATACACCACGCACTCGTCTTGGATTCCCGATGTTAACTTGTCCACAATTTATGCAAAATGGTACGAGCTTAAAGCAGATCCCTAGTGGAGTCCCACTCCAATTGGGAACTCGTTGTTACTCCACAAACAGCTCTAACATTAGTGATTGTGCTATTGCACATATCTAAAATGATCTCTACATAGTCATTTGGGATGCAATTATTTTTTAAAGTTCTCCAGATCAATGTCCCTGGAACTTATCTTACACTTTTTCAAAGTTAATAAAAACCATGCAAAGTTTTTTTCTCCCTAAATTTCTCAATTAGTCGTCTTAGTATAAAGATGACTTGTAGTTGACCCACCTAGCTTAAACCCTAATTGGTTTTAAAAAATGCTAGATTCTTGTCATACTGAGCTTCTATTGCCCTCATCCAAAGTTCCATGGTATGGCTTATGAGTTTGATCGCTCGATAATTACACAACATTGAATATCTCCTTCATTCTTATAAAAAGGGACCATAGTGTAGAAAATAATGATGGAGAAAAGGAAATTATAAAAAGAGAAGAAAATATTGGAGGAGAGGAAAATCTCTCTTTTGAAATATATTGTATTGAATGAATGAAACTGAAGGAGATTACAAGAATAAATAAGACTTTCGATGGGTAGAATGGAAACAGAACTCAATAATGTGGCCAGCTAGACATAAAATGGGTGTAGAACCTAGGTGTGTTCTAGTTGCATGTTTCATTAATATGATTGCCAAATCGGTAAAATAACCCGAATCAAAACATTTACTAGTGCTAGTTACATGACAATGGTAAGTAAATATTTATTCATATTCTTGAAGATATTGCCTCTTTTGAAATGCATATTCTTCAACATATTTTCATTAAAAGAACAACTGGCCACATACTCATTTCTTGAAGTGTCCTACATTTTCAGAAATTTTAAGTAGGACTTGCATCCAAGACTGTCAGCAGCACAAATTTGTCAAGGAAACATAATCACATCCTAAATTTATTCACAAACAATGGCAGTCATTTTTACTTGGAGACCAGTAGACTACATGGAGAAAGTTATGAATAAAACCAAAACTATATTCATTGACTGAATAAACCCAAAAAAAATAAATTGCTGTGCACCTTTGACTCCCCAGTTTGTTTCAGTTGGTCAGCATGCTTTGTCACACTTTGCAAGAAAACCATGTGTTTAATGGTGCGCTCCAATAGTGCATCAATACTACACTGTCCTTCCACAACATAAGTATTAGCCAAAAATTGAAGTTTGTTACGAACAATTCAATAGAAAAACAAAATTCACACAAAGCAGGTAAAAGAAAACACCTTTGCCCCATTAGGTACAATTTCTCGCAACTCCTTGACACGATCCTGGATCATCTGCCTATCTTTGGGCCTAGGTCTAGGATTCTCACCAGGCCTAAGCCTTTTTCGGTTTGACCTCCCTTCTTCATCAGGCCTTTTAGAATGTGCAGTTGAATTACTGTCACGCTTCACATTCTGTCCATCTTCAACCCACGAACAGATTTGGGAATTAAAGGTTGTGTCAGTTTGAGAGCACCCTCCAGTTATATTCAAGCCACATTTAGTTTTTGAATAACTTGAACCAGCTATATCTGGTTTTGGAGGAGCCTGAGTGCATCCAACCAGCTCTCCTTGCATCTTCTCTAGCACAGGCATAGCATTGCATGTGAACTTGTTTTGAGCTGATGAGCTATTACTTTCAGTCAGTGTAGTTCGGCAAGATACATTATCATCTAAGTATGGTTTAGGAGCAGAATGAATCTGTGAGACCACAGCATCCAACAAATTATCCGGCCCAGATTCAGTGAAAATGCCACTCTCTGAGACCCCATCATTTACTGCACCAAAAATAGGCATGCCCACTCCAGACAGGGAAGAAGACACATCCTCCATTAATTTCCCAGGACATTCATCTGCCTGATGTAAAATCAGATCATCCCACCCATGGCTATGTTGTTCAGTCTTAGAATCTAGGCCCAAAGCATCAAATAGGTCAGATCCTGCAGAAGGCCTTACCATTGCATCTGATGGGATCTCATTTAACTTACTAAGAAATTGGTTCACCTCAGAATCTTTGATACTCTCTCCACAGCATGCTGTTAAAATACCACTTTCTTCACAGACAGAACTTTGATAGATTTGACTAACCTCACCAGACTTTGAATTATTCAGCCACCTATCTTGAACTGGGCCAAGGGGCATGGATTCAAACCAAGAAATTGGCTTCTCTGTGTCAGCCAATGGGTTTTCAAGGTACTCAAACAAGTCTTTGAATATCCTTGATTCTCCTGTGGTCCCTCCATTCCCAGTTTGCTTGAAACCAGAGAAATGGATTGGCAGGGACTCTCCTGAAAGAGAGGGGCCTGTATTTGAATTATTTAGATGCATTGACACTGGAAGCACTCCAATATCAGCTTGGTTTGCAAACTTTGGACCTTCTAGAAGCACACAAGATAGATTATTATCAATTGATCCCCATGCATTGCTTTGGTTTGAAATTGATGCTTCCATTCCAAGGCCATTTCCATTTGACTCACTTCTGCCAAGTGCTGAAACATTAACAGACTCTGTGAGAGACCCAAAGGCTGTGCATCCATTGGATCCCAGCAGGGGGTTTTTTGTGTTATGTATTGAACCATGTACATGGTTATTTGTGGGACCTTGTGATCCCAAACCAGACAGGACCTGCTGGTCCATGAATTTTAAGTCTCGACAAGGTATGCCTGTTCTGACAACTGACGTCAGATGATTGCTCCCAGAAGTTGAATTATATGGTGATTTCTGTTGGTTGAACTGCATATCAGGGTTTGGAATGATAAAATGACTTCCTGTAGCTTCATTCTCCAGTTTGTATCCTAGAGGAAAGCTATGCTTGACCACTGAAATGGCTTTAGGGTGTAAGTAAGCACCATGAGATTTAGGTATAGCTATCCCAGTTGGCTTGGAGGTTGATGAAGCAAATAATGCATTAGCTTGCATATTGTGCTGAATCTGTGTAACTAAAAAAGAGGGTTGACTAACAACTCCCGGAGTTCGGAGAAGCTGCTGGTTAGAAATGTCGCCACTAGTGGGTGAATCTTGCCTCCCTAACACAAGCATTACCAGATCGATCTGCAGAGACAGGTATTCCAAGTGAAATGGGTACTTTAATCTTCTGGTTTACAGCATTGTTTGTAGCATCAGACAAAAGAGCCCCTCGCACAGTCCCTATTTGCACAAATAAACTCTTCACATGACTTACAAACCCCAAATTCTCCACGATCTGCAATAACAACAACAAAAACCGTAAATTTCCAGATTTTAAGGAGCATTCTCCAAGTTCTGCAATTACAGTTAGCTTTTCCATGGGGTCAGCCAAATGCCTGCATGACCTAAACATTTGGAGTTGCTTCTAGGGAAAAAGAAATTCTCATGTTGACCGTTGCAAGCAATTACTGGATTTAGCACCTTAATGCAACATCTTGAATCAAAATAAAAATATGATAACAAGTACATAAATTACTGGAGTTAAACACTACACAACATCCTAAATCAATATAAATATATGATTAAAAATCTTTCAGCTAGTGGAGTAAAGAATTGTACAAGGGTTTCTTGTTCTGATTCTCTCTCCAAACTTCTAAAGCTATGAAAACTAAATTAGCAGGCCATTTTCCTCGTCCATTGGACTGGGAAAGGGAGTGGCAAAATGCTTACATTGATGGGATTGCTCAGTGGTGTGCGCGCTATCAACAAACATTATTTGTAAGTCATACAAATTGGATGATGCCACAAATCTAATCTGTGCAACTTTGCATTCAATAATACCAATGATCTTCCAGCATCCATTTGTACTCAATTGATAAAAAGGTTCAGACAGTCCAGTCAGTGACACTTTCAAGTGGCTATAATGGTGCAGATCATGGATCACTACAACAATTGTCCAAACTTAAACAGCGCAAAGTACATCAATAGACTGACATTGGATTTTCATTTTAGTTTTGACTGCTCCAAAACAATTGCCAAGATTTGGAAGATTCTACTCTGACCATAAACACTGAAATAGAAAAAAGATTTTGATCAGTGAATTGACCCTTATTTTATTCATTTTCTTGTCCTTTACATTGTTAAAAATATAGCAAGGTATGCAAACTACATTTTTACTCAAAGGATTTGCATTTTAAACACAATCCACAGATTATTGTTTTATACACAATGAGCCCATCATATTTTTGAGTGGAGGTGGCACATTGCCACTTAGATAAAGCAATTGAGTTCGACACAGAACAAGTCAACATTCAGAAGACAGAACATAGACGTGATTCAAAAAGTGACAATTCCTCCTCAACATGCAGATCCTGCCTAAAAGCAGATTTTCTTTCTCTAACAAATTGCCATCCTAACCAACAAGAATATGAACAGCAAACTTTGTTCCTCAGAAGGCAGCCTTGAATAAAAAGGCAATATGTGAATTTGTTGTTACCGCACAAAAACAAAGGCCATACGTGAAGAACGTGTCCAAACAAAACATAAATCCATGTGTCTTGACGTCAAGGGAGGTTTAAAAGGTGGAGACTTTGGGGCAAGTTACCTCTTCTGGCAAGAGTTTCCCGAGAGCTTAAGGAATGCTAATGACCAAGAATTGGCTGATTATCTCACAAGAAGATTCTCTCTCCTCTATTTTAGGAATAGGGTCACTTGTGCCAAAGATTGTTGGATGTAATATTGGGTCTGACCAAGGTGAAGGCTTAAACACTGGTGGACCTGACATTTCTCAGCCTGACACAGAAGGGAGTTCTAACTGCAGATCAATACAACTTAGCTCAGTTAGGAAAGAGCCTTCTGATGAGGCAACGGTGGGCCCAGGCGGAGAAAGAGGTGTAAGAAGGGTGTGAGGGGAGTGGGCATTCTAGCATAATAAAGAGAGTTGTTACAATAACTAAAACTAATAAAATGCTTAGGATGGTCAAGATGATAGGCATCGAATATAAGGATGAGGAAAGAGCGGAGGCAGCCCTGAGTTTGTTGGAGGCAGCCTCTGATAATAACAGGTTGTTCAATAAGCCATTTCATTGGTCTTCATGTATGAGAGGAAGAAAGGAGGAAAGAGAGTAAGGAGAAAGGAAAACAGGAGGGATGGGTGTGAATGGGCTCCTTCTTAGTATGAAGTAGGGCTAGAAGGTTTCTACCCAAATATGGAACAGGGTTTTTACACATATGGGCTTTTAACTTTATATTGTATTTGTACTGTTGTAACATATAATTTTTAATATATTTCTAGTACCGTTTAAAAAAAAATATACCACAGACACAAACATATATCCAGCAGTTCACAACAAGCTGTCTACAAGAAAACCTACCCTCTGAATGGACCCTAGCTGAACCACACCATGGGGAAGCACGGGTATAACCGCAATTGTCTGCAGATAAAATATGATCTCAGTGAGCTAAAACCACAAAAAAGAAAAATGAAAATAAAACATGATCTCAGTGGACTAAAACAAAATTTAAAAATGATGAATCTTGTCAGAGTTTTCCGTAAAAAAGGTGGATGTTTTGAACCTGCATGCCAGCCAAGAATTGGTGCTGTACCTCAGCTTGGACCTGAATCAAGAAATGAAAAGCACAGTAAATGCCAAGTTTCACAAGCTATATATGCTAATATTAGTCATTCATCAGAAGAATCAATGATGCATATGATACAGATGATCTAAAGATAACCGACAAGCCAACTGTAGATCATGCAACTACATGTAAGTGAACTGAGTTTCCTTTAACCAGTAACTGGACCAATCAAGGTTTGAAAGAAAACAAAAAAAAAAAAATTGGCAACCAGGTTGAGGTAGTTTATCATTTCATTGATTACCTAGTTGCATGGGTATAAGTCCAAGTGTCAAAGTCCATCACTGGTGGGAGGTGTCAAACTCGGCAAACTAGAAAAATAGGACACACAGACATAGCACCACATTTTAATAAATCTATATCTAAATTTATTTTAAATGAAAATAATGTGCATTAATAATACTTAGAAAATCATGTACTAAATTTTACACAAGATAATTAAGTGACAAATATATTGATATTTTAATTAGGTTTTAAAAGAAGAAAGGTGTTGTAATATTTTACTCATCATGGCAAACAATGTTGAAAAACACAAGAAGAGTACATGAAAGCCGGGTTCGAGTGTTTGCAAGTGTCCGACACAAGTGCGTTACGCATCTTGAAGTAACTTTGCAACAAAGGAGGTTACTATTAAAATGAATTGTTAAACCAAGTCCTAACAGATTGATAAAATAAGGTTCTATTTTGTTTGAAGTAAACTAGATTCGATGATTTACCGCTTCTAGCATCAAAAGATGGGATAAACTTCATATCACAAGTGGATTTCCCTAATAGAACTATGATTCTAAAATTGAGAAGTAATTTCTATAGGGGAGCACCAAATTATTTATTTCAAAAAAAAAGGAATTTGTCAACTTTTCAATGATATTGATATCCTAAGCAGAAGCACAAACACCCATCAAATTGATGCTTTATAGTTGAAACCCCAATATAAATAGACTTCAAAAGGTGTCAAAAACTTCATGTCAGACCCTTAATAGTTTCTTCTTTTTCCTTTTTTATTGACAAAGACTCCCACCTCTTTCCAAGTACGAGGGATAAACTCCGGATGCACACAGCCCCCCACAAGCCACGTGCATTAAATTACTACGGGACTCAAACTTGGTATGGCTGGTCCTTGAGCCAGAGCGCTTGCCAATTGAACTACCCCTTCAGAAGTGACTCTTAATAGCTTTTTCTTGAACTCCTCTAGTACTTCTTAACATTGTTTTCCAAGACAACAAAAATATTATCAAACCTTTCTTTCTTTCTTTTTGAAATCCAACTAAAACATCGCTATGTTTGTCACTTAATTGTTTAAAGGAAAATAATGACCATCATGATCGGGAAGTGGTCTAAGCTAACATCAGCCAACGTCTTTAGTTCTACATGTCCACTCTACTCTAACTAAAACCATAGCCTATGTCACTCTGCATTCGACCATATACTTTAACCCAACAAGCCATGTATATAGAGGGGCCTTGCTCTTCTCCTCGAACCTCCTATCCTTGCTCTTCTCCTCAAACCCCCCTATTTGTAACCTTTCAACCCTTAAAACATTATTTTTTATGAGCATTTTTTCCACACCTTATCATCATAAAGAAAAAATTTAAATTTAAATCTTTTTAAATATTATGCCAAGTCTACAAATCCTATGTTTTGAAATTGTCCAAGTCAAACACCTCACACCAACATTGGATTTTGATACATGTACTCGTCGCCATGCAACTTAGTTGAAATCCCATTCTTTTCTCAATAGTCAAATTCACAATATTCCTTGAAATGTCCTAGTTTTTTTTTTTCAATGATTCCTTGAGTTATCCCAGTTAAACCTTTGAACAGTTCCCCAAAGACAAGAATGAGTGCCTACAAATTCAACTCTCCAGCATGCCTAAGGTAAAAGGACAAATGAGTTCTTATCAACTAGATGACAAGACATTAAGAAATAAGGATAATGTCCCAAGAGGGTACGTGAGGAGGTTGCTTTCCTTCAAAGTTCATGCTAGGAAATGGAATATAATGGACGCAAATAATGAACCAGAAATATTGGGGAAAAAAAAGAAGAAGATATCAGTGGTAACTCTGATTCAATATTTGGCAGGTCCCCTCGAGTGATAGATAGAAGGCGAAATTATTTGTTTCAAAACAATTTGTTTAAATCTAAATCATCATGGTCATTAAAGCCTTATTCTATCTTACACCCAAAGCCAACACAGAGAGACAATCATTCAGCTCTTCAAATCAACTTCCCTTTCAAAATCCAAATTGTCATTGAAGCCCAACATAACCATCAGCCTAAGTCTTCACATCCCTGCACCCAGGTGTCTGATTCCTGGCCATATCTCAACTCCAGTAAAATAAAAAATGGGTTATCAATTCTTTTAACTCGTTATCCTTTACCTATATACATAGGGGACTTTGTAGGGACCAAAATTCAACATCACTCATTCCATGTGACACTTTAGGTGTCAATCACATGAATATTGATCGTTAATTTAATAAATAATTGAGTCACTAGGATTTAATTGTAGAAGCTATGTTTTTTAAGTTCTCCAAGCTTTTATAAATTTAAATTATTTCTTAATCACTAAACTTTTCCATCCTACTTGGAGCCCATCTTTACCCCATTTGATGGGTTCTTTGGATGGATCTTTTCATCCATGAACATGATACCCAAAAAATCACATTTATCCAATCAAAAGAAACATACTTTTAGGCTCCCCAAATGTTAATTGCTTTACATTATTTTTAAATCCTAACAATGACTACTTCAACTCCATTTGATGGTCCATTGAAAGATCTTTTAATGAATACGGAACCAAATAAAAATCATGTGATCCAATCATAGAGAAAATGTTCTTTAAGCTTACAATTTTAATGACTTCAAATTATTTTTTCAATTTCTAATATTTTTAGGCACTCCTCATTTTTAGCAACCACATGGCAGCCAATATTTACACTTTGCACGAGACCGACTTTGATCCAATATTAATCTATAGGCAGTCACCTACATGTGAACAATAAATTACATTTATGATAGATTTAATGAATCCATGTTTTGGTATTATTTTTATAATACAATTTTTTTATGTGAAGTGAAAAGAGGGATGTATGGCTTAATTTATATACAATTCAATTCAATGAAATATGTGCATTTTCTCTTCATGCTATTTTCATGGGCCACATGTGAAGCACATGTTCGCAGTAGTATGGGAAAAAACATAGGAAGAGCTGATAAAAACGCGGGCGAAACTACAAAACACCCAAGCATTTTTAACACCTGGACACAACGGGACCCATGTGGAACCCACTTAATGTTAAATCCAGTCCATTAAATTTATTTTTGCTTTTTAAAAGATCCAATCTTTTTATAATTTTCATATCCTCACTAAAAATTTTATATGAAATGGTAACTATAATTGTATTAAATAGAAGAAGGCACTAGAAGTACACTTGATGCATCCTCATTGTTGGATTAATCATAATAGGTCAAAATATTTATCCAATAGTTCATTTTTAATATTAAAAGTCAATGGATAACATGATTCAATGGGTCCCATTTTTTACAATATCATAGCTCTCATGATAATCTATCCATATATATATTTTTGCTTTTTAAAAGATCCAATCTTTTTATAATTTTCATATCCTCACTAAAAATTTTATATGAAATGGTAACTATAATTGTATTAAATAGAAGAAGGCACTAGAAGTACACTTGATGCATCCTCATTGTTGAATTAATCATAATAGGTCAAAATATTTATCCAATAGTTCATTTTTAATATTAAAAGTCAATGGATAACATGATTCAATGGGTCCCATTTTTTACAATATCATAGCTCTCATGATAATCTATCCATATATATTTTTTGTGATCATCGGATGGGGCCGACTATTAGACACAGCCAATCAAAACACCCGGGCATTTCAGCCTAGGCATCTGCTAGACCTGCACAATAAACAACTAAATGGATACTCATCCACTTGATGTAAGAGATATCATTTAGATGTGATCTAATGTACATTCCAATGGTGCTACTAAACATTCATTGAAATCACTTCACCCGAAATTGAAATCCAAACCCATACCTTAGACATGGATGCACCATCAAGATAGGTTTCCCGAAGAATCCACTGGTGACTTCCCATAAAAGCAGCACGCCCGACTATCCTGGAATGCAGTAGCACATTCTATATTACTTAACAGTAGCAAAAGAAGAAAGCAAAATAAGCAGTAGAACTCATAATTTTTTTATCAGTGCTGGTAATAGAATTCATAATTCTTAAGCACCAAACATCATACCCTTCCCCTATGACATGAACCTGTGGCATCATCTTCTTGTCCACAAGCATATCTATTCCATCCACTGCTTGATGTTCAGCCCGACTAAAGTGATGTTCAAAAGGGTTCCAAAGAGCATTCGATTCTTTAGGTAGCAATGTACTTCCAGTTCCAGATGTGCTTGGCTGATCATAATGCCTCACCAATTCATAATGTCCTTCTTCCCAAACCAAAAGCCTGCCATGTTAAACCCAACTCTCAAAATATATAGAAACTCATAACAAGAGTAGCCACCAATCAACCAAACATAGGCAATGACAAGGAAAACAAGAACAAAGTTTATCTATTTTAATTTGAATACGTGTAACAGAAATCTTTTTTGATGGAAAAGGCTGACCACATGAACAGAATCCACTAAATCCATTGCATCATGCAAAGTCTAGAGATTTGGGGAAAAAATGAAAAGCTTCACAACCGACAAGCAATTCATCAATGCTATCCAAAAATTGATCAATTGATAGAGTTTTTTTTTGAGGTCCGGAGGTATCCATGCATCACACCCGACTAGTCCTCCGAGGTGTGTGAAAACAGCTCTATCCACACACACCAGGTAAATCGATAGGACCTTACTCTATACATATTCCCATGGGAAGTGGCCCTTCATTGGAGCTCCCATGGTTTGAACCCAAGACCTCCCCTAGATATCTTGCTCCCAAACCAATTGAGAGAACCCCTTGGGGTTTGATCAATTGATAGCGTTGGGAGAAGGGTAGCAGAGGTAATGAACAAAGCAAATAACACATTGATACTGCGTTTAAATGTTGATCTACATTTGTAAAACAAGACTTCAGTATCTCAGTTACATTTTCTGCTTGCTCAGATACCTGGACTCCGAATCTAGCTTTCAGATTTTCTTGGAAATTAAAATCCATATGTATGTGTTCTGATGGGTCAAGTCTGAAAATCAACATTCCAGAAAACCAGATTTTCCAGGCTTCCACAGCCCTTCTCATGAAATTCCAGAAAATAGCACATACATGCCATATAGTAAAGTATGTTGTCAGGATAACCAAACAGAGAGCAGTTTCTTTTTTTCTTTCTAAGTGGGACCAAACAGAGAATTGCTAGTTTCCAGGAAAAAGAATCCAATTGACCAAGCACCGCACATGTTTCTGGGAAAATTTTCGACTCTCATTTCTTCTTTGAAATATAAAGTGTTTTCTCCCTTTAAAATGAATGGTGCGAAATTTATTAGAATGGGAATTACACGGTGAAAACAATAATAATAAATAACGCAGAGCAAGTAAAACCCTGAGTATCTCATTACTAAAGTACTGAACGGTATTTCTCAAACTACAAAAAAAAACAAAAGAATTGAAATGACAATCTCAAAAATAACTCCTAGAAAACTACAAATCAAGATGGAATCCTTTGATGAAAAACACAACATCCAAATCAAAACATTAATGTACGAGATAACTAAAGCCTGGTCTCACAGTCTTGACTCTAGAAAAGTCGTAAAGAAAAAAGCAGATTCCAGTGAAAAAAAGGAAAAAAAGACGCTGTAAAAACTAGGAAAAAGAAAAGAACGAAAGTTTCCTGCAGGAAAGAAAAGGAAAGGAAGTTTGGATGTACACCAAATTGCAAATCAATTGGGAGATTTTTTGGCAGTAAGCGTATTTGCGGGAACAGTGTTTGCCACTTTATGACAATAATGGACAGAAAGAGCAGAAAAGCATCTCCCACCAATTGCTGTTTCGAACTGCTTGTAGATTTCGCATACATCCAAACGAGGGGGAGAGAGAGAGAGAGAGAGAGAAAGATAGAGAACAAGAAACAAAGAGAAACGAAAATCCCAGCTCCTTCAAACTCCATATATATCCCAAAACCACATGAAAGGAAAGTGCTTTCGTAGAAAACAACCAGTTTTAACAAACGACTCTGTTTGGAAAGGTGCTTTCCATTTGTTGAATACCGTTGCTTTCCGGGAAATTATTTTCCATGGAAAGGGAAGTACTTTTTTTAGAAATTTCCCATAATATAGTAAAAGTAAAAATGGGTTTAACCATCTTCACTTGAAAGAGATAATTCTCAGAAAAGTATCTTCCTTGGCATTAATCAAATAGTAGCATGGAATTTCAAAGAATTCCTCTTTTAAGGCAGAAAAAACAAAAGATGGCTATGTTTGTTTAAAAATGACTTCTTCTTTCTCTATGAAAGCGCTTTCATTTTCATGCTGAATCAAAACGTGGCAATTTTCTTGGATAAAAATGTTTCAGTTTTCCAGGACCCTGCACCCAAACAGAAGAAATACAGAGAATATGGACAAATGCAGGTGAAAACTCACGAAGGGTTTTGGCACGCGATCTTCCAGAAAACGGCATAAGACCATCCACCCTCGCGGCAGAGACATCTAAGAACTTCTCTCAACAACTGCCCCATCTCTCGAGTAAGAAAACAAAACACCCTAAAACACTAGAAATCAAGAAGAGAAGGGCCCAACGAAGAAGTAGGAGGAGGAGGTGGAGGAGGAGGAGAAGAGAGTGAAAAGTTTGGGCGCCGGATAGAACATGGTCCGGCGGCAGCTGTACAGAGGCCTAACTGCCACGGCAAGAGCTCCTCCCTGCTTGTTTCGTCCTCAAGCCCTCACTCCTTTTCCTCGCCGCCTCCAGATTCCATGCTATCATTTTCCGGCACCCCATTTCAATTTCCAAGAAATTTAAAAAGAAAACCTGGAAAAAACCGAAGAAACCCAGAAAGGAGATGAAGAACAGAGAGAGTGAGCAAGCTAGTTGAGAAGTCTAAATGACAACAGAGGCCATGCTTGGAAATGGGACATGCAGGTGTTGATGAAGGGCAAAATGGGAACTGAGTGAAGAATCAGGAATCGAGAATGGATTTCGAGATTTTCTGCAGAATTTTTGGAGGGAGGATGGATAGCCTTGTGTTGTGTCGCGAAATCTGAAAGGGTATTTCTCGCAATCTCTGTCTCTGTCCAGAGAGAGAGAGAGAGAGAGTGAGTGAGTATCTGTTTGGTCGATTTCACTGGTGATTCGCTTTTTCCTGATGTATGTGACGGGGAAAGTTCCCAATTCCAACACCCAACTGGTACTTCAAAATGCCCTCCTTTTATTAATTAATTCGCTCACATGCCCTCCATTAACTCTAGACGATCGTTGTGACTGGTAACTAATAATCTAACGGTCGTTTTCTTCACTTTCCATCGTTCATTACGGATATCATTTTATTCTTTATTTTTTTATAAATTAAAAAGAAAAGTTAAAAATATTATTAATTTATAGAAATAAATTGAGGGTAAAATGGTCTCAATGCACCATTTTAATAAAATATATCAGTGCATAAATTATTTCTTTAAAAATTGAGAGGAACATTGGTGCTTTGGTTACAAATGATACTAATTTACATTTCCATGTTGATATTATGATAAATGGAAAAAAGATAAGTTTGATATTCTATATTATCAAAAGATTTGTATCTCTATCGATTCCTCTTTTAATAACTTCCAGATTGATATATATATATATGATAGCACATTATCAAATTTGAGATTTGAACGCAAGTCAAATAACTTTTTTTATTTAATTTAAATGGTAGTTTTACTTACTTTTTAGGGCTCAAATTTGAATGGAATTGAACATAATCCAATCTAACCTGAATTGATGATCTAAATTATTCAACCTGGACCGATTTAAGTTTCACCCCTTGTAGTTTTCTAACAAAAACAGGATAACATTGAGTTAACTATGGAATCAATGGACACCATCTATTGTTTTGTACAACATTTAGACATGCATAACAAAAACATTGAATAACAGAAAATCGTCATTATCTTTTCATATTTAATGCTATACATTTATAATAATTATTTGTATATTCTTGCATTTTTATCATTAAAATTATTTTCATAAAAAAAAATTTAAATAAAAAATGGCAACCTTGATTTTACATTATTTATCTTGTTTTGTTGGTCATATTTTAAAGTTTTCATCATAATAATCATCATCATCAACAACCGCCAATATCTCATCTGTCTATGGTTGATTTTACGAGTTCTTTTTCTCCAATTAACCCTATCATAACATATATCATCAGTCAATCTACAATTTAACATGTTATTCTTTATCAATTCTCCCATATTTTTTATAGGTCACACCCTATCCTCTTAATGACTTTAATTTGTATCATCTCAGCTCTATGCACTAGGGTTATATTTGGTCTTTTACAAATATATCGGTCAATTTCAAAGTTTCATTTGCAAGTTAGTGTCTGTTTATCTAGTTGATCTTATTATCATAAAAGGGAAACAAACACTAGAATTTGAATTCAAAAATTGCATTTTGCTTCATTTTTGTCCATTCAAGCTTTCACCATCCTAGATCATTCAGTAGAGCCCTAATAGCAAAAATCCACTTGTTCAAATGGACCCAAAATCACCTTTTGCGGCCCATTCATCAGGTCAAACCACAGGTCGACCAAGTTAAACCCAAATTAAAGTCAAAATCTAAACCTCTTAGCCAGAATCAATCGAAGGAATAAGTAACCATTCAAGGCAACTAAGCAAAGTAAACTCTACCTAGTTCCAAGTCACCAAGTGGAGAACTAAGCTCCAAATAACAATATGAAGGTTAATTGCAAGGGAACAAAGTGTAAGTTGCTTTAATTTCGTGAGAAAATATTCTTCCTTCACTTGGATACATGATAATATGTTGTCTAGTCTTATTCGTGGCTTCCTCTTCATAATTAATATACTCTCTGTCTCAAATTAATTGTCTTATATAGATTTTGAAAATGTTCCAAAATAATTATCTCATTTATATTGGAGTAGCATAAAAAATGTTGAAAATTGATGAGATCACATAAAGTGCTAAGAAAATTTCTTAAAAAATATAAATATTTTAAATGAGACAATTAAAATGTGACGGATGGAGTATAAATCTATTTAAAAAGTTATGTAGGGGTAAAAAATCATTTTTTTACCTCTCTCCCTCAATTTTTGAAAACCTTTTTTAAATAACAGGTTTTCATATTACATAGGGTAATCCATGACCAGGGATTACCCCAGATAACCCCTCTAAAATTTACGCCCATCTAAATACAGCCAAAGAGATGAGAAACTTAAAAACATGATATTCTACTAAAAATTCAAATGGTCACACCAAGAGATGGTCATAAAAGACGCTTCACCTTCCATAGTCCATATATGGTACATCAGGGGTTTAAAAATCGGTATCGGCCGATAGGATATGTCGACCGATATATCATTATCGGCCGATATTTTTCTTTCTTCAACCGATATCGGCCGATATCAGCCGATATTTTGATATCGACTGATATAATACGGCCGATATTTCAGCCGATATTGTGAATATCGGCCGATAACTATATATATCGGCCGATATTCACTCCTTCAAAACCGGTACATATCGGCTGATACGATATGTATCGGCCGATATTTGTACCTCTGGGGTACATAAACAAGAGACCCAGCAGGTTCGATGCAAGAGAGAGAGAGCAACACACAACAATTGTCAACAAAAGTGGGGTCCATAGCTGATGGCTCTAAATCAACCACACAATTTGACACCAATTTAATTCAATAAATGAAACTTAGATTCTATCATGAGACTCCTAATATGACTTAATTTATAAGTGTTAATACAAAATAAATAAATAGTTCTAATATGAAAATAAATCTAATAATGATATCAACTAAAATATTTATTATGCTTCTAATTTGGTCACTTGGATTTTGCCATTAGCCGGGTCTAACTTTTTATCTTCATGTGGGTCTAGTATGACTGCATCACTAACGGTAGAGAAGCAAGCCAAAACTTTTCAACAAAACATTTAAGAAATCAGACATATGAAAATTGTGGTGAACTATGGGCCACACCCATTGTTCCTTTTTCAACAATTGGATCAAGATAAACATAGACTAAGAAGATGAAGACATTGGACATGAATGTTATTGATCAAGATCAATTTTGATTTTACCATGGTCGTTGATAAATAAACAGAAAAAATTACATGGAAATAAAAAAATAAAAGAAAGAAAATGCAATGAACATGTGAGGGGAGATGAACACCAACCTCTCTCATTCTCTTTATAACGAGTTGGAGGAGAAATAATGGAAAAAAAAAAAAAATCCGTTACAGCAGAGATATCGGCCTATACATATCGTATCGACTGATATTAATACATTTTTTTTTTTTTTAATTAAGAGAGACTACCTTAGAATGCCTCCTTCATAGATATTATTTATAGACATTATTCATTGGAGACTAGTGGGCCTCACAATATAGGTTATGTACAATGAGTTAGAGCCATGTCAAATTTGGGGCCAATAAGTGTAGTGAGCCCCTATGCAGTCCATGTAAACCTCCATCAATGGTGGGTATTCTCTAGAGGTAAAAATTTCGAATGAAGATATCGTCCGATATTATTCTCTCTCCTCTTCTATTTTTTTTTTAAATCTCTGCTGATATTTTTTTAATTTTTTTGAATTAAAAAAAAAGCAAGCCCTTTTAAAAAAATGGAAAATAAAAATAAAATATCGGCCAATATTTTAATTATCGGCTGATATTATGGCCAATATTGATCCAATGTGGCCAACTGTTGACGATATATCAATGGGCCCCAAGACTGATATTTGTTTTTTTTTAAAAAAAAAATCATTATCAGATTGATATTATATAATATTGGAGATATCATAGCCAACAACGCCGATATTATTACTGTATCCCCCAATATTATTGACCTTCAAAAATTCAATATATATCAGTCGATACGATATTATTACCTATGGTATTATCTGTAAAAACTCTACAACGTAGGCCTACAATTTTGTATATAGATGAAGACCGCCTCAAAATATAGCCAAAAGAAACAAACCCCTTACTTTGTGGACCAAAGATGTCTATCTCTAGACAATCTATCTTCACAAAAATGGAGAGCATGCATTATACATGTTAGATTCAAGTCCACTGAATGTCTTTCAACATTTGAAGTCCAGTGAATGAGGTAGCTCAGTTGGCACGTCTCGTATGACTTATTTTTATTATGAAAATATCTACAAAATAACTTTTGAGTGTTAAAAACCTTATTTTATCTTGAAAAATGGTAAATTTTCATTAAAATCATGAGATTTTGCTATTAAAGTCCTGTTAAAAACACTTAGGACAAATATATATTTATTATTTTTGAAATATCATCTATGTTTTCAAACTCCAGCCACATTATTTATTTTTATATTTATTTTTATTATTTTTTAAACAATATATTTTCTACAAGATTTTCCCGTTACATTCTCGATAAAATCTCGAGAATTTAAAAATATCCCGCTATTAACAATTGCCATTAATATTCCGAGAACGAGATTTGTGACAATGTCGACTTGATGCCTTTATATATATATATACAACATTTTTTTTTTTTTTTTGAGTAGGAAGTTTTGGCCTTTATTTACACCCCCATACTATCCTCGCTCCATTCAACACCTCATGAATTTGATTTCTATCCAATTTAAGTATATTTTAAATTGATCTTATCTTGGATTAATATTCATCCAAAACTGTGCTCATTTTAATCGTTAATTGTTGAACCCTTGAAAATTATGACTTTTAAAATCTAATGACTTAATTTTTTATAGGTAGAATCAATTGAAAAATATCTTTTAAGTGAACCCGACCTCATGTATTTGTTCCCACCTATCTAAAGCATCACACAAGGAAAATAATTAGCCATATACCGAATAATGTGCTCTCACAATGTGAACCCCATGTAGAACCGACTAATAATCATGAGATTGGGTAGATTAAAAAGATCTATGCCTATATATATTATTTATAATAATTAATTTGATTAAATAACTTTAATTATGATTTTTAAGACTTCAAAATTCAACAATATATAAGAATAAAATTTTATCAAGTTTTTTTTATGACTAGTCATTTAATAAAATTAATTTTTTATATTTATTATTATTATTATTATTATATATATATAGGCGCCCTATATAGACACCCGATTTTTCTGCCCCTACACACTCGATTTCAAAAAAATCGGGTGAAATTACCATTCTACCCCTCCGTGTTAAATCATCCGAACGAATTGTCAATTCGTTCGGATGAATATACTCGTATAAACGAACTGCCAGTGTAATTTATGTTCGTTTGAATGAATATATCATCCGAACGAACATATCAGTGTAATTTCAGTTCGGAACGAACAGAACAGTGCAATTTTAGTTCATTCAGACGAATGAACTTATATATGTTCATTTGTTCGATTGACCAGTTTGGATATACCCTAAAAATAGTATGTTCCTTTGATGAGTAAATAATGTCAAATGTTAAATGTCAAATAATGTTGGCACAAGACACACAATGTGACATGGTAAATGCCAAAGAATGCTGGACTAAATGTGGTGCATAAAACACACAATGGAACATGGTAAATGTCAAAAAATGCTGAAGTAATTGTGGTGCACAAGACACACAATGTGACAAGGTAAATGTCAAAGAATGCTGGAGTAAATATGGTGCACAAGACACACAATAGAACATGGTAAATGTCAAAGAATGCTAGAGTAAATATGGTGCATAAGACACACAATGTGAGATAGTAAATGTCAAAGAATGCTTGAATAAATGTGGTGCACAAGACACATAGTGGAGAGCTAGCTCTGGAGATACCAAGTATTAGTCAACAATTCCTCAAAGTAATTTTGGCAACTCCTGCAGTATAGGTTTTTGATGTGCTATATTATATTTTGTCTTGAAAAAGGAAAGCAGTGCTATATTTGACTGGCAGATCTCAAAGTAAAGCAGCTGAATATGGGGATGCAGCCAAAATATGGGCCAAGTCTAAAGAGGACAAACTTGAGGAATATGGGGATGCAGCCAAAACATGAGCCAAGTCTGAAAAGGACAAACTTGAGGAGTATGGAAATGTAGCCAAAACATGAGCCAAGTCTGAAGAAGACAAGCTTGAAGAAGTGAATGAGAAGGCAGATTCGTTCAAATGATCCTAAGTGATCATTCGAACGAATGAACATTTATAAATTCACTCGCCCGAACGAACAAATCAGTATATTTCAGTTCGTTTGGATGAATATACATGAAGGGGTAGAATGGTAATTTCACCCGATTTTCTGGGTGTCTATATGGGGTATATATAAATAATTTTTTTCTAACTAACCTAGGCTCATGACTAGGGCTGAAACTCGAGTCGGGTCAGGTCGGGTTTTAATAAACTCAACCCAATCCACGTCAAAATTTATGGAACCCGACCCGATCCGATCCGAGCCAACCCGAATTGCTGACCCCAATTACTCAAGTGACTTGACCCGAATTTCTGACTTGAGTCAACCCAAGTGGTGTTTTATAACTTGGTGCACGCAGATCATGTCGGGTTACGTCAAATCAAATCAAGTTGGTTTTAAATTTCTCAACTTAACCCGACTCAAAATATACAAATACATAACCCAAACCGATTGATTTCTCGTATCATATAATACGGGTTGAATTAAAATCCAACCCAAGTTTCACCCCTTCTCATGACAATAAGATAAACTCTACAAAAGCTCTCATCTTTTTAAATGTGCTACTGATCATTCAATATATTTATCCGAAAGACATTGATGGTCACTCAGTTACTCCATTTGGCCATGAATGAGTGGCAAGCTCTATGTTCAATCTCTCCTCTGTTCTTTGTCATCGATGCCCATCTTTTTCTTTCTCTGTTTTGCGATGTTGCAGTCGAAAATTGAAAAACTGAGAAGCCTTTTCCTTGGTTTGACATTTGCCTACTCTCTTTTCCTTCTCTCTTGCCTTTTCCTTTTCCTTCCTTTTTGAATTTAAAGCTTACGCTGCTTTAGCTGTTCCTAAAAGGATGCTAATAATGAGAATGTGCTGCCTTTTGAGGATGTGTATTTCCCTAGTGCCCACATCTGTGTGATGATCTAAACCATTTAATACGTGCTCCCTTGATGAAAGATCAGTGCATCTAAAACCGTCCATTTTGATGGGCATTTCTCCTTTTCCCTCCCCCCTCTCTCTCTCTCTCTCTCTCTCTTCTGATTGGATTATTCGAAAACTGATAGCGATTTTTGTGTCTTTAGGTTATTTGGGTCAGGCTGTTTAGCCGATCCAACTCATGGACAAGAGTTACCAATTTCACACCCCCTCACCATTCATCCTCCTGGAAATATTTTTATTTATTTATTTTAATGATTGGACAGGTAAACTATGTTAAAATGTAATTTAGATGAGATTATAATAGATTGTGAGAGATTATATATATTTTTCAATTAGAAAATTAGTATCATAAGTAATTTGTTGATGTACTTTACAAATTTAACTCTGTTTTAGTAAAACAAGAAATCGTAAATTACTAAATTCTATTGTTTATCTCAATTTACTAATATGGTATTTGTCAGGTTTTATTAGCCATAGGAAGCACACTGCTCCTTATTGGATCATGAGTTCACTCGATCCTTTATTGACCGCACTCCCGCCTTGATTTCTGCCACTCTCATACTCTGCAGCTGCTCCTCCCCCACAGCAACCTCTCATATGAGCTTTGTTAGGATTGTGTGGCTCCGGTTCACAACTCTACCTCTTGGCAAGAAGATCAAATCTTATTAGCTTTAAATTAATTAGAAGGTGAGGCTAAATTGGGTTTAGCCGAATGGGGTCTTTCTAATTCAAAGTGGGACATGGCTGAGTGGGACAGCTGTATGCAATAGAAGTGCAAGGCTTCTACATGTTTGGTGTACACGGCAACTACAAACTAGGCATGGATTTTCTGGAGAAAATTCAGCCATATTAATGGGCAGCCAACGTGTATCATGAAAGGACACGGCTGGAATAAGAGTCTATAAATACAAGCATCTAGCATGGGTTTTGGGGGTGTGAGATCACACCAACTACGGCAAGATGTAGTCGAGAGGTTGAGGCACTCTGAAGGTCCTTCTAGCCTTTGACAGTACGCAAGGAGATGATTTCTTGGCTATATGCGTAGAAAGGTTCCAGAAGGAAGTGTCTAGGTTGATTGCTGCAACCCATCAGAGACGCAATCCCACGTTCGTGAAGCACGTCGGGATGTGCTCGTAGAACGCAGGAAGCTGAGAGAAGAGCAACATAGAAGTTGGGTTCACTATTCTGGGTATAAGAGATATTCACATCAACTGAGAAGTGACGTCGGTGTGTTGTATACATGGGTGTACAAGGGGCTCGAGACTTAAGGTTTGGGCTCTAGACTCAAGAGAGTCATTATGTGTATGTATATTTCTCTTTCATATAGTGAATATTCTGTTGCTCCGTGGATATATGCCAGATAGGCCAAACCACGTTAAAATTCTTGTCTTATGGTGTGCTTAATTTTATTCTGTTTATTGCGTTTATTTCTGGGAAACGCTACCAAGCGTTTCCTCAGATTGTCAACTTGGGTTTCTCTCAATGCACTTCCAGAAGTGATCTTTCAGTGGTTGAGATGTGAATTTCTGCCCCAGTTGATTGGAGAGAGGGGGAAGTAGTCTCATATTAGAAATGTAGAAAGAGATCTAGAGATTTATAAAAAAACTTGGGTCATTTCATCTAATATGCTAGTCTTTTGAGATAAGTACCCAATCCTAACAAGTAGTATCAAAGTCAGATTTTAAACTATATCATATGAACTCAAGAAATCCTCGAAACGGATAGGATGATTGGCTCTATTCAAAGGAGATTGTTGGAATTGTGAAGAAGATCTATGACTTTATGAAGAAATTAGAACACTTTATTTAATAGACTAGTCTTTTGAAATAAATAATCCGTCCTAGGAAATAGAAGAATGGGTATTGCCCATTTCTCTGTAGAAGACAATGCTGATGCAGTAGAGATTTGCAATCATTATCGAAGCTACCGTATTCTAGCTGCTGCGACATATACGTTGCTCAGAGGGTATTCAACCGAATCAATTTGGGAGTATCTCTTATCTCAGTTAGCATTGATACGGCCCCCCAACTGTTGCATCATGTTGAAAGAGCTGGCGTCTTTGACATTAAATGAAACCAAGATAGGACCAGTGTCCATCCTTTACTTGATCAAGCTGATGCTGATGGTTGTTTGAGACGTCATGGTGTTGTAGAAGGAGTGTTGAATGAAATCGGTTGGGGGAGAAGGCAGTGTCAGCCCTGAATCTCAGGGGTTTTAGGCACAGTGTATTATTGATAGGGCCTTAGATCTTGAGAGCAGTGTAAGCTTAGGCAGCCTAGTTAGCCTCATCGCAGGGCCAGCCCCGAGAGAAGGTGAGTTATGCCACGTGCCCTTGTTTGGATTGGAACCCTTCGGCCACTTCAGTTTCGGTTGGCCTTTCAGATGGTTGTCTCTATAGTTACACTTGAGTCCCAAATTCAGGCATCAGAAGCCTTCGGATTTAGAATCTGAATAAATTTTGATTTATGATTAATATGTTTGTTTGAAGTTTATATTTTTAATTATGTTATTTGTATTGTCCTACCATTGAGTTGGATTTTATCGTTGCCATTTTTGTCCGCCCCTCTATTCGTCATTTTTTGCTGCCATCGCTATTGGTTGTCAGTGCTATTATGTGTCTATTTGTAAGCCTAATTTAGATCATTTGTCTATTAGATTTGATCATTGTGACAATGATCTAATTTTTGTCTAATGCGGATTTGTTTGCTTCTACTATCCCAATTTTATCTACATTTGGATCTATCTGTTATCCAGATTTTGTGTATTTCGGATTTGTCTACTTCTGTTTTCAATCGAGGTTTTAGTTATTGAGATTATTCAGATTTGTTGATCTCCTACGAATATCGATGTTTATTTGCTTCAACTCATCTGCAGCTTGCTGTTGGTTTTTGTCATTTTCTTCATTTTACATCTTTACCATTGATCTTCTTTTACTCTATCATATTACATTATCTGACGGTTGGATCATCAAATTACTCAAGTGTGACTTGAGTTTGAGGATTGTGAGAGATTATGTATATCTCTCAGTTAAGAAGTTATAGATAAAGCATTCACTTTAGTAGAAATATATGTGTTTTAATGAATTTTTAAAAATATAAATATATTTTTAAAAAACATTTTCAAACGATACATTAATGGAAATTTTGTTGCCAAATCACATCATGAACATAAAAAAAGAAAAAAAAGAATGGACGTAGACTATAAGGTTAGGCCCCGCCTCACATTAATTATTCTTGTTCATTATGGACACCTCCTTTTAAAAGTTGATATGAACAGTAACACTAATAGAGTGAGGCTTGTTGACCCCAACAATGATTAAGGGGATATGAGTATGAAAATGTATTTAGGTATTACTCAATATTATCTAAAAAATTAATTGGATTGCCAATGCATACAAGTCTGAATCCAAATCCCTAATATGAAAATTTGGATTATTAGGTGGTACAATATTTAAAAACTTGGTTGGAATTCAAAGTTTTGGCTGGTATGTATTAGATTTTTCAAAGTCTTGGATCAAAATTTTGGCTGAAATTGGTTAAAATTGGACAAAATTTCAACAATGTTACAAATTCTGTCTGGCGTGTATTACCCAGCAGTTCTTATTTATTTCATATATGGTGACATTATTCTGCTAAATACTTCAAATTCAATGTAAGTGTGATTAAACTCTAAATTTAAAACATATTCGACTCATAATTTAATTAGAATCGAGTCATTTAGATAAGTTTTCAATTCAACTAAAAAAAACTTCATATAATTCATTAACTAAATTCAATCAATATTCAATTGAGTAGAATCAATACTAAGATTCGAACGTTTTTTTTTTTTCTAAATTTCTGAGTTATAGGCTTTAAGCATGTGTTTAAATCTCGGCCAATACAATATTTCTGAAGGATATCGGCAGATTTCTCTTTAAAAATAAATAAATAAATATCGGCCAATATTTATATAAATAATTTTTTTTAAACAGATTTTTCGATTTTTTATATGATTTTTTTTCAAAAAAAAACCAGAAATTTCAAAAAAAAAAAAATGAACAGAGAGAAAGATCTCGCCTAAGATCTCGGCCTATATGAAAAATCTGCTGAAATCTCGACTCAGCCAATTTTTCGACTTAATGATTATAAAATGATAGGCCCAACTAGGAAAGTTACTACTTTCGGTACTTTGTAATAGCCAAATATCGATCGATCAGTATATTTGGACCCCCCTGTGTCAAAGGGGTTGGTCTTCAAGAAAGCTCTTCTCATATCTCATGAACCAAGGTTTTAAGTTGGATTCACACTTAAAATCTCTCTTTGTATATAGGATTTTTTTTAAAAAAATATAAAAATGATAAAAATAGGAAAAAAATGAAAAATTTAGTATAAGCATATTTTTGTTTTAAAACATTAATTTTATGGCATATTAAACTCTTAATAGTCAAAATTTCGACTTTAATAAAGTATGTCTCAAAATTTTGAAGATTACTTATTTTTTTTAGAAAATAGGAGACTAATGTGAGGGAACACCTAATATAAAATTTATGTTCTCTAGTATCTTATAGTGACATGTATATCCTATTACAATTTATAATTTTTTTCTTTATAAAATTTGAATTCTATAAAAATATTAGAAAAATTATATCAATCACATTAAAGACTCTTCATTTAATTCCAGAAACAGTTCCATGCCATTTTATTAACTTTTTAAAAGAAAATCCAAAATGAAAATTATCTTAGAAAAATTGGATTTTATTAATTTTATGAAAAACTTGAAAAATTACAAAGATACCTTACAAACTATATCAATCACATTATGACATCTGGATTTAATTCCATAAGCCCTCGATATTATTTCATTAAATTATTTTCACGAAAAACCCCAAAATCGGGATTATCTTAGAGTAAATTTTTTTTAAAATGATAAAAGTAACTAAAAATGGTTACATTTTAAAAGAAAAATATTTGTAATTGGTAAATACCTTTCACTTGAAGAACTTTCTTCTATACCTTCTTAAAATCATACTTAATGCAAAATTCAACTTGAAAAATTATCAATTTGCCATGGATAAGACAGTAGGTTCACTAGTGCATCTAACTATCGTATTTTTTTTTAAATTCTTTCTTCTTTCAACAGTTTTATAATGAAAAATTAGAACTTGGAAAGTCAAATTTAAATAAATGGAATTATGACCAATTATAATGATAATAGTGTAGTTAGATTTTAAATCTATTATTAATGCACTTGCATTCTTGCAATAGAGGGTTGGATGGTCAACCAATGAGCAAGATATGAGATGAAATTGGTTTTAGGTGTGGATAAACAAGTTTAGCATTGAAAGAATGGTGGGAGTTTTGGATTTCTTCGTTATAAAAAAGTTAGCATTGAAAAGAATGAACACTTTAGTATGATTATATTTTATAAAAATTAGAAGTTTATCGAGCCCGATTTGGGTTAATTAAGTATTTCTTGTGCTATATTTTTATGCAAAAAATGGTAAAAAAAAGTTAATGAAAAATTCTCATAATCTAATGACTTAGAGGTCCCAAAAACGTTGATCCTGAGTAATCAGAACCTCAAACTACTGATACCATATTAGAGTAAATTTCTCTCAATTTCATTGATATCTTTACATTGTATATATAGATTTAGAAAGGAAAAAATCTCTCCACATAATTAGGAAATCATAATTGTACAATTTATTGAATATCCCGTGATTATTGGTGAGGATAATCACGGGGGTAAAATGCAGATGACAGAGGATGGTAGATATCGCTAATAATGCTGAAAGTGACTCGGCTTTAGGTAAATTATGGTCGATGTGACAAACTCATTTAATCATAAATGTGGAAACATTATCAAGTAGATTAGCTAGGTTTTTTTTTTATAGATTTTGAAGTAATTTTTTCATCATTAATTAGTAAGGATATCTATGTTTTATAAAAGAATATTAGTGAAAAGTTATAAATTAGATAATGACAAATAAACGACAAGACAGATTCATCACTTATTATAAAAGGATCTGGTGTCCCATCAATTTTCTATTTTTGAGAATTCTATTTTTACTTAAAACTCTTATTTTACAGTTTTTATCTTATCCATTGCTTAATAGGCACTTTTTGTGTCCTATATATGAGTGCTCCTCCAACTCTTTTAGAGAACTCTATTGTCTTCACACCATGTACAATTAGATTGCGATGCCAATGTCATGTCCAATCCACGTAGGTGAAGAATCCTATGCTTTAGTGCTTGATCCATTAGCATGTAATAATCATCTCTTATTATTATTATTATCATTACTATTATTATTATTATTATTGTATTGTCGTTATCGTTATTATAATCTCAATTAATTTATGGGCTGATGTTTAGAAAGTTGAAGAACTCTCATAAAACTCTCACGAGTGATATTCACTGATTTTAAGCACACCAAATGAAGCCACACGAGTTCGAATCTGACACCTCTCACTTTTTAAAGTAAGAGATTATCTGTTGAGATACACCCATTTGAACAACTAGTCAATTTGTTATTCAGTTGGACAAATTATCAATGTACAAACCACATCATCAATATATTAGACTTATCCTGTGTGGGTGCGAAACTTCACTCGAAGTGAGAGGTTTATGAAAACTAACCTAACCATAAAAGTTTCAAGGAGATTTCTCTATCTTCGTACTAAAAAAACATTCTATACCTAAAAACTAAAAACTTGATGGATTAACTTAGTTCGATGGATCATTAATGCTCTAAACCACCTCAAAACAAGAATTAAAAAATTGGCCATACTCAAGCCATTACATGACCACATCAACTCAACTTTTTATTTTCAAAGTTAGAAAAGGTATTAGCTTTCATTATTAGACACAATGAGCATCAATTGAGATAGACTAGAATCACTAGATCTTAACCTAATCCTCATTGAGTATTGAGCCGTACATCCAATACGACTATATCGGTCATATAGAATGCTTATTGACCTATACTTGTTCATTAGTATCATACAATCATCATTGAAATTTTTATTTATTTAAAGCTTAGCTTTTTCAAATTTTATTTCTTTATTCAACTTTATCATAAATTATAATTTTTTTAAAAAAAAAACCCAATAGCAATAACCCTCTGATACAATGGAACCAGTGAGGATTATGAAGAAAGTGATGATGAAATGTGAAAGATAAAAGATTATATGCAAATCTAAGAATGAGAAAAAGTTGTGCATGAGAATCTTGACTTTGGCATTCTAAATGACCCAAGAACGCTAAAGCCAAAACTTTAAAAAGGGCTTCTCTTTAGAAGTAGAAACATTTAACTCTAATAGTCTTCCTTCCTTGGGAGATGTTAGATTAATTAAGGCTAATTAAGCCAAGTTGGGAGACCTAAACAGACCCCATTTTTATGATTAGGACCCACATAGAAGATATGTATGATTTGGGATCGCTTTTATTTTTGTTTTAATGTATAATTATTAGGTGAATGTGACATGACTCTGGCGACAAGTGGTGCAGGCACTAACTAGGCACATGTGGATGCCATGGCCTAAGACAAATCGAAGTGTTTTAAGCTGAAAATTTGTACTGTTTGCTTGGGTTTCAAGTCAATATAAAGAGGGCCTTGGCTCAGGAAACATTTGACATCATGATGAAACCCTACCATGTGTAGGCCATGTGAGAGTATCATACTATCATAGTATAGTACATATCATAGATTCCTAGTGGGTATCTTTCTTTTTGAAAAAAAAAAATTAAGATTTTTATTCAAAATATAAAAGTAGTTAGTTATTTCATTTTTTTTAATTGTTTGGTGAAATGGTATATTTTCAAAAATAATTCAAAGCCCTTATAAACTAAATCCTATTTTTATTTATTGAAAAATAGACAAGTGATCGAAGAGTAATCAACTTTTTTTATGATCGTAATATATTAAAAAAATCAACATCAGATGACAGACGAATGCGTATCAATTTTTTTATTATTAATACAAATCAATTTTTTCAAATTTTTACCTCCAAATAGCTGTATATATTTTTGTTGCTTTTGATGGGAGCCTTGTGATCAAATTGTCAAGACTTTGGAGGTCTCTTTTTTCTTATAAAAAAGAAAAAAAAAAGGTGGCCCATCTATTTTCTTTTGACAAGAAATCTATTTTATCCTTGTTCTTTTAATTTCTTATCCTTAAGCTAGCCTATGACTCAGTAAATTTTTCTGATAATGAAGAAGAGGTAACTTTTTAACATGAATCACTGCTTTAAATTTTGTCAAGTCACATCGAGACAAACTGATTTGACCCGACTCTCCCAATTTTCGAAATAACTCAAGTTGCTTTGCTATTGTTAAAGACTTTAATTATAGTATGAAGACTAATTCAATAAATTAAATATTTAAGTTGACTCTTAGAACCTTTGGTTCTGTCTTAGTGGCATGCTAAATCAAGTTAAATTTCTTTTTAGTCATAATTTGTTGTTCAATGGACAATTGGAATAACCCAAGTAAGTTAACCAATGGACTGTGTTTGTTCTTTTATTTGGTTTAAGACTGATTTCATTTGTTAGGATTTTGATCTTTCAAAGACTATCTCACATTCTCTTTCTTTAAATTAGTTTTTCATTATTTTATAATTAAAATATTTAAATATTTTAGAGCACTCAACTAATTTTTAAATAAATTAAAATTTTCAAATAGAAGAAAATTTTCAGCCTCTAAATGAACTTGAATTTGGAGAAATACTTTGAATGCACTGAAAATTTCAGACAGAATGAATCTATCTGTTTCTAAAATGAACATTCACTAATTGTGATGGATTATAAAGGGGGTTATATGATAATTCAATCAAGTTTCAATCATTTATTTGATTGAAGTTTTATTACATAGGTTAATTAGAGATTTCTCTAATTTAGTGAGCCTAATTTAATATTTTTTCCATTACTTTGTTGTAAGAAAGCTTTGCAGAGAAGGGTTATTAAGGAGAAGTTAGGGTCAAAGTTATTGGTCCCTTGATTTTGATGAGAAAAAGTGGTATATTTAAAATTCATTTTTATTAAAGAAATTGTTTGGCGACTGCTCAATAAAAATTCTCACATGGAATATTAGGGGGCTGGAACTTAGGGAGAAAAGGGGGAATCTGTCAGATCTTAAAGAAGCATAAGGTGGAAATCCTTCTCATCAATTTTTTTTTTTTTTTTAAAAGGAAGAGTTGTCCACTACTTTAAGCGGAGAAATATGGGGAAGAGGTGAAGTTAGATTTTTCAAGTGAAAAACTTTAGAGAAAAACAAATTATTGGAGAAAGAGGGATTTTATTATATGTGTATCTCAATTACAACAGTTGTGTATTTATAAAGAAAAATAAAGAAGTGTCTTAACTAAATCAGAAGTCTCACTGTAACAAGAGTCTCAACACTCCTCCAGCTCTTAAAATGGAACACTTATCAAATTAGCCGACCAGACACTTTTCCAAACAAGGGTCAACTTAAACTGTTTAGTCCAATCTTTGCTATGTTGCGGGTGTGTAGAGAAAAACACTGGAATATTCATGTGTAAACTGAAGCTACGACTATAAAATTCCATTGCTCTCAGTTAAGATCATCCAGACCATTATTCATGTGTAAATTCTATCGTCCAAACTAAAGAATAAATGTATATAAGATCGTCCGGACTGTCAACTAGCATGGTCCGGCCGATCTAAACTCAAGCAACGACTGTAAAATTTATTCCTCTCAGTTAAGATCGTCTGAACCATTATTCATTTATAAATTCTGTCGTCCGAATTATAGAATAAATATATATAAGATCATCCGGACCATCCACTATCATGGTCCGGATGATCTAAACTCAAGCTAACGGTTGTAAAATTTCATTCCTCTCAGTTAAGATCGTCTGGACTATGCTCATGCATCATCCGGACGATCTAAGCTGAGAAAGTGAGTTTAAGTTTGAATCTAACCATTTTTCCCCTCTTTACATTGTCGTTCCATCTTTCCCTTTCGAAACCCTTGGAATTGAAACCATATTTCGAAACCCTTCTCACTCAAACGTCTTTCGAAACCCTTCCAACTGAAACCCCTTTCCAAACCCTTCTTCCTCAAACCCCCTTTCCAAAACGTACCACACCCCTCTCAAGCTACTCCCTCAAGATCCTATCTTGGTTTACCGGTAACTCTCTCTAAAGCTACTCTTTTAATCTCCTATCTCAAATTGAAGGTAACTCTCTCAAACCCAAGACTCCCCTTTATTTTTTTTTGTAATAAGTAGTATGGATTATATTGAGGGAGGTACATCCACATTTGTTGAAAATGAGGAGATAGTTGTTAATGACTTTTAAAATAAGAATGAGCTTGTTGAGGGATGCTATCCAAGTCGAAATGATCTGGTCAAGTATGTTAAGGAGGTTGTTATTGCATAAGGATTTGTAACCACCATCAAGATGTCAAATACTAAGGACAAGACGTTTTTTTTGGTTGCGATAGAGGAGGTACATCTCGCAGCACTGTTAATTTGAAAGATGATAAAAGGAAAAAGAAAGCATCCTCTCGCCTTATAAATTGTCCATTTGAAGTGAGAGGAAAACAAATTGTTAATAGGTCATGGAAGTTGACCATTAAAAATTTGGAGTACAATCATGATTTGTCGAATGTATTATTAGGCCATCCACTGACACGATGTTTTTCGGATGAAGATAAAACAAGAATCATTGAAATGAACAGTAACAATATACCACCCCGCCAGATTTTGACGACCCTTAGAAATGAAAATCCGGACATTGGAGTAACAAAAACTGATTTGTACAATTTTTTGTATTATTTTCGGAAAGAACAATTAAGAGGTCGTACTTCAATTGAAGCTTTGATTGAAGATCGTCAAGAAGGTGGTTTCCAGTACTGGCTTGACTATGACAATGACGGTCACTTGTCTCATCTTTTCTTCACACATCCATTGTCAGTTATACTTACTAAACTTATCATAATATTTTTCCTTATGCATTGCACATACAAAACCAATAGAGATCATATGCCATTGCTTAATATCATTGGTGTGACAAGTTTTATTACTAACTTCTTTTCATGCTTTGCTTTCATAAGAAATGAGAAATTAGAATATTATATATGGGCTCTACAGATATTCAAAAGGGTTTTAAGAGTTGATAACGAATTTCCAATTTTAGTGACTGATAGAGATTTGGCGTTAAAAAATGTCATTGATTTGGAGTTCCCTAATGCTATGCATATATTGTGTATTTGGCACATCAATAAAAATATCCTTGCTCATTGTGAACCTCTCTTTGAGAAAGTCGAAGTATGGAATGCATTTATATCCGAATGGAATGCATTGGTTGAGTCGCCAAGTGAAGAAGCATTTAATGGAGCATTTGAAGTCTTCAAACAAAATTTTAGAGATGATTCAAGGGCAATAAATTATATAACAAGTACTTGGATCCCACATAGAAAACAATTTGTTAAGGCATAGATTGGTTGGTGCTTACATTTTCAAAATCGAACTACTTCTAGGGTTAAAAGTGCTCATGCTGTTTTGAAAAATTATATAAATACAAGCACTGGTGACCTCCACGTTGTTCGAAAAAAGATATGCAATGCCGTTCAAAATCAGTTTGAAGAATTCAGGGCTCAACTTGAGGATGAAAAACTTCGGATTGCTCATGTTGTTTTTATTCATTTCTTTGATGAATTGAATTGCAATGTATCTTATTTTGCCTTGAATGAGTTGTACAAGCAATATGCTATGGTGGAATCAAATTCATTTTCTAGTTACTGTACTGAAGAATTTACAGCATCAATGGGTTTACCTTGTGCCCATAAAATGAGATGGATGGAGAAGTTATACCTGCATCATATCCATCCACAATGGAGGATCGACTTGATATCATTGAACGAATCGATCAACAATGAAATCAATCGGCATGGGGATTAATTAGATGTTGTATTTGAGGGCTTTAAGAAGAAATATGACAATTTGTCTTCATTTGATCAAGATGGGCTCCGAAATCATCTACAAGATCTTGCCAACGAAGGTATGCCTATCAGTATCCTATCATTCAACATTCTAGATGATGTCATCCAGGTTCCAAGAATGTAAAGTCCAAAAGTTCTACAAGACAACATATAACTCTTCTGACTTGTCCCAAGTAATTTCTTTACACAATTCTCTATAGATTTATATTGTGACAAGTATATAATTTCCATATGTTCTAATGATATTTTTTATATTGTTATACAGTGGTCTGGTTAACTTAGAGATACTGGTGATTTCCAGCATTGTTGGAATCATTAAAGGGTTATAGGGTTTAGAGAGTATTCATTGAGTTTCATTGATATTCACCCATGTTATATAACCATGAAACTTCCTGAGATTCTTAAACATAATGTGCTTCTACTGGGTCAATGTTGTTATATTACAATTTGTTTTCTTAAAGGAAATCTTTTGTGGTGTTGTTTTGGAACCTTTTTTAGATCAATGGACTGGAAATGGACATCTGTATTAAACAAGAATCCACTCCCAATTCATTAACATGTCAAACAATGTAGACTACAAAATCATCTTGTATTTCATAAGAATCCACTCACAATTCATGAATAAACAGTGCAAATGCCTGAAAAGGTCATCCAACAATTTATCACAGCTAATGCCCATTACATGCAAGATTGGAAAGAAATGCATATGTTCAGGTGTATTCAAAGGTTTACATTGAGCACTTGAAAAACCATTATATTTTGTTTCTTTTTTTTTTCAAAGATGTTGGTCCAATCACATGTTAATAGCAATCCCAAATAAAGGCTTTGAAACTTTAAAATCTCTCTCTCTCAAATTTTGTTGGTTCTTGTTTCCTTCTTACTGTGGCCCAATTCTCCATTTGGCCTGATTGTCAGCCATGTATTTCTTTTATTGTGTACTGCTTTATGCAACGTTGTATATTGCACTTTCACTAGTTTATGTGTAAGTATGTTATAAGATGCAAACTTGAAAAACTGGAACGAAGTGTGCATTCAGAATTTCATTTCAAATAGAACACGTTCATTCAAAACACATATAGAACATTTTCATTTTAAAATATGAAAATTACAAAATCATTTCCTTGACATGTCCTTATCAAAATATGAAAATTATAATATCTATCCCATTTTTTCATATCATCAAAAAAGAAGAACTATGGGGAGCCAGAAGCCTCTGTAGATGTATCAAGAACAGTCGAAGGATTATTGGAGCCAGAAGCAGGTGCAGGTGTAGTAGCAACATCTTCAAGAGCAGTGGAGACAAAAGCAGATGCAGGAGTAGCAGCAGGTAGTGGTCCAGAAGCAGATGCAGGTGTTGCAGCAGGTGGTGTCCAGAAACAGATGCAGGTGTTGCAGCACGTGGTGGTCCAGAAGCTTGTGCAGTAGTGAAGGCAAAAGTTGATGCATATGGAGCAAATCTAGTCAGGCTAGTAGTGGAGCCACGAGTTGGTGGAGTTACAAAACATCGTAGTCCACCTTTACCAGGTCCTACATGTGCTGCTATTCTATGTCGAGCAATTAAAACAGACAACCTCATATTATCCAGCAATTGGAGAAACAAAGTATTAATCTTTGTATCTTGACTCTGCGTACTTTCGTAGATGTCATCAAATTTCTTATTCATGTTGTCGTTCAAAGCCAAAATGCTATCAAGAATCTGCTGAACTTGAGGTACCTGAACTTCATGTGCCTCAAGTTCAGGTGCCTGAACTACATGTTCCTTTTCTGCTTTGAGAAACCACCTGTTCTGTGCATTGTCGAGTCTAAATCCCATTTTCTTCAAAGTGACCTGACCAAAGGTATCAATGGACTTCATAGTTATTTTATCTTCAGGGGGAAGAGGGATTTCGCGTTTTCCAAAGAAATAAGAAATCATAAGACCATATGGAAGACTATTTTTTTGTCTTAATGCAAGCTCGCATGTGACTTATGATTATATAGGAGATGGGGATTTGCTTGCCATTTATGATGCACCAGATGAAAAAAACATCGAAGCAGGACACATGATTATTATGCCATTTTCTAGGAAAAAATATTATTTGCAATAATGTGATAGATGATTCGGACATCAACTGTTAGGTCCGTCAGACCAAGCTTATCATCTTCGGTAATATTAGTGCGCCCACACATTTGCTTGAGGGCACCCAAAGCAGTGAAGACATCAACATTGGTAGGCGATGTATTTGTTCCATACTTAACATTGGGGCCTCGAGGAGATTGAACATAGTGTCGAATCTATCATACGAAAAAAGTATTTCACAACCTCAGACTTTGGATTCAATAGAGTATTCATCGTTCGATTTTATGTTTGCATAAAATTCCTTTACTAAAGTAGGATAAATATCCGATTTTATTTCAAATACTCTTTCGTTTTAGTTCAAAGGGTGGAAAAAAGGAAAGATCGATGACTTTACCAAAGATATAGGGTCGAGTGGACAAATCATCTTTGTAGAGGGTGGCAGCTTCCTCAAAGATGAAATGATTGGCATCGAAGGTAGGATTTTTCCTCTATTTCTTCAGCGTGTTTGTAGAGGTAGATTTCCCCCTTCTCTTCGATGAGCCTGGATTTGATGCCATGTGTAGGTGGAAGGTGGAAGGTGGAAGGTGGAAGGTTGAAGGTGGAAGGTGGAAGGTCGAAGGTCGAAGGTCGAAAGTGAGGGAGTTGAGTGAGATTTTTCCTTTGCACGTCCGAAATCAATCGAACGATTGGGGGAAGGGAGAAATCGATCGAACGATTGGGGGAAGGGAGAGGAATCGTTCGTACCTTTCGGGGAGATCGATTTTCTGTTTGGAGGAAGGGAAAAGGTCTTTCGAACAAAGAGGAAGAAGTGGAGTTAGGGAAAATTAGTTTTAAGTTTCGTTCGGCCCGTGTATATAAGTTATATAAATCATCCGGACGATGCATAAGGATGGTCCGGACGATTTTAACTGCGAGGAATGAAATTTTACTGTCGTAGCTTTAGTTCAGATCATCCGGACCATGCTAGTGTATGGCCCGGACGATCTTATATATATTTATTCTTTAGGACAACATGATTTATGCATGAACTATGGACCGAACGATATTATAGTACGAACGAAGGAAAAATGTTCTTATCTCACGTCTGGACTACGCTGACAATGAACGACAAAATGGTAATTTCCTTTAAAATTTTGAAAACCTGTGTCTCCAGAAAGAAAAATTCCGTGTCTAAATGCCCACCCTTTTTCCAAAAAATTGACTGATTTCGTGGAATTCATGGTATCCAAAACGATTCCTTAACATTGGAGCTATTTTCAATCTTCCAAGTTCCAAGTGTATGCTTACACATCTTGAAAGGCATTTTAATCAAGAATTCTATGATCTACGGATTCTAAAGAATTCAATGATCCTCACCTATTGAATGAATAAAAAACCTAATAAACCTCATGAATTGAATTTATTTTTATAAAAAATATACACAATAGAATTTTCTTTTTATAATGTAGATCTCATCGTATATTAGAGATAAAATTGATTCTATAGGTATACAAAATCACCTACAAATCTCGTATATAGTGAATTAAAAAAGTGTCTAACTCAATATCTTTAATCTAATTTTAAAAATTTAAGAGATGAATTATCTTTTTTTGCTAAATGAAAATCTTCTAAATAAATAAAATAATTAATAATTATATAAAAGATGACCAGCACACATGGACAAATTGAAAATTAAGACAAGTCAATGGCTCTCCCTTGTCCACATATGTCTGTCTAGTACTCTAGTCATTAAAATTTAGCCCAGAAGTCTAAAAGCCTAAAGAACCTAGCTAAACAAAAAGTGGGCTAAGATATAAAGTTTGTCTATTTTGACTGGGCTTGGAAAGTTTTGGAGTCCGACTATTATAAGGGCTGGGCTATGTGGGGGCCCGAATTCCTGAGCCCAGCCTAATTATGTAGGCTATTAAAAATGATATATATATGATAGATTTATTAGGGAAATGGGGTTCTGGGAGAATTATAAAAATCCAATGCTGTTAAATTAAAATCTCACTACGTTATCCACTTGTAGATCAAATTTCATAAAAAAAATTCAAATGCAAGACACTTAATTTTACTAGTCAAAGTCAATAGACATCTTTATTTTCCTGAAGATACCTGATACCACTAAAATCATGTGGCCTTAGTTTGATTTTTTGATGAAATTTGGTCCATATGTAAAACATTTTTTTTATCTTTCAATCCATCTGCTTGAATTTTTACTATTTCAACAAAAAAAAAATAAAAGAAATAGAAAAACTCGTTCTTGATTTGAACTCATTATCTATAATAGATTTACTTAATATTAATTTTAATAATTTAATAATTAAAAATTAATTAAAACTCATACTAGAAAACAAAATTTACTTAAGTGTATTCTTTCAATGAATTTTTATTATATAAAGGTACTTATTTTTGGGCTCGTTGGGTTGGTCTGGTTCAGGCTCGGGTCAGACTTTTTAGATGTTATAGGCTCGGGCTTTTTACTTGCTATTCAGTCTCCGGCTTGACATAGCTTGAACCCGGCCTGAGTCTGGTCCGTTCCCATTTAAGTTATGGTATGAATGTAATTTTTTGAACTTTTATTATTACAGATAAAGAGTGGTGGTCAACCCTATGGAGATCCCAATTTGTGTTTTTCAGTTTTAATTGCTCCCTTTGCATGGTGAATCTTCTATCTTTCAAGTTAATTAAATTTTTACATTAAATTAATTTTCTGAAATTCTAATTTTTAGATTCATAGGTGGTAATGGGGGATAATGGGGGTAACTCCTATTACCCCTGTTTGGTAATTAAAGGGGAAGGGTAAAAAATCAACCTTTTACCCCTCCTCCTAAACTTTTAAAAATCCTTTTCAAATGAGGGTTTTCATATTATCTGGAATAACCCCTAGTGGGTAACCCCTTCAAAATTTACCCTCTATCCAAATGCAACCTTTGTGGTAAATTCATAGGTGAAATTTGAATATAGGTGTTGCTTAGTTTGACCCTATTTTTGAAAAATTCCCTTAGATTTAAATTTCTCAATTGGATCTAAATTTTTTTATTCCGCTATGGACTAAAGTTTCTATCATCTTTGAACCTTAGCCTACATCAATAATAAAAAAAAAAATGTCTTCTCAAATATACTAACTTTAATATGATTTTTTAGTGTTGTTCCATACATCCATTTTGATGCAATCCTAGTTTCTAACACCCTAGAATATTTAGGATCACTAATTTGCTTGACATTAGAATTAAGAAATCTAATCTATGATATCAATGTTACAAAATTTGGACACTAAAAAATTAGAGAGAATCTCGAAATTCAATAGAAACTCAATAAGTTTCTCTTATACCAGAAAAAATACAACATCAATTAGGAGAAATTGCATGTTCTCTTTCTCACTGACATTTGGTGTAATCTAAGGACAATGGATATAACCCGTGGAAGTTTTACACTGGATTTTCTGCAGTTTCTCATATGTAAATTCAAAAAAAAAAAAATCAAACAAGCAATTATGATAAATTAAATTCTTGAAAATTTATTACAAATTCAAACAATAAATTCAATGAAATGATAACTATACAGGTTAAGAAAATGCACTAAAAAATAACTTGTACATTCCATCTGCCAAAGGCCTTATTTATAATGAAATTGAGAAAAATAAAAAATAATTAAAAAAAAAAAAATATATCTAGCATGTCTTGGTTGTCCATTCACAAATAGGACATTTTTACATATCAAAATCTCCTCCTATCCATTCATATTATAAAAAATATCCCTTTCAAATGGAACACTTATCAAATTAGCAGACTAGACATGTTATTATCAGCTCCTGAATGGAAAGACACTTTTCCAAACGAGAGTTAACTCAAACTGTTTAGTCCAATCTTTGCTACGTTGCGGGGGTGTGCAGAGAAAAATACGATCTAATTAGATTCCTTTTCATTTTATTTTTTTGGAGTCCACAATAGTTAAAAAATATTTTTTTTATATAAGTAACACTCTACACAAATCATATCATACCGTAAAAAGTCCATTAACTAACTAATCTTTACTTCTCAACTTCTCCTCCATATAGAATTTTAATTTAAAAAAAAATACGATTTTTGACCTTTTTTTTAACTAGGCTTGGACATCTTAATTATAAAAAAAGGGCATTTAGGTAGCTTTACATTTTAAAATTAACTTAAGTAGTGATAGAAACAATCAAAATTTAATAACGATGTGCTCTAATTTTATAGGAAATTATTGCCACCTATAATAATATTAATTAGATCTATTAAATGCCATTTCTCAAATTTTATATTTTCATTTCAATTTATTAGAATTCATATTTATTGTCATGTTGTAATCTTTCATGTCCTTTAAGAATATGTTAAATGATCTTGTCCTTCATTAAATACTTTTTTTACTTTTAATATGTTGATTACTAGAGTGCGAATTTAGTCAAAATGTAGTTACTGACAATTTTGTAATATTACAGAAAAGTGAAATGATCATGTGCTGGCCTCCTTCTCATATTTACCACCCATTTAATTTGTTTTACTAATTTTCATTAATGATGGAATTTGTTTATTTAAAAATAAATGGTGGATTCACTCCTTATAACAACATATTTTCATTTCACATAAAAAATATTGTATTTAAAAATGTAAGGAAAAAAAAAGCATTGAATGTTGTAAGGCCACACCACTGCAACCTTCCCAAATCTTCCCAAATTACTATCAAAGATGTTAATGTTGTACTTTTATATAAATGATTATAGAGGTAGGGATTGGTCCAATTGTCAAGAGTTCTTGACTTCGATTTACGTTTAAACCCCTCTAAATCACTCTCTAGAAAGAGAAATTCCTTCCAAGAGCATGACATTTACTTATCATTTTTATAGTCTTCTTGAAGAGGAAAGAGAGAAAACCAATCACTCTTTTAACCATTCTCTTTATCTATCCATCTTTAGATCAGGGTTTAAAATTTATTATAAACCCATATAATCCTGTCTCCTATTTCCTTTTTACAAAATCCACTAATATCTTTCAGACCCTCGCCCCTTTGAAAATACTCTAGATGGATATTTTCAGGAAATGGGTTGGCAATAGATCTGTCAGTAAATTTACTTGCCTGAGTGAAACTGGTGAGTCAAACAAGCCTTTATTTCAAGAAAATTGACTGATTTCTGTGGAATTCATGGTATTCAAAATGATTCCTTGATACTGGAGATATTGTCAATGTTCTAAGTAGAGGTTCAAAATTTGATATCGATCGATATTTTTTTCTCTTCATTTTTTTTTTTTTTTTTCAAATGACAGATATCGGCTTATATTGAGATATCGGCCGTAATATCGACGTATTGACCGACATAATACGGTTATGTGAACTTACTTTTATAAAAATGCACACAATAAAAGATTTTTTTTAAAGTATGGATAATTCAAAGATCAAACACAAAACCACCTACAAATCCTATATATTAAACAAATCTTATATAAAAGCTTAAGAGATGAATTATCTATTTTTGCTAAATGAACATCTTCCAAATAAATAAAATAACTAATAATTATATAAAAGATGACCAGGACACATGGACAAATTGGAAACTAAGACAAGTCAATGGCTCTCCCCTGTCCACATATGTCTGTCTAGTACTCTAGTCACTAAAAATTTAGCCCAAAGTCTAAAAGCCTAAAGAACCTAGCTAAAGAAAAAGTGGGCTACGATATAAAGTTTGGCATGAATGACGGAGATTTTTTTTATTTTCTGACTCTACACGTTCAATTCTAAATCTTGAGATGAAATTACCATTATACTTCATATTTTTACTTATTCAAATTAATTGACAATTCATTCGACATTTCAGATAAATGATCAGAACAACTTATTATAGTCGTTTAAACGGTGGGTCGATGCTATAGTAATGCATAGTATATTATTTAAATAATAAATTTTTTTTTAAAACTTTAAAATTATTTTTTAAGTACTGTATATTTCTAAAATTTCTTAAATTGAATATCCGGACTAATTACGATAATGTGATAAAAATATTTTAAAACTTTAAGATCTTTTAACACTCCTAAATGCTTAAAACACAGTATTTTACAAATAAGGATATTCCTTGACTGTGCCGAAAACACATTTGGGAGTGTCAAAAGACCTTAAAATTTTAAAGTATTTTTATCAGGTTATCGTAATTAATCCGATATTCAATTTGAGAAATTTTGAAAATATACAGTGCTTAAAAAATAACGGTCTATGTTGCAAATGCTAGAGTAATGCATAATGCATTAGTTAAATAATAAAATCTCCTTTAAAACTTTAAAGTTATTTTTTAAACACTGTGTATTTTCAAAATTTCTCAAATTGAATATTTGGACTAATTACGATAATCTGATAAAAATATTTTAACACTTCAAGGTCTTTTGACACTCCCAAATGTATTTTCGGCACCGCCGAGGGATACCCTCATTTGTAAAACAATGTGTTTTAAGTATTTGGGAGTGTCAAAAGATCTTAAAGTTTTTAAAATATTTTTATCAGGTTATCATAATTAGTTTGAATATTTAATTTGAGAAATTTTGAAAATAAACAATATTTAAAAATAACTTTAAAGTTTTAAAGGAGATTTTATAATTCAAATAATACACTGTAATAGTTACTGTATCATCACTGGACCGTCAGAACGACTGTAATAGGTCAGTGCGGTTCATTCGAATGAATGTTCTACCCATTTGTTCGAATGAACTAAATTTACACTTCGGCATTCTTTCGGATAAGTATAAACACGGGGGTATAATGGTAATTTCATTCCAAAAATCTGAAATATGGTGTGTAGAGGCAGAAACTCCGGGTGATGGTAAGTCGCGCCTAAAGTTTCTTTATTTTGACTAGGCTTGGAAAATTTTGAAGTCCGATTATTATAAGGGTTGGGTTATGTGGCGGTTCAAAAGCCTGAGCCCAGCCTAATTAGGTAGGCAGGGGTCGAAATCTCGATCGATACTGTGTGGTATCGGCCAGAGATAAAAAAATTCGATCGAATATCGACTGATTTTTTTTTAAAAAAAAACAAATATCGGTTGTTTGCCCGGTTGATATCTCGGCCGATATTTATATTTTTTATTTTTTTTAAAAAACAGCCTTTTTTATTTTTTAATGTGAAATTAAAAAAAGAAAAAGGCCACTGACATTTTCAAAAAAAAAAATTGAGGGGAGAGAAAAATCTCGGCTTCCGACCCCTATGTAGACTATTAAAAATAACATATATGATATATTTATTAGCGAAATGGGGTTTTGGGAGAATGTAAATTAAAACTACATTTAAATTAAAAGCTCACTACATTATCAACATGTATATCAAATTTCATAAAAAAAAAATCAAATGTAAATCACTTGATCTTATCAGTCAAAGTCAATAAACATCTTTGTTTTTTCTGATGATGCCTAATACCACTAAAATCATGTGGTCTTAATTTGATTTTTTGATGAAATTTGGTCCATATGTAAAACATTTTTTTTATCTTTCAATCCATCTGCTTGAATTTTTACTATTTCAACAAAAAAAATGAAAGAAATAGAAAAACTCATTCTTGATTTGAACTCATTATCTATAATAGATTTACTTAATATTAATTTTAATAATTTAATAATTAAACTCATACTTCATAGAAAACAAAGTTTACTTAAGTTTATTCTTTCAATGAATTTTTTTTTTATATATAAAGGTACTTATTTTTGGGCTCATTGGGTTGGTCTGGTTCAGGCTCGGGTCACGCTTTTTAGATGTTATGGGCTCGGGCTTTTTACTTGCTATTCAGTCTCCTGCTTGAACCCGGCCTGAGTCTAGCCCGTTCCCATTTCTAGTAATATCCTTATGTTCCCAGTTCCCACGCAGCCATTCTACCATGGCTGACTTCTTTAGTTTTTCTTTATGATTTACTTTGCCATATGGCAATCATTTAAGTTATGGTATGAATGTAATTTTCTGAACTTTTATTAATACAGAAAAAGAGTGGTGGTCAACCCTATGGTGATCCAATTTGTGTTTTTCAGTTTTAATTGCGCCCTTTGCATGGTGAATCTTCTATTTTTCTAGTTAATTAATTTTCTGAAGTTTTAATTTTAGATTCATGGGTGGTAACGGGGGATAATGGGGTGTAACCCCCTATTATCCATGTTTAGTAATTAAAGGGGAAGGGTATAAAATCAACTTCTTACTTCTGCTCCTAAACTTTTAAAAACTCTTTTTAAAGGAGGCGTTTTCATATTACTTAGAGTAATCTTTAGTAGGTAATCCCTTCAAAATTTACCCTTCATCCAAACACAATCTTTGTGGTAAATTCATAAGTGAAATTTGAATATAAGTATTGCTTAGTTTGACCCTATTTTTGAAAAATTTCCTTAGATTTAAATTTCTCAATTGGATCTAAATTTTTTATTCCGCTATGGACTAAAGTTTCTATCATCTTTGAACCTTAGCCTACATCAATAATAAAAGAAAAGTCTTCTCAAATATACTAACTTTAATATGATTTTTTAGTGTTATTCCATTCATCCATTTTGATGCAATCCTAGTTTCTACCACCCTAGAATATTTAGGATCACTAATTTGCTTGACATTAGAATTAAAAAATCTAAACTAGGATATCAATGTTACAAAATTTGGACATTAAAAAATTAGAGAGAATTTCAAAATTCAATAGAAACTCCATAAATTTTTCTTTTACCAGAAAAAATACAACATCGATTAGGAGAAATTGCATGCTTTCTTTCTCACTGATACCTGGTGTGCTCTAAGGGTGGATATCACCCGTAGAGGTACGTTGGGTTTTCCACATGTAAATTAAAAAAAAAAAAAATCAAACAAGTAATTATGATAAATTAAATTCTTGAAAATTTATTACAAATTCAAACAATAAATTCAATGAAATGATAACTATAAAGGTTAAGAAAATGCACTAAAAAATAACTTGTACAAACCATCGGCCAAAGGCCTTATTTATAATGAAATTGCGAAAGAATATATATAAAAAAAAAAACTAAATCTAGCAGGTCTTGGTTGTCCATTGAAGGGGTAAAAAATTCGGTTGATACTGTGCCGATACCAGAGAGAGAAAAGTTCGGTCAATACGAGATCTGATTTTTATTTTTTATTTTAAAAAACAAATATTAGCATGGGCCGAGTCGATTTCTAGGCCGATATTCGTCCGATATGAGCGAATATCTCATGGCCAGTTTATCTGGAAAAGGGAGTATGGTGCAGGCGTATCTACAAAAGGTGGACCACATTCATAGATTATCATATATTTTTATTTTATTTAAAACTAGAATTGCTCAAAATTTACTAATTTAGAGCATCTATTAAAGAGAAATTGAAAATAAGAGGCCCAACAAGCTAAATGACTTGATAGAGTTTGGACCACAACTTGAGTTTGGTGGGCTTCAAGTCATCTAAATTTAATCTCTATTATTTTCAACTCTAAATCAATTCAATCTAAACTTCTATCTCAACAACTTAAGTCAAGACTAAAATTAGATTTTAAGTTGAGTTGAGTTAAGACGTATTTAAGCAAATTAATCATTTTATTTAGAGGACAAAACTACAAACGTCTAAGCAGACGATTGTCTAGTTGTATAGGCTGATTACAAGAGCAATTTAATAGTGAAGCTAAATTATTTAATATACTATTTTCTTTTTCAAAATTATATTCAACATAAATTGATGTTTACTTAATGCATCATTATTATTGGATTGAGCATCAAAGATAAAAAATATTAATTCAATGATTTTATTTTAATTTTAAAAAATCAAGCCCTCAGATGATTCAATGCTTCTACTTAAGACAATTTGATAGCTAAACCGCTTATTTAATTCCCTTACTTCTATTGCTATAGAGGAAAGTTAGAGATAGAATACACAGGCTAATTAGGAATTAACTTTTCTAATATTAATTCCATGAAACAATATATTAATAAATAATCTCAAAATAGTTGTCTCATTTGTATTGGAGTAGTATAAAGTGTGTTGAAAATTGATAAAATCACATGGAGTGCTAGCTTTATATATAGAGTTGCTTAAAAAAAAATATTTCAAATGAGACAATTAAAATGGGACGGAGGGAGTATATAAACATAATAGATGAAATTAAGGATCAAGTTTAAGTTGAAATCAGATTGAAAAACTCAACCGCAGTCAAAATTATTCCGAATCATTTGAACTCAAACTCAGATTAAGTCAATTAGATTTGAGTTGAATCCAGGGCTTAACTCTATTAAATCAAATTCGAGTCTCAGCATTTTAAGTAGTGAGTTGAATTCTGGAGAAAGTTTTTAATGGAATTCAAATCGATTACATATAAAATCATTCTCTCAATGACTAGCTTCTGAGAGTGAATTCTATCTAAAAAATATTAATATGATTTTGTTCAAAAGAAATTAACATAAATTTCTCCAATTATTATCCAAGGTCTTTGAAAAGTTAGTAGGCAGATTCGTCAATTGGGCCCATGTTTAGTCCCCAACATAATTGTCAGTAGATAGACTCACAAATTGGGCCCGATGTTCTGAACTTGATCTGCTAAGCCTCAGTAAAAAATCTTCTTACCTTGTAGGCTTAGGGCCTGAGTTCAAAACGTTGGCAAAATTCAATATTTAGGGCCTGGGCGAGGCCGATCAATATCAGCCAATATTATGGATTTCGACAACTTTTCAGGCTCCAAATTTTATTTTTCAAAAATATTATTACTAATATTTCCATTTGGATCAGAATCACGAGTGAGATATGCATGCAGATTCGAATTTAAGTGTGTGGATATGGATACCTATCCAGATCCAAAGTAATTGATTAGAGTCTATATTTATTTGCCTTACTGATTTCTTTTATCTTGGATATATCTGATTTGAATAATATTGGTAGTTTGTATCTAGTCGTAGTCTTTCTGTTTATTATTATTATTTTACAGTTTTTGTTTTATTATTTTATTTTATTTTTCTTTTTCAAGGGTGGACGTCAAGCAAGTCCACTTTTCACTTATCTGCTAAATCTTTTTTTGAGTTCTTTCTTCGTTTTACTTTCTGTACTTCTCCAGAGCGTAAAGTTGAGAGACTAAAGATCGAAGTCACTAAGAGGAGAGGACGACCTTTAAAAGCATGAAGGGAAGTGATAAAAATGGAAACGTTAGAGTATAGAGTGACTGAAGATATGATTTATGATAGAGTCAATTTGAAGAGAATAACTCATAAAGTCGACCCTAAATATATAAGATATTAGATGATGATGATGGTAATGATAATGATAATGATAACGTACAGTGATTAATGATAACTTTTAGAAGAGAGGAGTGGAAAAGCAAAACTTGCAATGTCCACAGGAAATAAGATGCTGAGCCTGGCCCGTGTGAAGCCCAGTTTTTGCGGGCAAGGCTTTTTGGGCTTTTCTTCAAATGGGCCAAATTCCTAATTTCTTTTTTAGTTATAGGAATGGGCCAGTCTCATGCCTAGCCATGCCCCCGAATTGGAACACATACAATTGATTCCCATGGCAACTCAAACAATTCAGTCACCAAATCTCCGTTCCCATTGAATTGGTATCTTTCCGAGTTCTGGAGTATGGACTTCTACGATTTACCGGTGCCGATGGATCTGGGTCAATCTCATAATCAACAGACCTGGGCTAGGCCCAGCACTCGTTTAAATTGGATCAGATTTAATTTTTACTCATAATTACAGACCGGCCAAATTTTTTGCTAGGTCCAAAATATTTTTGTCAGCTCAAAATTTTCTCTCTGTCTCCTTGTGTTTCTACTCTCATCATTTTTTCTAGGGTTGCAACTAGGGTCGGGTGGGTTGGGTTTCTTAAAACCCAACTAGACCTGAGTTGATATATATGGAACCCGACCCGACCCAAATCAACCTGAATTCTGATCCGACCCGCATTTAGAATCCATTTTAGACTAATTTTAGCCGGATCGGGTCGGGTTAACTTAATAAATCCTCAACCTGACCCGACCTGACCCAAATTTCATGTGGGTTTTTGTCTTCTCAACCCGACTCGACCAGCATGATTTCTCGGGTCGGGTCATGCTAGTCGGGCCAAAAGCCGACCCGAGTTGCAGCACTAGTTTTTATAAATGAAAAGGCAAGTGCCTCCATTTTTATCTAAACTTTCTATTTTTAAAAGTTAAAAACATTGTACAATGCTTACATATAAATTGAAATTTGTATAAACAATTATTTACATTAAAGATTTATTTTGAATTTAAATTGGGTGTAAATCCAATTATTATCCAATTTTTTATGATTAAAGTGTCAAGATCTTTTAGAGCACTCGACTAATCTTTGGAGCATGTGCAATCCTCCCTACATGTACAGATCAGATAACTTTATGGAGAATGACCCTTTGAGGTGAAGTGAGAATCAAATTTAGTACTCTCACTTTCTGAAGCGGGTTCCAAAAACTCTAATTAATAAAGCCATATTGATAACTCCAAGGGGTTGGCCTAGTGGTTGTGCAACTATCCGTTCTGCACAACTTTGCTTTGGCGAGTCAACTCATTATTGCTTCCAAAAGGCCTTATAGTAGAAGGAGGAAGGCTACTACTTATGTACCAGGAAATTTCCAATTCAACTAGCAATATGAGACTTTTTTTCTCTATAACACGCTCCACATTATAGACCCCCTCTGGGGTGGGGTATTACAGGTTGAGACATAAGACTTCACGATGGAAGTCTTGGGTTCAATTCCTAGTGATTATAATGAAAGGCTGCTTCCTGCAGATTTACTTGGTGTGTGCAGATTGGGGGGTTTACACACACCGTAAGAGACTAGCCGCGTGCAACGCCTGGACACCTCCATCGAAACCTTAAAAAAAGAAAAAAAGTGATATTGATCACAATCTGACCCACTGTGGGGTCCAATTTTGTTGACATACCTGCTGGTGTTAATGGCAATGGGCCTAGCTGTGACAATGTGCCATAACATGTAGATGAAAAAAAGTAGCTAAGTTCAATCCTGACGTGGGCCACATATAGAATCACATTTAGTGTAGACCGTCCAACAGGCACTTTGTTTGAAAGTGTCCATCTGGCAGCAACTGATAATTGTACAAAATGTCTCTCGGTCTAACTTACACATTATACAACATCAGTCCTTATCATTATTTCCATTCATACTCACAAATATCCACGTCAACAACGCTGCGTCCCCCCAAACATAAGGGTGATGTCACTTACCAGAAATCATTTTTTTTAACAGCAGTTCAACTGTATATTAATTTTAAAATATCGATTGACATTTTAAAAATATCAAAAAAAGTCATTCAAAACACCGAAAGACTAAACTTTATATCAAAAAATAAAGTGTTTCAATAACTTTTTGTTATAAACTAATCCATAATATTACGTCGATACCCAAGTTGTCACAAATATTGTCTAACGTTACAATGGGAGCCACCCATCAAACATACTATGGAAAGGATGGGCTACACATCGGAAAAAAACCTCAACAATAATGGTCTAATTTAACTGGCAAGAGTTGGGTTGATGGACGAGAACCACTTCATGAAACATGGATTTTGTGTTTAATTCACTCACAACTCCAAATGATCACTCTCTGTTAAATTAATCTGGTGTGTGAATTGAAAGACAATTTGATTAGAAAAAAAGAATGATCGTCTAATTTCATATGTGTTGCTCCTTCATCTCAACATTCCTCTCCCCCCTCAATTGAAAAATAAAATAAAATGTAAACAAACCATCTGCAATGGGTCCCATCAAATCTAACACCCCAAATGTCTAAATGCCACCAAGATAAAATGTCAACTAAAAACTTTAAGAAAATTGAGTATCTCCTCCATCAGATGCTGTGTTTCTATCTTTATTTATATGAGATATGAGAATAGATGTGAAGCATTGGAAGAGAAAGGTGGAATTGACTGGCTACGTATATGAAAAGAATGTGTATGAAACTATGAAAGATGAAATGATGAAGTGAAATTAAATATAAGTTAGAAAAAAGAGATGATGGGAATAGAGTGTGACCCATATATGATCTTGAAAGAGAAGGTCTACTCTACGACATTCTAATGATTTATGGTTTGTCTATACTTACTCACAACAGCCATTTTGCCTCTAAAGCCAAGCATCAATTCCAAATCAAAGAAATGTCTCTCTTGAATCAATACTTAGTGCCCTCAATGACACTTGATCATGTTTTAATATTCACTTTGCGACTTTTTCAAGGGGGGAAAAAGCTTCAAAAAGGGTCACATCTACTTATTTTAACATGAAAGTGGCACCCAATAATCAATCACATCTTTAGGTTTAGATTCATCTTTTTTTTTTCTTTAATTTAAAATTTTAAACTTTAACCTAATTTGATCATAAAAAGAGGGAGGTGAGAGTCATCTTACATAAAAGAAGTTGCTAGCCATCTTGGTGGCATCAGTTTGGTGGAACACTTTTTCTTTTCTTCTTTTATTTTTTCTCTCTCTATGGACCCAAGTGTTTTAGTGGGTTTGATTGGTGATTAGATGATGTGTGCACATCCATGATGTGACGCTTGTCACATGTTTTTTATCGATCATATGACAACGCATATGAAAATGTTTGATCACGATATTATTTTCAGTCAATTAATACAGATCGGATCGACAGTACATCTTTGATAATAAGACTCCACAGAACCTAACACAATTATACTATGTTGCGAATTAGATTGAGTCAGTCTTATTTAGTTCGTGTCTATTTTAGATTTTATTTAAATGGGTTAGCCAATTCAAGTCTATTTTAGGTTCGGATTGAGTTACCTATTATTTGGCTGAGAAGATTTTTCTCGTGCAACTCAACCAAGCCTTCTTCTTCAATAAGGGTAGACTTTGTAATGCTGGATGTATTTCATAGAGATGTGGCAATAGTTGAATAAGTTAAGTCTACGTAATAAATATAAGTTGGGTCTATTCATTTATTAAATAGATTGAGTTAGGTTAAGTTTACCCATTTATTAAATGAATCGGTTTGAGTAATCCAATCAGATCTATTTTATGTCTTTAGATTTTAGAGAGAGGTGAAATATAATTTTAATGATATAATGATGACGATTATATGTTTCAGACACATGATCTATAATTTAATTTGTTGATTAAGTTGGGGGGCAGAACGCAATATGTGGACCAAGTTCTCCGGAACAAGGCCAAGTTTTCTGTAACCACATGTCTTGTTGATGACTTTAGGTAGACAACCTATCAATATCATTAAGTTAAAATCACTCATAATAATGAGGGTTAGCCATCTAAACATGATGTTAAGTACACAACATGATTAGGCCAGAAATGTAAATGGATCTTCAATAATTTCATAACTCAAAACCATCTTATCAAAATATCCATAATCAAGTTGAGATAAATTTCCAAACTAGATTTTTAATGTAAATCTAGATCCGAAGTTCACATCAACCGGAGATGCAAATTCACATCAGGCCACATTCAAACATTTTTATTTTGGGATTATCCATATTCCATACCGTAAATATATAGTTGCAACCCACACCCCACATAGGTGTAGTTCAACTAGTTGTCTTCCACTTCAGAAAATAGGAGGTTGTGGGTTCGAACCTCCATGGTCTAACGTTGGTATGCCTTAATGGTAGTGGGCTCACACGTAGAGGTTTTATGCTGGATATCCCATGTTTTCTCATACGTGAATTCAAAAAAAATATGTATAGTTGCAAGGTACCCTAATCAACCCACAATATCCTTATCTTTAGGGGCAAAAAATACTGCTGAAACGATGATAATGGGCAGTAATGTAGCATAAAAATCAAGATCAAAATTGATTTAGTTGGTCCAACATTTCGACCTAACCTTTATTTCTCACAGTCCAATTCTTACTTCAAATAATTCAATCTAAAATTAATCCAGACACATATTTATGAGCTCAATGTAATCAAACCCAAAACCCAAGTTTGGGTTGAATTCAAGTGGCCTAATGACCTAATTTTTTTTAAAAAAAGCATGACGTGCATGATTTAAATTTATCTAATGAACTAGATATTCTGTGTGTATATTATTTATCTATTTTGTTCCAATTCTTCGTTCAAGTCATTGTTTTAATCATCACAATAAGAAAAATGACTTTGGTACAATCCAATCTTCAAGTGGATTATTCCAATTAACCTGGTCAAAATTCAAGTTGAGTTCTGATTTCAATTCAAATTGAATTAAATTGTATTAGTAGTAAAATCTATTATATTATACAAATAAGAGTTAAGAAAAATTGACTTATGCGACATTCTCTCAATTTCCAACCCACTTTTACTCTAATAAAAATATATTCCTACTATTTCTCCTCCAAATCCATTATTCTCAAGCCCATTACTCTAACAAATCTATTATATTATACAAATAAGAGTTTCAGCCTTATCGCTACTATTTTATAACTGGGTGCAGTCGGATTAAGTCGGATCAGATTAAATTGATTTTAACTTTATCAATCCAACACAATCTAAATTTTATGTGGTTTTTTTCCAACCCAACTCGATATATATATATATAGTTCAAACTCACTGATTTCTCTAATAATGATGCATGCAAAGTATTAAGCGAAAAGAAGATGGCTTCTAAATTTAGTTCCTGTAGAGTTTCTTTGTTTGCTTTTTATTTACAAGAATGCTAAAGTAATTTTACTTTTTTTATGCTTTTATAAAATTTAAATTATTAATAGAATTTATATTTTCTTACTTAATTATTTATTGTAATTTGGATATAGAATTTCATGTTTTATTTTGTTAGATACTAATAAATATTTAGAAATTTAATTTCAATTTTATGTAATCTTTTATCCTTCTATTTTTATTATATTTTAGACTAATATTTGTATTTTTGTCATTTGCATTGCACGAGTATTTGCCAGTTTAAAGTAAATAAGAGAATCATGATTTGTTTGTGCAATGGATGTGTGTGTTGAAAATCATTTACACATGTGTTGATATTTGCACGTGTGAGTGAAGAGATAAGCTCAATTATTGTCACCACAAAGAGAGGACAATGATGGCTGAAGGTGAAAAACACATTCTGGCTGGGTTGCGTTAATGGAATGAAAAGCAAAGGGAGACGTCCTTTTCTACCAGCGTGGATGAACAAATATCCGGCCAGTGGCGCTGTGCCTTCTCACTAAAACTAAATATGTGAGTGTTTAGTCCATTGATATTAATTAAAAATAGATTATTTTAAAAAAATATTTGAATTTATTTTAAATCAAAGTTTTTATCTATAGATGTTAATGAAAAAGTTGAATTTAATGGTTTCAAACTAGATTTTCTTATTTTAAAGTGAGATAAATATGGTTCAACTTCTTCTGAATTTAGTCTGATATACAGATTTTGCTTGTGGCTTTGTAGATTGTATATATATGCAGGGATTAGCTTCACCTCTAAAGTAGAATAGAAATATTCTACGATAGTCTAAAAAAAATACTTTAATTAAAGATGAATTTTGATAACTAAATAAGCTTAGGAAAAGATTTTTATTAAGCACAATGAGTAAATTAACAATGAAGTATGACATCTCAACTCAGATGTGCAAGGATGAACCATTTTGTGAAAGAGACACTAAATTGATTCAATGAGATGCGGGTGAATGATTCTATCAAAATAAAGTTGTTATTATAATGACTCACTTCTACTCAGCATAATATTATTCGTTTTGAGTGCCCATACACCTGCACAACTTTGAATTGGTTTGTATGCATCACACACATCCAAAATACATTGTGTTTGAAAGAGTTAGGTGTACACTTAAAGCCTAACCTTTGGACAACCGCCTAAGCAATGTGGAACTTTCAACTCCATTTGCTACCCATCGAAAGTCCCACATTGCTTAGGTGGGTTATCCAGAGCCTAGGGTTTAAGTGGATGCCTAACTCTTCTAGGCACAATGTGTTTTGAGTGTGTATGTGATGCACTCGTACCAATCCAAAGTCGTGTGCATGTATAAACATCCAAAGAAGATAATATTGTGTTGGGTGGAAGTGAGTCGTTTTAGCAATAATACAATAATTTAGAAGACATTAGTATATTTATGAGAAGATAGTCTAAATTAAATGAATGAGATGATGTCTATTGACTCTACTAAATTAAAGACAGGCATTTATTTGAGAATTTAGTTTATTTAAATATACGCAGTCACTCAATTTAAATAAAATAAAATAGACAACTTAAGTAACTATCAACTCTCAATTCTATTTGCATAAATAAAAATGACAGACATCTTTAAATGAAACTTATTTTCTATAATTAATAAATCAACACTTTCTAATTTACTTTCACCATATTGAATGAAACTTATTTATATTTGTTTTAACTTTTTCCTCTATTAAGTAATGAAATTGCAATCTCTCACTTTCTCAGGAGTCAACCACTTGAGATACACAATTGTAGAGGTCTTATGTTCGATATCTCGCAGTTTCTCACACATAAATTTAAATTTTAAAAAAATTATAAAATTTATTTATAAAATGTAAAATTATAAATAATTTTTCCTTCTCTTTGACTGTGAGTGGGCCTACAATTGAATTTGCGAATGAGCAACTTGCTCCACTTTGTCCTGTTTTTTTTATCAAGATAACATAAAAGCAACTAAAGCGAAATGAAAGCAATAGGGGTGCCATAAGTGCAATTGGCTTTTGAGGCCTAACCCTATTCCCTACCCAACCTGGTCTAGGCTTAGAATGGAAATGACTATGCCTTGACTAATTGACTAGTGTTGGCCTACAAATCAAATTTATTTCATAATCATGACTATTGTTTCAACTTTCAAGAGTGCCCAAGATTTGAAGGGTATAAACTATAAACTATGAGGTGACTCTTTCAATTACTATCATTCATTCCATACCAGAAATAATTGTCAGTTAAAAGTTGAAAAAGATTTGATGGTTGATCTGAGTTAACTCAATTCGAATAGATTTTAATATATATATATATATATATATATATATATATATATATATATATTTTAAATTAAGTTTCTCAATTTAATAAGATTTTGAGTTTTTATGTACTAAATAAGAAAAATTAGATTATTGTAGGATCAAGATCCGGGTGATAATTAAAATTTGAATGGGTCTAGTAGCAGTGAGAAAACCCAAGTGACAACTCAAAAATTCATAAATATTTTAATTGGTATTTATTAATTAGATTATTTTATATTAGAATTTGTTTTTATTACAAGTCATAATATTGTTATAATAGTAGTCAATTAGTCATAAATTGAGTTATTGTAGGATCAAGATAGGAGTTGGAACTAAAAGATGTGTCAAGTGAGTTCGATTCTTCATAGGATTATTTTTCATTGACTTACTTAATATATGTGGATTGGGAGGTTTAGACATATTTATAGAATTAATCTCACCTTCAATATGGTATAGAATATAGATTTAGTAAAATTCTAATTGTATTTACAATGGGCATCTACGATGGTCATTGCATGGGGAATGTAAACATTTACAAGAGGCCATGTTAAGTAAAGACTACATGAAATTAAATTGAGCTTGTTTTATTTCTACAAAGGTCACCAACACTTTCTTACTTCTCCCAAAGTGTTGTTTTGTTAACAATAGGAGCCAGCACTCTACAAAGCTTGACACTCTTTGTGCATTATACCGTTTATTATTCTAATTTGCCCAATGTGTTCTACTATAATTGTAGTATGTAGCCACACCATTAAATTTGCATATTTTGATTGTTGCTAAGATTTCATCTCGATCATTAATGGTCAAGATCGGCATAAAACTTAAAAGTTTGAGAAGCCCACTTTAAGAAATAGAGCCCGAGGAACTAGGTCAAGTTTAGACAAATCAATGCTGAAGTCCGAAGTCAGATAATAACCTCAAACATTTTATATAATTTTTTAATGGACACCCATTCTAATATGGACAAAATTTGTTAGGAAACACTTGATAGAATGAAATTCTCATTTTATCTTTACCGGTATAGCGCTTATCAAGTATCGGTGAACCGATATGCAGAATATATATATGCAGAGTAGCGTGTTATCGGTACATCGGTAAAAATAAAATGAGAATTTTACTTCATCCCATGTCTAAGATAGCTGAATGGCTTATTATTTATTAAAATATACGAATATAATTTTATATATAAACTTTTGAAAGTTCACTGCATGAACAATTTCTATAAGGGATAGCGACCAATTAACGAGCAAGGAAAGTGAAATGTGGGGCCAATATGAATGATGAAAGATTGATAGCAAAATCCTGACCATCAATCTTAAGGATGGTAGATCATGCATGATATGTCAAGTACATAATGTGGATTCACCTTTCTAAATTTGCAATGTGATACTTTCTATTCAAGGAAAAAGGTAAAAAGATAAATGATAATTTCAAAGGGAGAAGGCACGATTACACCACAATATATACCCTATTCTATCTGTTTGGGATAGAAATAGGTGGTGTAGAATAAAGAGTTCTTTTAGGCCTCTTTACTCTTTATTGGTTAACCTAACCTTTTATCCGGGCATGGACCCCACACTAGATGGGAATATGGGGTCCACGAGGCTTGTTTGATGAATAATGGGATATACATCATCTTCACTTTTCAAGATCGATATATATCGGCCAAGATCGGTCAATATCGACTGATATATAAATAAATAAATAAATAACAAAATTAAAAAGATAAAAATATTGGCCAAGACTTAGTTTTTAACCCCTTTTTGAAAGTTAATCTACCAAAATATCACAATCTCCAAAATATCACAATCTCTTAAAATGTTTTCATTTTAACAGTAAGACTTATCAAGGTCAATGTACCACTGATAAAAGAAGTTGACTTTTTAATAACTTATTAGTTTAAAACATCTATATAATTTTTTTATTTATTGAAGAATTCAAAAATATATCATTTGATGAACTGAATTTTCTTTGCCGTGGTTTGAATTTCGAGATGATTTGAATGAGTCACAATTATTTGTTGCTTTAACAACATAAACTTTTTGTTCCACCAATAATACCATCATGATATTATTTATTTTACAGTAAGCATTTTACATCCAATATGAAATATAATATGCCATTTTATTGAATTCTAACATAAAATACTTCATAGTGAATGTGAAAATAGAAGTGTATCTCTATTCCATTTTAATTTCATTTCAACGAAGGTTTCAAAACGTAAATGATCGGTTAGACCTTATTCAGTTCGGATCTATTTCGAGTCGAGGTCTATTTCACTTGCATTTCAATTAAATTTGAAGAAATAATGTAAATGAGGCACTATTGTTTATTTCTTTAACGATATAAACTTTTTGTTCCGCCGATTATATAACATTGATGTTATTTAATAAATTGGTCTATCAAGTAAGGTGGGGTCCAATAATTGAATTGCATCAAATTTTGTCATGTCTAAATAGAAGCTATGATAAAAAGAGGAAATTTTAAATATGTATTGAATTAATAAAAAATGAACCCCGCATAATATATTTATTACATATAGGAGTATGTTCATGGTAACAAATATAAGAATAATTGAATGAGGCTATGCTAATCTAATCTGACTTGAGTTATGAGATTGTTTATGAATTTAAAGTAAATAATCTTTAATAATGAATTAAACTGCATTGACCTTACAAAATCAAATGAGAAGTTATTTATATACAAATTTCAAATATTTTAATATATAAAGCCATTTGAATTAAAATGAATAAAATATAAAGTTAAAGTTGAGTTTCATAGTAAATATTAATTTTATTTGTTAAGTTAAATAATTTTTTTTTTGTTTTTTAAATAAAATATTCAAAATTTGTAATTTGATTTTATAATATAAAAAATTAATTATATTAAAAAACTAAAATGAGTCACGCGAGCTCGTGACTCAAAGAAGGTCCTGTTAGAGCTTTCGCATCCACAGCAGTGGCAGATTTTCCAAATTGAGAAAGCTAAAAGATGAGAACAGCGGGAGGGAAGGAGGGGTCGGGTTGCCTTTTACAATAATACGACGTTGCGGGCAACACGGTCAGGGATAGCGTGGTGACACGTGTCCGAACCGCTGCCCGAAAGCGACGGGCTCGAAATTCTCCGTTGGGAAAATCCCTCTCTCCTGATTGGTTAGGCCTTTGACAATTCGACACGTGGGGCCCTTGCATTCGTGAAATGACGCCAAACAGCTCCACTTGATTGGACTTGTTGTGGGGCCCGACAAGGAGCCGAATCTTGGAGCATATGACATGGTGGGTCCACCTGATGGCTGGAAAAGTCCAACCAACCTCACCAGTCTCCAAGTCCTTTACGTTAACTCTATGAGGTGGGTCCTACGTCTTGCCTAACCTATTTAGTGCGGTTGCTACGTGGCAGATTCTCAAGCCATTCTTACACAAAAGGATAAGACTCTCTCTCTCGATTTTTCTTTTCTTTTCGAGTCCCCTCTCTCGCTCTGTCTTTTTCTCTAAACTTCAAAACCCTATTTATTAAATTCGATCCTCTATCACTTGCCTAATTTACAAATGCCACCCCAGTTTCTTTTGTTTACCAGAAAGCTTTCCAACCTTTCTTGTATTACTCGATTAATCACTCTATAGGGACGAAACTTAGGTCGGGTTAAGTGAAACTTAAAAGTCGAGTTATAACCCCACCAATATGAGCCGACTTGAGAAATTAATGGGTTTAGATTATGTATTTATATATTTAGGATCGAGTTGGAAAAAAAACTCAAATAAAATTTGAGTAAAGTTGAGTTGAAAGTTTTTAAGTTAATTTGATCTGACTTGATACGATTAGATCTAAATACACCAAATTATAAAACAACATTTGAATTGAATTGTGTTAGAAATTTGAGCCAAGTCAGATTGAATAATTTGGATGAACAATTTAGATTGGATTCAATAAGTTTGGATATAGATTGGGTTAGATTTATTAAAATCCGATCTAACTGTACATGAGTTTAAACTCTACTACTGCATATATCGAGTAATTCCACCATTCTTCACCATCATTCTAACCATTTTAAATTCAAATGTCACTCTATTTGATAAAAAGTCTGCACTGATCTAATTTGTGAGAAGAGATTAATAGTAGATCTTATGTGCTCTTTGTCACAAAATAATATGATGAATTGGTTCATATTGATTTACTGAAATAGTTCTTGAATTAAATTGTTATCTTTTTTTTATTAAAGGTTTAAATTGAAAAATCACACAAATATTTTTAAACTAATTCAAAATGTATAATTTCTCTCTCTCTCATTGGTCATTGCATAAAGATTCAAGAGAGAGATATTTGACATTCGAGATTTCCTATCATAAGTTCATCTACATGATTTATTTAAATTATATAAGAGTTAGACAGTCAATAAAATTTCAAATCTTTAGATATTCGTCTCCAAAATTTAGAATATAAGTGTAGTTTAAGAACTGATTGTTTCTCGTATTAAGAAGTGAGAAGTTGCAGATTTGAATTATCATGGTTAAACCTTAGTGTGTCTTAAGAATAGTGGGTTCACCGTAAAGATTTTATACTATGTATCGTATAGTTTTCCACACGTAAATTTAAAAAAAAATTAGAATATAAAAATTGATCGCGGATAAATTTTAAAACTTTAAGCATTACATCAATTGTTCCACTGTGTTTGAAATATTAAAGGGTGTCGTATGATGTCGATGGGAGTTATTTAATAAACAAAAAAGGTTACACTTGCAATTTTTCAAACTGAAAGGGTGGGTTTTCTAAATTTTGAAATAGGTTATGGTACTTTAGCACTAAGAAATACAGAGGGAGTGTTTTTAAATAACAAAAATAACAAAAATACCTTTAATTTAGGAGAGATTGAAGGGGAAGACTCTCATTTTTAAAATGGGGTCCTTGTAGTATATTTAAATTTAAATGCCAAAAATGTATTTAATGAAAGTTAATAGAAAAGATACTTATGTATTTTATATTGATAATTTTCATCATATAAATTAAACCTTTTTGGAGAACATTCTTTTATAAAAATAAGAATATCTATGTCAAGCTCCTTATTTATCAAATGAATTTTTTATTAAAGAATTTTTTTATAAATATCTAAAATTATTTTATCAATATATATATTTTAATTGGTTGACTATAAAAAAAAGCTAGCTGTTTGGTTTTTAACCCTATTGAATTGACTCTTAATTTTTGCAAAAGCTCAATAACAAATTGCCTCTTAATCACGACAAATTCATATAAGACTAAAAATCTTATCTATCTATCTGCTACTTTACCTTATCTTCTTCAATGTGAAGAAGTACAATGCAACTAGACGACATGATGCATCATCTCAAACATTGGCTACTCACGCTTCTTTTGTCTATTATGAATCGATTTTTTTAATTACATGTTAAAAATTGTAAGAAATTTAGTGTAAAATTTTCACAGATAATATTTAAATAAGCACATCGAGTGAAGTCATGTAAACTTGACTTTTTGAAGTGAGTATGTAATTAATTTTTCTATAATTCTACATCTAATTAGTTCAAATTGAACTATAAATTTTTGGATCGAATCAATTCAAAATTTGAAACTCTTTGAGCGAAGTACGCAACTATGACCCATTTTATGAAAAGCAAAGTGCTTTTGGGATTGGGCATTTGAAGGGCTTGGTCATGATCTTCTAGAACACAAGTACGGGCACTAAAAAATTTTGGAATCAAATTATTCGTACATTTGGTCTTACTTTTTGGTAATTTAAATTATTTCACTCTAAGAGATTGTAAGTAGGAAGGTTTTATTTACCGAAAATTAATCGAGTGTTTTAAAAAATCTGAATAATTTGATCATCAAAAAAAAATTATAATTCTTTTTATTTTTAATGTATCACCTTTGATAATATAAAAAATTCAGCTAGCCTGACCGGCACAATTCAATGTCTCAACCAAACCAATAGAGTACTTATTAACATGTAAAACTTATATTTTAAGATGAGAAGATTAATTAATTACGTTTTCATAAAAAAATGATTTTATTAGCTTTTGTTCATGTAAATAAGAGTGGATGAAAGGAAGATAACACCGTCTGATAGTTAAGCCGTTTTCTAACCATTTCAAAATTGTGAATTGAAATTCTTCACCAATTAATACAACCATTAGATGGGACCTGCTATGGTAGGACCTAGTTGGAAATTCCATCTTCCTGAGACTGATAAATCACAGACCGCTAATTCTTTTAAAATCTTTTCCCATATATAAAATTGACATTTTCAAGTATTTATCAAAAAAAGTTAAGATTTTATTTTATATAGGATTGAGATAAATTTATGGTCCAAAAAAGTAAAACAAATTATTTGAAATAGTTAAAAATAGAAATAGAAATTTTATGATTGAATTTATAAAGTTAAAAGGATTTCTCACACACTTGTCATGTCTAAAAGCAAAAATGCATGTAAAAGATTGGCTAAAAAAATAATTTTGAAATTTGATTTGGTAAATATGAAGGATTTGACCTACTCATTCCATACTAAATAGAAAAAATGGATTTTCCTTGAAAATACCATGAAAGTAGTGAATTCCGGGTAGTACATCTACAAATTTTGAAATTGGATTAGAGCTTCTGGTACGTCTAATCAGTTTTTCTTTTTCTTTTTTAACGAAATTGCCCATGCTACTTTTTAGAATCACAAGTACAACCACATAAATGACAACTTCACGAGAACATCGTGCACAAATGCTATTTTTTTCAGCACCATAACATGAAAGTGCTAGTTTTTCGAGCCCTCGAACATTGCGCTCTATTTTTTCTACTGCTAGAACTACACATATATATATATATATATATATATATATATATGAAGACTAGATTTAAAAATATGATAGTTATTGTAGTTTAGTGGTAAAGATACTTATTTATTATGTGAATGATTTTGGTTCAACTCATTTTTTTTCATTCTTATCCTTTTTTTCATTTTTTTGAAAAAATTAAGTAAAAAATAAGAGGTGTTCATTTGTCCGATCCTGACCTAAATAAACGACTTTCGATGAATATTATCTTTTCAATAGATTGGGCTCAGGATTTTAGGCACGTTTATTTTTTAAGTACGAGCCCAACGGGCTTTTAAGTAAAAGCCTGAGCCCACCCCGACCAAAATAAACGGGTTTTTTAAAGATCTTTTGTTCGACAAGTCAGACTCGTATTTAAAAAATAAACTGGATTAAAATTATGTATTAGTAGTTCGTACGAGTGTATTAGCGATGTCTCCTAAAGGAAGTGCCATATGTCAGGACTTGGTTGGGGAAGATTCGAAGTACCATCTCTTAGGACTTGGTTGTTAGATTTTGTGGAGCCTGCTCATCAGAGATGCACTTTCGATCCGGTTGTAAGAAAGGTGTTTCCACCCAATAACTGTATCAAGCCCATTATGTAGAGTAGCGCAAGTGTTTTATAAGTCCCTAAATCTCCCCCTTCACGATCAATGTGAGACTCTTTTGTTGTGCCAACTATCCCCCCTCCCCCGTTCGAATGAGGCTCTCTAGTGTATAAAACGTCGCTGGCCATCCGGTCCGGCTAGCGGATCCCGTGAGTCCACATGCATTATTTTGAAGATATGACTCTAACACCACTTGTTAGGACTGGATATTTAGCCCAAAAGGCTAGCCCATTAGGTGGAGTGACTCAAGTCCTTTATAAATCCTTAAATCTCTCCATCTACAACCAATGTAAGACTAGTTCACTGTCCCAACACCATCAAGAGAGAATATTTGCTTTCGCTTAAAGGTCAAGGTGGTTCTTCGAAACAAATGAATATATGATTCTAAGTCCTTAGAAGATCCTTGGAAGAGTTGGAATTCAACATCTAAATGAAATTTGTAAAGAGTTTCTCAAGATCTTCTCAAGTTTAAGGTTTCTTGAGGGACCGAATGCAACCTATCCTTCATATCAGAATGGCAACATGGTTCAATAGAGTTCACACATGTAGATAGCTTCTAAAAAAATTCCATCATAACAAAAGAAATATCCCATTTGGTTGTCTGAATGCATGTGGCAAATGGTATATGGATTTGTTAGTACTGAAATTGATAAGGTTTATTAGCAATTGTTTAGAGATTCAATAATTTGGGATTCAATTCAATAGTTTTGGAGTTTGTACCTTGATACAAAAGCTAAGTGGTTGAGAGATTAAGTGTATTCTTCTATTGGGTTGGGGTCATTCTATCCTTATTTTCTCTTGTATTCACTCTTTTAGTCTCTTGTAGGTCGTCTTTGTTTAAATGAAATTGGCTTTTGTTTGCCTCAATTCTTTGCCTTCGTTCTCTTTGTTGCATGCATTTGCCCATGCACATTAGTAGACTTAGAACATATCTATTTCTTTGGGTAGCCACAATGTTGTACCAAGATCACAAGTTTGAAGTGTACTCCTCACTAGGGGTATAAATCTTGGTATCGAGAAATTTCTCTCTTATTTTTCTTTTTTTAAGAAAAAATCACCTAATAGGTTAGTCTTTAGGGCTGGAAACCCAGGCCGTAGCACTTTTGTAGTCTTATTAATTCATCTTGATTCTAGATATTTGATTAGATAGAAATTAGGGACATGTTTTACATTTTTCAACATCAACATTTAAGCTACATTGTTTCTAAAAATATCACTTATTCATCTTACCAACACTAAACTTTTCAAATTTTGATAATAATAAAATATACTTTTCTTGAAGTAGCATGATATGAATGGCTTGTGTCAATCTCCTACTTATTGTTGGATACTCTATACAAAGAAATCTTTGTTCATTAGTTGTGAGTTCTTCAACTTCACCACTTAGATATTGTTAGCAATACTACTCGTCTTCTTCATTTATCTAACCTTCACCTTTTGACTTCTCTCTTTGAAGAAACACTTGACACTTTTGAACTTAAGTATACTATAATGTAAAAAAGTGTTTGCTCATTATCATTATTATAATTATTTTCTTATCTATCCCAAGTCAACATTTTGCACTTAACCTTTAAATTCTACCCTATTTAGTACCATATTTTCCATAACTCCACAATTTGCCATTTTTAGTGAATGTATTTTATTCGTACCTTCTAATTATAATAACCCTTCAATTCATAGTACTATGGTTCTTTCTATTATTTTGTTCAAGTAATCCCAATTATTCCATTTAATGTTACTCTAATATCTTTCGTAGTATGTGCATATTTGTGAAGTTTAATTTCTTTATTTATTCTTTCTCCATTTTCGATATTTTGCTCCATGTTTGATTGCAATTTTAGAGAATATCCTTTCAATCAACATGACACTCATCTATTATAAAAGAAGAGCTCAACTAACCAACTTATGCTTAGTTCTCCCCTCACTCAATCCTATTGATTATGCCCAAATTTGAACCTGCATTTCGTTATACAATTACGCTCAAGTTTCTAAATTTATCACAATGTTCTTTTTCTAAACAAAATAGAGATGGAAATTAGGTTATGCCCAACTTGAAGCTAATTGACAGAACTCAAAATATGGGCATGCTAACCCACCCATTGATATGGGTTTGGCACAAGTTAAAAAAAAAAAACAATATTCTATTTATATCTTAGTAGATAGTACTCTACTATTAATAAAACTATTATTCACACTTTTAGCCATTTTTTCATGTTCATGTATGTGAATTGTGAAAGCAGCAAAATAGAGGGCTCTTAATAGGTTAGGATCTTGGTCATGCTCAAGATCTACAATACTAGGTCGAATAAACCCTAAAACAAAGTAGACTTAAAGAAAGATAACATGACCCATTTAAGAAAAAAAAAAAGAAATGGGTCAAGTCAAGCTGTCCTATTGGTGTCTCAATAATATTAATTAGGTGCAATTGTACAGATTAAAGAACTCTTTTTAGAGTCTATAGTGAATTTTCACATACATGTAAGAATACAAAATGTAATTGACTTATGACATGAATATGTGTAAAATGTTTAAGAATCTTATAATGGATTTTGATACTAAATCTCACTTAATTAAATGTTTCTTAAATATATGGTTCTTGCTTTTATGGCTAAATGTAAAAGTACTTTTCTCATAAGATGTCCATTTAGAAAGGAATTACCACTGTTGATCCCCAAATTATCCACATGACAAATAAGTATTTTTACCACGAAATTACAATGTCTAATGTGAAGGAAATATTGCTACTATCTTGTATATGTAATTTTGTTCATTTGCAAAATAGAACATGTATTAAGTTAAAAGAAGACGCATAATAGGAAAGAAGAGGTCATTTCCATTCTTTATTTGAAGTCGAAAGGTTACTTAACTCAATAGAGAACAAGTAAAAAAAAAGATGACCTTTCTTCCCTTACTCTCTTTATAATTGAAAAGTGCTCTCTTAATTTCTCCAATGTCACGAATCTAATTATCTACAAGTCCACTTCTTCTATTGATAAAGAGGACTCTCTTTCTTCTACTGTGTCCGATGAAATATGATAAAGAATCCTCTATACCAATAAAAGAGAATGTTCTTCTTCTTTCATTGAAGTCCACTTCACAATTCAGACTCCAATTTTATAAAATCAAAGTAACAAAATTTCATGAATCTCTAAAGTGCAGTGTAACTTTAGTATTTATAGACATTGGAAAAGGTAAAAAGCTTCTTGAACGTCAACAAATCTATTGCCAATAGTAAATCCCTCTCTTAAGCACTTGACACTAATCACAGTATCACTAGCTGATCATAGTTGCTGATGATAGTGACTCATGATTGGCAACTGCAATTTCCAGAATAACAAGTTAGATTTTGATTGTTTGAGAAAAGAGACAGGTGTAACTCCCGGTAACTAACCTTGGAAATTAATTTTTTTTTACATAATTTTACTGCTATCATTGTTGGGGCTACTCCGAACGGGTCCCATATGGAAGTGTAGAGAGAAATAGGGGTTTATAAATGACTTTGGTTACTCCACCTAACAGACTAGTTTGTTGGGTTGGAAGCCCATGTCCTAACAAGTGGGGTACCAAAGCCAGATCTCAGGTTACCTCATGTGTGCTCAGAAAATCTCCCAGGCGAACAGGATAGCCAGCGTTGCTCTCTCCACAAGTGGGCCTCATTCGAGAGGGGGATTTTTGGAGCTACTGTGAACGAGTCACATATTGAAAATTTAGAGAGAGATTTAGAGTTTGTAAAGGATTTAGGTCACTCCACTTTAAAGACAAGTATTTTGAGCTAGAAGCTCCGGTCCTAACAATAATTTGTACTCAACAACTCATGAAAATATTTGATATTAGAATTAAGTCCTTATAGAAACAGCTGAACTGAAAGCTTGTAATTGGACCAGTGTGTCATTTTCTTAAAAATCCTCTTTGAAGTCTTGAAATATTGCTTGCAACTTGAGAAGGTAATCCATATTTCATCAATTAATAGTGATAAGTAGGGGCACTGTGCGATTAACATTGGAAAAAAATTAATAGTAGATAATATTTCTTTATTCTACAAAATTTTACACGATGTTATTTTTATTTTTAATATTAATATTAAAAATATCGGTAAAATCACCAAATTTAATAATAAAATCCTCTATTTTTAAATATTTTTCATAAATTTTATCTGTTTTTAATGATAATATAATAAGGTTAGACCAAATCTTTTTAATTCACCAAAATCAAATCTTAAAATTTCTTTTCCTATTTTTATTCTATTTTAACATGAATTCTCCTATTTTTCAAATAGAACATGTCAAATCTTTCAAGTTCCTAAATGAAATCTTAATTTTTTTTTTTTAATTTAGCCATTTTTTATGAAATTTTCTATTTTTTACTTATCAAAATGGAAGCAAATCACAGATGTTTTATGAATGAAAAATCAAGATTCATTTTAAGGTCACCCTAAAATATATCTATAGTCCTGAATTTGAATTTCATTCGATCCCAAAGGACCACTTTATATAATTTTATCTAGTGTGTGTGATAGGACTAAAACTCGAGTTGGGTCAGGTTGGGTTTTAATAAACCCAACCCATGTCAAAAAATTATTGAACCTGACTCGACCCGACCCGAATGGTTGATCCGAATTACTCAACCCGACCCGATCCGAAATATTGACCCGAGTCAACCCGAGTGGTATTTTATAACTTGGTGCACGCGGGTTGAGTCGGATTACATTGGGTCGAATTAAGTTAATTCTAAATTTCTTAATCCAACTCGACCTAAATTCCATATAAGTTTTTATTTTCCCAACCCAATTCGATCCGAAATATACAAATACATAACCCAAACCCATTGACTTCTCAGGTCGGGTCATACAGGTGAGTTAAAACCCGACCCAAGTTTCAACCATTGTGTGTGGTTAGAGAACCTTCACACACTCTGAGAACTAGTAGGGTGCTTTAACAGGCCTAGACACCTAGGTAAAAGAAAAAAAAAACTAAGCATCTAAGGTACTAAGGGCATGTTCATGTAAGCTAGAAATCTACAATGTTATAAGATATTACAATGTCTTTTACTGCCAAACATACACTAATCATGTGTAAACTTTGCATGAAGTAAGTCAGAGCTAATACACCAAAATTTGATGTATATGAGAAAAAAAAAAACACCTTCACAATTCTAAAGTAATAAGACACAACCTAAACTTTTTCATAAGATTTTCTACACATCTCACTAATTCATCATTTAGATTTTTTTCTAATGCTCTCTATCTCATTAATTAAATTTACTTTTAAACATATGTAATGTAAGTAATTAGGAAAAAAATCAGCCTCACAGCCACGTGCATAATAATAGGTGGCTTAGTGAATGGCTATTTTCACTTCTCACTCTTCTTTTAACTAACTAGAAGGCTTGTGCTTTGAGCACCGGCATATTCTCATAATATTAAAATTTTATTAGATATTATTGTTACTATCATTCGAATTAATTATTGACGAATATAATAATAGTTGTGTATTTGTCAGGAATCTGAAAACATGGAGTAAAAAATTTATCTAATTCAAGAGATACTCTTTTTGGGAGTCAAGTGACCTACTAAAAAGGATTGATAATACATATGAATATGATGATTAAGGACTAAATCTTACTCAAATACAATCACTCTAGTAAAATTTGATTACGCTTGTGCACTCATATGGTTCACAAATATTCACTAGTTTAAATTATATTTAATTCTTAAATTTTGTTAAATATTCAAGTGAATTTTAATTGATCTTATATTCAAGCATAAAAAAATTAGGAAGACTAGTTATTAAAATTTCAAATGTAAAACACTTTTGGGTAGATTGTATAGAAAATGTCATAGACACTCGGCTGCATTTGGATGGTTGGTAACTAAGGGGTAGGGTCTCTTCCCACTTTTGAAAACCCTTTGCAGACAAGGGATATTCATATTACTCAGAATAGCCCTCGTTAAAGGTAACCTCTGTAAAATTTATCTTTCATCTAAATGCAGCCCAAGGTGCATACAATTTTACCTCGATTTAATCACTCAAATCATATGATTTTGGAAGATGAAAATTCAACTATTATAAATTATTGGTTTTTTATGACTAATCTCACACTGCTAGGATGAGTGGATGAGAGTCTTTATAAGGTTCTCTTATCTTAAAAAGTCTTTATACATTCAACTCAACCATTTAGAGTGCAACTTGTGCTAGAAAATCATTGTCTTAACCTCTTTGGAATTACTTTTGAAGTATAAGCATTTTCAACATCCCAAGAACTTCAATTTTGATGACACTTTAATTTTAATCATCATAACAATTGGCGGCCCTAATAAGAAGGCTCAAAAAAATTTAGGCCCCCCATATAGACACGTGATTTCTGTCTCTACACATCCGATTTTTGAAATTGGGTGAAATTACCATTCTACCCCTCCGTGTTTTATCATCCAAACGAACTGTCAATTGATTTTCAGTTCGTACGGATGAATATACTCATCCGAACGAAAAAATCAGTGTCATTTCAGTTCGTTCGGATGAATATACTCATCCGAACGAACAAATCAGTGTTAATTTCGTTCATTCGGCAAGTGAACTTATATATGTTCATTTGTTCCAATGATCACTTAGAATCATTCAAACGAATGTGCCTTCTCATTCACCTCCTTAAGCTTGTTCTCTTCAGACTTGGCCCATGTTTTGGTTGCATCTCCATATTAAGTACTTGCTTTGAGATCTGCCAGCAAACATGTCACTGCTTTCCTTTTTCAAGACAGCATCCGAAATAGCACACCAAGAATTTGTACTGCAAGAGTTACCAAAATTACTTTGAGGAATTGCTGACTAATACTTGGTATCTCCAGAACTAGCTCTCCATTGTGTGTCTTGTGCACCACATTTACTCCATCATTCTTTGACATTTACCATGTCACATTGTTTACTCATCAAAGGAACATACTATTCTTAGGGTATATCCAACTGATCATTCGAACGAATGAACTAGGAATTGCTGACTGATACTTGGTATCTCCAGAAGTAGCTCTCCATTGTGTGTCTTTTGCACTACATTTACTCCATCATTCTTTAACATTTACCATGTCATATTGTTTACTCATCAAAGGAACATACTATTATTAGGGTATATCCAAACTGATAATTCGAACGAATGAACTTATATTCGTTCGAATGATTCAAAATGATCATTCGAACCAATGAACATATATAAGTTTATTTGTCCGAACGAATTGAAATTGCACTGTTCTGTTCGTTCGGATAAGTATATTCATTCGAACAAATTGAAATTACATTGATTTGTTCGTTCGGATGAGTATATTCGTCCTAACGAACTGAAATTATACCGATTTGTTTGTTCGGATGGGTATATTCATCTGAACGAACTGAAAATGAACTGACAGTTCGTTCGGATAATAAAACATGGAGGGGTAGAATGGTAATTTCACCTGATTTTTTTTTTTTGAAATCGGGTGTATAGTGGCAGAAAAATCGAGTGTCTATATAGGACGCCAAAATTTAGACTAAATATACCCATTGGTTATGCATTTTTCTGAACATTTTGAAAACTTACTAACATTTAAGTTTTCGCCAATTTCATAAAATTTATATTGACACATTTTAATTTCATTAACACTTATATGTCAGTAATATGACTAAATAATTTTGATAATTCGAGGGATAGAATATCATTATTACACCCCCTAAGAAAAATCAGAATAGGGGTATGCTCTGCATGCCACTTGAGGGGTGTGTGGCTATTGACATTTATTAAAATTGTTTCTGTAAGACCCACTTTAGATTATAGGTAAGGAATACATTTAAATAATAAGGATCAACAGCTAATGAGTTTAATTGAAAGTTTTGTGCAAATGATCCAGTGGGTGGATTTAAAATACCTTGAGTGATATATGAAGTTTATAAAATTTTATTTAAATTAAATGTGTGAGTCATATTTTTTAAAATTCTTATAATTCGATTTTATCTAATGGTGAAAATTCATCGGCTAATGGGAATTTAAAAGTCAAATTAGTATCAAATTCGACAAATCTGCAATTCATGGGCGGTAGATGGTTTTGAGGACCACCTCTTGTACACTCCCCCTTATTTCTTGTAAGTTGTAACTACAGTTATTAATATGGAATATTTATGTATCCGTTTAAAAAAAAAAAGTGGTTTTGAGGAGAGAAATAGATCCATTTGGTCCAATGTATACTCTACGAACTAAAGTTTGTATCAAACTTCATACAGACTCATAACTATAAAAGAAGAATAACAAGAAATATTTCTCTAAAGACTCTTGCCATATGATTCTTTTAGGTGTCTAAAAAATAAATATTGATTGTTAATTTATTAGATATGTACCTTTGTTTAAGCTCTTCAATACTTTCATAATTTTAAATTATTTTTCACATCTTGTGCAATGTCCTATTTTCTTTATAAGATGGATTTTTTCAATAGATTTTTCATCCATGAGCATAGTATTAAAAAGGTCACATCAATCCAATCATAAAAATGTTTTAAGCTTTGTACGTATTGATTATTATAAAATTATTTTTAAATCATAATATTTTCTATCCCACATGAGGCCCATTTTCACTCTATTGATAACATGTTAAAACATCTTAATATAAATATGGAAGAGTCAATATATCCAATCTTAGAAAACCATGCTTTTAAACTTTTACAAATTTGATGAGATCCATTTTGATCAAATGTTAATTTATAGATATGCAGATATATATAAATTGCAGTTTAATTACATTATAATTTTTTATAAACTCATGTTTTGGTATCATATTTTTTTATTTGATATTTTAATGCAAATAATAATTATAGAGTATATAAATTAATTTTGATATATTATCGAATTCAATGAAATATGTGTAATATCTCTTGATGTGATTTTTATAATTACTGAGTAAACCATGTGCCTACACTAGTAATTTTAAATCCCAAAAAGAATTCTAAGAGTATTTTAACTTCACTACAAAATTAATTTTAAATCTAGCTTTTATATATAATGGAATCTTAATCATGTAAAAAAGAAATTTTTAGAAGATGGGGACCATTGCAAGAAGGGCAAAACTGTCAATTCATAATTTCTATTAAAATTCAGGCTCCTCAGTATCATTATCTTCATCTAATAATTTCACTTATTTGTAGTTTGTTATTTGAGTTCTACTCCTCTATTTAAACCTATTATAGAATGTAGATTCAACAATTTTAATTTCTATTTCGTCTTTTTTGATCTTTTCCCTATCTACTTCTCCCCTTTCCATCCCAAATCTGCTAGCCTCTACACTCTATAAATTAGTACCAAAATAAATTAAAAAATAAAAAACATAATTTCTCTATTACTTAGATGCACAACGGAAACACAATTAGTACTTCTAATACTCACTTTTATATGAATTAGATTAAACATCTAAAGGAGTTGGACTGATCGTCAAGAATCCGTCTCAGAAAGTAGGAGTTCTGAGTTCAATTCTTATTCCACTTCAAAGGGATACTCCCTTTAGATTTATCCTGCGTGTGAGTAAAGAGGCTTACACATGTCCCTCGGATGCTCTAAAAGGTCTGAACACCTTAATCATAAAAAATATAAATGAGATTAAAATCTCATGAAGTAGAAAAAAATTACAAATTTTAAGATTGAATAATTAGAGCTACTGCACCTACCTTTTGCCTAAATGGTTCATAGATGGTAGGTTCTATCTAAGTATCTAGATATTTATTCATAAGATTGTTTTACTAAGGAATGGTTTTAACTAGGCTACTAAACGGGTACTTAAAAACCATTAAAATTTTCGGTTGGGATGTCCAAATGTACAATTTTCATTTAAGTGGGCAACGTAGAAAAGTGTAACAAAGCCAATAAATGCAACAGTTTGTCGGGTCTTTGGATTATTGAGAAATTTAGAGGGTTGATTCTTTGGCATGGTTTTCACCTAAAAGGATTGAGATTTAATACCTTGCTTATCACGCATGGTTTTATTCAATGGGTAGGGCCCCTTTATTTGAAAAGTAGTGAGTATACTTTATGGATTTCTTCTCTCATTGAAACCTTGATGTGTTCTCTTTCTTTAAAACTTCATGAATTTACAATCACTTTTTCATTGCAATTAAAGGAAAAAAAAAAAAGAAAGTTATGGTCTAATATAATGATAAAACTTATATAAAAGATATAAATAAGACTTCTCTCTTTTCACACATATACATGTTAGTTTTCCTTTTGAAATCTAGCAAATTAATTTTTTGCAATATGGGGCACCACACTTTATGATGTAAGGCACCGATAACAAAATCAATGAGTGTGACATCTAATATTAGATCACAATTAAGTAAATTTCAAATACATAGGTTTGAGTTTCATAGTCACTAGAAGTCCCAGGTTCAAGTTATGTAGTCACCTAATGCTCATGGTTTGTAAGGGGCTATTTGCATTTGGAGTTTTACTCAATGCCACATAATCAGATAGAGGTAGGGGTGAAACTTGGGCTCAGTTTTATCAAGACCTACATGACCCAAATGAGAAATCAATGGGCTAAGTTATGTATTTGTAAATTTAGAGTCGTGTCGGGTTGGAGAAAAAAACCCGTATGGAATTTGGATCAGACTGGTTCAAAAAGTTAAAATCAACCCTATTCAACCCGAATTGAACCGATCTGACCCAAGTTTTAGAAAATATAAAAAACCCGCTATTGTTTTTTTTTTCCCCCTCAAAATTGGGCAAAAAAGGAGTCAAGTTGTCGTGCCAACAATTCGGGTCGGGTCAGATGTAGCAATTCGAGCCATCAACTCGAGCTGAGTCATTTCGGACTCAATAGTTTTTATATGGATTTAATTAGGTTTATTAAAACCCAGCTCAACCCACTCGAGCTTCAACTATAGAGAGATGTGGAAGTCTTGGAGTTCTTCGTCATAAAAGAAATATGTGTGGCCCACATGATATTACCACATCAGCCATTTATTGTGCCTGAAACAGTGTGGCCATAATGATCCAATTATATAACTAGAACACTATTTCATATCATTTGTTTCAATGGGGTTTAGTTAGGGCCGAAATCAGGTCAGGTCAGGTCGAGTTTCTTAAAATTTAACCTAATCCAAGTTAATATTTATAGAACTCAACCCAACTCGATCCCAATTTTGACACGAAATTCTTGATTTGGTCTAACCCGAATTCTTTCCCAATTCAACCCGCATTCTAAACCCATTCTAGCCTAATTTTACTTGAATCGAGTTTGGTCGGATTAACTTGTAATTTTATATCTGATCCACTGACCCAACCCACATAAATTGATTTGTGATCTAATTTGTATTTGGTTAGATTACAAAAAACAAGTGTATAAGGGACACAAGTATGTTGGCGCATGAATTGGAGTGGAATTTCGATTGTGGTGGTGGTGGTGGTGGGGTGGCTATAATTACATAAAAATACAAAAGAGATAAAGTGGAAAAGAGGAACAAAAGAAAATTCAAAAAGTTTCTTTGCAAAAAGGGCCAAAAATAAGTGGGCAGCATAGCTTGGATTTCTCGGTTTTGTGGTGATAGGATAGGGGCCTCCTTCCTTGTGAGAAAAATCAGAGAAGGTTGCGTGAAGTGAAGGGACTTCTACAAAGAAAAATGGGTCACATACACTCGCACAAATGCATCCTCATTTCTTTGGTAATCAAAAGCTGGGGCCCACTTCAACCAAACTTCTCTTCTTCTTTTTCCCCAAAAAACTGGGACTCAAGGATATCCCTCAGAATTATTATTTTTTAACTATTGTCTGACCATATTTTTTAACACTTAAGATTAATTTTAAGGACATGGCAAATTTTTTTACCTACACATTTTAAATAATTTTACTAAGAGTGACCTATTAAAATAAAGTGGGATCGAACTCAATTGCTTTCTAGGTGAGTTTTTGACCATCACTCCAAACTCTTTACATTGCTCTCAAACCTTTCAAAAGATAATTACAATTATAATAGTGATAACTTGATCTCACATTATTCATCTATCTTTTTTTCTTCTTTTAAGTCCAAGGTATCCAAACCTCTTGGAGCACTTGACTAAGTATTTGGAGAGCACGTGCAAATCTCCCTATCTACACACGCCGAGTAAAACTAAGAGGAGTGACATTTATATGTTGAGAATGGAACTTGAACCAAGAACCTCCCACAGCTTATTGGAATTTTTAACCGTCAAATCATCGCTCATGGATTACATTATTCATCATCTTGACTAGCAAGCATTGAAATAGCCACCCCCATTCACAAGCATCTCTATCCTTTGCCTTTTGATTTATTTTCCTTGACAATTACATTCGTGATTATTACATGGACATACTAAGATAATTCAAATGATAAAAAATAACCATTGAAGCCAACGTAAATTACAAAAAAATTCAACTTTTTCAGACATGTGACCGGGTAAGGAGGCATGTATTCATGTTTTAAAATTCAATTAGCTAAAGACATATATTGATGTGATACTTTTCTACACACAAGAATTTTTGGTATTGTTTGTTCTGATATTACATTTATATAAGAAGTTTTATACTCTAATGATAATAATTTGATTGTCCAAATCATGCATGAAGATATCAATTACAATATAGATTGATTTAGTGGACCCAATGGGTAGAGCATATGCATCAGACTAGTATTGGTAATTATTAAAACTAATACTTCAAGATAAAAAACTTTTACAACAATCAACTAAAATTTTAATATTTGTAATTCAAAGGTGTTGGAGTGATAGTAAGAAATCCATCTCAGAAATAGAAATAATGAGTTCGATTCTCACTTTACCCTAAAGAGCCATTCCCTCTAAAGTTATCTAGTGTGGATGAGTAGGGTATGATGCAACTCTTCTCCTGATCTTAGAAAAATAAATAAAAATTTTAAATAGACAACTGCTCATTTGCACCAATTAATTACTAAAATATGAAAGTGCACCTTAGAAAGGAATTTTGTATTATTGACATTTTGGGGGTGTGACCGTTGCCTTTTGGGTCCTTGTGCTAACCTTATCCTGCATTGGAATGAACCAATTTCTATGTCTAGAATAGAATGTAAATTTTTTTTTTCCTTGAATTTATACATGGGAACTGTCGGAAATTCAGTACAAAAATCTCTGTAAGTGATACCTAATGTTTTTAGCGTACAATATGTGAGATCATGAGGGCTCGAATCTAATCCATCTCACTTCCTAAAATGACAGATAACCAATTAAGCTTTGAGAAGCATTGAAAATGATGTTCACTATACTTTGGAGCCATTTTCATACATGACTGCACTTTTTTTATTAGTTTTAGAGAACAGTTGACCTTATATAAAAACCTTGCCAGTTGCCACATCATTATCTAACCATCTTCATCAATTATGGTACTCAATTAGATAGAAATAAGGTCCCAACTTCTTAACCTAACTCAATTTATGACAAATTCAAACATCGAGCTGACAATTGTCATGTTTCTATTGGATCAAACTCAGTTGACTCAGCATTTTTTATTTTCATATGAAAATCTTTAGGCCAACAAAATCAGAACTGACCCCATTTGACTCTTTAACATCAACTTCTAATCTAGATGTCTCAATAATATGGAACAAAGGCCTTTGATTTGTACACTGTTTTTATTACTGCTATCTCTGACATGTGAAGAATTTTTTTTTTTTTTTTCTACTTATTAACTTTATCCTTCCACAGTAATATTTTACGGTGAAAATTAACGGTTGAATTTTAGAAAAATCAAACTTATAATATTCAACAAGGAGTTTTAGGCTGAAGTTTGAGAAAACAAACCACGGAAAATATAAGTTTCACTCTACAAAAATATGAAATTTAGAAATAATCTAAATTAAAATTTATCAAAGAAAAAAGTTTTGAGATCTACGATCTATTAGATTTAAGGAAAGCTCTCGATTAACTCGCCTAATGATAAAATTGAATATTTAAAAACCTTACACAATTGCAACAAAAAAATTCCGTTAAATTTGAATAAACACTGAGATACTTCTCTCGATTTCTGCAAGAAACTCATTCACAAACTATGAAAATTTGAAGGATAAATTTACACAAAATTTGAAGGCAAAATTTAAATTCAATAAGAAATCATAAATAAAACATAAATTACTCTTCGATCAAAAGAAAAAACTTAAACTTAAAATTGTTATACGTTTTTACATAGTAAGGTTGATTGAACTTCGGCATCTTAAAATTTTCAATCTAAAATATAAAAAAATAATATTCTATTTCAAATTAAAGTTTCTTTGAATCAAGCCATTGTTAAAAAGAAAAAAGAGAGAAAAAGAAGAAGAAAAGAATCAACCCATTGCAGGCTTTAAGTTTAGACAACGTACAGATACGCAGTGACTAAGGCTGTGTTTGGATGGGGGGAAATTTTTATAGGGGTTACCCCTAAGTAGGGGTCACCCTTGAGTAGGGGTCACCCTTATCTTATTTGGTAATTTTAGTGGTAAAGTAAAACCTTACCCTAAGGGTAAAAAATCTTTTTTGTTAATTAAAAGAAAGGGTAATCTGATATATTAATATTTTTTTATTTTTTTATAAAATATAATTATTAAATAATATTCATGAAGTAATTTCTAATAATATAACTTATAATAATATTATCTAATTTTTATAAATTATTTTTCATAATTATAATTTAAAATGAACACTTGCATTCTAATATTAAAAAAATAAATAAAGATTTTTTTGATATTACTATTTTAAATCCCAATAAATAAATAAAAAATATCAACATATCTCTTCATAAAACTTATAATTATTATTTTTTATATTATATGAATTTAATAAAAATATTAATTCTCATAAAATTGTTAATATGTCAGTTTACCCCTATAAAAATTTACCCCTCACCCAAATGCATCACGTTGAAAATGTTGCAGAAATTTTATTTTTATATTATATAGATTTAATAAAATTATTAATTCTCATAAAATTGTTAATATGTCAGTTTACTCGTAGGTAACCCCTGTAAAAATTTACCCCTCACCCAAATACATCACGTTAAAAATGTTGACACATTTTTAAAATAATCTTCTAACAGAATAAATTATTAATTACCCTAAAAGAGATTATCATGAATCTCAAACTTTTTCAGAGTTTTGAGACCCTATTGAAATTTCGACATAATCACCCCTTAAAAAATAGAACATTTTGACAAATAAGTTTCAAAAAATTATATAATAAATAATTGAAAAATGGAGGAAGGCATGGGATAAATAGGGGAAAGGTTTCCTTAAAAAATAAATAAAAAACCACTATTATTATTTTAAATTTCAATAAATGAATAAAAAAAATTCTTCATATCTCTTCATAAAAAAATATAATTTGTTGTTTGGTGATAGGAAATTTATCAAATGGAAATAATGGAGTGCTTTTAAAAAAAAATAAAAGTCAAGTACTCACCAAAATAAATAGATAAATAAAATGTTAAAAAAAAGAAATTCTCATGAGCGAAAGGGAGGGTAAGGAGGGGTATTCATTCTTTAATACCCCAAGCCCCATGGGGGTATTCAAAAGGAGACAAGAGGGGTAAAAATTTGAATTTTTACCCTCACCCCCTTGTTACCAAATGGGGGTAACAAGGGGTAATGGGGGGTTACCCCTCTTACCCCCATCCAAACGCAGCCCTAATCATTGAGTAGGATTTATCTTAATTCATTATGTTAAGTTAACTGCAGACTTGGTATCTATAATTTAATTTATCTTCTCATAATTAAATTGTTTTATTAAATAATTAATTCTTATTTACTAAAATTTGAGACTGATGTGAGTGAATAGTAATAATCTCGGTAATGATTATGAAATTATGAGTGAATTATTATTTCTATTTATATTTATTTGGTAATTTAGTTAGAGGTTTTACAATCTTTTATAAATGATGGCATCACTTTGGTGATTTATTAAACATATATTTCTAGAAAATTTATATTTTGATGATATAAGTATATATGGATTCAATAAAAAATTATTATTATAAATTTAAACCAAGTCAACTGCTTGGTTTGCAAAGTTACTTAGTTTGGTCAATCCAATAGCTGACTAATCTTGATAGATAAATAAATAAATGAAAATTTTGAATTGACCCATGTAGTTGACCCCACCCAATATTGTTCGAGTCTTGGTCATTTTCCTAATTTGAAAATTGTGCTCTCATTTATCCTTATGGCAATAACTCCTATTCAATGTGGAAGGTTCTGTGTATTGGCATCATTTTGCCATTTAAAAATGATAAAAATATTAAGAAAAATAATAAAAATAATGATAATAATATTAACAGATGGCATATTATGAGACTAAAAGGTCCATCTAAAGTCTGTCAATGAGCTAGTTCACTCATGAGCCAATTTGATCAACTAGATTAAGTTAAACTTAACATATTACGAAAATTTACCTTTTTTAAAAAAATTACGTGTGGGAAACTACAGAAAACCCAACGAGAGATAGGAGTTGCATAGATTAGTTGTGCATTTGAAAGATCCATATCATTTCATTAAGGTAGGTAAGCTTGAATGATCAATAACAAAAGTAGTGTATTTGACTTATGTAAATGATAAATAAAAAATTAAACTAAACAAAGTTATCAAATTTCATTATGAGTAATCGTATGTCAAATAGAACTAACAAACCTTTTATATGTCAATATAATAAGATTATGAGAATGCTTAATGTACGTTTGAGTTTTAAGTTGTCTCTCTTATTAATAATTATTGATGTAACAATTTATCTTATTTAAAATTTATTAAAGGAAATTATCTCCATAGTTGACTTTCCATATTTCTATATTCATTAGTGGTCAGCTTTCCTAATTACGAGATTGTAAATTACTTGATTCATTGATTGAGAGACATTTAATATTTATATATACTGATTATAATGATAAGAGTGTATAATCCATACTTTCCTCAAATCAGAATTTTTTTCTGTCTTATTCCTGTCTTCAACTTCTCTAACCCTTTTCCCCAATCTCCTCTTTAGAATTTTTAAGTTACGAAAAGTTAAACAATTGCGAATTGTATGTTAAAGTAAATTATTATCAAATATGACTAGCAATCCTCCCATATGAATTTTGTATAACTAGACACGGATTTTAGTGTATTGTTAAGTTTACCCTTCGTCCTTGTCGTACTAAAAATTAAAAAAAGAAATGAACAGCAAATCGGCTCATTTACTGGATCACTTACCAGCCACTTGACAAGCCGATTTACTCTATTTTTCGTAAAAGATTGCTACCCTTAAATATAATGATATATATTGTCTATTTTTATTTTTTATTATTGCACCAGCAAGACAACAATAAAGGCTCATTTTCTCATAACAAAGAGAGGTATGGAGTGTCACTAAAAGAGGTACAAAATTCTGAACCTTTTCATGAAAATGCTGCTGGTGTCATTTTCTTCCACACAAAAGAGACATACCGATTCTGCTAACAAATGGAAGCCTTCTTCCCCGTGTAGTGAACACAGAGTCGGATATTAGAGTAAAATGGTGGGGAGAATTTAAGGTTTATTTTATTATTTTATTATTATTTTAAGGTTCCTCCATCACTTGCATTCTCTATCAATCAATCCCTTATCCCTTCTTTAATGGCCTTCTTCTCTCACCAAACATCATACGATCCAGAATTTTTTAATCACTTTTCCTAATATGTGTAGAATCTTGGCTTTGTAGAGTAAAACATGAAAAATAAAATATTTCAAGTTTTCCTATTCTTGGTTTTGTGCTTTTCTTTGAGAAAAGGATATGTTGGTGAAGGGGGGAGTCAAACGAAGATAGGGATAGAAGGAAAGCAAGATGTGCACCTTGTGGATCTATCTATGCCTTCTAATTCAACATGTCTTCACTGGGAACAACAACAACAACAAAAAATTGCATCTGCTTGGAAAATCCTAACCACTGGATTATTTTATTCATTATAAAAAGATAGTGTCCACCTGTCATCCTCAAATGTCAAATTTTTATTTATTTAAATTTAACTTTTTAAATTCTACTTCATCATCTTACAATCATAAACTGGATATTCAGTCATTTCACTATCTATAATATTTTTTTTTTTCAAATTTCTCTACATTTCTAAGTGGGTTTTTTAATTTGGCCGATATTTAGCTTATCAGTCGATTTGTATTGAATTTTATATGTTTGATATGTATTAGACGCAACATATCGGTGCATTGTAGCTGGAGTCAGAACGAGTGCAAACAAAGGTGTATTAGCTTGTAGCGGTCGCCCGTATTGATTTTCCGTTTTTTTTACCTCATGTTTTCTGTTGGAACCTATTTATGTCTAATTTTGGGGGTTAAAAACCAGTTCATATGATAAAAGATAGAACACAAGTAAGGTAATTGGATGATTTGACTAGTTGAATTGACCAAATTAGTTGATATATATTTTAAGACTAGTTAGATTTTTTTATTAATTGGATGATTTTTCGATATGTATCCAGTCTTAATATGATTTAGACTGAAACAATACATAATAAATTTAATCTATGATATGCTGCAATGTCAGCCAGACAAAGTAACTTATTGTCCTAATTATGATATTGGGACAATTTGGCCAATCTCTTCATTTTATTTTAGGGTAGCGATTTTCACACAAGATTTTTGTATAATCAGATTCGGGAAGATTTCTCACTTTACCCTTCATCCTATCATACGGATAACTTAAAAAAAAAGGTAAAAAATCAGTGCATTTACTGGCGAGCCGATCACTCCAAAACGGAGAGCCGTTTTGATTCGTTCATCAATTGGGGTTTTTCCCGCATTTGGCTCAGGTTTTAAGTTATTCGTACGACAGTTGTGAAGGGTAAAATGGAAAATCTACTAATACCCAAGTCTGGTTACAGAAAAGTGTCGTGTGAGGATCGCTACCCTTATTTTATTTATATAAATAGATAGTTTAAGAATTGTCCAATCAATCTTGATCATTTGTTTATTAAATGATTGTGATTTAATTTATTTTTATAAAATATAAAATTTAGCTAAAAAATAGAAAAAAATTATGAGTTAGAAGGATTTCTTCCGACTTTATCATATTATTATCTAAAAATGTAAGAATTCATACAAAAAATAACAAAGGAGATTTTGTAATTAAATTTGGTGACTTTGACAGATATGACGGACATTTTTTTTACATTAGTTTCCAAAAAGAAAAGTACGGCTAAAGAATGAATTATTAATTATAAATTTCTGTTTGTACTAAGATTGATACAGCTGAGTTGATGACATATTGATCACAAATGGTATGTATCAATAATGTGAATATATATTATATATATATATAATTTCAATCAATCTTTTAACCTTTTAGTTCATAAAGGATCAAGATCCAAGTTGGGGGAGTGAGAGATAGATGCAATTCAGATAGATACAGTACATAAGCTTCATAGAATTGACTCATACTTTTAATAAGATGATGTCCCAATGTATATGAGTTTTCTCATTTTGTTTATGATTTTATCTTTAATAAATTTAAAAATGAAAAGACAAAATGGATTTTTTTTTTTTCATTGTTACTGTCATCATTTTAGTAAAATTACTGTACTCAGTTCAATTTCCATGGCTGCTATGATACTATGCTGAGTTGCTGACCCATGAAATCATTTCTTTGCGCCAGTTATGATCTTGAGACATTTAGCCTGTACATAATATATATTGACAAAGTAAATTAGCTCAGTTAGTACTATCTATGAGTGATCATATAATTCTAATAGGCTTGTGTTACCACCCACATCTAACGTTTATTTAGATTAAAAAAATTAATAATTTAAATGGAAGGTGGATGTAGTGGACAGTCTCATACTGCCAACAAAATATAATTATTACATACTAATATACAGTGCATAAGTTGCCTTAAAGTTTTAAGATAAACATGGAACATATTTCATGTAAAACTTCGTCTCTCCCTCTTTCATGTTGGCATTATGATGGGAGAATTGATTGGTGCACCAAAATTAAAAATGAGTGAAATATTCATTTTACTCAAACAAACGAAAAAAGAGAAAGAAAAAGAATTGAAAGAAAAATGTGTTGGTGCAACTATCACCTTTTTTTTTTTTACTGTTGTGGTTAATTGTTCGTCCGATTATTCATTTTAGTCATTATCAATTGTCAAAATTTTATTTATATAAAATTTTACTTTTTTATGATAAAAGAGTCCATAACTCTTAAAGGATCTAATTAATCTTCGAGAGATATACAAATTGTTCGATAGAATTATGATAAACATAGAATATTCTTCATGTAACAGTGTGTTCTCTCACTCCTTCAAATTGGCATTATGGCAGTGGTTAGTTGCCTTGTGCGACCTCTCTCTACTGATTTATCTCGCCACTCCTGCATCCAACCACATATATGAAAAAAAATCTATTAAAAATGAAAGAAAGATTAAAAATAAAAAGATATTTTGATGATAATACACCAGAATAGCAATCTTCTCTCTCTCCTTTTATTAAAGAAGTAGACGTCTCCTCGTTTTTCATCTGTTTGTTTCTTCTGAGACTAGAAGTTTTTTAACATCTCTCTCTCTCACTCTTTCTTAATCTATGTATGTGTGTTCTTCTCCTCAGCGGACGTGCCTGCATCTAATGATGAGGAAACGAGGGTCAAATCACTGAATTTCATTTCTTTTGATACATTCGCAGGTATTTCTCAAACCCCCTTAAGACTCTCTCTCTCTCTTCCCCACATGATAGAAAGGAATGGGAAAAAAAATTAGAGAAAAAGATTGTTGTTTGGATAATGGTAATGAAAGATGGGTATCTTTTTGTGTCTTTTTAACCCCATCTCTCTTTATTTCTTTTCCTTTACAGTTGCAGGAATTGAGTCTGACAAGATTGGGATAGTGTTTCTGAGTTTGATATCGATGGAAGGGATGGATATGGGCTCTGATGTGGTGGCGTAATTTAGCCATAACTGTCTGCTCCTGAAACTCTGTTCTTTCAAAAATTCTTCAGTTTGGGATCTCCTGTCGTTGTAATTGAAATCTCCTCCTGCCACGATGATGGAGCACGTGCACATGGATCTGTATCATTCCGGTAATAATACTAACATAACCCAGTCATGTAATAAATAACAGACCTCTCAATACCCTGCTTCTGCTGCTGTTGAAAAGATGGAGAATTCAAAATGGGTAGTTTTCCTTGCACAATCTGATCGAAAATTGCATTTTTCAGATCAAAATTTTAGTACCCATGTCACAAATTGTTGGAATTTTAGTCCCTTTGATGCGAAATGTTTGCCATTTTTCGGGTATTTTTTGGATTCATGATCAGCTCCTCTGTGCTTGATTTCTTTCAGGAATCTTTGAAGGGTGCGAGACAATTGGGTTGCTGTTTCTTGGTGTTGAAATCGGATGAATTTCTGTGTTGGTAAATTGAAATGGGCTGAACGGAAGGTCTTTATTGATATTCTGTAAGAAGATAAACATCTTTCTGTAGAAATAGGCTAGTGTTTTATCTTCTTACTTGCCGAAGGTTCAAAGCTTTTTGAGGGAATTTGGATATCGGAATTGAATTCCATGGCTACTTACTTCAATGGAGCTTCTGAGATGCAATCCGACAGTCTGCAGACCCTACTTGATGAATCCTGGCTATGTAGGATACTCAGATGCACAGACACCGGCGGCCAACATGGTCTTTCTCAATTCGGCCGGAACCCCGTTGAATCCGGCTAATCTCCCCCACCCATCTCAACAAAACCAGCACTTTGTCGGAATTCCACTTCAGGGCCCGGCAGCTGGATCGCAAGATCCACGTCGTCCACCAGTCCAAAATCAGCACGAGATCTCCACCATCCATGGATTGAGCCCTCGTCTCCATTATAACTTATGGGCATCAATGGATCCAGCTGGGGGCATCCGCAGCGGCTGCTGGTGGCAACCACCGCCAAATTCCAACGACGGCTTCTGGTGGAGGCTCATCACCGACATGACATCACAATTGGGCCTCAGGCGATCTGTCGGCACACCAACAGGTGCCTCTCAGCAGGGGCTGTCACTGAGCCTCTCGCCTCAGCAGCCAACATATTCAGCATACCGGCCAGAATCTGATGCCCGCACGGCAGCTTCTGCACCTGTTGTATCTCTGGTGAGTGGTGATGACATGTTAATTTCAGGCACTCCTTCGGCGGTATCGGTAGTTTCGAATGGAATTTCGGGTCTACAGAGTGTTTTGATGGGTTCCAAGTACTTGAAAGCAACCCAACAGCTGCTTGATGAGGTCGTGAACGTTGGCAAGGACATCAAAAGCGAATCGGCAAAGGGGACTAAAGGGCAGATGAAAGCAAACAGAGACTCTTCCGGACAGAAACTTCAGGTGGAGGTGAAACCGGCGGAAAACGTGCGGCGGACCTTACGACTGCAGAAAGACAGGAGCTTCAGATGAAGAAGCCAAGCTTGTGAGCATGCTCGATGAGGTATGGATCATTCCCATGTTTGGCCTATTGTCAAGCGTGGACTTTAATTTGGTTATTTGTGCAAAACCTTGGGGAATTTGAATTGGGATTGATAACTATGCAGAAAATCATCAGACAAATTCAATCAATTTTTGCAGAAAGATAGAATCTGTTGAGAAATTTAATGAAAAAATTGGGAATTCAAGCTGGGTCTGAGCGTAAAGCAGAAATCATCAAGAAGAATTTTCAGAAGTGATGACGCATTGCTGTGTTGCTATCTTTAGGGAAAAAATATGAAAAAGAAATGATTTCGATTTCCATCAACTATTTCCATCAAGGGAAAATTGTCATAATTCTTTCAGAAAAATAAATAATAAAAAACTGAAAATTGAAATTTCTTGAGTTCTTTAGGTAAGCTGAGGCAGATTTTGTTCTCCGTATCAATAGCAACAGAGAGAGGACACAATCTGTGTCAGAAACTGGGGCTCTGGTGCCAAAAAGAGCAAAAACTAGACGTTAGATAGATTCTAATACGACATACACAGACACCCAAATCGCCATCTTATCTGAATTTCTACCAAAGTAGTATGGATTCAGAAGAGCAGAGCTTCCTCCCAAAATAATCTATCATATTTTAATAAAATAATTCTTTTTTAGAAAAATACTGTCCTTGTATACATTGAAAGAGCCGTTCACTTTTTTTTTTTTTCTGTTCTTTCTTTCTTGTGCATCTTCCTTGTTAAATCCATTGATACTTTTAGCTAAAAATTGATTGATTTCTAAGAAAAGAAACTTGTTTTCAAAGTTTCATGCACTGAAGCTGAGCCTTTCAAACTTTTACATGTAAAATTGAAGGTGGAACAAAGATACAGGCAGTACACCACCAGATGCATATCGTAGTTTTCTTCCTTCGAAGCGGCAGCCGGCATTGGATCGGCAAAGACATATACAGCCCTCGCCTTGCAGACGATATCGAAGCAGTTCCGGTGCCTGAGGGATGCCATAACTGGCCAAATTCGAGCTACCAGCAAGAGCTTGGGAGATGAAGATTGCTTGGGAGGAGGGAAGGCGGAAGGGGGGTCGAGACTCCGGTTCGTCGACCAACAAATCCGGCAGCAAAGAGCTCTTCACCAGCTGGGTATGATCCAGCACAATGCATGGAGGCCGCAGAGAGGGCTGCCGGAGAGATCTGTTTCTGTTCTTCGTGCATGGCTCTTCGAGCACTTCCTACATCCGTACGTATACTTACCTTCAATACCTCCTTCCTATGATTTCTCTCCACGTGGCTTGTATTTGTGAAATCGGCACCGGTCATCTGATGGGTCCACCTTGGATTTGCATTGGCCTAAAGATTTATCCCTGGATAGATTATTACAGCCGTTATTCAAAGGAATTTCTAGGTTTGCAAATAGACGGCACACTTTGATAGGGATGTGCAGCCGCTTCACCAATGCAATCCGATGGATCCTATGAATTGATTGTCATCCATAGTGGTATCAATGGATGAACAGTTACGCCGTAATACATGGTCCTATGTGAAAGCGAGGTTTTGAATTTAATCAATCCTCAATCCTTCTGAACTACTTTCCATGAAGTTACATCCTATCAACTGAACAAGTGTACATGAAACGTGTATTAGTGGAATTAGTCTCATTTTAAAATGAATAACTAAGTTAAAAGAGTTGAAAAATTCAATAATTTAGATAAATGGGTGTTGGCACGAAAGCATTTCCAAATCTTTTCCATGAATTCCACATTGAAGCACTTGGTCAAATCATCTGATTCATTGTTTTGCAGCTTCACTTCGATTTTTTGCTTTACTCATTGTATTATGACATCAAAATTATTTACTAATAAGACTGACTTTGCATCATAATTAAATAATTTAAAACAAATACGTTTTGAAAATCTACATAACTTAAATAATAATTTTATATTTATAAAAAGATTCCTTTAATAGAATTTAATTGATGAGGGTGAAGCGGCTTAATAAATTGTCCTCCAAAGTAGTTCCTTGCACTCTTTATATTGCCAAAGTCAATAGGAAAAACAAGACTGATTTAGCATTATTAAAAGTGCATGTGAATGTGACAAATTATTCTTCCATTATTCTATAAATAATCTAAAATATGTAATTTCAATCAACTACAAACTATTGCAGTCATTTTCTTGCTTTCCTTTTGCTTCAGTGCAATATTTTTTTTTCGAGATTGCTTGTTACCACTTGCTGATTGTCCCCATATTTCATCAATTGCTGGGGTCCATCATAAAGTATTAATGGCAATGATGAGATTCTTTATTGAAGGAAGGATTCACTGAGGACTCTTACCACCACAGTCACATCCATTGAATAGATGGAATCAAAAAGTTAGTGTGCAACTCATAACTCTTGTCAACTTTTTAAATATCATTAGATAAATTCACTTAATATCGGAGGTTAGATTAAATCTATAGAAAATAACTCTTTAAAATTAAGTGTAAATTGAAATCAAAATCTCAGACTATCAGCTTCTCTTTCTTATACTTTTTAAAAGTTGAATATAGTGTAGAAATATTGGTATTTTTTATAAATAATATAAGATCTTTTTCCTATTTAAGTAATGATAAATAAATAAGAAGATAATTTTTTAATTATTGATGACACCGAATATTACTATCAATTTTCTTACTTATTATTGATGTCATTTTTTTTTATTATAAGTTAAAGTTTCTATTAGAATTGACTTTATTAAAGACATCGTGCAGTTGTGTTATGCCGTCACATGTGAAGAGGCTCACCCTCACGTGCCTGGACACTCTGCACATGCTCTAATATCATACTAGAAAATCATGACATAGTAATATTCTTGAAATAGAATCACTCTCAAAAGTTAGCCGTTAAAAATAGGGTGTCTCAAGTGTTATATAGAGTTATTAATTTCTTAAATTAACCGAAGTAAGACTTTTGTCACTTCACACACACAATATTTGTGTAGCATTATATATTTTCTTTTAAGAGAGAGAGAGAGAAATTTTTTTTTAAAAAAAAATTATGTAATTTGTCTATATAAATTATTCTATGAAAGACATCACCGATGACAACATTTGTCTAATTGAAACACTTTGATTTCAGGTTGTTTTTACATGTAATAATCTTTTGAAATTCCAAATTTTGTTGCAGTTACCCTAAAGACTCTGACAAACACATGCTCGCAAAGCAAACAGGGCTTACTAGGAGCCAGGTACTGTAACCTCCCTTCTTATCTTCAAATTCTCCTCTTCCCTCTTATCTCCTCAACTGCCCATCTGAATTAGATTTCGATCTGCTCTTAATGCAGGTCTCTAACTGGTTCATAAATGCTCGGGTTCGACTTTGGAAGCCAATGGTAGAAGAAATGTACTTGGAGGAAACCAAAGAACAAGAACAAAATGTCTCAGATGATAAAACAAGCAAGAGCGAGATCAATGAAGACACTGCGTCGAAATCCATTGCTACCCAAGAGAATAGTGCTTCTGGAGCAGAACAGACCAACAAAATCAAAGCCCCACAAAGTGCAATGTCTAATTCTCCAAACTCTGCATCAACCATGGGAAATTCTCGAACCCAAGCTTGCTTCTCACTTATTGGATCATCAGAAGCACAGGCTAGCTTCCATGACAATGAAGGGATGTTACAGGGGAACATTAAGAAGGCTCGGACTAGCGAAATGCAGAACCCGAACAGCATCACATCGATGAGCATGGAAGGGGACATGAAATCCGATGAAACAGATGTTAAGGAGCTCTACATGAAATTTGGCAGTGAAAGGCCAAGCAGAGATGGGTATCCTTTATTCACAGGTAATACTGGCCATGGCGGCGGATTTGGGGCCTACCCATTGGAGAAATCGGACGGTTCGATCCCGAGCAATTCCCACCTAGGTTTTCAGGCAATGGAGTTTCTCTCACTCTTGGACTCCCACACTGCGAAAACCTCACTCTGTCCGGAACACAGCAAACCTACCTTTCCAACCAAAACATACCCTTGGGAAGGAGGCTGGAGATGGGCAATGAAGCTGATGATTTCTGCAGCATTAACAATCCGTCGGCCGCCCATTCCGCCGCCAATGCCTATGAAAACATCAACATTCAGAACAGGAAGCGCTTCGCCGCCCAATTATTGCCGGACTTTGTGGCTTGAATCACTTCAACTCTCCCTCTGTTTTCTTGTATGACTCTTTGTAGGTATCATACATGCAACTGCAGATCTAAGAGTCAAACAATTCAGGTGAGCCATGTAAAGCTCATGATTCAGTCATTGGGGAAAAAGGAAAAAGAAAATGAAAAAGAGCAAGATTTTAATCTCTCTCTGTGGCTGTCTTTCCTCCATTGACAGAGGAAGGAGTTGCAGGCCCATTGTAGTAGAAGAAATTAATTAGTACAGGTATATACCTTAGGGTTTCATTGTGTTTGAATACATCAGAAGTTTAAGTGGATAACTAGGCATGTATATTATTTTATACCCTTGGAAGAAGATCATCAATCATAATAGACATACCAATCAGTTTAGGGGATAATGGGGATACAAATATTTGTAGCACATTTTTGTGCACGTGCATGCATGTTCATTTCAATATTTGCTTCAGTATAGCATATGTATTATATTTATATGTGAGTAGACCAGACCATGCACTTCAATCTGCCTATGAATGTATTCTAAGATAATCTTTGCTTCTTGACAATATATTGATGCTGAATGAGAGGAGAAATTATTCATTGTAAATCGGTTTATAAAAGCCGGTGTAAACTTTTAATCACTAACTTTAGATGAGTATAAAGCTATCATATTTTACCTTTTGAGTTCTTTCAAAAGTTTAATTCAAAGTTGTAATTGAAAGTTCACACTGATTCATATGAGCATTCACAATGAATGATTGAGAGCGAGAGAAAACATAGAAAAAAGCAACAAGACTAGGTACTGAGTATAATGTGCAAAATCAAAGGGGCAAATGGCTTGTTTTAAATTTTTAACGCAACTTCTAAACAAGCTTAGGCCTGAGACTGGAAGTTAGTCTAATTTCACGTATACATAAAATTACCTATAAATTTTGTGCATTAAATAAGTTTGAAGAAGATCAAACTCGATATCTCTAATATAATCTGAGAAGCTCAAGTCAATTGAAATGCAACTTGCACGCTATGTGGGCAATTAGTATTTCTTGCATGGACATACATCCATGTGTCCCCCACAGCCAAGTAATTGCTAAAAGGAAAAAACAAAGGTGGAATGTCGTGTAAGGCACTCAACATATTCGGGCCTTTTTTATTTTTTATTTTTAAAAGGAGTCTCCTCAGTTAACTAGAGTTATTTATACCTAAATCAATGTTTTAAAAGCCGACCTGTGGAGCGACCTAATTTGAAGGAAGGGTGGGTTAAATAAGGTTTAACCGAGTTGACCTATAGTCAAACCTGGTCAAACTCATATTATTAATGTAATATTAAATTATTAACTAAGGTTTAATTAATGAGTTGAAATAAAATTTTATGTAAAACCTTATTTTTATCAATATATATTTTAATGGTTTAGAGCAATGTTTTAAAAATTGATCCATCTACCGAATCATTTCATAGGAAAGTTGGATTAAATAAAATCAATCAAACATGTACCAGTCAATCTAATATAGAAAAATAATATTAAATTATTAACTATTAAATAAGATAATAAAGTATAAATAACTATAAAAATTAAAATATAAAATAAAATACAAAAATATTAATAATCCAACGTCTATGCTCCAATATCATCCTAAACAAAAATATTTCATAATCTATGATCTCATACATCTAATATTTAAATTCAAATTCAAAAATTATAATGTGACCACAATTTTTCATTTCACATTTGATAGTTTGGAAACGAAAAAGTTTAGTGGTTGCTCAATGGGCTATGTTAGATGGTGAACTTCAAATATCTAAATGATTAGATAGATTACTGTAAAAGTATTAAATTATCCAAGAAAAAGTGTAATACCCTGACCCAATTTAGGCGTAGTTTAATTTAATAAATCTTACTTAGACCGGTTAATCTGAAGATTACGATTAGGGATTTGTGAAAAGCCCAGGTGTGGCCCAATCTGAGCTCGAAAGCTCAGTGATCCAGCTCTTTCAACTAGAGGGGCAAAATGATAATTTACCGCATTGTTATTATTTTATAAATTGTGTTATTATGTGATTATTATTGGATGATATTATTCTCCTTAATCAAGGATTTCTATTTTGATTTTAAAATAGTTTTATTTTCAGAAATAGTATTTAAAACCGCCCGTCAAAACTCCGAAAGGGAGAAATAAATATTTTTAAATGGTTTTGGAAATGAGATAATTTTTTAAACAGGCATAGTATGTTAAACCATTTTAGTATGGTCTAGTTTATTCTTTCAAACCCCAAAAATGAGGATTTTAAATCTTTTTATTTAACACAAGTTAAATTACGTAAATAGTGTTAAATTATATTTTTTATTTAAATATATGGTTTTTGGTAAGTTTTAAATCTCTGAATTTTTATGGTGATTAGAGTTTTTAAAACCCAACTTATCTATCAGGTTGGATTAAAATTTTCAAGCCTTAAAAGTATTGTTTTTAGTTAAAAATAGAATTTTCATCAAAAACTGACTTATTTGCAAAATTAGAAGTCTAGAAGGACTGATCTGCAACCAGTCACCCAAAAGTACAATTATTGTTGGGGATGTCGGATTTTTCTGTTCTAAAGGACCTTCGGACAATCAAAGGCCTGATCTTCGGACGGTCCGAAGCCAGACCCACAGTCCGAAGTCAATGAATAGTTTAGGTAGTGGTTCCGAGGTTTATTCCAAGGGATCCAGTTTTTTAGTATAAAGTCTTGTTTGATTATTGATGCAGGTAATGTTTATGTCCTTAATAAGATAAAATGTGTACTAACCATATTCTTTTATTACTATATTGTATATACTATTATATTCACTTCTAGGCCGACTCTATTGGTCGGGTACTAAGTGACTTCATTTCCAGTCCAACGCTATATTTGTCAGGCACTGAGTGACCTTGATGCCTTACTCAACATGTTAAATCTGGTCATATCCAGAAGACAACCGGGAAGTGACCTGAGTATTTAGATCTAACTCAATAAGTCAATCTGGTTATTCCCAGAAGACAATATGAGTTTTGGACTAAGCAGCTTATTATTATACATTGTGGATTATTGTAACTTAAAATAGTTAGAAACCAAGTAGGAGACTCAATTCCATTTACCTTGGAGATTTTTGAGAAAACAAGTATGGTTTTGAAATACCACTTGCATGTATACATTTGATGCTATGTATGTTGACCTATTAATGATTGTGCACTTGTTTACTTGTTGAACAGAGACCACGATACTACACATTTTCGGTTAGGACTTAACTTTGCAGTAGGTGTAATCAGGTTAATGAGATGAATCTTAAGTAATGAGTAGTTTCAAGTTGATGAACCCATCCATGTGCCTAGACATGATGCACTGTTGTAAAAAGTGCTTATGATAATTGTGAATGCTTATGATGGTGATCATATGAGAAATGTAAGACTACTTCCACGTGCTTTTGACTATTGAACCAATATCGGCCATATGTGTGAGATGATTTACGTCTTCTGGACCAGGGGTCTCGACAGTTGCTGACTTGAGGAGTGTAAGTATCGGCCATGTGAGGGCCTGAAATGTACTTGAAAGGATGTATTTGGACCGTGTCAGGACTTAATACGATGGTCTCAGCGTAGTATGTAAGCATTACGTTGAATGACAACAGTAATGGAAAAGATGATGAGAATATATATGATTATGAAATTATACTGGATATTGAGAAATTATTATCAAGCATGAGATATTATATTGCAACTGTTGATTATGTACTAACCTGATGTTTCATTAAACTGCACTGTTATATTATCTTCACTGGGCTAGTTAGCTCACCCCACTCACCTTTCAGGAGATGTGCCCGAGGAGGAGAACCCTCTGTTTTGGGATTCTCACTGAGGAGAATTCCCTTATCTTTGCTTTTTGGTTTTTGGAACCATTTGCTTATGTAAAGTACCGTATGTGGTACTTAGTTTGTTTAAATGTGATGTATTAAACCACCATATATCTGTAGTTACTCTGATGTTGTAATAATAATTCATTGTTGGAATTATATGTTTATGTTTGTGTTGATGTCTCTTTGGGGTAGACTTATGGTATGTGTTTGAGGCTACATGTTGAGATCATCTGTGACCTTTGGGCCTAACCATTAATCCGGCCCAGTTAGAATTCTTTAGTTAGTTTAGTTTTTCAAAAAAAAAAAAAAACAGTCGCGTTCCGGGCCTACCTTTCGGGTCGGGGCGTGACAAAAAGTTTAATAAATAAAATTATTTTTATTTTTTTACATAAAATATAAATTAAATTGTGATGTCTTGGAATAAGCACACATTCCATCTTTTCAAAAGACAAAAAAGAATAGAAAGTTTGAAGATTTATCATATTATTAATATAAAGAATATAATGTTTTGTCAATATTATTTTAATTATTCAAAATATATTTTAGTATAAATATATTTTGACCTAAAATTTTAAAATATTGAATTTTCATATATTATAACCCTAAAATCTTTTTTGTAATAATAATGAAATTCTTAAGTCCCACTTTTATTTACACGTTACTGGGTTCTAGCTTCCAAGTAACTTCCAAATTGTCCCACATCGGATTGTATGGAAAATTTCTACATGTTTCACTCTATAAATTTGCTTAAAGGTTCCTATGCAATTATCCGCCTTTATGGGCTTGGGTTGGTGGACTGAACTTTTGGGGCTGGCCTGTGATAATAAAATAAATTTTTTAAAGTAAAATTTCTATTATTTTTTTTTATTTTTTTTTATCAAGGTTTTTCTCAGGTCATAGGTCAAGGGTTGTTTTTAAGCCGATTATGTTTGACAGGTCAAAGTCGGGTTTTACAACACTGATGTATACAACACTGACCTACATCGTAGAGCCAAGGGATCTTAGAGTAGGTGTTTCATGAAGTAGAAAAGGGATCTTAGATTGGAGGTGTTTCAGTGAAAGTTTATATAGAAAAGGAGAGAAAAATGAAAAGAAAAAATTTGAAATTTTCCTTAGTACACAATTTAATTGATCACAAATGTGTTCCTTAATAGTTTTTTCACCATCAATACAATTTCAATCTGGTTACTGCAAGTGGCTCTATGGAGTTGGAGTAGTTTTTTTTTTAAATTTAGACAAGGTCAAATGATCTTTAGAGACATTAATGAATTTAACTTGTAATTTGTCAATTTTCTTGATGAATTGAAGAAGAGAAGTAAAAATCGACACTCTCATGATCTCTAGAAAGATTGAAGTCTAAAAGTGGTAGTTTTTTTATTGTGGAAAAAAGAGTCACATGAAGAAAATTTATCGAATTCTCCAAAGAAGAGTCAGAAGGAAAGGATCACAAAATAAAAATGACAAGGAGTGATCGGCACATGTGTTTCATATCATTCCACTTTTAAGAAATTATTTAATAAGCGTTAGCATAAGACCTTTAAAATGTAATGTAATTTCTCTTCTCTAATAGTCAGTTTTAAAGATGAATTTTATTTATGTATTTTAATATGATATTAAAGTGGAGTACCCTCTGATTGAATCTGAGTCATATCTCCAGCTCTATATAGAGTGAGAGAGCCGAGTATCTCCAATCCTGACATCGAGGAAGAGTGTTAATATAAGTCCCAAATCGCCAATAAATCTTTGAAATGTGAGATTTGCAAGTACATGGGCACCCTATTTTTAATAGTCAATTTTTAAAGATGAATTTTACTCGTGTGTTTTAAGTTTTAACAATAAGTTACACATCAAGAGAATTTTATGTTTTAAGGTGGGTAATAGTAGCTATTCAAATATTGCAGACATTGTAACGACCCGATCCACATACAAGACTTAGGGCTCAACTCCGTAAGAAATTGTCCGCTCTGAACCTCGCACACAGCTAACGCGTATGTTTTGTCTTTGGACCCGGGCTCACCTGGCCCGACCCAAAACGCGTCTTACTAGTTAAGTGGGCTTGACCTCTTATACACTCTTACATCTCTCCCTTCCTAACCGATGTGGGACTCCCCCACATCGGCTGGACAAGGATTTCACAGATATAGATGACATGTGCATTGAAGTTAATTTAGGATGCACATTAACGTTAAAGAATGTGAGACATGTTAGACAATTCACTGACGATCGACCACATTGGAGGAACCGAGCCTGTGGGACCCACCTGATTAGGTGAAATTCTTTCTCTATTAGAAAATAATCATCTTCTTAGATTAGAATTTCGAATTTTTAGAAGGCTAGAATTTATATCTATCTTTTATTGGATTTCTTTTAATTAGATGAGATGGGGCCTATTGAATTGATTTTTATGACCTTTTTAAGGTTGGAGGGTCGGTTAATTGTAATGTTTGCATTACTACAGAAAAAGCCCTACACAAACAATTATCACAAAGGAATAGAGAGATTTGAGCTGTGTAGTTGGTATAGTTGGTATCTCTCATCTCCTCTCCTCGCATCTTTGCATATATGGTTTTTAATCGATTCAATTTTTTTCTTTTACGATCAAGGTATTTAAGAGTCTCATCTGAATTTTTCATATGTCTCACCTAATTTATTCTTGAGGTATATATAAACTTCTCAATCCACACATATTCAACACAGAATTAAAGAGAGTATCTCTTTTTATATTGAGGAGGACTTGATATCAAAACTAATTCAAACCTGATCTCTTCGTATCCAAACAAAGAGCAGTCTTCAGCTAGTTCAATTGCGACCGAAGTCCAATTAAAAGCATTACGAAGAAAGGAGTTAAGAGATTGAATAGAAGCATTGTGATGACACTTAAAAGTATGTCATCTTTATTTATTTTTTTGAAATTACACCTTAGAAACTGTCACATATCCAGTGTTTAATCTCCACATGTGAACCCACTATAGATAAGGCACACCAAAATTAAACCATAAGTGTTCCAAGACATTTTATAATTTGTATATTATCTAATTAACAAGTCTTTGTCAATTCCTATGGAAACTGACATTGTGAAGAGTGTAAACTATCCTATGTTCATTTGAAGGTCTACTATCCGGATTTAAGATTTCAGAACTTAGAATATCCAAATCTACTTCGGCTCTAGGTAGGAGAAAATCCAAATTCAAAATGGATAACCAAAATTAAGTTTCACTCAATGGAGAAATAAAATTGACTCAAATCTCACTATGGTTAATAAACACCATGCATTAACACACTAATGAAATTGTCATTTAATTGAATCTAAATTTCAATGATGGAATTAAATTGCAATTATATGACCGAATGCGTGTTTAATTAAAATTCAAATTCAAATTGGAATCAAATTAAAACATGAACTCAAACTATAAATACATTCAAACTATAAAAGGATAATGATCCGTACACCATGAGTTTTCACTATGGTGCACCATCCTTAAAAGGAAAATAACATTTTGCCCTCTCTTTTTAAAAAAAGGAAGAGAGAGAAGAAGAAAAATAATGGCAAAATGGTTTTTTTCTTTTAAGAGTGGTGCACCACAGTGAAAACCCATGGTGCACATGTCATTATCACATAAAATTCAAAAGATCTTTAAAATGAAACTCACATAGTTTGGAGAGAACTCAAGTCAGTGTTTGGAATAATTATTTTTTTAGCATTCATATGCTTGGAATAATTTTATTGCTCAACTCGAATTATAGTCTCATTACAACATTCGACTCACGTATTTATAGGCCCAAACCCGACTAAAAAACAGGAAAAAAAATAAATAAATCAAATTTGATCCTGGCTCGCCTACACGCACAAGACCTGCTTAGTTGGGCTTCATTGCCAAGATTAGATCCATCAAATGGCTGGCTGCCTTTTGAAGAATACTTTTATTGTTTTAAGTAGTAGAATTTGAAACCCATAGGTTAGTTTTTATTTTGGATTTATATATTATTAACTTATAAAGGATGATCACTTGTAGGATTAGTGTATGTTATATTATCAGCAGATCTACGCATGAGACCCACCAAACACTATATTGATTAGATCAATCAATGTATATTTTTCAAAGTCATAAGAGTCAAAGATTAAAAAATAATTTAAACTGATTAAAACTTAGAGAACTTAAAAATATAGATTGGTCAAATCAAGTGATTTTGATAAGTCACGTATTCAAAGGACAATTGTAACAAACCATCACCACCACATCTGGTAAGTCCCATATCTAGTTGTGATGGGGTATCATGATTCATACTAATGTGTGCATGATCATTTCTTTTAACTTGTATATATGATGAGTTTGATTAGAAGTAAATTTTTTATTTTCAAACTTAAGTGATGTGATGGTAGTGATAGAAATAGTTTCTCATGTTAGTAGAAGAGTTAAGATAACTTTAGTGTGTGGAGTTGAGAAGGCATGAATTCCAAACTCAAGAAAGAGTAATCAACCGTTAAATATAAAGAAAATAGATAAAAGAAGACATGTAAGATAATTGAGTAATTGACGGGATGATTTATAATAAGATTAAATAAAGAAATAAGATTAAAAAAGTTGACTCTAGATGAATAGAATTCTAACATTGATAATGATGTGATAGATCTAATAATTTTAATAATAAGTTGTAAGAGAGAATAATAATTTTAATTTAGATAATAAATCTTATCAAAAGTTTATTTATAATAAATAATAAATATTTAATGATATAAATAAACAATAATAATTTATTTTGAACTTAATTAGAAAGGAGCATGAAAAACCAAAAAAGACCTATATAATTTTATATTTTATATTTTATTTTTAAAATTTAAATTTAACTTCAAAATAAAAATCCAAAAAAAAACTTTTTCCTTCATCCAAAGTCGCAGAGTCACTCCTCCACATCTGTTCTCATCCCATCCATCGTTAATTAGTGTCATCGGCAGTCACAGAAGCAACAGAAGCTTGTTTGTTTCCCGTCCGGTGTGCGGCAATGGAAGATGAAAAAGGAGGAAGAAGAGGAGAAGGAGAGGAACAACAGTGGAGTGAGGCTGTGGAAGAGCTGGTCGACGGAGGAGACGTCCAAGGCGCCATTTCTCTCCTCGAATCCCATGTCTCCAACCTCCAATCCCTATTAAATTCCTCCGACAATATGAGCTTGGCCTGCGCTCTCACCGATCTCGCCGATCTCTACTCCTCTCAGGGCCTCTCCCTCAAAGCAGACGAGCTTCGCACCCGCGCTCTCCTCATAAAACTCCGTTCTCAACAATCATCATTCTCTTCTCTCTCTCCTCCTTCTGGGTCCGCCTCTCTTTTCCTCTTCCCCCTTCTCTCCTGTTTCTTGATTGAATTGGTTCCTCTTTTTTACCCTTTTCTTTTCTTTTTTTGTTGTAGGGATTCAAAAGTCTCAGATGAGGAAACGGCAAAGAAGAACCACTTTGAGGAATCGGCTACCGGCCCTTCTCCTTCTTCGGTCAACGGCGATGATGATGGTATTTTACATCTTTCTTTTTCTTTTTAAATTTTTTTTTCTAACTAGTAATTGGGGCACCGGGGTTTTGATTGCACCATGGGTGTTTGATAATATGTTTAAGTTGGTAAGCTTTATGTGCTTCTTAGTTTCGTCTAATGCAAATATATTATAGACAATAATTAAAGAAGGGAAAATAGCTATTGTGAATAATTTTTTTGCGGGTAACTACTGAAGTCGCTTACCATTTTGTGAGTTTTGAGTATTCAAATGGCCAGTTATGTACCATCATCAATGATGACAACATCTTTAATCGAGTTTCTCTTGGAATTTGTAGAAATGAATGTCTGTGTGATTATGGATTTGAGACTTGAGTATTAATATTCCTTCAAGTTCCTTTGCAACTTCTGGACTGTTTTACTATGATTCTTAATTTGGAAATTCATCTGCAAACATTGTAAGTGGTGACAATTGCAAATTTGGGGAAGTGTAGTTTGTGTCGAACCATGTCCTATCTCTCCCATTCTTTCAATTGTGTTTGGCAACATGGGCTGCTTAAAGTTCAATTCTGGCATGAAGAAGATATATTTACTTTTCTTTAGCATTGACTACATCAAGAAAGTGTTCATGTGATGCGTCTGATACTGAGAATTCATTAATGTGGAAGTATTCTGATGTCATTGTTTCTTTGGATGTAAAAACAGATTGGGAAGCTATTGCAGACTATGCATCAACTGAATTATTATCTCCACCAGTTGAAGCAGGGGTATCAAACCTGACGTTGGAAAACAGGGAATTTCAAACTCCTAAAAGGCGTGGAAGAGGATCATTCTTGTATCAGAAAAATGGCTTGTATAGTGATCAAGTTGCTGATGTTGATATTAATGACTCTGTGAATGAAGATAGTTCGGAATGCCCAAAGGAAGCTTCTGATGTAAGAAATTGTAAGTGAATTTTGTGCATCAAACAGTTGATGTCTAAGAAATTGTTTCATCTCTCTTTACATGTTTACTGTGGGTATAGCATTCCTTGACCTTTTTAGAACTGCTGTTTGCTGGCACCCAAATGTTACCCAATTCAATGTTTGGATAGACAGATTCATCAAATGTCATCTGAAAAATGGACAAGGAAAAGCCTGAGGAAACCAATTGAAGAACTAATAAAAGGAGACCCAGAATAAATGAAGAAGAAAAAAGGGTAAATTATAGAGAGATTTCTTTTCTCCTTTTTTTGGCGGGGAGCCATTTCAAAAAAAAAAAAAAAGAACGAGAAAGACAACAGGATTTGTTGAGTGCAGAAGCGCTTGGAACCAAATAAATGGGACAATGGTACCTTTCAAAAGAAATAATGGTAAATGCAACAAATGGCTTTATTGATGATGATGGTGTGCAGTCTCACATGACTGAACATGCAATCGTGTAGACTGCAGGAATCCCAAAGGGGCATCTAATGTGGTTTTCTTAAGAGGCTTTCTTAGCAGCAACTTGCTATCTTCCTTGGCATTTTTGAGGGTCATATTGGAGGCCTTCTTATAGGGATTCTTTGAGGGTTTCTTTGGCATTCCTTAGATATTTCAATGGTCACTTGCCATTTCTTTGGGGCATCTCTTGGGATTTTCTTGGAGATTACTGGAGCTTCATGACAGGAATTTTGAAAACCCTTTTTGGGGACTTCTATGTCTTTGAGAAACTTTAAAAACCTTGGGGAGCATTTAGTGTGGTGTGGGATCCAAGTCCATTGACACCTTAATCCTGGTTTGTTTTGGGACTGATGGGCTACATGATTGACACTTAATTCATTTGGTGTATTTTGAGATCCCCATCTTATACGAACCTAGTTGCTTGAATCTCAAAAGTGGGACCTTATCTTTAGGACCCCACCAAAAATTCTAGTGGCACAAGTGGAACCTCTAGTAAATGGGATATTGGGATGTCTTTGGACCCCACTAGATATTAATATACAGCTTTCACCATCAAATCCTACAAGCAAAACATTCTTTGGATCCCACCGTAGGATATTTAGCATCATCCAACAAGTTACACCATGAACTTGAATTTTGAATGCTTAACTGCTAATGATGGAATTTAAATCTTAAAGACCTCACAACTCATGACATGATTATTCTACTTGTGTACTTCACCACTAAAGACATGAACATTTGAAGTTATGGAGATTGTGATCCATTTAATTTCAAATTCTTGCAACTTCAAATTGTTGGTCATGCTCATAGCTTGTCACTCGAAAAAGGGCTGCTTAGACATTGCCATCCATAACCATTTATCCTATCACTTGGTGAGAGGACTGTCAAGTTGCTCTGTATAAAAAAGTGGAGCCGATCACCAAGTACTTCAAATTTCACTTACAAATTTGTAGATTCCAATATTCCTTTGTGAAATTTGTTGCTTCACTGTGTAGTATGTTGCCATTTGCTGTTACGGTAACTTGAATGAGGTTGCATGGATGCTTTTCACTTTATCATCTTGATGTTAGGATTTATTCTTTCGTCTGTATTTAAGTTTTTTTTTGTAGGAATGACAAAAGAATTTCATTAATAAAAGAAAGAATGTACAAATATAACGCTGCCTAGAATAAGAGGGTTATTCAAAGCTACAAGGGAAAAAAAACAAACAAAAGGACAAAGCATGTGGATAGAGCCTCTAAGATAAAGCTCCCATGAGATAAAAGACCCCAAACTCCATACACCCTTAGTAACATTAATAAAAAAAGTCAGAGCGCGTCTCTGTAATTGTACACCAATCTTGGCCAAGAAGTCCGCAACACTATTCGTCGAATGAGCCATATGTGAAAGGGTGAGCCCATCCAGACTACTAAACCTCCTAATGTCCCATGTAATGTTAATCAGTTTCTACGGGGTACCTTCCATTTGCTAGCCCAGGAGATAGCATTTGTAGAATCTCTTTCAACACAAAGATTACCATTTGAAGTTTTATTTGTTGAAACTATTTCTAGTCAAATGATGTGTAAAATCAAATGATTTTGATTTTTTCTCATGATTTTAGTAAGATATGGGACTAGCCATGTTCTTGTGCTTGCTGATTTCCCGCCAAGTACTCGGACAACAGATTTAGAGAAAGCTTTTGAGAGCTTTAGGGACCGAGGATTTGTTATCCGCTGGATCAATGATACTACTGCACTTGCTGTATTCCGTACTCCTTCATTAGGTATGTTTGACTCTTTCTGCCACGTTTAAATTGGTATTTGTTGTTTATGAAAAGGAAGTTGTATCTATTTGCATGATACTATGCTGTTACATGAGTATCTAATATTACCAATATCCATAGATTTTTATTTATGTCTCCTTCATGTATAAATTGCACTGCCAGTATTAATGTGAGTTGTGACCAAATTGTATTAAAATTGTAATTTATGGTAAATGAAAGATTGTTGGATGTTGATGCTGAGATGTCATTATCATGTTTGATGCCATTCATGATTTAGCATACAGACTCTTGTTGATTGAACTGAATTGACTGCTGAGTTGAATAACGTGAGATCAGTTTATTAATTCCTTGGAAGAGTTCTTGTTCCAATAGTACGACACTCCAATCACAAGGGACTCCAAGTATGTGGAGATCCTTTGAAACAGTTTACAGATACTTGATTCTCTAAAGGGAGATTCAGTGTCTTATTCTTGTTATTAGGACGGTCAAATTTCTTTTGTGGCTTTTTCTTTTGGGGTGGGGGGATCATGGCTTCTATCTCTTTTTCCATATTAACAGGAAACACAAAATAAAGGGCCGAGCCAAACTCTTCTTACCCATGAAGGTGAAGCAGTTTATGGAATTGTATAATATTTAAAGCATCCAATGGATCTTTCTTACAAAAGAGTGATGGGTTTTCACAACAAAGTAGGCCCAATACCCAATAAAGATATGTCGAATTCAGCATGTGCATCACTTATAGTAAGCAAATAACCAAATCACGACTCTTGGTTGTGTGATTTGAGAACATCGTGGAATTGCAATAAATCCAAGGAACCAATGTTGGACTCATGTTGGAGAATTTTGGGGCACAACATAATTTATCATTTATCATTTAAGAAAGGGGAACTTTGGTTTCGAGTGACATATCATTCAAGCTAGCAACATGAAACATACCAGTGTAGAGATTCAGTGCACAAGTTGTCACAACAAATTGACATTGTAGATCACAACAACAATTGCCAACCTTGAGCTTACAAAAAGATAAAGGCTGCGTTTGGATGAGGGGTAAATTTTGCAGGGGTGGGTAACCAATTTTGAATACCCTTTGCTTCAAAAGGGTCTTCAAAAGTGAGAGTGGAGGTGTAAACAAGGGTGAAATTGAGATTTTTTACCCTTACCCTTTAGTTACCAAACAAAGGTAATGAGGGTAACACCTCATTCCCTTTATTTACCACTCATCCAAACGCAGCCAAAGAATCCAATCTATGTGGATGAGTCACAACCAAGGAGAAAAGAATAATGGTTACGGACAAACACAACTCAGTATCTTATTCATTGAAAACTTCCACCCCCTTCCACTACATGTAAAGGTTTTTATAAGTATACTTGGACACTAATAAGGTAACTAACCCTAGGAAATTGGAATATTGATAATGCCTATCTCCAAGTGATCACTATTAAGGGACATTTCTTAACTAGGCTATTAAAGGTTTTGTTTGAATTAGGGTGAGTTGAAGTAGGGGGTTCCTTAAGAAACTTAAAACACAAGGGGTTCCCATAGGTAGAAAACCTCCTACTGCCAAATTCCGTATTATTTGAAACTCCCCATTTGGTAAATTTAGGGCGAGAACTTGACTTTCCCTATGGAACTTAAATTATTATTTGGATGTTATAAGTGGGGAAAAAAGGTTTAACAGTGGTCAAGGCTTTTGGAAAACTATATAATGGAGTTGGAAAGGTAGGTGCGGCTCTTGGTCAATGGAGGTGATAGGGTGAGCTTTGGGAATCAGAAATAAGAGAAAGGATGTTGATAGAGGTATTTCCACATTTGTTTAGGGCTGCAGTGAATAAAGAAACGAAGTGATTATTAAGAAGTTAGGGATGGTAGGATCCGTTGGTCGATTGGGTTGAGGAAGGTCTTGAGAGAAAAAAAATAGGATACGATAACCTAAAGTTATTATTTTCTGATTCTTTTATTTTTATGGAGGAAGACCATGTAGTTTGGGCACGTGTCCTTTGGAGAATTTTCTGCAGAAGGAGCTCTGGGAGCGGTTTATAGTTTGAGTCCAGATCGTCGGCCAACTTGCTCGCTGGTTCAGAATATCAAAGCTCAACCTCTGTTACAGGTCTTCTCTTGGGCAGTCATGAAGGGTAAAATTCTCAGTTCGTCACTATATTGTGTATTGTGTGGTTTGGAGGAGCCCATTGATCATTTGTTTTGTAGGTGTGATTTTGCACATAAGCTTCAGGGTTATTATCTAGATTGAATGGGATATAGGAGCGTGATGAATGGGAGGTTAGACAAAGTTGAGGAATGGGTATGGGGTCCTTTCAGTGGGAAAAGGAAAGCTGCTTGGTCTTTAATTACGGCTGTTGTTCTATGGTTGATATGGAAGGAAATGAATTGAAGGATTTTTACTGGGGAGATAGAAGGAATAGGAGCAGGCATGGATGCGGCAAAATGAAGATTGCATGTGGATATCGTCATGTAAATAATTTGTGGGTTGTTCAGTCTTTGATTTGCTCTTGTCGTGGGATGGGTGTTTTAGAGGAGGGAGGATTAAAAGGGTAGTTATTGAGGAATGGGTTAAGCCGAAGTTGGGGTTCCATAAAGTCCATGTCGATGGGGCAACTTGGTGAAAAACTAGCACCGACATGCATTAGCGGTGTTCTTCACATTGACAAAGGGGAAATTACCCTGTTCTTTTATCAATTAGTGGGCATAAAGGAATCTAATGGGGCTGAATTACTAGGGATTAGGAGGGCTCTTCAGCTATGGATCAGGATGGGGGTGGCAATTTGATAGTAGAAAGGGATTCTAGTAATGCTTTAGCCTAGGCTAATGGTAGGGAGAGGTCACTTTGGAGTTCAATTCATATATATATATATATATATATATATATATATGAGAGGTTTGGAGTTTAGTTCATATTGTTAGGGACATTTGAGAGACGTTTAGGGACAGAGCAGTTCACTTTAGGCATTTGGCAAATAGGGTTGCAGATTTTCTTGCGAAGGAAGGCGTAGAAAGAAGAAAGGCCGTGATTGAATTCTTGTAATGGGTGTTATGGTTGTCTAGGGTTGTGGGTTTTATGAATGTGTTATCAAGGCTGATTTTGTTTTTGCTTTTTTCCCTTGGCACGCAGGTGAGTGGACCTTAGTGGACTTTAGGTAAAACTTACCCCAAGAAGACATTGGCTAAATCTGGAAAATATTTGGTCTCTGCTTCGAGGTCTCGAGCTCTGTCTTGAGCACTCGAGACTGAATCTGATGAGAGCAAGCCTGACAAAAAGCTGTATTATTTCTTGGCTCTCAGCCTCGAGGCCTCAAGCATTTTGTCGAGGCCTCGAGACCTTTCATATCTGAATAAAAAACCGTGACAGCCTTATTCGACATGTGATCTTAAGCTTAGCTGTCCTTTGACTTAAAATTACACAATATCAGGAAGGGAAAATCTGGAAACTCTAGAAGGCTCCTCTTGATTTGAAGAGATTATGAAAAATCTTTTCGCCACTTCATGATTTGACTTTATGGAATAAAGTTATGGAAAGGGGTTAAGCTACATCGTGATTTGCAATCACGTACAAATCTGAAAATATGTGCCGAGTATTGGTGAGTTGGTCTTTGACTAAATATCACTAAAATTGAGGATTGAAATATGGAAAATCTTGAGTTGTATTACCAAATTCAGGCTCGAGGCCTCGAGACTTAGCCGTTGCTAAACTTTTATATAAATTCTCAACTAGCTTATTTCAAAAACAGATCTAAAAAATTGAAAAACCCTTACAGCCTCTAGAGACCTTCCACTACCTTCTCTCATTTTCTTCTTCATCGTCCTTTGCTAGGAAAATGAAAAAGTATTCAATGCTTGTTTTGTGAAGAAGATGAGGACTTTCCTCTGGACCAAAATCCAGTAATACCTTTCTCTTAGAACCTATGTTCCGCTGTGCCAAAGCTTGCTCAAGGAAGATCCAGATTTGAAGGAAAAGGTGCAGAGATATCAGCAAGAAGAACACACTTTTTGAAGATAGGCTAAGGCCCAAGGCAAGTGTTCATCGTATTCTTTTTCTTTTATCAAAGTTGTAAGGTGGATTAGAAGAATGTATTCGAACCACCCAAAAAAATAGGCGTCGAGGATTAGACTATGGGGGTCGAACCCTTATAAAAAATTAGGTTGTACTATCTGGGTGAGAGGCCCATTCATAGTATATTGGGACGGCCCGAGAGTTGGGAAGTCTGACAGTGGATGTAGGTTCTAGTGAACCGAACCACTATATATCGTTGTGCTTCTGTGGTTTGCTTTGATGGTTTGATTCATTTGTTTATCACTTGCACAGACGTTTATTCCGCTGCACACATTGTTAAATTGATTTATTTTAAGAAGGGAAATAAAATCGGATCAGACCTATTTACCGCCCCTCTAGGTCTTGCATACTTCTAGTAACGGATTTTCATCAACTCTACATATTGAGGCTATGTTTGGTTTCTACTAATATGACCAAACCACCTCAAACAAGTTTCTTTTAGTGTGTTGTCTATCGGAGCTACCTTTAAACTATTCTTAATACACAAGTCGTTTCCTATTTTTAGCGGGTTAAAACAATTAATTTAGCAAATGTTGAAAAGAAGCATATACCAAATGGATAAATGGAAGTTCTATGGGACAAGTAAATGGGGCAAAAAATATATACAATTTTGAAACATTGGAGTGGGCCTTCACCAAGGATCTAGTCTTACCCCTCATTTGTTTGCTTTGGTTTTGTGCACATTAATGCTGGAAATTGAAGATGAACTTACTTAGCTTATGCTGTTTGTAAATGATGTAGCAGTAATTGGTGAGACTAGAAATAAAGTAAATAGTACATGGGGAATATGGAGGAAAGCCTTTGAGGCAAATGATTTGAAAAGTAATACGAAAAAGTTAGAATATGTGAAGTGTAAGTTTAGTGTATCTGAGGGTATGGAGCAGGGCTGAAAATTATTTAACACTGCATAATAAGAAATTTCAATACTTGTGCAATTTTAGAACGAAATGGGGGGTCTAATTTGGACAAAATTAATAGGATGGGTGCATGATGGGCAATGTGTGGGCAAACTAGTGGAGTATCATTTTGATGGAAAAGTGCAACATTGATTAAAGAGGATTAAAGAGGCATTCCTAAGATGGTTGTTATACTTGCAATGCTATATGGAGTTGAATGTTGGGTGAAGAGGAAAATGGATAAATGGTGATGGGGATGTGTAGTTAAAATGGGTGCTTGGTGTGTCGAGAAAAGATACGGTAGAAATAAGTGCATTAGAGAAAGCCTCAAAGTTTCTTTGATTAAAGAAAGATGAGCTAATGTCAACTAAGATAGTTTATACACGGGATTAGAAACAACCTAGTATGAAGAATTAAAGCTGTAGAAGTAGAAGGTACTTTGAGAAGGGTCCACCTAATATAAATTTGGCATGAAACCTTTTGATTTATGATCCAAAAAAGTTTTTAGTCATCTGATATTAGGGCAATAAAATGAATGGTTGATATTAAAATTTAAAATGGGGATTTATTTTGTATTTTTTAAGGCACTAGTGTCTTGAGGGAAAGACAGGGTGAGAACATAAAAAGAATTGCAAGATAGGAAAAATAGCACCATCTCCAGCCAAACAGTCAGCTTCCTTGTTAGCTGGCTTGTGTATCTTCCTAATGGTGAAATAAGACTGTCTCAAATTTCAAAAATATCTTGTGCTAAGTGCCAAGGATAACTGCTCAAAGGAACCCAACTAGCAGCGCTTTTAGAGTCTTAAATTATGGTATGGGAAAAATCCGACAGTGCCATCATTCTAGAACCCCTGAGGTTTGACTTCAATTTCATTGGTGCTATCACCCAAGGTCCTAGGAAAAAGGAAAAGCTATGATGGAAGAAGCATCCTTATAATGCCTGCTGATATCTCCCTGATGAGAATCACTACAATAACAGCCATCAAAGTTCAATCTCACCAAACTGAACAGAGAAGGTACCCAACTAGAAATGATCCCCGGAGAGTGAGATGCAATAGGCGCCAAGACCAATCTCAATGAAAGTATGATCTATTGATTTATTTTGTTTTTGGATAGATTATGGTGTTTCATCTCATTTGGTGTGGTAGGTGGGCCCACAACTATACCACATGCATTTTCAAGTTGCTTCTTCATCTGTCCATTTTATGATCATCCTAAAAAAATGAAGAATTGCCCTTAGAAATGATTTTGGCCATGTTTATATTGTTATATTAAAAACTGAAATTTCGTTGACCATTGGAATTTTTGTCCATGTTAAAAAGGAATAAAAGCATATTGCTAGACTAAACATGGAAATTTCAAAACTGAGGAAATTAGATCCTTAGAATCATTTTCCTCCATTTTAAAATCAATGAGGATTAAAATTCTAGAGACTTTCATCCTGTATAAAGATGGCCTATAAATTAATGATTTATCGTTTATTATCTTTATCAATCTCAAAGTTTATGCATTTTTGTTGCACAACACAACAAATTATCATGTCATTGCGTAATTAGGAAATCCATGTCCAAAGATTTTGGTGCTACATGAACATTCCTTAGATGCCAATACAAATTACGCGAGGGGATATTACTATCTTTGGCCAATCCTCCACACAAATGCAGATGTTTTTATCCTGTATCCCATTGATAACATGCTATTCATACATATTTTATAGTAATTAGTTGAAATGTCTAACATTTACTGTAGATTGAAATTTGTCAACCACAATTATGTATTATTGTAGAATAAGATGAGTGTGTTAAAAAATCGATGGTTGGGACATCTGCCTCGGTGTCCTGCCTCCTTCCACATTTCACACTGTCCATTTTGTAGCAACAATTTTCATGAGAAAATGGTAGGAAAAATGTCTTGCAGAGGCTTTGACAAAATATTTTTGCTCCTCAGCTTGTATGGAGCCATCTAGCCTTCCAACATTTGTAGTTTTGACATCTGAATTTTTATAGGATCCACTATTTGTTAGAGGTCTGTTGACCATTATAAGTATGCAAATGTTCAAGATAACTGCCATTCAATTTATAAAAAAAATCACTGATAAACTCGGAATTTGCATTAAAATAATTTGAGTCACGGTTCTAATAGTGGCAAGTGGGAAAACTAAAGTAGCAGACCCCAGATGGCTAGGAGAAATGATGGTGACAACAACGATCACTGGTCTTTGTTATTTCCCTTTTTCCGGAATTGGTAGCTAAATACTTGTTTGTTTACTTATTGATCATGTGATTTGGTGGCCATATGTATTGCTATTATATTCTCCAACAGATTTATATTGTAATATCTTAATTCTTTCCTAGCCTGAAACTTTCATCTTTTTTTTTTTTTTTAATGCAGCACAAGAGGCTTTGACCAGCATCCGTTGTCCATACGTAGTACGTTCTCTTGATGAGAATGATGACCTGTTGAGTTCACTGTCTGCAACAGGTAGCCATCTAAACATTAAGATTACTTGCACTCATTATGTTGCTTTAATTTATGCTTCCAAGCCCTTGTTTAATGTGCCATACTTATGTTTCTGTGTTCATTTTAATTGCACTGTTTGTTCGCATAGGGATATTTTGTATGATCCATTACTAACTAAACCAAATTGGTCGTTGTATCTATTTGTGCCGCTTTCATGTAACATGTAAGTAATTTTCATTTATTCATGATCCACACCCTTGGCATCCTATGAGCTATAATACACAGCATAGATAGCATTATGGACATGGATACAGGGCATGGGGATGCAACCCCATTTTCCAAAACTCAGGACATGGTTACCAATAAGGGATACCATCACAATCATAATTTTTTTCATCGGTACTACTATTTCTAATTGAAATATTTTACCCTTTCAATTATCTCTTTTATCAACTAAGTCTTTCAAATGGAGGGATCAACCTCTTGGCCCTATATATTTAAACAGACCCATCTCTCTCCTGTTGCTACTAACTTGAATTCAATGACAACCAACTAACCAAGAAGATACTGACCTTGAAGCTTTCTAACATCATCATCACTGGATTCCATTGTCCAAATGCTACCTCTACTGCCCACTGCATCTAGGGCCATACCCTCCCATGGAGTGCTGCCACCAAGATACGATGGTCTTTTTTTTTCTTGCACAATAATGTGTTTCAGATATTTTATTTTTCAGCGGCCCTATATCCTCTATAATTCCAACTTAATATCTGCATTTTGACAAAACATTAAATAAACTTCTGTTGGTCCAAGAAACTATTCACTTGGTTCCCTCTGCTCCTCCTATCGTGACTAATCAATGATAATAGTTGTGTTTGCACCCTTGATCCTCAGTTTGAAGTAGCTGGTCTGCATTTTTGTTTTAAGGCTGCAAACTTTTTGAAGAGGGTTTCCTGACGTGGAAAATGATATCCTAAGCTTCATGCTTTTGCCGATGATAGAAATATGTTATCCAACGGATAGGGATGGAAATGGGCTGGGTTCAGGCCATGCTTACATTGTGCCGAGTCAAGCCCAAGATTGAACAAAAATGCCCGTGCCCAAGCTGAGCTTGATTCAGGCCCATAAAATTATACACTATATAAGCATAAAAAATATAAACTAATAAAATGCAAGAATATTAGAGTAAAAAATAATTTAAAGTTGTCAAAATTTTGAGAGCTTAAAAATAACATGATTTTTAATATTTGATCGTGTGATTTTATGGCGTTCCATATTCATATTAAGATCTTTTTGTGGGCCATCAGATGGAGTGAAAGTGGGCCCACGTATGATCAATGTTACTAGATTCGGACCGTCTAATGAACCGTCTTCGAGGCATTTTGGATTCAACTGCGGTCAAAGCTGATCAATGAATAATATAATATAAATATTACATATAACATTAAGTAAGACACCTTCTACAAATAATATTCAAACTCTGAGTAATATACCAAAACGGTGAAAGATATGGGATAGAAATGATAAGAAACCTTTATATTTCAAATATATCTATTTTTAAATATTAATTTTTGATATTTTGAAAGGGAAAATTTAAAAAAAGTAAAAAAAAAAAAAAAAATTAAAAATTTGTGAACCGTGGTTCACGGTTTTATCATCAAAACGCGGATCTGACATGTTTTATGCGGTTTTGACCAAAAAACGGTTTTTAACCCATGACAGAACCGCAGCCATGGCAGTTCCTGCCGAACCGCCGGTCGACCGTGGTTCAGTCTGGTTTTGATAACATTGCATTTGATGCAAATTGTTAGGATTTAAAAATAATTTAAAGTTATTAACATTCATGAAGCCTAAAAAATATGGCTTCTATGATTGGATCAACATGATTTTCTTGGATATCATATTCATGGATGAAAAAATCCTATCCAAATGACCCATCATATTGGGCCAACTTGGGCTCCACATGGGATGCAAAAGTTTAGTGAATAAGAAATAAATAGAGCTATGAAAATATGGGGAGTTTGAAAAGCTTGTTTCTATAATCATTAAAAAAAGGTTTCTATAATTGGATCAAGGTGATTTTGTTGAGCTCCCATGTTTAGTTGAATATCTTTCCAATTTACCCATCATACCAAATAAAATCAGTCAATTATTTAATAAATTAACAATCAAAATTCGTTTGATGACAACTAATAGTATCATATGAGCATAGTTAGAATTTTATGATTTATGATTTGAATCTTATGATACATTTTTTTTTTTAAAGAAAGCAATTTTGGATCTTATAATACGATACAAATTTATTAATAGCCTTACAGTTTTTGTTAATTAACTGTTTGTTTTATCAAAAATATGATTCTCCTTTATGATCCAAGTCAATTTTCAAAACACTAGCCTTATAAGTTATCCATGATCACATGTACTTTAGCAAACCATGTACACCACTTTCTTTTTGTAATATAAACAATGCTTATATAAATGACAATGAAATTATATTTACAATACTATCATCATTTTTTTGTCATTTTACCAATAATATTTTGAATACCATGTGCCTAGAATAGGAAAAACATAAAAAACCATACAATTTGTTTTTGAATGGTAAGAATCATACATATTATGATACGATTTGTGATTTTTTATGATTTGATTGCTAGAATAATTTATGATATGATTTCGAGACACTACAGATGGGTGAAGTATTGGAGAAGTTTGATCCCTACGAAGTCTCCATTTTGTACATACATGTACACACATCGGTATAAGATTTTATAATTAGCATTATTCAAAATAGTCAACAATATAATTATTCCAAACAACCTTTGAGTTCAGTATTCCTTCATTACTTTATTTTCTCATGATATTCGGTTTCCAAGATGTCCTCATCTTCCTGTTAATTGTTCTATGCGCATAAGAAGTCTGCATTTGCTCGTGCACAGATAAGAGGGAGGTGGTGTTGGCAATGTTTTCTTTCCTATATGAAATGCAATGCAAAGTTGGTTGTCATCCAAGGATGCTCCAACACTAACAACAATTATTTTCATAGCAGTTGGGTCTCATTGCATGAGCACCATCATGGGAGATCAAAATCTAGACTGGGGATTTTGTGTTGTGAACTGAAACAAAACCACCATTTGGGGACAATGAAAACTTGGATCCCATAAGGCACTAGCTGGAAGTCCTTTAGCCTAGTCTAGTTAAGAAGTCAATGGGCCTAATTTTGAGAAATCCATAGAATAAGGCTTGGTCCATTAATAGTATAGCCCAAACAACAATAATGCTACTAGCGATATGTTGTCATTTCCTGAAAAGTTGTGTCCTTGATAGTTCCTTTTTTCAATTACTAAGGAGTTCAAAAGGAATTGACTGTTCCTCTAACAACCCACAAGCACTGTAATTGTCTCCTTTCTTTGCTAGGATTCAACAAAATCACCTCGGAACTACTAGTGCATCCTGTCACAACCAAGAATAACAATGACAACGGTCTTCATGCAAATAGTTCCAAAACCAAAACCCATGCCTAATGAAGGTGCTGCAACATGTCTGATATTGGCAAGTGAAGTGGAAACAACAAAAGGATCAATGGAAGTAGCGAGAAGGGTGACAAACTTGACCATAAAATCTTCTGTTTCCAATTGATTGTAAATCATCTCCATTTTCTTGCAAGAGAAGAAGAATTCAATAGCTCATAGGGCTCAACTTGCCAAAAGTTTGTCCATCCTCAAAAATACTTTTTTATCCGTAATGCATGGCCTTGTGCATATGCCCCATGTCCATTTGATGCATCCTCACCATTGGACTGAACATCATAGTAAGAAATATTTATCAAATGGTTTTATTTTGATATTAAAAAAATCAGGGTGTAGAATGGTGACAGTCTCTATGATAATCTATCCAACCATCTAATCTTTTTTTCTTTTTTTATCATAGGGTAGGTCCCGCCCTCTAACATAGTCTACTAGAGCACTTGGGTTTTTTAGCCTCTGTCCCCACACATGTACATGGGCATGTGTCTTTGTGTGCATGTGCGTGTATGTACGTGTATGCGCATGTGCGCATATGTATATATGTACTCGCATGCTTGTGCACGTGTATGTATGTGCCTGCATTCATGCGCATGTGTATGTGCATGTGCGCACACGTGCATGCATGTAGGGTATGTTCAACTGTGCACTTCGTGAAGTGCTCTCACCGTGAGAGTGCAATATGGAGCCCACCTATTGATCATGTGGTTGGGTACATTTGAAAAATCTATGACTATATAAAATACTGATAAACATTCAGCTTCATTGAATGGTTAAAGCCATGGTTTTAAAGGACCTCAAAATCAATAGTAGATAGGGGTAGTTTTATTGAGTTCAGTCTATGGCTAATCTGTTAGTGAAGCTGGTTTTTCAAAATTGTGGTGAATCTAATTCAATTTCTAGTAAAAAGTTCCTTGATTTTTTAAGGATGCCTGATGATCTAGATGGTTTAGATCAAGTGACTAGAAATTGAAGTAGATTTTTCTCACCATCTTGGCATTATAGGGCCTGGTGCGTGGGCCCAAATTCATGGGATGGGTGCATTTGAAGGTTATGTTCAAGATGATGCTGTATATAAAAGATTAGGTCCATTGGATTTGAAAAGCCATGATTTTCAAGAGTTCAAAAATCAATGGTCAAAATGGGGTTAGATTTTGAATGGATTTCAATCCAACCGTGAGATCAACTTAGAAGGGATTCAAATTGGGTAAGGATCTAATTCATGGGGACTAGGGCCATGTGGTTGTGAATGGATATCTTTTGGGTCCAAGTTGGGCTAAGATGGAGCATCAAAAGGTTTGCTTACAATGGGCAATTGTCGCCCAGGTTTGAATATTGAAGTGTTCTCATAGTGAGAGCTCCATATGGAGCCCACCTATAATCTTGGGTATAGATGGATTTGGAAGATCTACTCTTGCATATGGTGCTTACGAAAAACTTACTTCATTGAACTGCTCTAACCATGGTTTTAAAGAACCTGAAAATCAATGGTAGATAGGATTGCAATTTTTATCAAGTTCAATCTATGACTAGTCATTAAATGCATAGACATGTGGGGTTAGTTCCCAAATATATAGTGTTGTACGACTGTATCCTCTTGCTCTAGATTTTGAAAAATGGCATGTCTTGTCCCTGCTCCCTATGACATCTGTTCCCATGTCCGTAAGGCGACATTGTTTTTCATCTGTGAGTGAAATGATCAACACAATAGGGTTACCATCAATCATATGCACCTAGATGAAGGTTTGGATCCACCAATGATCCAAGCAAGGACCCAATGGCCTTGACAACTTCTTTTCCTCAATAACCATTGTAATCCAGTGACACAGAATGTAGCCTTTCCATGGCTTTGCAAAGATCTTGTTAGGGTACTCTTGCTGGTGGCCAAGCCTTTGTGACCCCCCCTTTTCCATCACAATTGCTCTTCACCTTCCTACCTAAAAGTTAGCTAAGCCCTCCCCTTCTCACCATTGAACCCCCCACCCATCCAAAAACATGTAGAGCAAGGTTACTGTACCAAGACTTAAAGAGAAGAGCCCTTGCCTTCTACAATGTGCTGACTGAACATCTTCTTGCATCTTCATCCTTACCCGATGATGTTTGAAATGGAGTCCACAACTTTTCAATCCTTCCCAATCAGACTTCTACATTAACAAACTTTCAATCTTTCAATTGGGATGGTTTTTTGCCACTGTTAAATCACTCAACAAATGATTTATAGGAATAAGAATGTTATTATGGTTTACCAAATTGAAAGACCTCCTTGAGAAGTAGTCTTGACCCATTTCTATTTTGGCTTCCCAAAACTAAAGGTTTAGAGCGGGAAGGCTTAGAGCTGAGGTTTTGTTTTCCATTATCAACTACTTTCACCTCCATTTTACCACCGTCCGTCTTCTTGCTGTGAAAAGAACCAATTGCTAAGTGACCTCTGATTTGAATCGAACAAAAGCAGAACTTTGGTAAGTTCCCATCTGCTTGTTCACTGGAATGAAATGTCCTGTAACATTCCAAAAGCCAGGAAAGTGATTAATGTCTATCTTTTTTCAGTATGTAAGCAACAAGCAGAGAGAAAAACTCATCTACCTTTATCTTTTTTCTCTTTTGCGCTTCTGCCAACCATCACTATCCGTTGAAAATGAATTGGGTAAAAGAGTATATTTTTCGTGAAGCTCAAATGTTCTACCACATTCTAGAGGGGGCCTAATGGGCTCTAGCTCCGAGAGGGAGCAATCGTAGTGACGAGAACAAAGTAAACTAGGAAAATGGGTAAATTCATAGCAAAGCTTGTCACTGACAAACTCCAACTCTCTTTGTAGCTGCTCCATTTCTTGAGTCACTGATAGGTTCTTTTCTGCCTTTTCCAGTCCAGTATTGTGAGAGGAAGCCTGGAAGGTGTTTCACTGTGATGCAAAGTTCCATGTCACTTGTCAAAAGTCGAACCAATGTTTTGCTGCATCCGTCTGGGACTAATTCTTGCAAAGTCAATTGAATAGGGCTTGTGTGTATAATGTCTTTATGACCTACTACTATGCAGTGTCCTTTGTTGGTTTTTCCTAAAAAAGGTGTCCTATGACTATTTTGTGATGTCATTATAGTTCGAAAACTTGAAAGTCGGTCTTTTCGAGAAATCTTATTAAGTGATTCAGTGGAGTTTTTGGATTCAACTTGAAAAACTCTGTAAAAGTGATGACTTGCTCGACTTGAAATCTTTTTGAGTCAAGTCTCGAGCTTTTGAAGTATGGATATCACCAATTTTTCAAAGAAACTGTTGTCATCATGTTCTAAAATCTTTTCTCCTTCCAATGGATTGGATTTAATCATTCTCATGCACACTGTGACCTTATAATCAATTGGCATGACAGAATTGCTGGATTGCAAGACTGCAGACTCATTCATGTGTATGTTATCTGTGTTTTTAATCCTTCAGCTTATTTAATCTAACTTAAATGATACTTTCAGATCTTGAACCTCCTTATCCAAGGCCGAAGACATCTGCAAGAACTGCTCAGAGGTTAATTGCTCAAGGAATGGGGCGGAAGCTTTCTACCACATTTGGTACAAGTGAACTGAAGAAACAAGAGGAAGCCAGAAGGAACCGTCTACATACACGGCAAAAGTTGAGGGATGAAGCATGGGGTCCTGATGATCCATAGTAGCTAGCCCATACACACTACTGATGGTTAGGGTCCATGTACTTTCTTATTTGCAGCCACTCCATCAGACGACTATTATTTCTTCTGATCATCTTCTGAGTTTAAACATCTCAGGTGTAATTTTTTAGAGGTTTATCGAGTTTTATTTTTTGAAGCAGTGACAAATGAATTTCATTAATAAGAATAAGAATGTACAAGAATAAACCTGCCACGAATATAAGAGTAAGAATGTACAAGAATCGAGTTATTTTCAAAATTTTCCAATATTGCATTTGAATGGCAGAAAATGTTTTCTTCGTTTGGGAGTCAAAAACGAGCAACGTCGCTAGGACTAGAACTTGGCTGGAATGGACAGAATGTTCCAGTTTTTTTTTTTTTTTTCAAAGAAAACAAAAAAGACAACAAAAGAACAAAACCGCTAAAGTTTTGATACTAGATTCTGTTTTGGCCTCTTCCAATCTATTTTGGCTGGAATTCGTCCAATTCGAGCAAAACCGGCTAAAATAGCCTGTGTTGGCCCTAGACATTTTGTTCTACTGATTTCATTTGAAAATTAATAATTCATGGACCGAATGAATTGAAAGTAGATTTACTAAGCTACCAGTGGACTGAATATCACTTAAGTAATTATTTCTAATCACTTAATCTTAGCCGTCGGTGGAAGTCACTACGCCAATTTTCGTAAGACCTTTTTGTAAACTTTGACTCATGGGATCCCCACAGCATCCAAATAGATAAAGTGCATGAGATACTCAAGATTTTCTATTGAATGGTGCAGAGTTGAGTCATCCTAAATCTAATTAAAGTTTAATCTAAGTGAGTTCTTTAATTTATTAGATAGAGTTTATTTTACTAAATCATTATCATCATCAAAGTGTTTGCCTCATCTATTTAAGATCACTTTTTGCTATCCACTTATTACTCGACCTTATGAGGTTCATGTTGTCTATCTCCTCATATTTTATTGTACTCTGTCTTGCTACTTAAAAATAAACCTCGCAATAGGTCAGGTTGGATCGGTTTTGGGTCTGATCTTATTTGGATTAGTGTCAACAATCTTCAATTTATTACTTTTTTATTAAACGGGTTAGTTGGTTCTGATCAATTTAGAGTTTGAGTCACAACATTTTAAACCTATACCTATTTAAAATGATCGAGTTCGGTTTGGATAATCAGATCAGGACAAACCACACTAGATTTATGGTCTCCAACCAATGTGTCCAAACCACAAACCACATTATATTTCACCCAATATTTTGTGTCTTATCCCCCCCACGCCCAAAAAAAGAAACTCTTATCACCAATATGCCTATAATTTCAGCCAAAATTCTGAATATATCAATTTAAAGCTATTTCTAAAAAAAACCTTGATATTTCACTACATTTATACGTTATCTCGTTGAAATATGATAATATGATTTCAATAGAGATTTGAAACTCAAATGTGATATATAAGTATGGGTGAGACTCGGCAGATGGAAAAGCCACACTTTGGACACACTAATTTTCCAATGGCATTGCAAAGAAGTTAATTAAAGCTTCCGTTGGGTCTCAAGAGTCAAACTTGAATGTTGATTCTCCATTTCATTTTTGTTTTCAATTCCAATTTGGTCATTCTTCAGAGTTCTCTGGTAACTGGTATTGGTCCCCTCTAATAAATGCTAAAACAATAATATGGACGACGTAGAATAGACGCTTTCCACAACAAGTTTCTCCATTCAACTCAATACAAACATGGAGAAGACAAAATGATGCCTCACAGCCATTGATAAAGTTGCTAGTATTTACTGTTTACCAGTAGAAGCTACGTAGATTGTGATTTGACTCATTTAGAATATAAACTGGATATGCATTCAACCATCCATAAGGTTCAAGTTTTTTTTTTATTTACGTCTGGGTGGGAAACTGCAGGATATCAAGTGTAAACTTTCACAGGTGGATCTACACCTAAAACACTAAGGTTAGGATATGAGGCTCGAAAGTGACCTCGTTCAAGTTTTGCGACATTTTGGTGGCTTAAATTGTATCAATTTTTTTTTTTAACATGGCCACGGGTATTTCACCTAATATTGAGGTAAAAGTAATCCCATGAACATTAAAACCTCCCGATCACACACATGGAGTAAGGTGATGAAGAATAATCCCATGAAAGTGGTCTAGAGGGTTGAGTATGAATCAAACTCAACTCACTTTATGAGACGATCATCTTAACTTAACTATCAAAGCAATATTTCCAAGTTAAACTACATCAACTTGTATTACCCATGTGTGAGTAGAGTCTATAGGATTGGACACTAGAAGAAAATTGATTGCTTGATGGTCCAAATGAAAGATCCATGCCCCATCTATAATGGAATGGAGTACACAACTAATGCACAGTATATAACACTTGAGATATCTTTCTCTCAATAGTTAGCTTTTGAGAGTAAGTTCTATTTTAAGAATGTGACAATGTCATACTTTTCTAACAAATTAAATGATAAATAAGCAAGATTCAATTGAAATGCATAGGGGTGAAACTTGGGTCGGGTTTTAACTCGACCCACTTGACGTGACTCGAGAAATTAATGGGTTTGGGTTATGTTTTTGTATATCTCGGGTCTGCTCGGGTTGGGAAAAAATAAACTTGTATGAAATTCGGGTCAAGTCGAGTTAAGAATTTAAAAGTAAATTGACTCGAGTGCACCAAGTTATAAAACAACACTCAGGTTGAATCGGGTCAGAAATTTAGGTTGGTCGGATTGAGTAACTCGGTCAACAATTTGGGTTGGGTCGAGTCGAGTTCAATAAATTTTGACATGAATTGGATTGGATTTATTGAAAATCGACCCGGCCCAAGTTTCAACCCTAGAAATACATTTAAATAGGCCTACGAGGCTTGATGAAGACTCGGATAATTCTTTGAGTTGACTCGAGTCGACTCTTTATATACAGTAAAGTTTTAAGTCTTTCTGCACTAGTCAACTTAAATTAATATTCCTTAAGCAAAGTCAGAAATTGCGGTTAATAGTTGAATTAGAAAGGTCTTTTGCAGATTTTGTACGACTCAAAAGTCATCTAAATTTGAAGGGAACACTCTCATTATTAAAGTACGTTAATGAAATAGTCATCACTATTTCAACAACTATTCAATGATCCAACCGAAATTTAAGCCACAATCAAACACAATGCCTTCACTTTGCAACAAATACTTCGAAAATTATTTCAATTTAACTTTGTTGTTACCAAAAGTTATAGAAGAAAACTAATTTTAAAAAAATTATTTTTGAAAGAAAATATTATTTTAAATATATATTATGTAAGAAAAGAAAGTTCGCTGTTATAGGTCAAAAAAAGTATAATGAAATATTTTCAATTTCTTATTTCTTTATTTTTTTTCTAACTGTTCAACGTTTAGAACAATATTGATTATTTTGAGAAAAAATAAGTTATTTAATATCTATTTATATAATATAAAAAGGAAGTGAATGTATAAAAGGGACGATGTATTTTTTTTATGTATAATATAAATATTGCACACATGTACAATACTGCAGACTATTTAAATCAATAAACCAAGTTTATGTTCATACCTAAGATTGAGGAAGCTAAAATGTACTATACTTTGTTGGATTTAATGGGAACATCATTTTGAATGTTCAATTAAATGTCAAAAAGGTGTAGCTCATACTCGTTTTATCTCATCTCTAGTTTAATTCAAATTTTCAAGTAAGTTACTTTATCTTTTTTTAATGAATGTCACGATATTTTTATCGTCAAAATATCATTATCGCGTTAATAACTCATATTTATCGGTTCTGCAGTAAATTCCTGATAAAATCGCATTAAAAACACGATAAATTTCATGTAAATTCCTTATTAAGATTTTTATTCTATTAATATTCTTATTGATTATATTCTTAATATTTTTAAATATTAAATCTCCTGTGAGATTTCTCTTTCAAAATTATACTGCGGGATACCCAACGTAAAACCTCCACGAGTGAACCCACTACCCTTAGAGCACACCAAAGTTAGGTCATGGGGGCTCGAACATGCAACCTTCCGCTTCCTAAAGCGAGAGACAACCAGTTAAACTACGTGGGTAGATTGACCCAATTCAAAACTCATATTCTGAATGTGGGCACCACCAAATACAATGAATCACACTAAATTATCTCTTGTGGGTCAGTATATTCTAAACACGCAAATACCAATACCCATAGAAGTTTATATTTGACCAACCACCTCCATGTCAAGGTGAATGGGATTTGGGGTATCAGACAAAATGTATTACAATTTGGACCTTCTAATGCCCAAGTACATATCTAGATATACATGAGAAAATTAGGCCAACATTTTTTTTTTGAAAGAATGAAATAATTGTTGACACATGGTTGATATATACCATTGTGGTATTATAATGCTAAAATGAATTCTCTTTTTTCTTTTCTTTTTCTTAATTTTTTTAAAAAATATGGGAAAATAGATAAAATGAAAAATTTAGTGTGAGGAACTGAGGATATTTTGTTTTAAAAAACATCATTTTGTTGAGTATTAAATTTTTCTGAGTCAGAATTTCGATACGAATAAAGTATGTTCTAAAAATTTTAAAAAATATTTTTAAAATGTCTACAAATTTTAAAGAATATGGGAGTAATATGAGGAAATAACTAATATGAAATTCAAGTTATCTAGTATTTTAAATAGTGATATGTTTCTTTTATTATGATTCATTATTTTTTTATAAAAAAATTTAAATTTCATAAAAATATTAGAATATTAAAAGCTCACACAAACTTATCACGTATTAAAGGCTTTTTATCGAATTTAAGGAAAATTTTTATATTGTTTCACTAACTTTAAATGAATAACATCAAAGGGTGATGAACAATGTGTGAAAGAGTTGAGAAGAAAATTGAACTACTCCCATTATAAATTGATCACCGACATCGAACCACCAAATTACTTGCTACTGTTGCTCCACGAGATCTAAGTTCGCAAGTGGCACGACAGGTATAAATATTCAGTGGTTGCTTTTAACTTACGGAAATATAACTACTTTAGATGATGATATAAAAAGGCGCCCCATTCGATACCCCTTTTTTCCATCACGTATAAATTATCATTTTACTCACCGGTTAAAAATATTCGAACAAATTTTCACATCCTCCTAACCATAGAATCGTTCTAAGGATTATAATCCTTCGAACGATACTACAGTAAAAAAAATTTGAACAGTAATTTTTCTTTTCTTTTTAAATTATTTTTTAAGTACTATTTATTTTTAAAATTTCTTAAATTAAATATCCGGACTAATTACGATAGCTTGATAAAAATATTTTAAGAATTTAAAGTCTTTTGATACTCCCAAATGTTTAAAACACAGTATTTTACAAATAAGGGTATCCCTTGGCTGTAGAAAAATATATTTGAGAGTATCAAAAGACCTTTAAATCTTAAAGTATTTTTATCAGGTTATCGTAATTAGTCCGGATATTCAATTTGAGAAATTTTGGAAATACACAGTGCTTAAAAAAATAATTTTAAAGTTTTAAAGGAGATATCGACAACATAGAGAGTTATTTTTTAAGCACTGTGTATTTTCAAAATTTCTCAAATTGAATATCCGGAACTAATTACAATAACTTGATAAAAATACTTTAACACTTAAAGATCTTTTGATACTCTCAAATATATATTCCACATAGCCAAAGGATACCCTTATTTGTAAAACACTGTGTTTTAAGCATTTGGGATGTCAAAAGACCTTAAATTCTTAAAGTATTTTTATCAGGCTATCGTAATTTGTCCGGCTATTTAATTTGAGAAATTTTGAAAATACACAGTGGTTAAAAAATAACTTTAAAATTTAAAATAAAAAATTTCACTGTTCAATTTTTTTTTACTATAGCATCATTCAAAGCATCTTTATAATCCTTCGAACAATTCGATGGTTCGAATGATCACATCATTCGACTATATAATCGTTCGAAGTATTTTTAGCATGTAGGCAAAATGGTAATTTGCATGTAAAATTTGAAAAAGGGTGTTCAGTGGTAGAAAAAGGGGGTGTCTGAATGGGGTGCCTATAAAAATTATAAATATTGTTATTTATTAAGTTTTGATCGATTATAAGATATTAAATATCGGCTGGTATAATAAATATCGATTAATACATATTATTTTTTAACTATCCGATACCTTTTAGCTAATACATATCTTATATAGTTGATTTGAATATCTTGACATTGGGCAAAGATATTATGAAAGAGTTGCGTGTCACGGGTCTATTACTCATACTATATATTTTTATTTTTTAGCACAAACCATTTTTTAAATAAATAAAATGTATATTGCGATATGTATTACAGGTACACCGATATCTAATTTAATTAGTTTCAAATAAATCTTTGTTTTTCACTTAACTTTATCCCATAACAAAAAAATTAAATTTATATTTTACAGGTGTTAGATTGTTAGGTCCTTGACCTAACTCATTTTATCCTAAATTTAAGTACAATTAACTTAAACATTCCTTTTTATTGGTTCAATGATCTTAAATGTTGCAAACCGTTATGTTATTTACTCATAATCCTCACAAGTCAATGAATCATATATCAATTGGAAATGAACAAGAAGACATTGCTGCCTCTGAGAGTGCAGCAAGTGGCTGATAATAGATAAGTTAGAAAGATCTTTTCTTCAATTTCTGAAATATTAAAAATTATTTTAATTGAATCGATCAAATCTTTTCTAACTTTCAAAATTTAAATTATTTTTCGAACTTTGAACTTCGTAAGTTGTAACCTTAAAAATCGTGACTCAATTGACTTGATTGAGTATTTTTATGAGCCTCATACTGAAATCACTTATTTAATTAGTCACATATCTACTGTGCAAAGTATTATTATGCATGCTCATTTTTTTTATTAATTATCACCTCAATCTCATCTTAAAAATAATAACATGGTTATTTTTTTTTTAATACCAAGATATCCAAGTGTATCATATGATTAATCCTTCAAATATATATAAACCTCTCAATCTACACACGATCAAACCCCCCTACAAAGTCAAACAGTGAAAAATTGCCTAAAAATATTTCTATATTAGCAGTAAACATATGTTACTGAAACTTGATAATAATTATAAAATAAATATAATTTAAATTAAATCACATCTCCCTCTAGCAAAAGATTTGAAAGCTCAGAAAAGAGACAAGGGTTTAACGGCTAAGATTGGAAAAGGCAGTCAAAGTCAAAGAAAAAAAGGTGGGCCCAACCAGAAGCACCGTCATTTGATCAACCCAAAACCACAAAGAAAAATTATTACGTAGGGAGAGTGGGAGAGAGAGAGAGACTTTGAAGTTTGAATGGATCGACGGCCGCCGACAAGTTTTGCCAGGTTTGCAACGACCAAACGCAAGAAACGTGCATCTTATTTCCAGTTTCACGTTAAAATCACGTGATACGAACGATTTATGATATTTTGACCAATTTCTCCTTCTTTGTCTTCTGTTACAGCACAATAATTTATTTCTCCATGCATCGACACTAGTAGCAGCACGAAAATTGAATCGACAGTACTCCGCAGGAGCATGGATTCGGCCATGTCTCCATTTGTGAGTGACACAAAAGCCATTTTAATTTTAATCAGGAGTTTAAAACTAAGCAAATATGCAATAAAGCTTTTATATGTTAAATCAAATTCATGAAATAAAATGTGATAGGGGAAAACTCACTGAATGCTTGAGAGTTGTCTAAAACATGCATTTATTACTAAATTTAATGTAGGTTCTAATGAATTTTAACCTTAATATTTTTTATCTTTGAATTTTTCATTAGATTAAATACATTTACTATATAATATGTTTCATTTTTCAAGGTAAATTTGCAATGGCTGAGAGAGAATTTGGCATTTACTCTACCTGAATGATCATTGTAGGATAAAGTATAAAAATTAATTATCAATAAAATTAACTTTTTAAGTTCAAAATTTAAAATTAGTGGTAGAGAACTATCAATCAACTTTAACAATGGTTCAATCTGGCTTTCTGTCTGAATTATATGACGTTATGAATAGAATTTTTGTTTGAAATGGCCACTCTCTATAAAACTATTGGATGTATGAGTAGAGAAGTTTACTCGTGTCTTAAACATTATTTAAATACTTTAAGAGACCTAAACCCTTTAGTCATAAAAAAAATATTATTTGAAAAACTGAAACTGAAACTTAACTCAAAACAATATAGATAAATTTTTAAACTTGACTCTAAATTTTTAGATAAATTGTTAACTCGTTTGACTTAAAAACCTATTAAATGGAGCTAATTCATTTCAAATTTGTAAACTATGAATCAAAGTGATGCACGGCAGTACATATATTTGTACTCCAGTGGAGTATCAAATGATGCTATTATGATAGAGTTTTTTTTTATTGTAAGGTTGACATTGACTTGGACTTTTTAAGCTGTTTAGAGAGGATGGTCCAGCTTGAGTATTGGATATACTTTTTTTTATTTCTCTTTAATTTCAATTTTCTTTCAAATTTTATACAATCCCGATGATGTACTATAGCATAGATTCATGTAAAGATAGAGTTGTAGATTAATTAATAAATAAAAAACAAACTCATAAAAGAATGTTTACTATATAAATCAGAATAATTAGTAGAACTTACAAGTTACAATATTAGATAAATTATTAAATTTGAATTTTAGCACGCCTGGTAATGACTAATGAGAAATAAAAGAAAAAGAGTGAAAAAAATAATTTAAAAGAAAAAACTACTCTAATATCTCTATAAGCAACAAAAATGGTATAAATCACAAAAAGTGTCAAAATAGAGTAAAAATATCCTAATTTCAAATATGATAAGTGATACAATAAGGAAATTTGAGTTTCTATGTTGTATACTTGGCGCATTTAGTTACCTATAAACTACAAATTTATCATCTGTATTAAACTTTGACAT